>JAFMSR010000016.1:1178075-1811736 GCA_022818135.1 Saxidomus purpurata
TAATTGTGATTGAAGCTTCGGAAGTTACACACGCCTCTACTCTAGAATTGCTCAGGACTGACTGGGGAAAATGCTCTGAGGCTAGCCTTTTATATGTCCACGTTACCATGACACATGGGAAAAGCTTCAGCCACTTAAAATCGGCTGTCTTCGCCGACACCGTGGTCCCATCTCGATGTCATCGTACTTTAATTCGATGGCTACATGACGGCCTTGCGAGGACTTCACGTAGTCGTGTTGCATTCCTAAGACAATCGGGCAGCTTCTTGTTTCCATCGTATCTTCTTCGTGAGGCGAAAATGCCCGATGGCACCGATGATCACACGAAGTAAAGACGAAGATGACACGATTTGACAAGATGCCCTCACGATGGCGTTATGAAGTGCAAAATGGACACACGAATTCAACACTAAAATGAACCTTCGCAAGGTCCTTCGGCAATTTTTTGGCAAGCCAAAGATTTTCCCACCGCTAACGAAGTTGCTGCCGGAGCCTTAGAAACTCAACCGGCAGTCATACGATGGCTTAAGATGCCCTCACGAATGGCCCGATGTTTTTACGATCAGAGCCGATTTTGAAAATTTCCTTTATCGTGTGTCTATCTGGTGTCAATTTCGGGACAGTGTGACAGGCGCATTACTATCCGTTTATTTTAATCACAGACCTGCAGTTCATTGATAACACATCATGTTGCTGTTGTTTTATTTTTTTCAAAACATAATTTTGCTTGAGACCTTTTGACGAAGTAATATACAGTGCTTTTAAATTGTATATAACCAGCTTTATTTATGAGACATCCTTCAGGAATACGTGACACGACCTACTCAGCACTTTAAAGCTGCTCGCTGTCAGATTTTGTTAAAAAATCTTGTTCTTTAAACTGTATAAAAATAACATATTTTAGAGCATATGGTCATATAAAAAGGTTCCAGTATACATTCCTGTCAAGTTTATCTGTATATTTGAAATAATACGCTAACAAATGATAAAGCGTTGCAATTCCAGTATAAACATATAGTGTAGCAGGGCCGTAATACCAGCATTTTCATTCCATTTTTGCTAATTCCTACCTAGATTTTTACTTCTATTGTTGATTTTAGCCTTTAGTTTATATCTATGTATTAGTATGTCATTTTTTAGAATTTCATCAAATTTCAGTAAACACCAAAAAGTAGTTACTTTCACTCGTGGCTGCGTCACTCGTGAAAATATCACTTTTTGTGCCCACTCGCTGAAATTATATCGTGACCTTACACCGAAACAAACAATTATCCTCTATTCAAAGTTTTTGCCATGTAGCATAGAACATCAATTTTGCCATTTACATGTTTTAATAAATAATTATGGTTTAAGTCAAACATAAAATTATACAAAAAAGAGATAAATTTTTAGATGTCCGTGAAGTTGGCGGCCTAGCGGCCTAGCGGCCTAGCGGCGTGAAGTTAGCGGCCCAGCGGCCTGGCGGCCTAGCGGCGTGAAGCTGGCGGCCTAGCGGCCTGGCGGCCTAGCGGCGTGAATTTGGCGGCCTGGCGGCCTGGCGGCCTGGCGGCCTAACGGCGTGAACTTAGCGGCCTAGCGGCCTAGCGGCCTGGCGGCCTAGCGGCGTGAACTTGGCGGCCCAGCGGCCTAGCGGCCTGATTTGATGGTCACTAAAATAAGTTCATTTTGCAAAGCAGAAACACGACTAAACATCTTTTTTTAACGAAAATATGGTATATTAGCTTTATTCAATGTCGCTCATTCTACGATACAAAATATCACAGAAATACAATTTCGTTATAAGAAAATTGATTTCTTCTTCAAAATAACTCCCCAGCGGCCTGGCGGCCTAGCGGCCAAACGACTAAACATCTTTTTTTAACGAAAATATGGTATATTATCTTAATTCAATGTCGCTCATTCTACGATAAAAAATATCACAGAAATACAATTTCGTTATAAGAAAATTGATTTCTTCTTCAAAATAACACCCCAGCGGCCTGGCGGCCTGGCGGCCTAGCGGCCAAACGACTAAAAATCTTTTTTTAACGAAAATATGCTCTATTATCTTAATTCAATGTCGCTCATTCTACGATAAAAAATATCACAGAAATACAATTTCGTTATAAGAAAATTAATTTCTTCTTTAAAATAACACCCAGCGGCCTGGCGGCCAAACGACTAAACATCTTTTTTTAACGAAAATATGGTATATTAGCTTTATTCAATGTCGCTCATTCTACGATAAAAAATATCACAGAAATACAATTTCGTTATAAGAAAATTGATTTCTTCTTCAAAATAACACCCCAGCGGCCTGGCGGCCTGGCGGCCAAACGACTAAAAATCTTTTTTTAACGAAAATATGGTCTATTATCTTAATTCAATTTCGCTCAATCTTCGATAAAAAATATCACAGAAATACAATTTCGTTATAAGAAAATTAATTTCATCTTTAAAATAACACCCAGCGGCCTGGCGGCCTGCCGGCCTAGCGGTCTAGCGGCCTGGCGGCCTAGCGGCCTGGCGGCCTAGCGGCCAAACGACTAAACATCTTTTTTTAACGAAAATATGGTATATTAGCTTTATTCAATGTCGCTCATTCTACGATAAAAAATATCCCAGAAATACAATTTCGTTATAAGAAAATTGATTTCTTCTTCAAAACAACACCCCAGCGGCCTGGCGGCCTAGCGGCCTGGCGGCCAAACGACTAAACATCTTTTTTTAACGAAAATATGGTATATTATCTTAATTCAATGTCGCTCATTCTACGATAAAAAATATCACAGAAATACAATTTCGTTATAAGAAAATTAATTTCTTCTTTAAAATAACAACCAGCGGCCTGGCGGCCTAGCGGCCAAACGACTAAACATCTTTTTTTAACGAAAATATGGTATATTAGCTTTATTCAATGTCGCTCATTCTACGATAAAAAATATCTCAGAAATACAATTTCGTTATAAGAAAATTGATTTCTTCTTCAAAATAACAACCCAGCGGCCTTGCGGCCTGGCGGCCTAGCGGCCTGGCGGCCAAACGACTAAAAATCTTTTTTTAACGAAAATATGGTCTATTATCTTAATTCAATTTCGCTCAATCTTCGATAAAAAATATCACAGAAATACAATTTCGTTATAAGAAAATTAATTTCTTCTTCAAAATAACACCCCAGCGGCCTGGCGGCCTGGCGGCCTAGCGGCCTGGCGGCCTAGCGGCCTGGCGGCCTAGCGGCCAAACGACTAAACATCTTTTTTTAACGAAAATATGGTATATTAGCTTTATTCAATGTCGCTCATTCTACGATAAAAAATATCCCAGAAATACAATTTCGTTATAAGAAAATTAATTTCTTCTTTAAAATAACACCCAGCGGCCTGGCGGCCTAGCGGCCTGGCGGCCTAGCGGCCAAACGACTAAACATCTTTTTTTAACGAAAATATGGTATATTAGCTTTATTCAATGTCGCTCATTCTACGATAAAAATTATCTCAGAAATACAATTTCGTTATAAAAAAATTGATTTCTTCATGGTTTCTTCAAGTTCATGGTCAAAAGGTCAGGTGAGAAACTTAGTCCCTCTTGTTTTTGTTTTTACATTTTCATATTATTTCTTAGTGTTTTAATAAATAATACAACCTTTTGAATCTACTGTTTTGTTTTTGAAACTGCAGTGTTGAAATCAGGGCCAAATGTTTTTCATATTGTAACATATCTGCAAATATAGAAGTAATACATACATTTATAAAGCTGCTAGATTGAATGGAAAATGTATTTGAATCATACAGCAACTGGTTGACCGAATTAGAAAGTGTCGAGAATGTCCTGAAAATCCATTAAAAAGAACAACTGCTAGTCTGCTGAGCTGCTAGTCTGCTGAGCTGCTGGTCTGCTGGTCTGCTGAGCTGCTGGTCTGCTTAGCGGCTGGTCTGCTGAGTTGCTGGGCTGCTGGCAGCGAAAAGTCTGCTTGCATCAAAAAATCTTCAAGTAACGGAAGCAAATGAATACCGGTATAAGATATAAAATATCAAAATGTATATTAATTGTATCTACGCATAAGATGTGCTTCTGTCGTATTTTAAACTTTGAAGTTTCGGCTGCTGATCTGCTGGTCTGCTGAGCTGCTAGTCTGCTGAGCTGCTGGTCTGCTGGTCTGCTGGTCTGCTGGTCTGCTTAGCGGCTGGTCTGCTGAGTTGCTGGGCTGCTGGCAGCGAAAAGTCTGCTTGCAACGAAAGCTCTCCAAGTAACGTAAACTTATGAATATAAAATTTAAAATATCAGAATGAAAGGGCGTGTATTTATTGTTTCTACGCATAATTCGTGCTTCTGAAGTATTTTGTGAGAAAAAAACCTATTTCATTCAATATAGCACAATATTAAACTTTGAAGTTTCGGCTGCTGAACTGCTGGTCTGCTGAGCTGCTGGTCTGCTGATCTGCTAATCTGCTGGTCTGCTGAGCTGCTGAGCTGCTGGTCTACTGAGCTGCTGAGTTGCTGGGCTGCTGGCAGCGAAAAGTCTGCTTTCAAGTAACGGAAACTAATGAAAACCGGTATAAGATATAAAATATCAAAATGAACGGGCGTGTATGTTAATTGTATCTACGCATAATTCGTGCTTCTGTCGTATTTTAAACATCCATTTCATTCAATATAGCCAAGTTTACGCTGCTAGGCTGCTAAGCTGCCAGTCTGCCAAGTTCTCGCTTCTAGGGTGCTAAGCTGCCAGTCTGCCAAGTTCACCCTCCTACGCTGCCAGTCTGCCAGTCTGCCAAGTTCACGCTGCTACGCTGCCAGTCTGCCAGTCTGCCAAGTTCACGCTGCTATAGGCTGCTACGCTGCCTGTCTGCCAAGTTCACGCTGCTACGCTGCTAGTCTGCCAGTCTGCCAAGTTCACGCTGCTACGCTGCCAGTCTGCCAACTTCACGAACATCCCTGCAGACTATAACATGATTTAATTATTCTGACAGTTGAAATACGGTTAAACATTTTGGTAACCAATGTTGTTGCATGTAGCAGATAAACTCAACAACTTAAAGTTCCATTTTTGTAATTAGTTCATCAAATGTACCCAAAGCTTCGTGCAACACAGATGGTAGTGGCACTTCATCTAATAACATTATTTCCAGAGCTAGTTCTGAAAATTCGTCTGTAGCTCCCATTACAGGTAAATGTCTTTGCACAATTTCATCGCACCTATTCAGTAGGTTCAAGTATACAGGCTTACTCATATCTGGTGAACCCCACAGAATGGAACAGTCAAACAAAAGAGATGGACGTCCTTTTGGACAGTGGGCGGCCTGCTTCAGTATTATATGGTCATTCCAAGTGTCCATTACTTATTTTAAATCTGAACCAATAACTGGTATGTAACAAAATCTAAGTCATTCTATGTGTAGGTGGTTACTGACATTCAGGATCCCACTGTCTCTCGTGTCCCTAAATAAATCTGCACATGTCCTTGTATATACACTAATTAGATAACTCCAGAACCTTTCAATTCTTTCGTTGTGAGCTGACTTACCAACGATCACACAGTTTTTGGCAAATGCATCGTCGTGAACTTTTCGAAACGGACAATGGACATCAGCCTGATTCCAATAACATGCCCAGAACCACTGGCAAGTTCCTGTTCAATTGCATTGATTATATCATCAACCGGTGATGGGTTGACTCTTTTCTTCAAACCAAGCTTCGTCAGAAGTCTCTGTATAATTATGACGAGTACGAGTGAAAAATGATTAAATTGTTTTATTTAATTATTTCGTCTCGGAGTCACTCCAAGAATATCCGGCAAGTGGCATAAAAACAATAAAAACCAGCTTGAGCTGATCTGTACATATTTACAAATATTATAGTAGATGCCATCACTGTCTAAAGCGGTGAATCTGTGTGAAATGCTTGTCAAGACATCCAAGTGAAAGTTTTGGAGTGTGCGATGGTTCCGTCAAAGTAAAAGGCATATATACATGTATAAGTAAATATGTTGAAAAAACTATAGGGGACCCTTTAAATTTTTGTTGAGTATATAACATAAAATAATTTCGAAAATGTTATCAGCGTCTACCTGTAAAAGATAATGTGCTTCATTCCAAGTACAGCTGTTATTTCAGTAACTGTATAATTGTTAGTCCAATAATATTTTAAAAGTTTATCCATCATTCATCAAACACGGAAGCAGCACGCAATAACCAGTATGCAGTAAACATCAAACAGTAAGCAGCACGCAGTAGATAGTACGCATTAAGTAGTGCTCACGCAGGAAGCAGTACGCAGTAAACAGTACACAGTAGACGGTACGCAGTAAGCAGCACGCAGGAAGCAGTACACGGTAGACGGTACGCAGTAAGCAGCACGCAGGAAGCAGTACACGGTAGACAGTACGCAGTAAGCAGCACACAGGAAGCAGTACACGGTAGACAGTACGCAGTAAGCCGCACGCAGGACGCAGGACGCAGGACGCTGTCGTTTATGGAATTATGTAGTAATATTTTTAGAAGTTAATACGAACGTAGAAGTGCCATAGTCATAGATAATCGCCATACTATAACATTATTTTTAAAAGTAATGTATAGGTAAGGTGTTTTTTTATTATAGTGTCACCCCTATATAAGGCCAGCAATTTCTGACTTATGAGATACCTTCTTTTTGAGCACGTGTACCTCCCGAATCCTATCCTTTTAATGACAGGCACCAGGCAGGTAGGCATACAGTAACCATTATTTAACTAGCTGGCGGCTCACCAACCGGCCATATCAGAACGGACACCTGCTGGGATTCGAACCTTCGACCTCCCCTCCCGCTCCTAAGGCGGATGCCTAAACCACTAGACCAAGGGAGACGGTGTATAATAATTGAGCTCTTTCACGCGAAACCCTGTCTTAGAGTCATAAAAGGTAAAATTGAAACTAATGAATAAATAGTATGCGACCTTTGTCCGACGTCAGACATCAAAAAGCTAGTTTTCTTCATTTGTTATAAAATTTTGCATAATGGTACTCTTAACATGGTTCTTATTTAGCTTGTTTTAATATTCATGTTTTTCACTTCGTTTCCTAGCAACGCGATGGTGACTGGCAATGGTGTAAAATCGACGTATTACATACAAAACTGGTTCAAAAATGCCCCTATTTCAATTTCAAACACACCATGTGCTATCTCTCAATATTTGTCGTCATTATTTCCAACGCGAAACGTTTAATACTGAAAATTATATAGCATAATTTGTTTCAGATATTTCATGTCACATTATTTCAGTCGTCATTTTAGTCTTTTTATGAACAGTAAAGTACAGCAAAACACTCCCTATCACACTCTTTTGTTAAGTTTTTGCTTGTGAAAGCAAAAGGAAGAATAAAAGCTAGAAAAGCCAGCAATCGCACCACAGGCTTTCATATAAAAATGGTTTCACCTTTTCTATGGGTTAAATGTAATATACAAAATGTCAAATACTTCAAAACACCTGACCAAAGAAAAAGTAACATATAGCCCAAATTATGTGCCCTAATATCTTGTCTAATACTTGAAACTGCACTATTGGCAATTCTAGATTTTGCCAACCGGCGAGGACAGCCATCCACCGCCAAACCCGGCCTAACCCCAAGTCATGCCTTGTCTGCATCTGTCCCTTACTCCCCTACATGAAGTGATAAAGATCTACGTTTTCTGTAATATTGGTGGGAAGCTTCAATTGGAAATAAAGGGAAAAAATAAAATTAATAAAAATGTGGTCGCACTAGGGCTCGAACCAGCGACCTTAAAATGAAATGTACAATTTATACGCTTAAATATTTCGCTTTTACCGCACGGCCAGCGCTGCACGATTTCCTTTTGTCAGATTATTGTATAAGATAATTAAAACTTATTCAGCCGACTTACCTCGGCACTGAAGCGGTCTATTTCAAAAAACAAAAGCACGTATAACCTAGAAATCGAACTGCACAATACATCAGCAATATTTAGAGCAATCAAGCAATTATGAAAATCCATATTTGAATATTGACAGTTTGTAATTTTACATGGAACTCAAAATTAAATTGTATTCGATATAAAGCTGAAAAGTACGATGGCACAGAGGTGACATGTGTATGTTTTTATTTATCTCGTGCGCACGACATACTTAGTCGTGCGCACGAGAGACTATACCGTGCGCACGAGATACTATGTCGTGCGCACTAGATAATTAAGTCATGCGCACGAGTAACTATGTCGTGCGCGACTTAGTAACTCGTGCGCACTACATAGTCTCTCATGTTTTTATTTATCTCGTGCGCACGACTTAATTATCTAGTGCGCACAACATAGTATCTCGTGTGCACGACATAGTATCTCGTGCGCATCTCGTGTACACGACATAGTATCTCGTGCGCATCTCGTGTGCACGACATAGTATCTCGTGCGCACGATATAGTATGTCGTGCGCACGAGATAAATAAAAAAATACACATGTCACCTCTGTGCCACCGTAGAAAAGGTTTGAAATTACATTAGGGGCATTTTTGAACCAATTTTGCATATAAAACGTCGATTTTACACCATTGATATTCGACGTCGCGTTCTAGGAAACGAAGTGAAAAATAGAAAATTTAAAAAGAGTAAAATACGAAAAACATTTTAGAGTACCGTTATGCAGAATTTCATTACAATCGGAGAAAACCCGCTTTTTAACGTCTGAGAACGTAATTATCACAGTTTCACGTACATTAGCCTTGGAGAGTATTCGTTCGATTTCTAAACGAATGACATTTTTTCATGACAAGACAATAATAATTTATTCCATAGGTTTAAGTATAAATAACTTCGCCAATGATTACCGATTTCTAATATATACTTAATATTTATGTTATTTCATAACGCTACAAATTCTTCAATTTTTCGTATACATTTTAAACGTTATCAACCATGGCATGAGCGGGTCCGTGGCGTGATAACTGATCCTCAACTGCAAAGGACCCGAGTGTTGTATTGTGGTGTCTTTGAGCCGATTATCACTCTCTGGCTTTTTATGTACTTTCAGAACATTGACAGCACTATAAAAATGATTGTTTTCAAATGTACCATTAACAATTAGCAATAGTTATAGCAGGCAGCCTGCAGAATGAGGAACACTGTGTGACAAATAAATAAAAGAGATACAGTGCCCACTTCAGAAAAATGTACAGGAGTCATGTAATGTAATTTTCTGAAACAGAATAATATCGTCATTCGTGCCTTTGTTGTATGTGATGTATCTTTAATTTGACAGTCATCGGAATCATATAGGTGTTTCCTATCAAACGGGTTTTTTTTCTTCTAAGGTCACTGTTTATTTATACTGGTCTATACCTTGATTTGTCAATGACCCGTAAATAGACATTGATATTAACGGGCAAGCCGGAAATATACACTTGACATATCCTTTCATTGTACCCCGCGCTAAAAGGTAGAGTGTTCGCGTACAGTATGTCAATGTATCAGTACGTGCTGATTTGTGATGTTATAAAGAGACTTCATCTTTAACCCAAATATTGTTCTTCTTAAGCCGGCCTCGGGGATCACTTGATTGTACATATGCTTATGTAGGCAGAATTATAAAACTCTTGCCTAGAACATAGAGCTTAGATAATTTGAATGTAGCATCATTATAGTGCTTCTCTATGAATATTGTAAGATGAGGACCCCTCTGCCTGCCTTCTAGAAGTGTTGACCTTGTGTTATAATCAATGGTAGCGATATAGGGCCATCTTTCCCTCTTTTTGTTCGAATATTCGTTCTAAAGTATGATAACTTAAGACATTTCGAAAAACCGTTAGGCCGCTTGGTTACGTTGATGAAAAAATCTATTTTCTTATAATGAAATCGTATTGTTAAAGAGCTATGGTCTTTTACTGTATCTGTCTTTCTAAAGCTTGCACCGTATTAACCTTGAAAAAGGATGGTGAGCAATAAGCACGTCAAACAAATAAACTAACAAGCTTGGCCGCTAGGCCGCCATGCCGCTTGGGTGTCATGTTGATGTAGAAATATATTTTCTTATAACGAAATCATTCTTTTGATATTTTTATCTCAGAATGAGCGACATTGAATAATGTGAATATACCATATTTTCATTTAAAAAAAAGTTTAGTCGTTTGGCCGCTAGGCCGCCAGGCCGCTGGGGTTTTATGTTGATGAAGAAATCAATTTTCTTATAACGGAATTGTATTTTTGTGATATTTTTCTCGCAGAATGAGCGACATTAGAATAAAGAGAACATACCATAGTTTCGTTATAAAAACCCAAAGATGCTATGTCGCTCGGCCGCCAGGCCGGTACCCGCTTGGGTGTTATGTTGATGAAGAAATATGTTTTCTTTTAACGAAATCGTACTTTTTGATATTTTTATCGCAGAATGAGCGACATTGAATAAAGTGAATATACCATATTTGGCCGCTAGGCCGCCAGGCCGCTGGGGTTTTATGTTGATGAAGATATCAATTTTCTTATAACGAAATTGTACTTTTCTGATATTTTTATCGCAGAATGAGCGACATTGAAAAAAGTGAAATTACCATAGTTTAGTTTAAAAAAAGATGTTTAGTCGTTTGGCCGCTAGGCCGCCAGGCCGCTGGGGTGTTATTTTGAAGAAGAAATTAATTTTCTTATAACGAAATTGTATTTCTATGATATTTTGATATTTTTTTTCGTAGAATGAGCGAAGCGACATTGAATAAAGCTAATATACCATATTTTCGTTAAAAAAAGATGTGTAGTCGTTTGGCCGCTAGGCCGCCAGGCCGCTGGGGGTGTTATTTTGAAGAAGAAATCAATTTTCTTATAACGAAATTGTATTTTTGTGATATTATTTATCGTAGAACGAGCGACATTGAATAAAGCTAATATACCATATTTTCGTTAAAAAAAGATGTTTAGTTGTTTGGCCGCCAGGCCGCTATGCCGCCAGGCCGCCAGGCCGCTATGCCGCCAGGCCGCCAGGCCGCTGGCCGCCAGGCCGCTGGGGTGTTATTTTGAAGAAGAAATCAATTTTCTTATAACGAAATTGTATTTTTGTGATATTTTTTATCGCAGAATGAGCGAAATTGAATAAAGTTAATATACCATATTTTCGTTAAAAAAAGATGTTAAGTCGTTTGGCCGCCAGGCCGCTAAGCCGCCAGGCCGCTGGGGTGTTATTTTGAAGAAGAAATCAATTTTCTTATAACGAAATTGTATCTCTGTGATATTATTTATCGTAGAATGAGCGACATTGAATACAGCTAATATACCATATTTTCGTAAAAAAAGATGTTTAGTCGTTTGGCCGCTAGGCCGCCAGGCCGCTAGGCCGCCAGGCCGCTAGGCTGCTAGGCCGCCAGGCCGCCAGGCCGCCGGGGTGTTATTTTGAAGAAGAAATCAGTTTTCTTATAACGAAATTGTAATTCTGTGATATTTTTTATCGTAGAATGAGCGACATTGAATAAAGCTTATATACCATATTTTCGTTAAAAAAAGTTGTTTAGTCGTTTGGCCGCAAGGCCGCCAGGCCGCCAGGCCGCTGGGGTGTGATTTTGAAGAAGAAATCAATTTTCTTATAACGAAATTGTAATTCTGTGATATCTTTCATCGTAGAATGAGCGACATTGAATAAAGCTAATATACCATATTTTCTTAAATAAAGATGTTTAATCATTTGGCCGCCAGGCCGCTGGGGTGTTATTTTGAAGAAGAAATCAATTTTCTTACAACGAAATTGTATAAAGCTTATATACCATAATTATGTTAAAAAAGATGTTTAGTCACTTGGTCGCTATGCCGCTGGGGTGTTATTTTGAAGAAGAAATCAATTATCTTATAATGTTTAATCGTTTGGTCGCCAGGCCGCCAGGCCGCTGGGGTGTTATTTTGAAGATGTTTTTTTAGCTAATATACCATTTTTAAAAAGATGTTTAGTCGTTTGGCCGCTAGGCCGTTGGGCTGCTGGGGTTTTATGTTGAAGAAGAAATCAATAAAAAAAGTATGTTAGTGTTTTTAATATGAAACAATTTTTTGAATGTTTCTGCTTTGCAAAATGAACTTATTTTAGTGACCATCAAATCAGGCCGCTTGGCCGCTGGGCCGCTAAGTTCACGCCGCTAGGCCGCTAAGTTCACGCCGTTAGGCCGCCAGGCCGCTAGGCCGCTAAGTTCACGCCGTTAGGCCGCCAGGCCGCTAGGCCGCCAAATTCACGCCGCTAGGCCGCCAGGCCGCTAGGCCGCCAAATTCACGCCGCTAGGCCGCCAGGCCGCTAGGCCGCCAGCTTCACGCCGCTAGGCCGCTAGGCCGCTGGGCCGCTAACTTCACGGACATAATTTTTAGACACAGTCATGACTTTATTTTTCATATTTATCGCTTAATTGCCAATACATTACAAGTATGGCCATGTTTTTGTCAGAGGCATGAAATATGATTTGCATAATGATATGACCAACATTATCATATTATCTTGTCTTTGTAAAGGCTCTTTCTAATCAAGCATTAAGAGCTTTGTACTCGCTAAATACATTATTTGATGTTATCAAGTTGAATATAACAGAAAAGATTAGATTATTTGAAAGTATGATCACGCCAATTTTATCATATGGTTCAGAAATATGGGGATTTCATAAAGCAGCAGATATTGAAAAAGTCCATTTTAAATTCCTTAAACAGTTATTGGGTGTACGGCAACAAACGACTAATTCTGCTGTTTTGGGTGAATTTGGCAGATTCCCATTGTCACTAATTCGCAAAATTAGAATAATAAAATATTGGCATAAAATTATTAAAAATCCAACATCACTAGCATATAAAATTATGTATACGTTGGATTCAAATGGCAATCCCATAAATGCTTTGACTAAAAATGTAAAAAAGGTTTTAGCTGACTTAGGCTTCGCATATCTATGGAATGGTTTAAATGTAAATTCAATAAATATCAATAGTATCATTCAGAGACTTTGTGATCAATACCTACAACAATGGTGTTCTGAAATAAATAGTTATTCTAAATTAGAGAGTTACAACATGTTCAAAACCGACTTTGTACAAGAAAAATATCTAACTGTTGTTGAAAATGAAAAACACAGGAAAGCTTTAGCACGTTTTAGATGTTCTTCACATGAATTAGCAATTGAAGAGGGAAGGTTTAGAAAGATTGATAGAAGCCAACGTTTTTGTGCGATGTGTAACATGCGTCAAGTGGAGTCAGAATATCATTTTTTACTTATATGCCCCTATTATATTGACCTTAGAAGGAAATTCTTACCTAGGTATTACTGTGTATGGCCAACAATAACTAAATTCCGAATTTTACTGAAAACTACTAGTAAAAACATCATTGTTAGTTTAGCAAAATTTATTTACGAAGCTACACTTAAAAGAGCTGAAATAAACTTCGAAGCTCATTTTCTTATTGAATGAGTACAACTGTTTGATTTTGACTTTTGTTTACATATACCACCTGTATTACTACTTGTTTATTGTCAAACATACCATGCTTTTCTATGTACTATACATTGTGTTGAACCGCCACATTGTGTAACAGGCGATGAACACTAATATGTGTTTATGCTAATAAAAATTTGACTTGACTTGACTTGTAATGATATGTAACACTTGTGTAACATGTTGTAAAATTGTAATGTTAATTGAGGATGGATCCCCGACCTCTATTTAACCGATTACGTGGACCATTTACGGGTTAACATGAACAGTGCTTTAAAATGATGAATGCCAGTTTACACGCATTTACGTATAAACTTGATGCAATATTAAATTAATTTAAATTAAAAAAAAGTCGTCGGGGGAATTATCTTTGCTTTTAACAGATATTTAGCCGAAGACGTAGCTAAATAAAACCAACACGTCGTCTCTGCAAACGTGCATTTAAGCATTTACATCTTGGAAATATCTACTAAGATATATGACAGGAGAGACAAATTTTAATTCAATATAATAAATTGGAATACAACAAGCAATGCATACTATAGTGAAATTTGTTCCGATTTAAATACATTTTGCAATGTTAAGTTAACGCAAGTCTCTGGCTATTGGTTAACTTTACCCGTAAGATTGCTTCCTGTGTTCTACTTATTATTGTATTATGGTTACTGTATTTCTGATAAGGTCAGATGATCCTATTGCAGTCCGGCTCAGGGATTGGCTGAAAAAAGTACAGGGAAACCCGTAAGATTAAATGAGACGTTACCTGATTGGTAGAAAAGGTTGTGTTTACAAATGAAAAATACTTATTTGAAAAATAAAATGCAATGTCTTCTGCACGCGAATGAATATTTTAGGACTGGTTATCATAATAAATAACACAGAAATCGCCATATAAATAGAAGGTGTACACATGTGGTTTAGACCCAAAAATCTCACGTGACTGAGTAGGGTGATTGTCTCCCTTGCCAAATTGTAAAAAATGGGTTGGTTAAGCCCATATAAAACAGCATTTTCTGGTGCCTAAGAGACTAATCTATTCGATAAAAGCAATTTCATTAGTCAACACTCTATAGGTGGGTATGATACAGGGTCACCTTTTGACTAGAGTTATAATGTAAGTCAATAGGGAAAACAATAGGAGTATCTGACCATAACTTGCACTGTGTATGGGGGAGGAGCTTTTAACTGTGATCTATCTGTAATAGAACACATGATCTATCTAGAATAGAGAACAGTTACAATAGCGCGACAGAACAAATGTGCCATACTACAAAATAAATAGATTACTGTTGACTCGAATAAATATTTCATTTCTCGGAGGCTACGCTTCTTCGAAATAACGGAATTATTCTCGCAAACATTTCTCTATCTATTACCTATTTCAACCATTTATAAATCGGATGTGAAATTGGTCTGTTCTATATCATTGTAAATGGTGGCTTCCACTCAAGTACCTAAAGATTTGTAATACATGATTCTCGCCGTCCTTAAACACTTTCTCAGTTCAATCCTTCTGTAGAATTAAAATAATACAAAGAGCAAACGTAAACGCGTTTGTTCTTTACATGCCAAAGAATAAATCTTTGATGTTGCATAACGTTGATATTATTGTCTATATCTGTATTTGTATTGCCTTATATCTTCCGGTCACAATTACTCAGCTGCTAACTTGTACAATATCCCGATCAGGAAGTAACGACCTTAAACATGTGCTATTCAACTAGCTTAAAGTTTACGCCTTAGATATATAACTACCTATTTGATAATTGTGCAATAAAACATTATGCATTTTAAACTTCCTACTTGAATAGACATATGATCACAAGAGGAAAACAAAATGACTGTGTTTTGGATTATTTGTGTATACATTAGTATACATGTATCTGTTGCAATTGGTGGTAAGTAGAATTAATTGTCTATGCCAGGTGAAAGAATCATCTCCATTTTAACATATCTGCTTTGATCAATTCAGCGTAGTTTTAAATTTATTATGTTAATAAGAAGGTAAACAACAGCGTTACACATCGACCCAGTTTCAGTCTCACTTACTTCATCTAGAATAATGCATATTTATGAAACCTATTGCATTTACAGCATTAAGTGTTTACATTTTCCGTAAAAGTTTACTTGAAGGAACAACGACAGATTGTTCCCGATTTTTTATATATTTTTCGCCAACCCGAATAAATTTCACACATTTCTCACACTGAATCCATCTAATATAACAAGCGTTTTAACAATGTTTAATCAGAATATTACACAACAGACGTTCGTAGAAATGAATTTGATAACTATTTACACTAACCTACCAGATTTAATACGATCCGCTAATACAATATTTTTTTGTACGTTTTGTAAACATAATACATGCAGCCATACTGAACGGGAAAAACTATCATTGAATTGTTTTCTAAATTATTGAAGCAAGTGGAATTTTCAAAGAAGTCATTCAAGGGCCATTGAAATTCTACTTTCCACTTAGATTGGTTTGCACTTTATTATCTCTGTTCATTGTTTAACATCTAAGTGTTAAGAAATTCATGAAGTGTTTTTCCGGTAATAATATATACAAGTAGATCTGTATTGTTTCTATTTTCAATTAGTTTGTATAATATATATTCATGCACCGCTCTCACGTACAGCTTTAAATTAAGCAGTGTTGTGCCGTTTTTGTCGACTGTGGCCACAGTGATGGTTGTTCAATGGAAACTAGACGTACCCGAAATGTGAGAGATTAATTCGAGTTTGCGAAAAATGTAAAAATAAAAGTTCAGACACTATCAGTCGCTGTTTCAAAATGGTTTGCATTTAGGCCTTGAAGTAAACAAACTTTTAAGGAAAATATAAATACTTAGGCTATACATGCAGTAGGTTTTAATAAATATGCACTATTCTAGATGAAGTAATTGAGGTCGATGTGTACACGCTGTTGTTTACCTTCTTATTGACATATAGTCACTACATGTAGGCATTTTTAACTATTGATGCACTGTTTGGGTCTCAGCTACGCTACTTTCACATGTGGTCACTACTAGCACAAAAAGCATATCATGTTAAAACAGAGTGTAAAGTATATATCTCAGAGTTATGAAATAAAAGCTGATCATTGGATTTTTTTTGTTTTAAAAAGCTATACTTCGCATCTGTATTTATATGTTTTTTTTCTTCTGTTTCTCAGCGAATAGTAAATGATTTATTCTTTACGACTACTGACGATACCTATTTAGTGAAAGACAAATTGCGGTTTAATATCCTGCTAATAAAGTTTATTTATAAAATAACATCCGTTCGAGCGTAGTTCATCGTCTAATAAACAATGAGTTGGAGTCTGATGCGCAGTAATTAACAACGAAGGCCAGAGGCCTGAGTGGTTTATAACTGCGCATTAGGATGACAAAGAGTTGTTTATTAGACAATAACAATGCTGAAAAGGCTGTTATTTCGATTCTAACATAACAAGATATTACAAAAACTGAATAAATACAAAACGTTGTTTTCTACGCGGATATTTATTTAATGTCATGCGGCACAATATGACGTCATATTGACGACATATCGTTTCCCGAGTTGTTTATGGCATTCTAAAACATAACTGTTCTACTCTTTGTATATAGAGACACAATCGTGAGTCATGTTAGAATTCTTATTTACCAGTATTCATGCCGATGCCGGGTATCACTCTATTCACATCATTCTTGTCATAATTTACGATGAATTTATGCTCCCTTTCATGCTTTTAGGATGAATTCGTAAAACTATTTATTATGTTGTTGCGTACAAAACATAGTAAAATAATTGCTGACTCTAGAAATCCGTTCACGGTTGATGCTGAAATAAGAAGTGGTTCTACCGTGTCTTACGCTGGATAACCTTGATTAGCATTGCCTCTTTGTCACTTACAATAAGCGGGTATTGGATGAAGACACATTGGTTTGGGTATGAATATTCTTCAGTGATAGGTCTTAATTCATGTTGTTTTGTTGTTCTTGTTGTTCTCGTTCTTTTCCTTAATACGCTATCAGTGAAGAAAACACTGCCTTGTATTTCATGTTTGACTTTAAATATCTTTATTTAGAGATAGTTATACATCAGCAACTGATGTAAAATTTAGAAAGGAATCATGCTGATGTTTTAAGGATCTATAAATTAAAGTTCCATCACCACTTTCAATACTCGTAATATAGAATAATGGTTTTAAGGATAGAATAAATATAGATCTACGCTCTTTTTTATTCTAGATAACTGTTGATGTATACAATTTTTATTATATTTGTCGCTTTTTCACGACAATGCGTTGTCAGAAAGCGTTTTCTTATTTTCTTTATTTTTCTTTTTTCAATACACTGCACACAGAAATATTTGTGCGCACTTCATCACAAAACTATTTGCCGGAATTGAATAAAGCTTCACAGGAGTGATTGGTACCAAGCCTAGTTGTCTAATAATGTAATCATATTGCTTTTCTATCACGCCATTAAGGGGTAATTTCCGGTGTGCAAGCGAAGGGTGGGCGGCGGGGGATTCCCCACCTTCAGGTATAGTTCTAGTGATATTTTTTGTGTATAAATAATCAATTTTGCTGGTAGGACATCTTTATTGGAGCTACATGGGTGGCAATTGGACTTAAAAAGCCCTCCTTAAATCAAGCTAACTTTATGTACTACATGGGTGTTCTCTATTACAAAATATTTCCCTATATAACTTTGAATATGCTATTTATTTCACTACATTCAGGCATAGGACATTCGCTTCTGAGAGGTTGCACATCTTCAAATACTATCTATTTATATTACAAGCTACATGTGTATTTAAACATACACTGTTTTATCATAACTTCTTAATGATTTGATACATTGTTAACAGGAATTGTAGAAAGCATAATATTTGTTATTAAAGATATATTTGGATGTGTACTAAATGCTTATATTTTAACAAAATGTAGTTTTGATTATTGATAGAATTTCCATTACTTTAGGAACAGTAGAGAGGATATACATAGGAAACAACCAAACAGCCATTAAAGGAGCTAGTATACAACTCGTGTGTGATATATCACAGTTCAGTAGTCAGGATGTAGTTAGCCTCTACAAAACAGACTCAAGGGTTCTAACAGGCTCTCTACCTGCCACCTCACTAGACCGGTGTATACCATCAAGATGCCTAACAGGCTCTTCAGGAAGATATACCTTCAGTTCTGACAACAGTCATGTTTACATTGACATCACAAACCTTAGGAGATCAGAGGATCAGAAATGGTGGACATGTGCTATTGATACACTGAGGAAGGACATCTACCTTACCATCTACAGTAAGTACAGTTGTTTGTTATTGAGATATTATTTTGTCAAAGATCTTGGTTCTCTAAAATACTAAAATTAACTAAAATTAAAATCGGTAAAGATATATTTTGAAGGAAGATAACCCACTGACACTTACATTATCATAGTCTATGCCTTAGATTTATCGTTGTTGCAATAGCACACGATTGGTTACAACCATTACTTTGTGTGAACTACAGAAATCTCTGCTAATACAAAACTAAAATGTATATATGAAATATTTTTGCGAAAGTGAAAAACTGTTTGCAAAGTTTAAAACCTTGATTAATGTAGAATGCGCCTCAAATAAATTTCTCGAATTTTCTTTTCAAATTTGAGTTGTATATTTCAGCATATTTCCAATTGCAAAGTAATATTTTGTAAACCTTTTCTGCAGTAGTGCCTAAACTAAAACTAATGACGTCACATTTTACTGGTGCGCTATACAACGCTGTCAACATCTTTTCAGCTCGTCTGATTTTTGAAAAAATGACGAGCTATTGTAGTCACTTGATTGTCGTTGTCCTCGTCGTCGTTGTCGTCGGCGTTGGTTAAGTTTTGCGTTTATGTCACTTACATGCTAACTATCAAAGCTATAACTTTGAAACTTGAAAAACGTGTTCCTCTAACACCCTTCTTCACATTGTATGCTAAATATGCTGAGATTAACCTGTTTTCTATGGGGTAAAAACATGAATTTTGATGGAGTTTTGTTTGGTGATTTTGAGAATTGGACATAACTTCTTCGTTGTTTTAGATTTATTTCATTTTTTCACGAACAATTAACGGACAATGTACTTCAACATATCAAATGGGTGTTTTAGTCATACATTTGGGGGAGGGGGAATATTTTAGAATGTTTGGACTTTGTCATTTTAACTGTTTTTCTATTTAAAACAACTCTTTAATTCTTTTAATTTTATTGAATTAAAGAGTTGTTTTAAATAGAAAAACAGTTATAATTATTATTCCCTGAGGAATATTGAAAGTTTTTGTCATTTTAAGCTAGTCTGATATTTTAGATTTTGCGTTTAGGTCACTTACATGCAAACTATCAAAGCTATCACTTTGAAACTTGAAACACCTGATCACTAGCAAATGTACAATAGAAAGAAGAAAGAGTTTTACAAGTTACATAACCCTGTCATGTGTTTTGACTGGATTTTGTGTATAGGTAGGATGTATAGGCCTATATGGATATCTTTGGATTGTGTTTTGGGGCTCCTAGGGTCAAGGTCAAAGGTCACTATTACTAAAAATGGGAAAACTGTAATATATTCAATAACTTTAGTTACAGTTGACATACTGTAACTAACAATTAAAAAACGGTAATAGGTTTAATATTGTAGTTACAATTCACATAATGTTTACTAAATAATTCAGTATGTAATACAATAGGGTTATTAGTATAGTAACGTGATCCAGCATGCGGGATTTGCTCGAGTCGTGCGTCGGATCATACGTGCGTAGCACGAGTATGATCAGACCTTGACGAGAGCTAATCCGGCTTATGGATCACATTGTTATTCGAATAACCCATTTATTATATACCTTTTGACACTTGTCTGCGCGAATAAACTAAATTAAAATGCAATATCTTTAGTTGCAGTTGAATTATTGTGACAAAATTAGTGTCAAGTAATCATTTACGAAGATCTTTTTTCGTGGTTCGGGGTCAGTGTCGAGTCAACTGTTACTTCAAAAATGTTAATAAATAAACCGTAAAAGGATAAAATCAGACGAGCGTCCGGCACCCGCAGGCGGTGCTCTTGTTACGCTTAACCATATATAACAACCCTACTAATTGTAAAATTCTCTTGTAGCTTATAATAAGAGCTACAAACTGGTAAATTATTCGACGTAAAATTGACGTTGTAACCGCTATGCACGGATTTACGGCGTCAGAATTGAAAAAAGATTCAATCATTGTTTAGAATTATCGTAAAATATTTGTAAGAAATCAGCTAGATGAAAAAACGGGTAATTTTACGGTTTATTAAACAGATTTTACTTGTATTTAACATTTTACAAATCAGTGATCACCAGCTTAGATGTTTCGTAATGTTCCGAATTCGTACCTCTATCGTAAGCGTTGCAATGCAGTTATCCCTTTAAATAGATGACGCATTTATGCACAACCTTTTTCAGATATATGAAACTGTTTAAAGACAATTGAACAGGAATGTGAGATATGTGGCTACAGGAGTCCTCACAGACCTGTATGTTCACAGTAGGGTCTTAGCAAATGATAGACTAGTTTCAGCTATTGTTAAGCTACTATTACAGTAGATAACAGTTGATAAATGCTGGTGTACACAATTAAAAGTGTCAAGAACTTCTTATTTGGAAAAATGAATATTTAATTTACTCAAATAAGTTACTTTGGCTACAGTTTGGGAAAAGTGTGCACTGTTTCTGTTCCACTAACAAATTGTTCGTTTTAGTCAAAGAGACATACTATACTTCATAAGAAAAAAACAACATGTTTTTTGTTATTAGGTATAGCATGACTCTTTGACTTAAGTTGAGCTTAAGTAAACGGATAGTTTGTGGTCAGAATAAAACTAATTATTAAACAGTATCTTCGTTTTATTCTATAACTTTCTTAAACAAAACATCTAATTTTGTATGTTTTTTGTGTTAAAAATTCATTTTCATTGTTTGATAATTAACTAATTTCTGAAGAAAACAAAAACAACAGGAAATAAGTAGTTAACCAATTATCTCTACATGTAAATAAAATATATAGTCAGTTTATTGGACTAAATGTCCAGTCTAAAGATACCTTATCTGACCATATTTTATTTGATAAAGGGGTCATAAAACAATTAAGGGATTAGACCTCCTGCGGGTTTTTCTTCTGGTGGGGGGAATACTGATTTACTTTGACATGGCCTCTATTGTTGTTAATACTCCGACTTCAACAAAGAGGCGAGGCTATCGCATCATTTACGTCATGTTAATTGCAACCTGTGAAGATTTACATGAAAGACACTGAACGATCAGGTTAAAGTGAAGTATTGCATTTATGTTTGGCCACACTTTCCTGAAATTATCAATAGTATTTCTGCAACGACTGTAGCTCTTAATATGCAAAAACTGGTTTGACATTGGCATTAAGCATATTCAGTTGGGCTGAGGTGTTTCGCTGTACCCATGAGGTGAATTAGTTAAGACTATAGCGGCCCTCTTGGTAAAAATGTTTATTGGGTTTAAAAAAGTTATTTCGCTGTAGAACTAAATGAACAATACCAACAATATTGGTCAGATGAGGTGTCAAGTTTCGTTTGGGCTTATTACACAACATCTTTGCACATAAATCGCGTAATATAATTGTATATATGAATTGTATACTTTCAGCTGTTCCTCAGACACTTCAGTTTGACAGTCCACCAAGTCAGGATCAAGATCTTGCTGAAAATGCAGTCACCTTTAGATGTAGTACAGGATGTGCCTCCCCTCAGCCATCATTCACATGGTTTTATACTGAGGTGAAGATATCGATTTTTTCTTAAGATATTTGTGTCAATCGGTGACATTGTAAGCTACAAACTAAATAGGCCGTGTTAAATTGTTACTGACATCATTAATACAGTAGACTCCAATATGTATGGATCACTTAAACTCTGATCACCTCGAAATCCAGGTTGGTGTTACTCTGCCTTTTCCTCTCCATTAAGTGTTATGCTTAAAGTTTTCCAAATATCAGGACCCTACATTTTCCGAATTCCGACCAATATATTGGTTTAAATATTGTTTAAATAATAGGACTCTCTATTACCGGTATCCGTCGGATGCGCTGAAGGTGTTAGATTCTTTGCGCTTATCTAATTTTCATAACACTGTTCGAAAAGGATGAGTGTTAATTAGTTCATCAGCATTACGTAAAACTAAGCACTGAATTTCTAACATGTTGATCATTTGTTTTCATCTTTTTAAATCGACCCATTATAACAACTAAGCTATGACCAAAATACATTTGTACTGCACCTTAGTAAAAATAGCTCGAATTATCAACAAGATTATGGTTCTCTTAGGAGTCACGTCTTGTTATTATTACGCCGCATCTGATAAATAATCGCGAATAATTCGCGTTTAGGTATAGGCTAACGTGCAGGTCAGATACTCCTATTGTTTTCCCCATTGACTTACATTATAACTCTAGTCAAAAGGGGACCCTGTATCATACCCACCTATAGGGTGTTGACCAATGAAATTACATTTTTCGAACAGATTAGTCTCTCAGGCACCAGAAAATGCTGTTTTTATATGGGGTTGACCAACCCAGTTTTTTACAATTTGGCAAGGGAGACAACCACCCCACTCAGTCAGGTGAGATTTAGGGGTCTAAACCGCATGTGTACACCTTCTATTCATATGGCGATTTCAGTGTTATTTATTATGATACCCAGTCCTAAAATATTCATTCGCGTGCAGAAGACATTGCATTTTATTTTTCAAATGAGTTTTTAGCATTTGTAAACACAACCTTTTCTACCAATCAGGTAATGTCTCATTTAATCTTACGGTTTTCCCTGTACTTTTTTCAGCCAATCCCTGAGCCGGACTGCAATAGGATCATTTGACCTAAAGACAGATCTTATTTTTTCAATAGATAAAATCACCTCTCTTCATCATAAAACAAACATTTCTGCACTAAAATATCGCTTTATTTTACTTTTATTGTAAGTATGCTTAAAATTATAGACCTAAATAGCACGACGGGTTGGGTCTGATTTATAGCTTAAAACGGCTCTTTGAAATAGCATGAACATGAATGCCTCTTTGGCTGTCATGCCATTTCTTTTATATCAATAACTACAGAAGCAAGGATAATAGTGCAGCAAAGTGTCTTCTACGTTTTGTGGAGCTTATTTAATCAATTCAGCATTCACTGTGCTTGAAACTGCTTATTTTCTTACCCCACCCCCTCCAAAATGAAGAAATTTTTAAGAAATTGACATTCTCCCGTGTGCTAAGCATCATTTAAAATGAAAGTGCTAATAGCGTTTGGACAAAAATGAATGATAACACTGATACTTTGCAAAAAATCGCCGTTTGAACGGCTGCTTTTCATACGCTGGAAATATCCGCCCTTAATTAGGGGTGCTTTAAGCCCAAATGACAGCGGAAAATTCCTAAAGCTATCATTTTTAACTAGCTATTTGCATATTACTGCAGACCTGCATTTGTTTCTAATGCTTCTGTATTGTTGAGAATACTTTAATGCTACAGTAAATATAAAATATAGCCGACTTTGACTTATCACATTCAAATTATTTAACTCTAAAGGCAAAAATCGCACATATTTGGGCTGATTGTTTTAACATTTTCATTGTTATAAAATCAACACTGGCTCGAAATTAGCATTTTGATGTGTTTCTAACAACTTTCGGACATATGTCAGTGAAAAACAGCCCTCTAGCTACTTAATATTTAGGCACGAGGCGTTAAATAACGTAAAACAGCACATTTCGTAAATAAAGGGAGGTAATTTGGAACACTCTCGAGATGTTTACAGGCGAAATTGCTGTCATTATTGGCAAATCCGATGCAGTTTTACAAATACGGCATTCCATTTCAATGTTTTAAACGTCTTTTGCAGTCACCAACCTTATAAAATAGGGTTTTTATACTGATTTGTGCCAGTTACGTACTAAAAGAGCCGACACCAGTTTGCTCCTATACAAAGAAACACCCACTAGCAGGCGATATTTGCACATGTACTTATTCAGACTTCCGCTTTGCATTTTATCTTATCTAAAGTTTCATGAGAGACACAATTTTATTCACTAAATGCATATTTTAGAGACGGATTCATTGAAAATAACCTGTATTAATTTAAAAAGTACCACTGTGCCCATCTCTTTGTTCTAAATTACCCGCCCTTGTTTTGTTAGCTTCGACATGAATTTACATAAAAAGACCCTCATATCAAAAATATTAGTTATAAACTGAAAATATTTCAATGGTTTTTCATTGTAAATTTTATATAACATTACGCTCATGCATGTTCAATCGGTTGCTACTCATTTAAACTTAAATGTTATGAAATAACCCCATTTTACTACACCGGCACCTCTAATTTAGCCACAATTTCATGAAAAAAATATGTACACCCGATTTTCGGCATTGGAGTCCTTGCTAAAATATAGAGTTATGCAAATAAACAAGTTTCATGAGATATTTCGCATGTAAAACTTAGAAAAACAGATAAGATGTTATTTGCTCTGAATCTATGTTTAGGTCAGATACTCCTATTGTTTTCCCCATTGACTTACATTATAACTCTAGTCAAAAGGGGACCCTGTATCATACCCACCTATAGGGTGTTGACCAATGAAATTACATTTTTCGAACAGATTAGTCTCTCAGGCACCAGAAAATGCTGTTTTTATATGGGGTTGACCAACCCAGTTTTTTACAATTTGGCAAGGGAGACAACCACCCCACTCAGTCAGGTGAGATTTAGGGGTCTAAACCGCATGTGTACACCTTCTATTCATATGGCGATTTCAGTGTTATTTATTATGATACCCAGTCCTAAAATATTCATTCGCGTGCAGAAGACATTGCATTTTATTTTTCAAATGAGTTTTTAGCATTTGTAAACACAACCTTTTCTACCAATCAGGTAATGTCTCATTTAATCTTACGGTTTTCCCTGTACTTTTTTCAGCCAATCCCTGAGCCGGACTGCAATAGGATCATTTGACCTAAAGACAGATCTTATTTTTTCAATAGATAAAATCACCTCTCTTCATCATAAAACAAACATTTCTGCACTAAAATATCGCTTTATTTTACTTTTATTGTAAGTATGCTTAAAATTATAGACCTAAATAGCACGACGGGTTGGGTCTGATTTATAGCTTAAAACGGCTCTTTGAAATAGCATGAACATGAATGCCTCTTTGGCTGTCATGCCATTTCTTTTATATCAATAACTACAGAAGCAAGGATAATAGTGCAGCAAAGTGTCTTCTACGTTTTGTGGAGCTTATTTAATCAATTCAGCATTCACTGTGCTTGAAACTGCTTATTTTCTTACCCCACCCCCTCCAAAATGAAGAAATTTTTAAGAAATTGACATTCTCCCGTGTGCTAAGCATCATTTAAAATGAAAGTGCTAATAGCGTTTGGACAAAAATGAATGATAACACTGATACTTTGCAAAAAATCGCCGTTTGAACGGCTGCTTTTCATACGCTGGAAATATCCGCCCTTAATTAGGGGTGCTTTAAGCCCAAATGACAGCGGAAAATTCCTAAAGCTATCATTTTTAACTAGCTATTTGCATATTACTGCAGACCTGCATTTGTTTCTAATGCTTCTGTATTGTTGAGAATACTTTAATGCTACAGTAAATATAAAATATAGCCGACTTTGACTTATCACATTCAAATTATTTAACTCTAAAGGCAAAAATCGCACATATTTGGGCTGATTGTTTTAACATTTTCATTGTTATAAAATCAACACTGGCTCGAAATTAGCATTTTGATGTGTTTCTAACAACTTTCGGACATATGTCAGTGAAAAACAGCCCTCTAGCTACTTAATATTTAGGCACGAGGCGTTAAATAACGTAAAACAGCACATTTCGTAAATAAAGGGAGGTAATTTGGAACACTCTCGAGATGTTTACAGGCGAAATTGCTGTCATTATTGGCAAATCCGATGCAGTTTTACAAATACGGCATTCCATTTCAATGTTTTAAACGTCTTTTGCAGTCACCAACCTTATAAAATAGGGTTTTTATACTGATTTGTGCCAGTTACGTACTAAAAGAGCCGACACCAGTTTGCTCCTATACAAAGAAACACCCACTAGCAGGCGATATTTGCACATGTACTTATTCAGACTTCCGCTTTGCATTTTATCTTATCTAAAGTTTCATGAGAGACACAATTTTATTCACTAAATGCATATTTTAGAGACGGATTCATTGAAAATAACCTGTATTAATTTAAAAAGTACCACTGTGCCCATCTCTTTGTTCTAAATTACCCGCCCTTGTTTTGTTAGCTTCGACATGAATTTACATAAAAAGACCCTCATATCAAAAATATTAGTTATAAACTGAAAATATTTCAATGGTTTTTCATTGTAAATTTTATATAACATTACGCTCATGCATGTTCAATCGGTTGCTACTCATTTAAACTTAAATGTTATGAAATAACCCCATTTTACTACACCGGCACCTCTAATTTAGCCACAATTTCATGAAAAAAATATGTACACCCGATTTTCGGCATTGGAGTCCTTGCTAAAATATAGAGTTATGCAAATAAACAAGTTTCATGAGATATTTCGCATGTAAAACTTAGAAAAACAGATAAGATGTTATTTGCTCTGAATCTATGTTTAGGTCAGATACTCCTATTGTTTTCCCCATTGACTTACATTATAACTCTAGTCAAAAGGGGACCCTGTATCATACCCACCTATAGGGTGTTGACCAATGAAATTACATTTTTCGAACAGATTAGTCTCTCAGGCACCAGAAAATGCTGTTTTTATATGGGGTTGACCAACCCAGTTTTTTACAATTTGGCAAGGGAGACAACCACCCCACTCAGTCAGGTGAGATTTAGGGGTCTAAACCGCATGTGTACACCTTCTATTCATATGGCGATTTCAGTGTTATTTATTATGATACCCAGTCCTAAAATATTCATTCGCGTGCAGAAGACATTGCATTTTATTTTTCAAATGAGTTTTTAGCATTTGTAAACACAACCTTTTCTACCAATCAGGTAATGTCTCATTTAATCTTACGGTTTTCCCTGTACTTTTTTCAGCCAATCCCTGAGCCGGACTGCAATAGGATCATTTGACCTAAAGACAGATCTTATTTTTTCAATAGATAAAATCACCTCTCTTCATCATAAAACAAACATTTCTGCACTAAAATATCGCTTTATTTTACTTTTATTGTAAGTATGCTTAAAATTATAGACCTAAATAGCACGACGGGTTGGGTCTGATTTATAGCTTAAAACGGCTCTTTGAAATAGCATGAACATGAATGCCTCTTTGGCTGTCATGCCATTTCTTTTATATCAATAACTACAGAAGCAAGGATAATAGTGCAGCAAAGTGTCTTCTACGTTTTGTGGAGCTTATTTAATCAATTCAGCATTCACTGTGCTTGAAACTGCTTATTTTCTTACCCCACCCCCTCCAAAATGAAGAAATTTTTAAGAAATTGACATTCTCCCGTGTGCTAAGCATCATTTAAAATGAAAGTGCTAATAGCGTTTGGACAAAAATGAATGATAACACTGATACTTTGCAAAAAATCGCCGTTTGAACGGCTGCTTTTCATACGCTGGAAATATCCGCCCTTAATTAGGGGTGCTTTAAGCCCAAATGACAGCGGAAAATTCCTAAAGCTATCATTTTTAACTAGCTATTTGCATATTACTGCAGACCTGCATTTGTTTCTAATGCTTCTGTATTGTTGAGAATACTTTAATGCTACAGTAAATATAAAATATAGCCGACTTTGACTTATCACATTCAAATTATTTAACTCTAAAGGCAAAAATCGCACATATTTGGGCTGATTGTTTTAACATTTTCATTGTTATAAAATCAACACTGGCTCGAAATTAGCATTTTGATGTGTTTCTAACAACTTTCGGACATATGTCAGTGAAAAACAGCCCTCTAGCTACTTAATATTTAGGCACGAGGCGTTAAATAACGTAAAACAGCACATTTCGTAAATAAAGGGAGGTAATTTGGAACACTCTCGAGATGTTTACAGGCGAAATTGCTGTCATTATTGGCAAATCCGATGCAGTTTTACAAATACGGCATTCCATTTCAATGTTTTAAACGTCTTTTGCAGTCACCAACCTTATAAAATAGGGTTTTTATACTGATTTGTGCCAGTTACGTACTAAAAGAGCCGACACCAGTTTGCTCCTATACAAAGAAACACCCACTAGCAGGCGATATTTGCACATGTACTTATTCAGACTTCCGCTTTGCATTTTATCTTATCTAAAGTTTCATGAGAGACACAATTTTATTCACTAAATGCATATTTTAGAGACGGATTCATTGAAAATAACCTGTATTAATTTAAAAAGTACCACTGTGCCCATCTCTTTGTTCTAAATTACCCGCCCTTGTTTTGTTAGCTTCGACATGAATTTACATAAAAAGACCCTCATATCAAAAATATTAGTTATAAACTGAAAATATTTCAATGGTTTTTCATTGTAAATTTTATATAACATTACGCTCATGCATGTTCAATCGGTTGCTACTCATTTAAACTTAAATGTTATGAAATAACCCCATTTTACTACACCGGCACCTCTAATTTAGCCACAATTTCATGAAAAAAAATATGTACACCCGATTTTCGGCATTGGAGTCCTTGCTAAAATATAGAGTTATGCAAATAAACAAGTTTCATGAGATATTTCGCATGTAAAACTTAGAAAAACAGATAAGATGTTATTTGCTCTGAATCTATGTTTAGGTCAGATACTCCTATTGTTTTCCCCATTGACTTACATTATAACTCTAGTCAAAAGGGGACCCTGTATCATACCCACCTATAGGGTGTTGACCAATGAAATTACATTTTTCGAACAGATTAGTCTCTCAGGCACCAGAAAATGCTGTTTTTATATGGGGTTGACCAACCCAGTTTTTTACAATTTGGCAAGGGAGACAACCACCCCACTCAGTCAGGTGAGATTTAGGGGTCTAAACCGCATGTGTACACCTTCTATTCATATGGCGATTTCAGTGTTATTTATTATGATACCCAGTCCTAAAATATTCATTCGCGTGCAGAAGACATTGCATTTTATTTTTCAAATGAGTTTTTAGCATTTGTAAACACAACCTTTTCTACCAATCAGGTAATGTCTCATTTAATCTTACGGTTTTCCCTGTACTTTTTTCAGCCAATCCCTGAGCCGGACTGCAATAGGATCATTTGACCTAAAGACAGATCTTATTTTTTCAATAGATAAAATCACCTCTCTTCATCATAAAACAAACATTTCTGCACTAAAATATCGCTTTATTTTACTTTTATTGTAAGTATGCTTAAAATTATAGACCTAAATAGCACGACGGGTTGGGTCTGATTTATAGCTTAAAACGGCTCTTTGAAATAGCATGAACATGAATGCCTCTTTGGCTGTCATGCCATTTCTTTTATATCAATAACTACAGAAGCAAGGATAATAGTGCAGCAAAGTGTCTTCTACGTTTTGTGGAGCTTATTTAATCAATTCAGCATTCACTGTGCTTGAAACTGCTTATTTTCTTACCCCACCCCTCCAAAATGAAGAAATTTTTAAGAAATTGACATTCTCCCGTGTGCTAAGCATCATTTAAAATGAAAGTGCTAATAGCGTTTGGACAAAAATGAATGATAACACTGATACTTTGCAAAAAATCGCCGTTTGAACGGCTGCTTTTCATACGCTGGAAATATCCGCCCTTAATTAGGGGTGCTTTAAGCCCAAATGACAGCGGAAAATTCCTAAAGCTATCATTTTTAACTAGCTATTTGCATATTACTGCAGACCTGCATTTGTTTCTAATGCTTCTGTATTGTTGAGAATACTTTAATGCTACAGTAAATATAAAATATAGCCGACTTTGACTTATCACATTCAAATTATTTAACTCTAAAGGCAAAAATCGCACATATTTGGGCTGATTGTTTTAACATTTTCATTGTTATAAAATCAACACTGGCTCGAAATTAGCATTTTGATGTGTTTCTAACAACTTTCGGACATATGTCAGTGAAAAACAGCCCTCTAGCTACTTAATATTTAGGCACGAGGCGTTAAATAACGTAAAACAGCACATTTCGTAAATAAAGGGAGGTAATTTGGAACACTCTCGAGATGTTTACAGGCGAAATTGCTGTCATTATTGGCAAATCCGATGCAGTTTTACAAATACGGCATTCCATTTCAATGTTTTAAACGTCTTTTGCAGTCACCAACCTTATAAAATAGGGTTTTTATACTGATTTGTGCCAGTTACGTACTAAAAGAGCCGACACCAGTTTGCTCCTATACAAAGAAACACCCACTAGCAGGCGATATTTGCACATGTACTTATTCAGACTTCCGCTTTGCATTTTATCTTATCTAAAGTTTCATGAGAGACACAATTTTATTCACTAAATGCATATTTTAGAGACGGATTCATTGAAAATAACCTGTATTAATTTAAAAAGTACCACTGTGCCCATCTCTTTGTTCTAAATTACCCGCCCTTGTTTTGTTAGCTTCGACATGAATTTACATAAAAAGACCCTCATATCAAAAATATTAGTTATAAACTGAAAATATTTCAATGGTTTTTCATTGTAAATTTTATATAACATTACGCTCATGCATGTTCAATCGGTTGCTACTCATTTAAACTTAAATGTTATGAAATAACCCCATTTTACTACACCGGCACCTCTAATTTAGCCACAATTTCATGAAAAAAATATGTACACCCGATTTTCGGCATTGGAGTCCTTGCTAAAATATAGAGTTATGCAAATAAACAAGTTTCATGAGATATTTCGCATGTAAAACTTAGAAAAACAGATAAGATGTTATTTGCTCTGAATCTATGTTTAGGTCAGATACTCCTATTGTTTTCCCCATTGACTTACATTATAACTCTAGTCAAAAGGGGACCCTGTATCATACCCACCTATAGGGTGTTGACCAATGAAATTACATTTTTCGAACAGATTAGTCTCTCAGGCACCAGAAAATGCTGTTTTTATATGGGGTTGACCAACCCAGTTTTTTACAATTTGGCAAGGGAGACAACCACCCCACTCAGTCAGGTGAGATTTAGGGGTCTAAACCGCATGTGTACACCTTCTATTCATATGGCGATTTCAGTGTTATTTATTATGATAACCAGTCCTAAAATATTCATTCGCGTGCAGAAGACATTGCATTTTATTTTTCAAATGAGTTTTTTGCATTTGTAAACACAACCTTTTCTACCAATCAGGTAATGTCTCATTTAATCTTACGGTTTTCCCTGTACTTTTTTCAGCCAATCCCTGAGCCGGACTGCAATAGGATCATTTGACCTGCAAACGTTCTACACGATTAGCCGTACGCACTATCTCGGACCACTTTTATATAATTCCTATCGTGCAACGTTCATCACATGGAACGAACGATGCGTTACACGATACACGATCTGAATGATACACGATGAATGCACGAACGATAAAGGCACGATGAATGCAAACGGAATGCATAATACACGCACGATACACGGAAATTTTGCAAAGTTACACGTGAGCACCATTGTAAGCTGATAGTTTGTTTACAGATTCAGAACATCAGATTGAAATTGTATCCTGAGATTTATGTTAACTTTTACTATTTTACAGACTGGAGGATCACGTCAAGCATGGTCAACATCAGCATCTGTCACAGATACAGCAGGAGGATGTACAGACTCGGAGAGGATTTATACGTCTACCCTGTCTCTTGCAAGATACACAACATTTTCTGGAAATGTAGAAAAAACTGTTCAGTTTACCTGTGGTATCACTTCGTTTACTGGAATGACACAACCTTTGTACACAAATCCATCTGTTAGTGTGGAGTTTGCTGGTAAGTTTAGAATTGAGATTGAAGTTTAACTGTGGTGTCACTTCGTTTTTCGGAATGACATAAACTGTGTACACAAATTCATCTGCCAATGTGCAATTTGCTGATCAGTGTCATCTGTTTCCATATCCATGCCTAGATGTATTCACATGAACCTGACTTGAGAAGTATTGTTATGTTAGAAAACCATGATTCTTATGGTCAGTGGCAGAAAGATGTTTAAAAAATATTAATTATGTGTACTTTTTTTATTAAAAAAAAGCTGACAGAATCATGTTTGCAAAGTACATATTATGACTTACTTTGCAAAAATGTAGTTGTACGTCAAGTATGTGTTTGTACTGCTAATCATTTCTCTCGCATACAACAGTGGGATCAGTGACATTTGTTCTGACATCTAAAATATGCACTGTTGGACGCATTAAACCCTGTTGCGATATGTTTGTAACTATTTCTAGTTGTATCAAGTAAAGTTTGCACTTTTTTCATATTAAGACGTGACACATTGAGACAACATTGCATTATTACACGGATACATGTATATCAAACGTTTTAATTAATTACTCAATACACATTTTATGCTATGGTGGCATTAAGAAAAGGCAATACAAACATGTATATAGAAATGAAACATCATTCTGTAATGTATTTTATTACACGAACTTGCACTTATATAACATACACTGTGCTTTTATATTACGGTTAAATAGGTTACTTAAATTTGTTTTCGTAATTATTTGTTTTGTGTGTGTACAACTAGCCTGCGTCACTCACTTGGATGGGTCCGGTCATCAAACTGCCTGTACTTGTGAATGTTGATGTTTGTCTTTGTTACTGTTGTTGCACGCGTTTATCATTTGCTTACTATATAAGAAATTTGCTCTTCAGTAATTGAGAAAATATGTAAATGTGTCTGTGTGTCTAGCACTCTAATTTTTGAGTTTTTTTTCCCGGAATCTCGAGGATTCATTCCAGTTGCGTATATGGAAACAACACAATTTAGGCAAATGATTCAGAAAGAAGAACGCGAAATAAGTCATATATGTATAACCCACCTTTTAACAATGTTACCTGCTCTAAACAAAATGCAAATTACCCTATGATTTTAGAATGTATTTCTTGTTTGCCTTTGCATTTGAAAAAAGCGTTACCTTTAATTTGCATCGTGTACCTTATTTGTCTCTTTTCTCGCAGCGCAGTTGAAATATTTTATCTAAGACTGGATATTGATGAGTGCTGTAATTCGCCATTAATTTTACACATTACGTTCTGTAGAGATACTACAGAGCTTGAGTATGGACCTCATTATTAAATGAAAAAAAACCCAGCAAATATTGAGATATTATTGTACACGGAGAAATGTGAGCTTTAGCTAACATACGTAATGCTGTTACTAGGAGGTCGGACCGATTTGAGCCTCGCAGTAAACCCGTTGTTCCAACAAAAAGATGTGTGATAAGTTTGAAAACGACGATGTCATATGTTGGTTTAAACCAAACAATAACACCATATGAAATAAGAAATAAAAATTCATAGCAAAACTTCGATATCCGGACAGTTTTCAAGAGACGATCACTCCTAATATGACTTTTATTAACAATGTGCATTTCTTCACCTTTCACGGCTAATAATGTTGTTTTAGTTTTTAAATATGCATCGGTTTTATTAAATTGCATAAGAAATATACGTTTTTTTTTGTATTTATTTGCTGGTCTTTTTTTTGCAAAAATGTTTATTTCAAAGGAACCAGCGCCTCGATTTAATCGTGACATTTTCGAAGAAAACGTAATAAAAGGCGTTTTATGATTTTTTTTGTGAATTCAAGTCAGTAAAAAAAACGATAATATTCTTAATTCTGTTTTAGAATTTTTAGAAATGTATTTGGATATTTCATTTTATAAAAGGTTTAAACCGTTGGCTAATCTATTCTTTGGAAAAAATCATCCAAGCCGACTGAGAAGTAGTTTTTCTTTGGAAATTAAGTATTTAGTATGTCTAGTCATACAAGTCATTTTTAAAACATGAATATTGTACTTCTAAAATGTAAAAACTCAATGTTAATTATTCTAGCGCCTAAGATGACGTCATAAAATAAATTAGGGCTCTGTTACGCTATAAAATGCGTAAACAGAGCGTGGATCAATTGTTGCGTAAGTGTTAAAGACAGTTTTCTTTCTTTGACAAGGACTTCCTGTCGAAATAAAGACGTGGTAGATATAGTTATTGTAAATGTGTTTTGAGACCCTTCAGAACTTTTGCCATTTGGAACCTTGGATGATATATTGAGCGGTTGCCCTCTGTCTCTTGGCCTACAGCGAGCATGCCAAACCAGTTGCCTAGTTCCTATTTCAGTGCAATGTTTTATATTCCATATTTTTACATGTAAAACATTGAAGGAAATAAATTGTTTATACGAAAGTTTAATTTTTTAAAAATTTACTATAAAATAAGAAAAGGAATTAAGGTTTAAGACTCTTCTGCGAGAAGGTATTTCAAAACCCGATTTTTATGGGGATGTGGTTTACAAACTTCGTAAGATTTTGGGTCATGGCAATTTTCCAACTGTATTTGCTAAAATTATAAAACGTTTTGTTAAAAGAGGTTACGACCCAACTGTTTTGAGACACACCGCATGTTTGGTGTTCAACCCGTTTACAGTTGGACGCTATGCTTCCCTCTTTGATTGTGTCTGACGGAAGAGGGGGAGGACTCTGTGATGGGCAGTTTTTAAATCCCACTAGGACGAAACTGTTTTGATTTCTGTCCTCTGGCCTGTTTCGTCGGGCCCTTAAGGGTGTTTCTCTTGGTGCTCTGCCTTCTGCAAAGGCATTGAGTACATACGTTTTTTGGTTCTCAAGGTTTGCTTTTTATATATTTATACACGAGCATTTTTGTGTTTTACATACCATGTCTTTTGTTTCCATTGCGTGTGTTAGAGATTCACCTAGCAGGGATTACTTTTATTTGCACTGTCCTGTGACTTTGGAACATGGTGGGGGGTAAGAGTGAGGTTGGGTGCGCACCATAAACCGGTTTAAGCTCCCCAGTGGTGTTTTTGCCACTGACCGTTCCAAGGCGGTGCCCCACTGTGTTCCTTTAATTGTTCGTTTTGTCCTCGTGTGTTTGCTTTGTATGCTAGTGTGTGTTGGTAGTGTATGTGTGTGTGTGTACATGATTGTGTGTGTGTGTGTGTGTGTTGGTGGTGTGCACTTCTGGGTGCTGTGGGGCTCGTTTTGGGGAGGCTGCGTTTTTGGTACGTTGCATTCCCTGTTTGATATTATTTTTGTTTTTTTACCTTCTATTCACTTTATGGCGTTACCTTAAAATTGTATTGATCTATTTCAGAATGATCCCTTTCAGCAAATCACTTTTGATCTACATATATTTTATAGGCTTTATATTAACGAACATTGTCCAAAAGCAACTAAAAAATCAAAAGTGTATGTTTGGTTAACATGATAATCAAATAGTTTGTTCTATATACATATATCGTTTTTCAGTGCGAGTAACGAGTGTGGCTCTAAAAGATAGTAACAGTGCACCGTCTGAACCTTTACAAGTGACTGCTGGTGTATCTAAAACATTGACATGTACAACAAGTGTCAGCAGACCTACAACAACAATTGTTTGGTATATAGGAACAGTAGAGAAACAACGTTCTAGCTCCAGCCCTAGCTTTACATTTACTCCACAGAACAGTGACCATAACAAACAGATCCACTGTAAAGCTTTCAACATGCAACCTGAAAGTGAAGCTGTGTCTTCTAATAAAATCACACTTTATGTTAATGGTAAACATTGGTTTATTACTTCATTAGAGCTGATATAGAGTTTGACATATGTACAAGTATCAGAATCTGAATTTCTCTTTTTAATGAAATGTTGACTTCTGGTATTTCAGTAAATTTTAGGTGTAGTGGAGATTGTAACGTTGTATGATGAAGATATGTTTGACACTTCATATTTACATGCGCTACAAATCAGTGACGATGGACAAGTCAGTCACCAATATATAACTTTGAAAATTCGAATCTGATATCGGAAAGGAACTCCTTTATTTAATTACCACTTATAATAAACGTTTCATACACATTGATGACAGCAAACCGCAAAATAAGAAGCCAGAATTCTTGGTTTTTAACGAATTTAGTATATGTTTTAGTTTCTGATGTTTCCAAACATGTGCAACAATTTTAACAATTTGTCACTGCTGCTTAAGAAATAATCTATGGCTTGGAGTGCTTTAAGAAATAATCTATGGCTTGGAGTGCTTTATCGAAATTGAAGCATTCCCCGGAGGTGATGTGCCTAGCGGAATAATTCACGAGGGCGAAGCCCGAGTGAACTATTACGCAGGCACATTGCCGACGGGAAATGCTTCAATTTCGATAAAGCACTCCAAGCCATAGATTATTTCGAGTCTTAGAAGCCGATTTTTTAACTTATCGTAACTACTACGGACCTTTTTTCAGTTCGGCGGTAATGTGTAAAACAGCATAAATAGTAGCTGTTGGAATTCACTCCCCTATTCGGGCAACCATTCAAGATATCAAACATAACTATATTATACAAACTTATTTTATTTTAATCATCTAATACATAAAAATAAAAAGAAATACCTGACTGACATTATGCAGAAGACGTCAGATTCAGAACCTAACAAAGCAGCCAATCGATTTAAATGCGTACCGTTAATTTGAACTGTACAAAGTTTTAACGAGGAGTAATGACATCAGTGTGATGACGTAAACGTTTTCATTCATAGTTTTGTCTCCCGGAATCAAAACATTGTATGACTGTTAATCCTGAATTTCTTGGCCTTTTTTAAGGAAAACAAGTTGAGGGTATTCTAAGGCTTACTTTACACAATCAAAAATAATATCTAGGTTCTAAAACACAACTATTTCATGCGACTGCGTATTTGGACTGAAATTATTTCCATTTCTATATTTTATTTTTGCGCGGGAGTAAATTAGAATACTTCAATCATTTCTTACACGATGGCTCAATGTCCCTCTCTTAAATCAAAATCATGGGACTATATACCTTAAAGTGCTTTAAGAAATTTAGTAAAATCAACTATTCGTTTAAATATTCGTCTCCAGAAATAGCTAAAAGTCCATCTCACCACAGTTAACTGTATTGAGACTGTTTCTTCCAAACCTCAAAAAGATTTGTATTATTCGTTCGCGCATAAAACTAAAATGTTTCTCTCAACTAGCCAACGTTCATAACACATGCTCCAAATCTGTCGACTGAAGATCAATCCGAAAGTTGTGATCTGCAGGTCGGAAGCCTATATACATTGTACGTTCACTTTGTACATATATTCATCAACATTGTACCATTTATTACCTCAAGGTGCATAACTCTGCAGATACTTAATAACAATCATACCCCGTCATCATTACTTTAGTCAGGAATATAAACCACCATCAATAACAGTCTAGTTTGATTTATATGTGACATGGTGTGTAGATGATATGCTTAATAATAATATTATAATATAGAGGATAATTGTTGGTTTCGGTGTAAGATCACGTTATAATTTCACCGAGTGGGCACCAAAAGTGATATTTTCACGAGTGGCGCAGCCACGAGTGAAAATAACTAGGTTTGGTGTTCACGAGTGAAATTAACGTGATATTACACCGATACCAACAATTTTTCTGTTTATTTTATGGTTAAAACTCTACTTTTATTGAGTTTGTTTCTATAAAATATCGGAAATCGCAGGAAACGTCATCAGAAAACATAGCGCAAATGACGTCATTTAAACGACGTCATCGTCGCATGGTCTCCAGCATTAATTACGCTCGGTATACTTTTTGACGTAAATCCGGGTTAAAGATTGCAAAAACAGTGAAAAATAAAAATGGTAATCCACTGTTTCAAAACTGTGGATTATCACTTTTATTTCACTGAGAAAACTCTATAATTCACTGGAAAACATAAAATAAACAGTGATAATTTATGATAACAATAAGTGAGGAGCGACATGAAAATATTCATTTTGAATCATTGGCTTAAAAAAGCATGGTATAGCATGATTTTACATGTTACTGTTAAGATATTTAGTTTCTAACGGACTTTGAATTCTAGATGACATAGTAACTAATCGTGACTTAGCATGGAATATTATGAGTTTAATGTTTCTGTATTTAAAGATCCAGTTTCTAACGGACTTCTACCAGAAATCATTCACTTTAAACATATTCAAATTAAATGTATGTGATTAGGCACCAAATTGAGTCCAACTTTGTGAAAAAATCAAATGTAAATAGTGAGGTCAGAAATTTAGTATTAGTGAGAAGAATGTAATTTTAAAGAGTGTCTAAACATATTTTCTGTTAGCTAATAACTAAGTCTTATTCGATTTTGGCATTTCAGATCCAGCATCAATAAGATCGTTCTATATTGACGGACACCTTGGTCAGAGATATGTAACCGTGGACGAACATCAGGCTGAAATACAATTTAAATGTATTGTCGACAGCAAGTCTGCATCAACTATCAAAATTGTGTTTGATGATGGTGTATTGAAGGAACAGATACACGAAACGTCTTTGTCTTTCGTTCGGCATGATATCGCTTGCTTTGATGCTGGTCTTTATATATGTGAAGGAAATAATGGCTATGGGCGAGCATCTAGAGACAATATCACTTTATTCGTCAATTGTAAGTCCCTAATACACTAACTTTCTGCTTTTGCCATACAATGAATTGCTTTGAATTCGCGATGTCTTTTCCGCAATTTTCCCGTCATGGACCAATTTGCATTGTTTAAACTGCCCGGTAGCATGCTTATAGGCAATCGGTAAAGTCATGAAATACTGACAGTTTCCGTCTAGTAAAGGTAGATCACGCCGATCTGTCAAATATTTTACCGTTTTTATTTCCTGAAATATCGTTCCCGTGTTTTCTCCTTACTACACAAGGATTAACCAATGCAAAACTTTGAAAAGTAGAACAACTTAACTTTCACTGCATAAGACCTGTTAAAGTTTAACGCATACATTGTACCTTTAAAGAAATTTAAAAAAAGACGATGGAAAACAAATAACAAAAGTTCATTGTATTATATAAACAAGGTGTTGATCAATAGCACGTCTATTTTATTGTGTCAAGGTTGATCTTGCTGTCTTTCAAAATGACCGAGATATTTTTCCAAGTGAACATTTACTCTATGTATAGAGCTGATCCGCTTAAAACTGTTTCACTTGAGTTTGAACAACAAGAGGTATTTGAATCCTTTAGTTGCAAAAGTATCTAAGCGCCAGTACGATCTGCTCTGTAACTTTGAAGTTTTCAAACATTAAACATTGTCCCAATGTTTAGGGACATTATGCGTTGAACAATAAAAAAATCGAGATGATCGCCTCAATTACTCCGACTTATGGCATTTGAAATGTCACAATTTCGTCAAAATAGCACACTCTTCTTTTTCTCTCAATCCAATAGCATTTATTTGATCAATACCAAATCTGATGTAACCGACACATGCAGTCTTATATAAAACAGTAATGTCATCAATAATGCCGTATTTGATAATGACCTTTTACTACATGTATATACCATTAGGTATTTGCTTATACGAATAGACTGATTTTAATTACATGTAAGCATAAATAGATGGAAAAATGTTATTTCCTCCAGCTGGGCGTTGAACGCAACATCATTTATAATGCATTTAATGTCATTGTATAAATAAAACGTAGCAATGTTCTTAAAAGTAAACTAATTAATGTCATAAAAGTACCTAAGGAAAACAGCTTTCCGAAAAATGATACTTTGGTATTTTTGAAATATACTCTCTCACACTCACAAACAATCTCGCTACTAAGGCTGGTAGTATATGCAATGAGTCGCGCTGGAGCAATTCATATAAGAGATTGAATAAATAAGAATAACTTAACAGCATGTTCGTAATTACAGAGAATAACTCCATGCTTTGACATTTCCCAAAATTCAAAAATCTTGCAAGAAACATAAATTGCAGACTGAGACAAATCAGCTTTCAATTTGTGTCTAGTTTGATCTGCAATACATGTACCCCTTCATTTGTTTTGCTTTATGAATCTACAATGTATTCTACTGTACCACTCTTTAACAAAAAACTTCGAGTTACAAATATAAGACTGCTTCAAATTTTATTTTGTTTTCTGATTTTGTTTTAGATTAACTTTTGGAACCAAAATTAATAACTGTAACAAATACTGCTCTTTTAGAATAACAAGGATTCAAAGCATCAGAATAACATTGCTTGTCCTTTCAAGCATGAATGTTTCACTTTTTCAGTACATAATATAGCTATGGAACATTAGAAAGTTTTGGACATTGATTCGTTTCCTTGTTTCATTTGTCAATATGTCTTTTTGATAGGTGTATTCAGTCTCAGTTATTTAGCAATCAAAATAATTTAATTTACGTAGAAGGCGTGCACTAGAGTCTCTTGTATGCTCACACTGATAACTTTAAATTTACAGGTTCTCCACGCCCATTTCGACATATTCAACGCAATATTACAAGTGATCTGCACATCCTTATAACACTAAGTTTTACTGCAATAGCTTACCCTGAGCCTGGCCCTAAAGGATTTACATGGCACAAAGAAGATGGTGTAGGGTGGCTACCGTTACTGAGTAATGCTGACTTGATGGTATCATCATCAGCATTACAGTCAAATCTCACGCTGATGAATGTCTCGAAGGAAGATTTTGGAATTTACAGAGTGACAGTAACAAATGACATCGGAACCTATGAACAACGCTGGTTTCTTTCCGAGAATGGTAAGCTAGCACAGTTTATAAGAAATGGTACTTACATGTACTTGCACGCTTAGTTCTGCGAGTGACACATTGTGTTAATTGGGTACCTACGAACGTCTTCTAATCACGCGAACTTTTTTTGTTTTGTTTGAGATTTACAATGATTTAGTTTATTTCTATAGAACTAGGATATGTGCAGTTTCAAAACGATTGAGATATTGCTACATGTATATAAAATGTTGAATTTGCTATAATCGACGGTACATGTTTTATTGAAATTTGCTGCTTGGGCAAATACTTATGATTTTTTTTATACTTTGCGATATATTTGAAGTTAAATTTGATAGACTGAATAGCTGTCTTTGATGATGTAACCAGATTTATATAAGATAAGAAGTTGTTTCCGATAGTTTAAGTATTCAACTTTAAATAGCAGATTACACTTCAAAAAGAATTGAAGTCAAGTATGTATCCCTATAAGTCATAAGCTATACACAAGCCTAAGGCAAATCCGCATGTAACGAACCATACATTTATATGAACGTTTCTTCGATGGAACTGTTTGTATATCAGACACTAAACAGCACGGAGGATGGTGGGTTTCTGTCCATTAGATGCTTCGCAAGGGTGAGCTTTTTTGATAGATGATTGTTCGTCGTCCGTCAACATTTTGATTCAAATGACATCTTCTCTGAAACCACTGAGCCAATGTTGTTGAAACTATGCAGGGATGTTTCTTGCTTCAATCTCTACCAAAACTGTTCAAAGAATTCTATTCCATGCAAAACTCTGGTTGCTATGGCAAAAATAGGAAACACTTTAAAAATCTTCTTCTCTGAAACCACAAGGCCTAGAGCTTAGATATTAGGCATGTAGCATTGTACTTGTATCAAGGTAAGCAATACAGGGCGATCATGGCCCTCTTGTTAAATGATACTGTTCATTTTGGTAAACAGTACTTTCTTTTCTTGCATATCGTATCACCATTTCCGTCCTGGCACCTCTCCTATGCCAGACGACTCTCGTGAATTGCTTGTGACGTAACATTAAAACATTGTGACTTTCCCAAACACAACCTCTGAATTTCATCATTTTAATAATAATATGTTTAAACTTAGAAATCTTCGTTAAAGTGCAAGACGGTATGCAAGAAAAAGTTTCAATCACCCAGATGGAGATATCCGTCACCTCAGGTAACTGTTTTGCGGGAACTCGGCAGAGCCCTGGTGACGGATATTTCGATCTGATCCTCGTGCTAATGACAAAAAACTATTATTCAAGAACTGTATTTCAATTCAAATTTTCTGTTCTTGGCACTTCGTTACTAATGCTAAAACTTAAACCAGTGGAGCTACATTTAAGTTACATTTTTTTCCTCGGCTGAGTTCAGAAACAAAATAGTGAACTAACTTCGAGAGGACTTCATAATAAACCACCGTATCAATTATTGAACGAAAAATACAAGGTGTGCCGAACTTTATAGAATATGTTTAAGTTTTTACAGTATTAATCAAATAAATGTTCTCATAAAGCGGAAGAAACTTACTTGATTTTTTCACATTTGGTTTAGTACAAACATTTCCCTCTTGTGTCATCAGTTTGTCTGAAACTGTTTAGAGATATGGCTTATGGTAAATTACTTGTTGCAAACATTTTTGTAGGTTATTTAGTTCATTAACTCAAACATAGAAATAAAGGATAAATATAATATAAAACATAAAAAGTAAATGATTCTTAAATGTTTCAGGTCAGCAACATACAGACACTGCAAATTGCAGAAAGGGAAATACTGCACTAATAGTTGGAGTAATACTTGGAGTTGTTTGTGTTGTCACATCAGTTTATGCAGCGTACCTTACAATTTTGCACAAACGAAAAACGATAAACAAAGGTAACAGGGCAAACTAATCTTTTGAACGAATAAAGGCGGATTTTGGAACACTGTCATAAGAAATATCTTAAAACCTGCTTTATTACTTCTGTTACTATCATTATATACACATATTGTAGATTAAAACTGTATAAAAGAAGAATTCAAATAAATATGAAATATATACATGCGTGACCTCTATTACTCTTGATATCTCTTATATTCCATCTGTCTCAATTATCTATTGTTTCAGGCACAGGTTCTACGGACAAATTTTCTAAACCTGCGTAAGTACTTGAGCATTTAGTAAATAAGTAACAGTAGTCGGAACGTAACAGTTGTCAAAATTTGCGTATATCGTGCGTATAACGTGCGTGCAACGTGCGTATAACGTGCGTGCACTCATCGTGTATTTTGTCAATCGTATATCGTGTATCATATCGTATCATTCATCGTGCAACGTGCACCATATACTATACACGATACACGATATACGATTCGCGATGCACGATAATCCATACGGTATACGTACGATTCGATGGTGTATTTCGTAGTTAATCGTTTTACTTAGCGTGCACATCTCCCCCAAAAAAGTGCTGATTTCAGTTTATATTATTTGGTGTAGTTGCGAGCGAGAAAGACTTCCGGGACAGGTCGAAGACATTTTCACCTCATATCCGAAATTTAGGTCTATTTTTGCAACGGAAAGGACATCTTTTTTATCTAATCTGCTGTTGTCAATGCATTCCTTAAAGTGCAGCAGACAAGGTACGCCTGTATCGAAGCAACATATCGTGGGTATGATGTTAACAAGTGTTTTATTGGCTATATGCAAATAATACGCCGAATCAACTACACTTTTACGAAAATATTTAAAGTCCGAAGCAATCCAAAACGTCCCCAAAACAAAACATCCCCAGACCAAAACATCCCCCCATATGACCAAAATGTCCCCTATACTGCCTGATTGGAATAATATATCCGTTAGCTGACATAAAGAGAAAGGTAATTAGGTATTGTCTTTGACTGAATAATTAGTTTGAGTCTCATCAAATGCCTCATTGTCATTCAAAACAGGGTCTGAATATTGTCCAAAATTAATTAAGGCCTCCAGCTGGCCCTTTGTGCGTTGTCCTCTACTCCTGCCTACCTGTTTGAACTTGAGGCTGGGGTTCGCCCCTTAGACTGGGGCGCCAGGAATAGATTCTCAAATATTGAGCGAAAGTCAAGGTTTTGGTCAGTGAGATCATAAAGCATGGCTATTTTGTAAGATCCTCCTACAAGTGCCCTATGAAAACAAAATGATCAAATCTGACATACCGCATCTCGCAAAGTTAGAAACTCAAATGATAGATCAGATATTTTTATTCTGGACATCTACATATATACACAGATGGGTCTAAAAATCCAGGCTCTGGTATATTAGCTTCAGCTGTTGTAATCCATCTAAACATGTATGTTGCCATCATAGGAAGATTGACAAATTATTGTTCCATTTATCAGGAATACTCTATAACCTGTTTCTGCATTTATACCAGAAATGATAACAATAGACACTGCATTGAGCTGTCTTTTACATCATCAACCTAAAAAACTTGCTATATTGTATATATTTTCAGATTCACTATCATCTCTGTTCTCAATGAAATAAAAAAAACAGTCATTCTAGACCAGAGTTATTGAATACATTATTATTATTATTCATAAATTTTATCAATGCCTAAAAACAGGCTTACCAGTTACCATGTTATAGTGCCCAGCTCATGTAGGTTTATGATAATATCTGGTAATGAGAGCAGATGATGCAGACAAAAGGGGCCTGGTTTAGGGGCCATGATCCAGGACATACCATACTCACCCACAGAAATATATGCCGGGATTCGAACCACTATCCTGGATGGATGGTGTAGAGAATTGAAACTTAAAACAAACACATTTTGCCGCAAAACAGTGCGACCTGGCCGTCCTATGGGATACTTGACAAATTACAAAATGGACAAATCAATCACACGTCATAGGCTTGCGCAAACTTACTACCAACCAGCTCGGGTTGGTACATACTTTGGGTTGACCAGGTTTGCATCTAGTGCATTGTAAAATGTAACACCCCTCACTGGCTATTTGACTGCATAGCTTTCACCACACAGAGACTAAAATTCAAGCCAGAAATGGATAAGCTTGGACTTGCATGGTTTCACTATTAATAATTATTCTCAGTCTAAGAAAAGCCCTAAGTTAATGTGTATAAAGGTTGTTGGAGAATAACATAGTAGACTGTCAAATGACTGATAAAATTAGTTATCTAATTTACTCCAGTTGCTATCAGACCCCATCCTGTAGGTCACTAGTCAAAATCCTAAACAATTTTTGTATAAATGCAATTTTTTATATTCAGTAAGTTACTTAGTATTTTAATTGTAGTAGTAAACATGCTGTTTCACTGGTTAGTGGGTGTTGATTTAAATTGGCAACCCAAAACATAAAAATTCAATCTTGTTATTATTTAGCAAATCATAGTCTGCACATAACAGAAATTAGCAGGGAGTGACGGGTGACATGTTGGTAGGGGTTGCCCAACCACTGTACCTGTTACATGCCTGTTTCAGTTATAAAATACTGTAACTGTAATTTATATCTTATATATAATTTAATACTGTATGGTAGTTTGCACTGTCTGTATGGCACCATATAATATTATAATTAAACAAAATTTCACTGGCTATTATCTGTAATATGTTGGGGACGGAGGGGGTAGGGGGGCGGGTTCAGGATAAATGTAAGCCGGTTTCTACTTACAAACCTACTTGTACTACCTCCAATTGAATGAAACATCAACCCTTTTATCATGATCAGTAAGTAGATCCTTGCAGGTTTGGACTGGCCACTGGCCATACAGATGCTACATCTGATCACCTCCATCTTTCTTACCAGTTTAACTATAACAGACTCTTACTCTCTTACTTCAGAAGGAGGCACATAGAAAAAATTGATTTTAATCAAGTTGTATACCTTGAAATAGGTTTTATCAGATTTGTAATATATATCAGTCTTGTGAGAACCCTCACACTTGATTAATAATTGTATTTTAGTATTACAAGTAGTTCTTTTACTGAAGATCCTAATTAAATTAAGTAGTAAGTTCTGCAAAGAGCTCATTATTTAAGTATACAATAGTATAATATCACTAAAAGAGTACCATAATCATGTTGTATAAAATGAATAAAACATTTTAAAAAATAAGATTTCTTTTAAGGCTAAGATGGCAAAATTGTGCTTGTGTGGACTTCCCGTAAAGCCAGTGATACCGGCTAACACCTATTTTTTTGTAGTTTTATTTTTAAACACCTCTATATTAATTGTGGGTAGTTTGTAATCTTAATAGCTTAATAAAGAAAATAATATGGAAATCACATCTATTACTAAGTCACAATTTACTCTGGTCTCAGTAGACCGGTTGTATAGTTATGTAGTCATATAGTACTTCTGACACTGATCTCCTCTGGTTAGTTTCATAAATTGAAACCATTTTAGAAATCTTTCAAAGGGCCTTTTTTCCTGTAAATGTGGCAGAGGTGGTGCTTGAACTCTGTCCGGTTTATTAAATTTGTTCCTCATCTCTGATAGTTTCCTTAAAATGCCTAGCTTACATCAATTTGAACAAATATAGATCTTTTAAGTTCTTTCTACATATCTAAATTCCAAAATAACTAAAACAAAACATGAGTACCATCATTGCTGAGCTCTATTCTGCAGTCTCATAGTTATTGAGGTTTTTGAAACATGTGAGGTTACACCCCCCTTTATAAATATAGAGTGTTGCTTAGCTCTTTCATATTGTTGTCAGTCTTCCATCAAATTATTTGCTAATGCTACATGTGTATTCCAAGAACAATTTTTCCAAATGATCTACTACATGTATAGTATAAAAGTAAAAGGTAAAGTGCTTTTTTATTATAGTGTCACCCCTATTTAAAGGGCCAGCCATTTCTGACTTATGAGAGACTTTTTCAGCACATGTACCTCCCGAATCCTACTATTTAATGCCAGGCACCAGGCAGGTAGGCATACGGTAACCATTATTTAACTAGCTGGCGGCTCACCAACCAGTTATATCAGAACGGACCCCTGGTGGGCTTCGAACCTTCGACCTCCCACTCCAAAGGCGGATGCCTAAACCACTAGACCAAGGGAGACGGTATATGTACATGTGTTACCACCTCATAATATCATCAGACTTATGTACATAGGATATACAAACAAAATCTAAATGCTATTATCTCATAGCCTTTATACTGATGAAACTACTTATGTAAAAAATGCCATCAGATAAATTAGATATTGGAATGTACATCATTTTTCTGCCCAGTAATTAACCATCCATTGATGTTCATTGTATCTTCTTCATCATCAGTATATCAAATAAACATATAATTCCATATAAGATTATATGTTTCATGTACATACATGTATATGTTAACACCATATATGGCATTTTGAGACTGTATAATCTAGGCTGTGAGATGTGTCTTCTCCAGGGTTCTAATTGAATCTGCTATCCACCACTGGATGCAGAGTTGTGTCATGCAATTGGACCATTCCATTATTCTACAGAGGGTCCAAAATAATTTTGCAAATGATTTTTAATCTGTTTTTTGGTTCATTTCCTAGAAAGTTTTATAAATTTTATCCCAAAATGGGTGAGAAAATTTATAATACATAACAGTCTGTTTAATTTTACTTTAAATTTATTACTACCCCAATAAAGTATTACTCAAACCACCTCAACAGGGGTTCTGAATCTAAAAGAATGGTAGCAGTGACATAAAGTATATGAAACTGCGTGCCAAGAATTAAACTACATTGAAATAAAGATTAACTTTAATAACCCTCTTCACTCTAGAAAATATCACTGTTTCCTAGAGGTTCATTTTTTCTATGTGTTTTTATATACCCCACCTATAGAATAGGCCCACTAAAACACAATATAAAGTAACATGATATAAAACTTTACATAGAATTAATCACCATAGTCCACAGTACATAAATACTGCATTGCGCTTTAATTATCTTCTCTCCTCTAAGAATAATCTTAGATTTCTAGAGGGACATTTTTCACTTTCGGGCTACCGGAAAAAAACCTAAATATTGTTCAAAACTTTTTTCTATTAAAACATTGGTCAAAATTAGGGGCTGTATAATCATCACAACTATAAATACTGCAAAATAACATTAAAAACCCCGTTCCAAATGCTTGATTTATTCGAAAACGCCATTTCAAGCTTTCAGTTTCTTCAATGTCAATTTACCCCACCCACTTGACACCCATCAACATATGAATTCAAGGTTCCAGTATAAAATTATTATACTTGAACACGTTCCTAAAAAGTGTCTTTAATGTAGAATTTATTTAACGAAAAGTGTAGATGGCAATTAACATTAATTACGCCCGTTTTCTCGCACATCGGGATCAATTTCCTACCAAAGTCACTCCGACAGGTGTTCAAATTTGACACATACTGTGATATGAAAACTGTGGATCTTTGACACTTATCGATGTCATTTTTTATTGTTAAGGTATGAAACTTCTAATTGATCTTATTCTTTCGGTCTGATTAAAAGGTCTAAGTCTAGATAAAATGTGAAATCTCAAAGTGATCGTATAACGTGTATAATCCGTTTATCGTGTAGCGTGTAGCGTGCGCTTCGTACATCGTGTATATCGTGTATCGTTCTGAATCGCTCATCGTGTATTTACCGAACGTGCAACGTGCGTCTAACGTGCGTGTATCGTGCGTACATCGTGCGTGTATCGTGCACTCCGTGTGACAACTGTTACGTTCCGACTACTGTAAATACACTGTTATGCCCTTTGTACCATTATGCAGTGATGAATATCTTACACTTTTCACTTCTATAAGCTGTCCATACACACGGTGTGCTGCTATAAAATAACTTCAGTGCGCCAACAAAGTCAATCATTAATCAAATTTTATTTAAAGATGAAACTTTAAAATCATGAATACTCAGCAAACATATTCCAGAAAACAAATATATTAAATAATCCCTCACCGCTTTCAAACACAGCATTTATCACGCGCAGTAAAGTGAATCCTCAAACTACGATACAAATCGGCAGACAATGTACACACTGTAGCTTAAATATTAACTATTTAAAGTCACCGCTTTTGCAAAACACGTGAGTTTATCAGGTTGAAGTCGCGGTTAATCGAGTTTCGTATCTTGTAGTTTATAAGTGAGTACTTGAACAATAGATAAACTTATAAAATTAAAAATATGCAAATCATAATTTTTCTTTTCAGGACATATGTTAACCAAAACTTTACAACAGATGTCACTGAAAGTCAGGAATACGAGGGTGTTCAAACTGGTGCCGAAGAAACATCTGATCAACAGTATACAGATCTTTCTCGTAATGAAAACACCGATAAAGACACATATGACATCATTAAAAAGATCTGAGAACAACGAAAGATTAATTAATAAGAGTACACTTATGCCAACGTTTTAATATTCCATATTAATATACAGCTAGCTACTATTTGTTAACTTTTGATTTTAAGTTTACTTGCGTTCCCGGAATTTCAATAGTTTAGTTCTGTTCCAGACCATAGTTTATTTTGTGATATAGAGCTAATCCTCATGAAAAATGGATAGGAAAACAAACACAGAACACCGCGTGTTTTTGTCTTCATAAAAGTAAATGATCAATGCAATTTTCACATAACCATAACTGGAATTACACTCACGCAGGAGGTAAACTGAGATGCATTTATTTAAGATGAATATTATTTACTATGTTTTAGAAAAATTCTCAGTTATTTATTTCGTAGTTCGTTTTACATTTCTTGTATCTGTCTCTTTCTATTTGTAATTTATGAATTGATATTTTAAGTGCGGTTAATTGTTTTGTAACTGTTTTATTTAATTGTGTTTTAAGGTATGATTGTAACTGAAAAGTATCATATACCTTAGCAAAGAAGTTATGTTTATCTTCCTTAGAGTTTTTTGAGGTGTTGAATGCGATTTAGCATGCTAAATTTACCTTTATCATTGTGACTTTTGAATATTAGAGTTACCACGTCCAGAGAGCTATGCACCACTCAGTTTGGTACATATCGTCATAACTGTCACGGAGTGTTAAAGATCAATGTTTGATGTTACGATGATGTTATATGTATCCAAATATTTAATAAATTAAATGAAATACGACATCTCCTTTAAGTGTTTACTTTGAAAAGTTGTTGAGTGTATTGTTCTTAAAGTATGTTGAGCTTTCGCCCATCCCTTGTTTTCCTATTTCCTAATATGTCTCGGACAATACATGTAGTTCTCCCAAAGCTGCTAACTAAAGGAAGATTAGAAAAACATTATAGTAGTAATCCTCTATCAAAGTGTTTGAAGAATTTTATTTTTATGTATAACAAACCATTACTATTCGTAAAAAGCAGACAATGCCACTAAGTCAAGGATCCTAGGCAAAAGCGATGGAAAACATTTGGTCTAAAGATGGACGGACGGACGGACAGATGGTCGAATGTTCCAACAAAGTGGCTATCCTATTGTTCTATCCATCGCTCTGCTAGCAACGTAAAAGAGTACGGATACTTATTATATTCATAGTCACAAAGATAAACGTACGCTTGGACCGAGCGACAGACAACAGCAAAGTAATATACTCCAACGTCTTCGAACGGGAGTGACATAAAAATCTCAGTGAACTACAACCTCTCACTACTTTAAAACGAACATTGTAGTATAATGGTAGTTAAGGCGAGGATTGTAGTATAATGGTAGTTAAGGCGAGCATTGTAGTATAAGGGTTATAATGGTCATAAAGGCGTATAATTGTCATTAAGGCGATCATTGCAGTATAATGGTCATTAAGGCGAGTATTGTTGTATAATGGTCATTAAGGCGAACATTGTAGTATAATGGTAGTTAAGGCGAACATTGTAGTATAATGGTCATTAAGGCGAACATTGTAGTATAATGGTAATTAATGCGTACATTGTAGTATAATGGTAGTTACGGCGAGCATTGTAGTATAATAGTCATTAAGGCGAGCATTGTAGTATAATGGTCATTAAGGCGAACATTGTAGTATAATGGTCATTAAGGCGAACATTGTAGTATAATGGTCACTAAGACGAGCATTGTTGTATAATGGTCATTAAGGCGAACATTGTAGTATAATGGTAGATAAGGCGAGCATTGTATTATAATGGTAGTTATGGCGAGCATTGTTGTATAATGGTCATTAAGGCGAGCATTGTATTATAATGGTAGTTATGGCGAGCATTGTAGTATTATGGTCATTAAGGCGAGCATTGTAGTATAATGGTAGTTAAGGCGAGCATTGTTGTATAATGGTCAATAAGGCGAGCATTGTAGTATAATGGTAGTTAAGGCGAACATTGTAGTATAATGGTAATTAAGGCGAACATTGTAGTATAATGGTAGCTAAGGCGAACATTGTAGTATAATTGTTATTAAGGCGAGCATTGTTGTATAATGGTCATTAAGGCGAACATTGTAGAATACTGGTCATTAAGGCGAACATTGTAGTATAATGGTCATTAAGGCGAACATTGTAGTATAATGGTAGTTAAAGCGAGCATTGTTGTATAATGGTCATTAAGGCGAGCATTGTTGTATAATGGTCATTAAGGCGTAAATTGTAGTATAATGGTAGTTAAGGCGAGCATTGTAGTATAATGGTCATTAAGGCGAGCATTGTTGTATAATGGTAATTAAGGCGTACATTGTAGGATAATGGTAGTTAAGGCGAACATTGTAGTATGATGGTCATTAAGGCGTACATTGTAGTATAATGGTAGTTAAGGCGAGCATTGTTGTATAATAGTCATTAAGGCGAGCATTGTTATATAATGGTCATTAAGGCGAACACTGTAGTATAATGGTAGTTAAGGCGAGCATTGTAGTACAATGGTAGTTAAGGCGAGCATTGTTGTATAATGGTCATTAAGGCGTACATAGTAGTATAATGGTAGTTAAGGCGAACATTGTAGTATGATGGTCATTAAGGCGAACATTGTAGTATAATGGTCATTAAGGCGAACATTGTTGTATAATGGTCATTAACGCGAGCATTGTTGTATAATGGTCATTAAGGCGAGCATTGTAGTATAATGGTAGTAAAGGCGAACATTGTAGTATAATGGTCATTAAGGCGAACATTGAAGTATAATGGTAGTTAAGGCGAATATTGTAGTATAATAGTCATTAAGGCGAGCATTGTTGTATAATGGTCATTAAGGCGAACATTGTAGAATACTGGTCATTAAGGCGAAAATTGTAGTATAATGGTCATTAAGGCGAACATTGTAGTATAATGGTAGTTAAGGCGAGCATTGTATTATAATGGTAGTTATGGCGAGCACTGTTGTATAATGGTCATTAAGGCGAACATTGTAGAATACTGGTCATTAAGGCGAAAATTGTAGTATAATGGTCATTAAGGCGAACATTGTAGTATAATGGTAGTTAAAGCGAGCATTGTATTATAATGGTAGTTATGGCGAGCATTGTTGTATAATGGTCATTAAGGCGAGCATTGCATTATAATGGTAGTTATGGCGAGCATTGTAGTATTATGGTCATTAAGGCGAGCATTGTAGTATAATGGTAGTTAAGGCGAGCATTCTTGTATAATGGTCAATAAGGCGAGCATTGTAGTATAATGGTAGTTAAGGCGAACATTGTAGTATAATGGTAATTAAAGCGAACATTGTAGTATAATTGTTATTAAGGCGAGCATTGTTGTATAATGGTCATTAAGGCGAACATTGTAGAATACTGGTCATTAAGGCGAACATTGTAGTATAATGGTAGTTAAAGCGAGCATTGTTGTATAATGGTCATTAAGGCGAGCATTGTTGTATAATGGTCATTAAGGCGAGCATTGTTGTATAATGGTCATTAAGGCGAGCATTGTAGGATAATGGTAGTTAAGGCGAACATTGTAGTATGATGGTCATTAAGGCGTACATTGTAGTATAATGGTAGTTAAGGCGAGCATTGTAGTATAATGGTCATTAAGGCGAGCATTGTTGTATAATGGTCATTAAGGCGTACATTGTAGGATAATGGTAGTTAAGGCGAACATTGAAGTATGATGGTCATTAAGGCGTACATTGTAGTATAATGGTAGTTAAGGCGAGCATTGTTGTATAATAGTCATTAAGGCGAGCATTGTTATATAATGGTCATTAAGGCGAACACTGTAGTATAATGGTAGTTAAGGCGAGCATTGTAGTATAATGGTAGTTAAGGCGAGCATTGTTGTATAATGGTCATTAAGGCGTACATTGTAGTATACTGGTAGTTAAGGCGAGCATTGTAGTATAATGGTCATTAAGGCGAGCATTGTTGTATAATGGTCATTAAGGCGTACATTGTAGGATAATGGTAGTTAAGGCGAACATTGTAGTATGATGGTCATTAAGGCGTACATTGTAGTATAATGGTAGTTAAGGCGAGCATTGGTGTATAATAGTCATTAAGGCGAGCATTGTTATATAATGGTCATTAAGGCGAACACTGTAGTATAATGGTAGTTAAGGCGAGCATTGTAGTATAATGGTAGTTAAGGCGAGCATTGTTGTATAATGGTCATTTAGGCGTACATTGTAGTATAATGGTAGTTAAGGCGAACATTGTAGTATGATGGTCATTAAGGCGAACATTGTTGTATAATGGTCATTAAGGCGAACATTGTTGTATAATGGTCATTAACGCGAGCATTGTTGTATAATGGTCATTAAGGCGAGCATTGTAGTATAATGGTAGTAAAGGCGAACATTGTAGTATAATGGTCATTAAGGCGAACATTGAAGTATAATGGTAGTTAAGGCGAATATTGTAGTATAATAGTCATTAAGGCGAGCATTGTTGTATAATGGTCATTAAGGCGAACATTGTAGAATACTGGTCATTAAGGCGAACATTGTAGTATAATAGTCATTAAGGCGAACATTGTAGTATAATGGTAGTTAAGGCGAGCATTGTTGTATAATTGTCATTAAGGCGAGCATTGTTGTATAATGGTCATTAAGGCGAACATTGTAGTATAATGGTCATTAAGGCGAACATTGTTGTATAATGGTCATTAAGGCGAGCATTGTTGTATAATGGTCATTAAGGCGAGCATTGTAGTATAATGGTAGTTAAGGCGAACATTGTAGTATAATGGTAATTAAGGCGAACATTGTAGTATAATGGTAGTTAAGGCGAACATTGTAGTATAATTGTCATTAAGGCGAGCATTTTTGTATAATGGTCATTAGGGCGAACATTGTAGAATACTGGTCATTAAGGCAAACATTGTAGTATAATGGTCATTAAGGCGAGCATTGTTGTATAATGGTCATTAAGGCGTACATTGTAGTATAATGGTAATTAAGGCGAACATTGTAGTATAATGGTAGTTAAGGCGAACATTGTAGTATAATTGTCATTAAGGCGAGCATTTTTGTATAATGGTCATTAGGGCGAACATTGTAGAATACTGGTCATTAAGGCGAACATTGTAGTATAATGGTCATTAAGGCGAGCATTGTTGTATAATGGTCATTAAGGCGTACATTGTAGTATAATGGTAGTTAAGGCGAACATTGTAGTATAATGGTAATTAAGGCGAACATTGTAGTATAATGGTAGTTAAGGCGAACATTGTAGTATAATTGTCATTAAGGCGAGCATTTTTGTATAATGGTCATTAGGGCGAACATTGTAGAATACTGGTCATTAAGGCGAACATTGTAGTATAATGGTCATAAAGGCGAGCATTGTTGTATAATGGTCATTAAGGCGTACATTGTAGTATAATGGTAGTTAAGGCGAACATTGTAGTATAATGGTAGTTAAGGCAAACATTGTAGTATAATGGTAGTTAAGGCGAACATTGTAGTATGATGGTCATTAAGGCGAACATTGTAGTATAATGGTCATTAAGGCGAACATTGTTGTATAATGGTCATTAACGCGAGCATTGTTGTATAATGGTCATTAAGGCGAGCATTGTAGTATAATGGTAGTTAAGGCGAACATTGTAGTATAATGGTCATTAAGGCGAACATTGAAGTATAATGGTAGTTAAGGCGAATATTGTAGTATAATAGTCATTAAGGCGAGCATTGTTGTATAATGGTCATTAAGGCGAACATTGTAGAATACTGGTCATTAAGGCGAACATTGTAGTATAATGGTCATTAAGGCGAACATTGTAGTATAATGGTAGTTAAGGCGAGCATTGTTGTATAATGGTCATTAAGGCGAGCATTGTTGTATAATGGTCATTAAGGCGAGCATTGTAGTATAACGGTAGTTAAAGCGAACATTGTAGTATAATGGTAATTAAGGCGAGCATTGTAGTATAATGGTAGTTAAGGCGAACATTGTAGTATAATTGTCATTAAGGCGAGCATTGTTGTATAATGGTCAATAAGGGCGAACATTGTAGTATAATAGTCATTAAGGCGAGCATTGTAGTATAATGGTAGTAAGGCGAGCATTGTTGTATAATGGTCATTAAGGCGAGCATTGTTGTATAATGGTCATTAAGGCGAACATTGTAGTATAATGGTAGTTAAGGCGAGCATTGTAGTATAGTGGTCATTAAGGCGAACATTGTAGTATAATGGTAGTTAAGGCGAGCATTGTTGCATTATGGTTATTAAGGCGAGCGTTGATGTACAATGGTCATTAAGGCTAGCATTGTTGTATAATGATCATTAAGGCGAACATTGCAGTATAATGGTCATTAAGGCGAACATTGTAGTCCAATTGTCATTGGGGCGAACATTGTTGTATAATGGTCAAGAAGGCGAGCATTGTTGTATAATGGTCATGAAGGCGAGCATTGTTGTATAATGGTCATTAAGGCGAACATTTTAGTATAATGGTCATTAAGGCGAGCATTGTTGTATAATGGTCATTAAGGCGAGCATTGTAGTATAAGAGTCATTAAGGCGAGCATTGTAGTATAATGGTCATTAAGGCGAGCATTGTTGTAAAATGGTCATTAAGGCGAACATTGTCGTATAATGGTAGTTAAGGCGAACATTGTAGTATAATGGTCATTTAGGCGAACACTGTTGTAAAATGGTCATTAAGGCGAACATTGTAGTATAATGGTCATTAAGGCGAACATTGTAGTATAATGGTAGTTAAGGCGAGCATTGTTGTGTAATGGTCATTAAGGCGAGCATTGTAGTATAATGGTAGTTAAGGCGAACATTGTAGTATAATTGTCATTAAGGCGAGCATTGTTGTATAATGGTCAATAAGGGCGAACATTGTAGTATAATAGTCATTAAGGCGAGCATTGTAGTATAATGGTAGTAAGGCGAGCATTGTTGTATAATGGTCATTAAGGCGAGCATTGTTGTATAATGGTCATTAAGGCGAACATTGTAGTACAATGGTAGTTAAGGCGAGCATTGTAGTATAGTGGTCATTAAGGCGAACATTGTAGTATAATGGTAGTTAAGGCGAGCATTGTTGCATTATGGTTATTAAGGCGAGCGTTGATGTACAATGGTCATTAAGGCTAGCATTGTTGTATAATGATCATTAAGGCGAACATTGCAGTATAATGGTCATTAAGGCGAACATTGTAGTCCAATTGTCATTGGGGCGAACATTGTTGTATAATGGTCAAGAAGGCGAGCATTGTTGTATAATGGTCATGAAGGCGAGCATTGTTGTATAATGGTCATTAAGGCGAACATTTTAGTATAATGGTCATTAAGGCGAGCATTGTTGTATAATGGTCATTAAGGCGAGCATTGTAGTATAAGAGTCATTAAGGCGAGCATTGTAGTATAATGGTCATTAAGGCGAGCATTGTTGTAAAATGGTCATTAAGGCGAACATTGTCGTATAATGGTAGTTAAGGCGAACATTGTAGTATAATGGTCATTTAGGCGAACACTGTTGTAAAATGGTCATTAAGGCGAACATTGTAGTATAATGGTCATTAAGGCGAACATTGTAGTATAATGGTAGTTAAGGCGAGCATTGTTGTGTAATGGTCATTAAGGCGAGCATTGTTGTATAATGGTTGTTAAGGCGAGCATTGTAGTATAATGATCATTAAGGCGAACAAGGTCGTATAATGGTAGTTAAGGCGAACATTGTAGTATAATGGTCATTTAGGCGAACAGTGTTGTATGATGGTCATTAAGGCGAACATTGTAGTATAATGGTCATAAAGGCGAACATTGTAGTATAATGGTAGTTAAGGCGAGAATTGTTGTATAATGGTCATTAAGGCGAGCATTGTTGTATAATGGTAGTTAAGGCGAGCATTGTAGTATAATGGTCATTAAGGCGAGCATTGTTGTATAATGGTCATTAAGGCGAACATTGTAGTATAATGGTAGTTAAGGCGAACATTGTAGTATAATGGTCATTAAGGCGAGCATTGTAGTATAATGGTCATTAAGGCGAACATTGTAGTATACTGGTCATTAAGGCGAACATTGTAGTATAATGGTCATTAAGGCGAACATTGAGGTATAAGGGTCATTTAGACGAGCATTGTTGTATAATGGTCATTAAGGCGAGCATTGCATTATAATGGTAGTTATGGCGAGCATTTTAGTATTATTGTCATTAAAGCGAGCATTGTTGTATAATGGTCATTAAGGCGAACATTGTAGAATACTGGTCATTAAGGCGAACATTGTAGCATAATTGTTATTAAGGCGAGCATTGTTGTATAATGGTCATTATTGCGAACATTGTAGAATACTGGTCATTTAGGCGAACATTGTAGTATAATTGTCATTTAGGCGAACATTGTAGTATAATGGTAGTTAAGGCGAGCATTGTTGTATAATGGTCATTAAGGCGAGCATTGTTGTATAATGGTCATTAAGGCGAACATTGTAGTATAATGGTAGTTAAGGCGAGCATTGTAGTATAATGTTCATTAAGCGAACATTGTTGTATAATGGTCATTAAGGCGTACATTGTAGTATTATGGTAGTTAAGGCGACCATTGTAGTATGATGGTCATTAAGGCGAACATTGTAGTATAATGGTCATGAAGGCGAACATTGTTGTATAATGGTAATTAAGGCGAGCATTGTTGTATAATGGTCACTAAGGCGAGCATTGTTGTATAATGGTCATTAAGGCGAGCATTGTAGTATAATGGTAGTAAAGGCGAACATTGTAGTATAATGGTCATTAAGGCGAACATTGAAGTATGATGGTCATTAAGGCGTACATTGTAGTATAATGGTAGTTAAGGCGAGCATTGTTGTATAATAGTCATTAAGGCGAGCATTGTTATATAATGGTCATTAAGGCGAACACTGTAGTATAATGGTAGTTAAGGCGAGCATTGTAGTATAATGGTAGTTAAGTTGAGCATTGTAGTATAATGGTAATTAAGGCGAACATTGTAGTATAATGGTAGTTAAGGCAAACATTGTAGTATAATTGTCATTAAGGCGAACTTTGTATTATAATGGTCATTAAGGCGAACTTTGTAGTATAATGTTCATTAAGGCGAGCATTGTTGTATTATTGTCATTAAGGCAAACATTGTAGTATAATGGTTATTAAGGCGAACATTGTAGTATGATGGTCATTAAGGCGAGCATTGTTGTATAATGGTCATTAAGGCGAGCATTGTTGTATAATGGTTATTATGGCGAGCATTGTAGTATAATGGTCATTAAGGCGAGCATTGTTGTATAATGATCATTATGGCGAGCATTTTTGTATAATGGTCATTAAGGCGAACATTGTTGTATAATGGTCTTTAAGGCGAACATTGTAGTATAATGGTCATTAAGGCGAACATTGTAGTATAATGGTCATTAAGGCGAACATTGTAGTATAATGTTCATTAAGGCGAACTTTGTAGTATAATGGTCATTAAGGCGAGCATTGTTGTATGATTGTCATTAAGGCGAACATTGTAGTATAATGGTCATTAAGGCGAACATTGTAGTATAATGGTCATTAAAGCGAACATTGTAGTAAAATGGTCATTAAGGCGAGCATTGTTGTATAATGGTCATTAAGGCGAGCATTGTAGTATAATGGTCATTAAGGCGAACATTGAAGTATAATGGTCATTAAGGCGAGAATTATTGTATAATGGTCATTAAGGCGAACATTGTAGTATAATGGTCATTAAGGCGAACATTGTAGTATAATGGTCATTAAGGCGAACATTGTAGTATAATGGTCATTAAGGCTAGCATTGTTGTATAATGGTCATTAAGGCGAGCATTGATGTACAATGGTCATTAAGGCGAACATTGTAGTATAATGGTCATGAAGGCGAACATTGTAGTATAATGGCAGTTAAGGCGAGCATTGTAGTGCGATGGTCATTAAGGGGAACATTGTAGTATAATGGTCATTAAGGCGAGCATTGTAGTATAATGGTTATTAAGGCGAGCATTGATGTACAATGGTCATTAAGGCGAGCATTGTTGTATAATGGTCATTAAGGCGAACATTGTAGTATAATGGTCATTAAGGCGAGCATTGTTGTATAATGGTCATTAAGGCGAGCATTGTTGTATAATGGTCATTAAGGGGAGCATTGTAGTATAATGGTCATTAAGGCGAACATTGTAGTATAATGGTCATTAAGGCGAGCATTGTTGTATAATGGTCATTAAGGCGAACATTGTAGTGTAATGGTCATTAAGGCGAACATTGTAGTATAATGGTCATTAAGGCGAACATTGTAGTATAATGGCAGTTAAGGCGAGAATTGTAGTGTGATGGTCATTAAGGGGAACATTGTAGTATAATGGTCATTAAGGCGAGCATTGTTGTATAATAGTTATTAAGGCGAGCATTGATGTACAATGGTCATTAAGGCGAGCATTGTTGTATAATGATCATTAAGGCGAGCATTGTTGTATAATGGTCATTAAGGCGAGCATTGTAGTATAATGGTCATTAAGGCGAACATTGTAGTATAATGGTCATTAAGGCGAACATTTTAGTATTGTGGAGGTGAAAATTGTAAAACAATAGTTATTAAAGCGAACATTACAGTGTAATGTACACAGAGTACACATTTTATTCCTTGATTTTAAAATATACGAATAGATGCGAAACATTTATGTGACATCTTATTACCATATCATTTACATTATAAAGCAAAGGATAACACAAAAAAGAGATATGAGAATCACATAGGGAAACATAACACAGACTGAAAGAGGCATTCCCTACATCTAGCAGATTATATTCTCGAAACATAGATTATGCTTTCAATGAACGTAAATTGATAAATAAATACAATTTCAAAGAAGAATATATGGCGAAACATTTCTCATTTGACCACAATTAATCAATATAGAGGCTTTTGGTAATAAATCGCATCCACCCATTAATTGTACAACAACAACTCTACATAGACTACTGAATGGTGTACGGTACTGCAGTATATTTTTAACCGCTGATTGTATCGATAATGACTGGGAATGCATAGCTGAAACTTTTAGGTTAAGTTAACATACTTCCAAAGATTATATTATTTATGGTTTGCAGGTTATTTAGTCGACATCCATTATAGGGTATGTTTCTTTAAAGGTTATCCAAAGAGATGGTAACTTGAATTTTTTATACTATAAAATTCTTAATACATGTATTTTTAATATACGAGCTTTATAAATATTTTCCTGTAATTTTTCACATGTTTATTCAAGTTTTCAAATAACTTCACAAAATTTTTGTAAATAACACAATGTTGTGCCATTCATCTTAACCAAGGGTATATCAAAGGCCAAAGCCACAAGCAGGGCTTAAAACCTCTTACGTTGTGCTTGTTGGCAATATTTCTTGGCGATGCTGTACATTGTACATGCATGGACCACTTTTCCAAACTTTCACACTGTTGATGCTTATAAACTGCTCCAAAGCTCTACATTTACAAATTGGCAATGTTTTGAAACGAATTTAATTTATACTCTAAATAATAAGTTTTAAGAGTATTGATTTATTGATATGATCAAATGGTAAGGGCGTTCAATACAAAAAGTTATAAAGAATCTGTTTAATGTTTAGTTCATTAATGCCGTCGTTTGACCGTGCTTTGTGCTATGGCGTTATATCATCTAACGACGTATTTCTATTACTGTAGATAATTCAACACAAAACGTTCATTTGTTACTCTGATTCTGGAAAACGTGTAGCTTTATCGTTCAATAAACAAATATAATATAACATTTCTGTAATTACTAAAATACGAGTTGGACATAAAGAAATTGTTTATTCTCTGATTGATACACACATTCGCAATTTGAAAAAAAACTAATTGTATCTATTTTGTTAGTGAATAAAGAAATGACACATTCAAATTCAGTTTATGTGTTATGGCAAGGTGTGTGATAATGAGCTTGGTGAAACCCCAATATAGTCTTACTGTTTTTGTTTCCCCGCTGCTTGGTCAGATATTCGGTCTGATTATACCACAATGAAACTTTATCAAATAATTTCAGCATCGTATAGTAACGATTGTTTAATATGCTGTTTCAATAGACTGGTCAAGTTAATCTGATCAGATCTGGCCAGTAATCGAACTTGTGCCGATATACATGTACAATTTCGTCTCACAGCACTTCCATAGCAATATGGCTTCTAGAGTATATTTCATTATTTAACAGTCTCATATATACCAGACTCATATTGCCCATTTATGTTCTAATTTGGCTCAATAATCTAACTTGACGCAGATCCTGTTGACCAAATTCAAACAACTTTGTTATGATTGCTGAAAAATATGAGATCCATAGTATAAACTAGTTAAAGACAGTTCTCACTCATTTGTCTGTTTAAGCCAACTTTAAAATTCATTATTGCATGTAGCGAGTAAAAGAGCTCAAATAGAGCCGATACATTGGCGTCACCAAATGTCTGGTCTGATAGTTCATGTTAAACAAGAATGGACATGATTGAGTACCCCCAATAAGTATTAGTTATTGTTCGAGGAAGAGGTCTGCATGGTGTTTATAGACCTGTGAGGAGATTTGTGAACCGAGCGAGCGTAGCGAGCGAGCGATGTTTTTAAATCTCCTCGCAGGTCTATAAACGCCATGCAGACCTCTTCCGAGGACTTACCTACCTGCTGCTTTGTTTTCAATTTTCAATTTTGCTTTTTCAGTCATAAACTGTATTTATAGCAAAAATTTTCAATGAAAATAAATGAATGAAAGAAGAGAATTTGCTCAAATTTCACGTATATATCGAAGTTTTAAAATTTGCTACTTTCTACGCCGCTGTAAATGTAATTGTCGGTATATGCAAGTTTATAACGCACGATAAGTGCGTGCTTTTCATGCCCAACACGCTATAAATTGTCAAGTCAATTCGCAACATGAATTCAGACGGTTACAAGACGGAAAGCGTTAGACGTCTATGAAGTGAAAAGTAAGATATTTTGCTTTTTATGTCCCCACTTGGAGGGGGGTATAGATTAGCCTTTGTCCGTCCATACGTATGCACATTGGTCCCTAAATTCTTGTGACACGCACTGCTCCTTTACTTATTGACCTAGAGTCACACAACTTCAGACAAATGTTTATTGGGATTAGTCCTATAAATAAGCCCTCACGTTACCCATTTGACCTTCAATCTTTCACATTTTAATTATATTTCATGTTTTTTATTTTTCATGTAACGTGATGTCTTATGGCTCGCCATATACTTTCATTTAGCAAAATTAAAATGTAAAATTTTATACAATACCTCTCGTGTTTCAATTGCAAATACTGTTAACAATTGATAAATGGCAAAAAAGTGAAAGCTCCACCAATAACAGTAAAGAAAACGTCTCGATACGTTTCAACACATGAAATTGTTTACACTGTCAGTCATGTTGGTGTGTACATGTAGTGTTGTTACTACAAAAAGATAATCCTTTAGACGAAATATTTCCCGCAATTTTTTTTTATTTTATAAAACGTGTATTTCTTTAAAGTGTCAATTTAAATGGTAATAAAAATGTAGTGAGCGAGACTATTCTCATTCACCAAAGTAAATGACCCGTTTTTTTCCCGATTTTAACTTTATTGATTTAGAAACATTTCGGCGCATAAAACGCCTCTAGCAGCACACGGACATTGTGACTTTTCGGAACAAAATGAACAGCACGTGCAGCTTCGGCAGTTGCAAGGCATTGCTTCACAGCCTTTACAAACAAACTGACTGAAGTCTTCCTTCTCCGAAACTGTAAAATGGTCCATTATCATTTGTCTTAAGCATTTGTCCCCGGCACTTTTTACGATTTCACACATTTTTTTTTCTGTACTTTTTAACGATGCGGTGAAATTATCAAAAAGAATGAAACTGAGACCTTGTCTGCCATCTCTAGCACATCTGCCAGCTTCCTGCCAATATGAAATGACAGATTTCGGACACCCGATGTGCACGATCATGTCAACATCTTTAATGTCCAGCCCCATACCAAGGGCGACGGTTGCGACGAGACAACGTATGCTGCTGTCGGACTTTGTGAATTCTGTTAAAATTCTTTTTTTTGAAGACTCGTGTGTGCACTTGTGATACATTTCTACCATTAAATTGGAAGATTTTTCAATTAGATCTATGTACGCGTATTTTCTCAGAGACTGTTTAATTGATATAAAAATTTCAGAAACGGTATCTATTGAGCGACAGTAGATAATGATCTTTTTCGATTCCTTTCCTTTACATTTTAAATAATCTGTAAGCCACTTTAGTTCTTCTTCATAATTTGATGAATTCCTTTTTTTTTGCATTCAATAAATATGTTTTGGCGATTTGCTGACTTTGTTATTACATCAGTGTCTTGTTCATTTAGTTGAAGAATTGTCATAACGTCTTCCTTTATTTTAGCAGTGCTTGTTGCTGTGAGTGCCATGACAGGCGCTTTGAAAACACTTCTTAGCTGGGCCATATCCTTGTACTCCGGCCTAAAGTCTTCTCCCCACTCCGTAATACAATGTGCCTCGTCGAAAACAATACAGTTAAGCTGATGTTGCCAAACGTCATTCATGAAAATGGATCGCCATTTAGGTTTAAGTGCAGATTCTGGGGAAGCAAACACGAACGTGTAGACGTAACGTCCGATGTTGCGGGTTTTTGGCAATTTCTAGCGTAGACATGATTCATTCTGACTGCCATGTAGTAAATTTTAAGAAAAGTATGTGAAGCCGTATATCAAAATAAAGGGAAAAGGTTATTGTACATTACTGTGTAACAGAAATTACTTTTAAGTCTTCAATTTCAGTGAAGCGATATCAAACACACTGAGAACAACGTTAGTTTATACGCGTCACGTGTAACAAAAATACTTGATCCGCATGACTTCTACTTAAAAACGAAATATGAAAATTACGTCAAACTTTCTCATTTTGCGTTTACGATATGTTAAATGTCACCGAAAGTTGCCATTAAAATCTAACACATTTCCAACGGCTCCTTCGAGCAGACATGTATAAAACTTCTGTTAGGGAGAAAGTGTCACATCTTTGAACAGATTTATTTTCATTTTGTTCAAATGAATGCAAAATAAGGAAAATCAAAGATATTTATATAAAAAATAAGTATAGTAATGCGTTTTTAATGAAGATTAATAAAATAATTTTACTTTTCGAATATATCTGAATAAAACGTCTAAAATTGCATTTATGCTTGTCTAGCGAAAATGTCCACATATAGAAGAATGTAAGAAAATGTGTAAATATACTCGAATAAAACTGCAATTATCATTCAGCCGATGATTTATCGTAAATTTCATCATCGTATCGAAAATGCGTTTTTTCTCCTCTTTCAAATGATACCATATGCCTGCCCAGTCTAACAAAATGATACTTTTATACAAAATAAGGCTTGTCTAGCGAAAATGTCCTCCGACGTCAAATTTATTAAGATGCGACGTTGCACAGCTCCCGAGTTACGGTAATGTTGCCATTAATTGTCAAATGAAGCAACGCAAACGTTATATTTTTCAAAATGTCGTTCATGTATCAGTATTTTAATGCATATTTATTCATATTCTAAAACGTTCTATCGTTTCGACGGTTATAACACTCACTGTGTCAGTAGTAAGTTATTTGTCTTTGTGTGTAACGGTTTAAGCTAATTCCGCATTTTAATGTAATAAACGGTAAATATTTCACAAACATACTGTGGTAATGAAATTTCTTGTATTTACAAAATGAGTCTTTCCTCTTTTTTTAAATGGTATTAATTTTATATGCAATTTAGAAAGATGGCAATTATTCAATGTTTGACGTCGTGTTACATAACGTCCCGCAACATTGGACGTTACGTCGTAATCTCCACGTGCGATACCTGGAGAACAAGATAAAATTAATTGTTTATCGAAATATTATCCTTTTTATCTGAGATGGAATATCTAGCCTCTCGGTTACTTTATCATTGTACATGTACCTTGCATTTGATGTGATAACTTGAACACGTGAGCTGCAATGACCGAAACTTGACGCATTTTGTAAAGAACACTGAAAAAAAGGCGTAAGGACATTACAATTATCAAAAATATGTAGTGTACGGTTAAGACGTATTAAAACCAAACGGACGGATGGATTGATTAAACGATTATATTAATTATTTTTTAAATAATTTAGTACCTTGTAACTCCTCGCTAGAAGTGTCGCTTCCAATACGAACACATTTGAATTCCCACGCCGATAAAATGTCCATTTGATTGTCCATCAACGAAAGAAGAGGTGAGATGATGAGTGTAATCGTTATGGTATTACTTACAATGGCGTTGATTACAAAACATAATGTCTTTCCAAAACCCGTTGGAAGGAAACACACACAGTTTCTTCCAAGTGCAACAGCTCTCGCGGCAGAAATTTGCTCGGGCTTTGGTTCAAATTCTATGTTATGCTTTTGCTTTCTTGCATTGAAAAGTGTAATAATTTCTTTAGCATCCATGATCCTTGCGTTGAAGAAAAGAGCCACACCCTACGGGTCCGTGCTACAAAGCCGTGTATGTAATGAAACACGTATCACGGGCCTTTAGGGTGTGGTACTCGTGCAGATCATACATGTTAACGAAATTACAAATACGAATGTGTACATTAAAACCACAAACTTCGGAATACGTGGAGTTTTAAAAAAATGTTTTAAACTCAATTTATATATAACATTGTACTATATCCTTTATTTCATTTAACTTACTTTAAAACATAAAGAATTGTGTAGGACGTGGACTATCAAAGGAACACAAGTCAAAATGGAGACTTGCATTAATTGCGATTGTGCATTCCGTAAAAGAACAGGCGGGTATTATCGTTACTCCCTGGAAAGACGAATTGAAAGCAGTGGAATGCCAGCAAGGGAACACTTGTCAGAATTGACAGGCTCTAACTTAACCCCGGTTAAGCGAGCGGAACAGTTCTTGTGTCTGGATTGTTGGAACAAGTTGAATGACACAGTCAGATACAAAGCATCAATGGATGCCCTGTTTAGTTCCACCAGTGCTAATTCATATATCGCACAGAAAAGACAAAGTGCTGATGATTCAGAACTGCCGTCGACAAGTTTCATTAAACGACCAAGATACACAAGTACTCCTTTGAAGGTAGTCTTAAAAAACAATAAAATAAAAATATGTATTACAGAGAAATAGAAATAGTATCTGTCCATCCATAACATATCCTGTTCTATCATATTGTATGTCCAATTCTCATTAGTAGCATATAGTGTAATAAGTACGAACCATATTTAAGGGGTATGGAGTTGTTCTTATGCTTTTTGTGTTATTTAAAATGTCGTCCGTCGGCCCTCGAAAATGATGTATGACATCGCGTTACCGCAATGCGATACGACGCACGACAACACGAAACGACGCACGACTTCTAAAACGTATTTCATTTATTGCGATGTTTCATGTTTTCGTGCGTCATGTCTGCATTTATAGGTCGACATATATCTCGATGTCGCTTCGCATTGTCATATGCAGCCTCTCATTGTCGTGCGTATTGTCCCATTGTCGTGATGTCGTAACGCACTGTGCCTCATGTCATGTATTTTAGTTCAGCGCGACACACGACGCATTGAAGCGCGACAATTCAGAATTACTCTCGACAATGAAATCCAACGCATGACAACTTAAAGGCACGTGCGACAACGTATATATCGGTTCGCAACAACGCATGACATTTTCGCAATATTGAGCCCTATTGTGTAATGCATCGGCTCCGCATGACCACCACGACGCACGACAACGCGATTCGACGCACGACGCACGACAACGCGATTCGACGCACGACAACACGAAGCGACATCACGACAATTTCATTTTTTCTATCATATGTGGAATCATTGTTATTCTCGAATGTTGCTTCGCAATGTTCGCGTTGTCGTGCGTTGTATAGCATTGTCGCGTTGTCGTGCGTCGTATAGCATTGTCGCGATGTGATGCGTCGCATTCTGGGCGATCTACGACATCTGAAAATGCTTTTGTACTCATTAACAATGAAGTATCAGGAAAATAACATAACTTTGTATTAGATAAATTATTGTGTCTATCTAAAAATTGAGAAAAAAAAACATATCCGGAAAAAGCACCATACCGACTGCAACCTCGCATGCCCAATTCATGTACATTTGTATATGTAATTAAAGCTATACAGTAAATCCAGTAAACAAGCATCACTCTCTTGAAAATAACTAAAGCTTTCTTTGTTGACAGCGGATATTTATTGACAGATGTATGTTTTACTATTTGAAAATCGCATGCTTTTCTCCGTTCTGGTCTTTATAGATGGTTTTTAACACAGGTTTCACTGTAACCTTCTATTTTGTGCTTGAGTGAAACTATTGAAAATTTCAACAAATCCGAAATATCTTCACTTAAGTCCCCCTGAACGCACAGACAGAGAATTAAGTGCAAATTTCCTGTGTGTAGCGGGAAACGAATTTTCAATAATTTTATTTTTCAGAAAATGTCATTGTCAACGAAAAAGACTTCTAAATCTGGCAAATGGGAGTCCATCATAACAGCAGTTAGAGCTCGGCAATACAGTCGTGCCATACTAGGTCTGTATAATGCAACAAAGGGCAGTAAATGCAAATTTGCTGCAGTTGTTACGAGAATAGTAAGAAAAGAGCTCAACATGCTCTTGGATATGCGTGAAAAGTTTCCGCTTTGTGAAGATGTTACTGTAGCAAGCATCTCCGATTTTTCTTGGGAGAGAACAATAGAATTAGCGTCTGAAAAGGCACCTGTCCTTTTTAGCAGTCTGAAAGGAGCTGTCACAACCAAAGTAAATGAATCTACTTTAATTCGCCAAGGGAAAACAAACCTTAAACCCCGTATCGGAACAGCGCTGGCACTGCTTGTTAACTCAAAAGCCCCACATAAATGTAATTTTTTCCAAACTTTAATGTCCGTTCAGTTCTGGCGAGGGCGGCTTAGACGTGACACTATCAAACAGATTTCAAAGCTTGGACTATGTATGAGCTATGAAGCTACATTAACAGCTATTGACCGCATTCGTACAGACTTTGATTCCGCTGCTATAAAATGTAAAGGTGATATTGAAACTGCATTGAAAGAGAATCGTGCAGATCAACCCTTACAAGAAGTCGATGCCGATTTGTCTACTGCTTTGTCATTGTCTGTCCAGAATGTTGAAGCAGAAATAGTTGAATATCCTGAAATGGAGGATACTGTACTGTATTCAGACAACAACAGTGGTTTATGGCAGTCTATGGCACGCTTACCCGAAAATTCAGTGCTCGCTATTCATGCTTCAATGGAGGAAGATGAGGACGATATTGAGGATGGACTGGGACAAATGGAGGAAGATCAATTAAGCGACACTGATGAGGAAGCGATTGATGAAGTGGAAGAAAGTGAGGTAGACATTCTGGAAATGCCTTTTGACCATGAGGTTCATGATGAATCGAGTCAGGAAATGCTAGTACAGCCCGAGTTAGGAGATGTCTCTATGAATTTAAGCGCTGTAGATGTGTCACTTGGATCACGGAATGAAGCCCCCGGATTTACTATGTGCTGGGATAATGTAGGCAAAAAGGTGGTAGCGCGCCATTCCACAGAAACCTTGAAAAACCGGTATCTGAATATGGCCCTTGGCTACATGGCTGTTAACCGGGTGCCTTCATTACATTTGAATTGGAAGGAAGATCCGACAACAAGGGCTTCTGACATACCATTAGATTGTTTTATTCCCCAGCAATCTGACTTTGACCACTTTCATTATCGTATGAATGTCATTGTCGGTAGAATCATTTGTAGACACATCCCTTGGTTTCGTGATCACTTTTCTGACTTTACCGTGCCTCATATTGTCCATGAACATACAGCTGAATCGGCCCGCAAGAGTATTCTGGTGAATTTGGGTGTATTCAAAGAAGACCCCTGTTCAACTCAAGGCGCCATTGGAATCTACGAGAAGTTGCACAATTATGTGCCTGTTGTTGATGGCATTCCAGTTAAGACACTGGTTTTTGGTGATGGCTTAAGCTGTGAGCGTGGCAATGATGCACAATGTGCCCGTAGTAATGGTATAACACCGACTGAAAGACTGGAAGGGTTAGAACCTGCCGCCCAGGAGTTCCACAAAGAAATGATACTATTACAAGACTTTTTTGATGTTTTTTTCAAGGGCTCAAGTTCATCTAATAGGGGAACACTCTGTCAAATTAAAAATTTATTCAATTTCAGACAAGTAAAATCAGATATTGGGGACAATTTTTCACATGCCTGGGAATTAATGTGCACCACTGTAGAAAGTTTTGTTTGTCTTCTGTTAATGTCAAATACACGTATGGAAGATGTAACTGCAAAACCTGAAAATGCACCGGAAAATATCGAAACGGCATTAGCGCATGACAAGTCAGCATATTTTGACCAAATATGTTCACAATTAGTCGAAAAGATTTGGCAACGTCTTAACACCGACTCACTGAAAACAGATGACGGTAACGGACCCCCAGTGGTGTGTTGTGGGGACGACCTTGACGAAGAGATGATTGGTTGTGAAACCAGGAGCTCCTGCCCAAAAGGGGAGTTCTTTCACTACTCTTGTGCAGGTATCGACCCTGACAACTTACCTGTCCCATGGTACTGCAGTGAGGAATGTAGAAATATTGAAATTCAGCCTTATACTTACTGTGTGTGCGGCCAAGACCTGGGCACAAACGTTCCTATGATAGGTTGTCATTTAGAAAGTCTATGTACAAGAAAGGAATGGTACCATATGCAATGCATTGGAATAGATCCCAGAAAACCCCCGAAAGGCAAATGGTTTTGTTGTAATGAATGTCGCCAGTTTAGTAAATCAAAATCAAAATCAAAACCTAAGACCAAAAAAATTCAGACAGAAGACAAGGAAGATCTTGTACAAAGTTATTCTTTATTGCTTATCTGGGCCGGTTTAAATCTTCTGTGTCGGCGCGACGCAGTCCGTGAGGGTGACGGCGAGGCCATGATTGCATTTTGGCGTATAGACCTGGTCCATTTCTTTTCAAACAAGCATCCAAAATGCACCATTTTGGCTCACAGACTCCTTGCTGCAGTAAACGGATGGATGCCAGATAGAATAAAGTACGACCTTATTCACAACAGAACGGTGAACTACAGTGGTGGTGTTGGTCGCAACTTACCATTAGACTTCATGAATGAAGTTCTTAACCGTTTATTTAAGGACCTCCTTGAGTGCGCAAAAGGTCGTTATACAGATACAACAATACAGAGATGTAGCCAAATAATTGGACCATTGGGTGAAGCTTTAGACACGGTTTTCGATACCAATGTTATAGAAAATGAAGTATATCGTCATCGCCGTCGTGCTCAAAACCGAGATGCCAATGTTTCACGACTAATAAGTATACTCATTGAAGAAAGCCTGTTTGAGCACCTTGCTGGCCGAAAACACTCTGCCTTCTCTGACTTTCAGTACTCCGTCAATGCCCGTCAGTCTGGCCGATTCGCTGCCAAAATTAAGCAGCTTTCAAAACGTCTGGGCAGACGTAGACAAATAATTATTAATGAATAAAGCTTAACGTAGTGTTATTTAGTATAAGTGTGAATGAGGATTGCCTCGCTCACAATTGTCTTCTTTGATAAATAGTCTCCTAAAGTAATAAATGTTTCCGTATAGGTGTGAATGAGGATTGCCTCGCTCACAATTTTTTATTTCATTTAACAGAAAATACAATTACATGTATATTGCCGCTGTTATGGTATGTCATTATCCCTTGTTACTGTCTACGTATAATTGATATTGGAGAAACAAACCATACTTCAAAGTCCCCGCCATAAATACTAAGATTCGCGGACAATTCAGGAGATGGCCGGCTCAGCATCATCAGCACTTCTCTTGAAAAGTTTGCCTCTCAACGTGTTTGGCCTATAGGTGTGAATGAGGATTGCATCGCTCACAAGATTTCTTTTGCATTACTACAGTTTTATTACTGGTCTTATGGCATGTCATTAGCCCGTATTTCTGTCTACGAAGAAGTAAACATTATTTCAAAGTTTCCGCCATAAACATTACGGACAATTCCGGAGATAGCCGAGTCAGCGCGATTGTCTCAGCATCAGAGCCACTCCTTCAAAAGTTGCCTCTTAAGTAACTAGATGGGTGTTCAGTAGAACACTTGTGTCGCCCTCTTACACTTTGTCAGAATAACCAATAATTTTATGACAAAATCTAAGTATAAAAAAGGGCATAACTCTGTCAAATATGACCTTGACCTATAAAATTTGGCGGCATCGTGACCCTTTTGTCATAAGCAATACAATTGCATAGTTTGATGAAGAAATCTTAAGAAATGGCAAAGTTATAGCCAACGATAAGTTTTCGTGACAAAAACTAAGTACAAAAAGGGACCTTGACCTATAAAATTTGGCGGCATCATGACCCTTCTGTCATAAGCAATACAGTTGTAAAGTCTGATGAAGAAATCTTAAGAAATTGCAAAGTTATAGCCAACGTTAAGTTTTCGTGACAAGAACTAAGTATAAAAAGGGGCATAACTCTGTCAAATATGACCTTGACCTATAAAATTTGGCGGCATCATGACCCTTTTGTCATAAGCAATACAATTGTAAAGTTTGATGAAGAAATCTTAAGAAATGGCAAAGTTATAGCCAACGTTAAGTTTTTGTGACGGACGGACGGACGGACGGACGGACAAAGCGATCCCTATGTATCGCCTTTTCTCCGAAAGGGCGACACAAAAGGCAGTTTTCTATTTCTATATATGAATATGTTTTTTTATTCAGCATTAAGGTTTCTACACAAATACAGTACTCTACTGTGTAGAAGAACGGTCCTTGTTATGAATAAAAGAATGAGAAGCGTAGTAGCAATTTTGAATAATAACACGCACATCCCTTTGCCTATGTAGCGTTACCTGGTCAAGTCACATTTTGTGTGTTTTAGGGCCTTATTACACAGGGGAGTACTCTTACGGATGATTCCGGAGACGGCCGACTGACCACGATTGTTACACGTGTACCAAAATTAACAAGATGTCTGTCCGCAATTTAAAAAAACAGATAGAGAGAATAGGAGAATCTGTGGAAGACTTTAATGCACCAGGGAGACGCGTTTTCCTGGTTTCCGACAGCAAAGGTCGCTATCTTTCACGCCATCTACAAAGGCGCGACTATTTAGATATCGTATGGAAAAGTGGTGCACGTGTCTGCGACCCAGACCTGATCTCCCGCCTGCAATTTAGGTTGAAGGATTTGCCAAATCCGCTTGTGTTAATTTGGCTTGGCACATGCGATTTCACTAAGAAGGATAGGAATACTTCTATAAGTCTTCGGGGTGTAACAGCAGACGAAGTTATGGTCAGCGCTGTAAAAATGAGGTCGGACTTGTTAAACATAAACAAAACGACACAGATCGTTTTCTTACAATGTCCGGTATACTCCATACGTACATGGAATATATGTAAAGCGTCTCTTCAATCAGCTGAGGATGATGATCTTCCACTGGAAAATTTAATTTCTTCCTTCAATGAATTGGTTGACGATAACAACCAATGCTACACTCCAAAATTTTCTTTGGATCTACAAAAGAATACCAAAACCAAAAAAGGAGAACGTTCTCGGTATTTTTTCAACTATAAAAACCTATACACGGACGGAATTCATCCCGGGGAAGAACTGTCAATACTCTGGCTGCTTAAAATAAAGAAACTTGTTATGGATTTATCAAAATAAATTAACTTTTTCCCCATCAGCATTGTTTTATGGCACATGGATATTTAAGTTCATTTAAATTTTTCTGCGTTATGAATTATTAAAAAGTGAATATGAATTTTAAAACAGTGAAAATTGTGTAAGTGAATGAGGATTGCCTCGCTCACCAACACTTTGTACTTTTTATCATAAACTTTACAACAGTAGACTATACTTATTTCTTTATTTTCGATTGCGAAACAAGTTCTTACATCTTAGCTTAATAATTGCCGAGGCTCTTTCGACATGGAAATATCGGAAAGACACAGAGCCAACGTGGTATTAATGTGTGTTGCAAAAGGACACTATTGTTTTCATGAATTAGGCATATTAAAATCGGATAACAGTCAATACTGGTGTTAGGACATGTATATACACATTGATCCAATTTCGTCCAAAACGGATGTGTAAAAATGACGTAATCTGACATGTACAAATTTCATTCGGAATATACCGGCTTGCAAGCAGACCTATTACACAAAACCAGTGGTAAAACAGACAGGCAGCAGAAACAGTGGAGTATTTCTATTCAAACACGTAAGTGATTAAAACATTATCTATTTAGCATGAATGATAAATAATTTATATTCCGATATGGATGCATTTTTCATCATGTCATTGTTTTGTTTTATTACAATTGACGGAAATTGCACGCCAAAAATTCTGAGCGGAGTTTGCTAAATGAAAGTATATGGCGAGCCATAAGACATCACGTTACATGAAAAATAAAAAAACATGAAATATAATTAAAATGTGAAAGATTGAAGGTCAAATGGGTAACGTGAGGGCTTATTTATAGGACTATATTGGGATGAGAAGTTGTGTACCTTGGTTTTGGGTTTTATATTAGTCAAAATATATAAGTGACGTCTTGAGCAAATTCTGAGATATTTTCGCTTTGGGTCAGAATCTCGCTATAACGTCAAAACTAGAAACCTACCTTTCTGTGGTGAAACAGAGATTTAGGTAGAAACATCGAAAGACAATATATTTTAACTAAGAACCTGTAATATAACATAAAAATGAATGTATTTACTGTTCAATATCGTCAGTCGCTCAAGTTTAAAGAAAGTTATCAGCTAAAGTTTCCTTTCACAGTTTCGTTTGTTTACTCCGCCATATTTATATGCTGCCACGGTAGTGAAATGTGTTCGCTGAAAATGGCTATATCCCGAAACGTTCTGTTCGTAAAATAGTCGGACTGTTTGCTAGTTTTATAAATGATGGTGACTGCGGACAAATCGAACTTTTTTTCCTGATGATAGAGAAAACAAGTCAGAAAATTTACTACATTCTGCAAGTTTATTTTCCTATCTTACTTATATTTTGTAAATCAACATAAGGCCTTAAAATATGTTTCCTGTACCAGTAATATGTTGAAAAACGATGGGTTGGTAGGTTGAGGTTCTGTTTAATGTTGTTTTTTCAATGCGAACTTGTAGTTTGATGAGCCCCGTGGATCAACCGAAATACCAAAAATAAAATCAGAAATACTTTACGATCTATGTATTTACGAGAATTGTTTGATTGAAGAAATTTTGCAAGTATCAAATTATCAGGTTGTAATTTGTGTTTTCCTCCGTAAAATTGAAATATTTAGTTTGTATATTGAAGCCAAGATTCCGACGAAAATATTCCCGCCAAATATGACATGACCACGTGCTTTCAATAGAACACGGTCGTGAACAAATGAATGCAGTTCAAGCACATGGCAGGCATATACAAGTATGGCAAGTGCTGTTAAAATTATAAAGATAAATAATTTGCTGTCCTCCTTGCGGAGTTTTGATATTTAAATTTTAAATACTGACGAACAGCCTACAGTACACATTTAGGTCGCGTAAGCTTGTCCGCAGTTAGCCGTTCACGGTAGTGTAAGCTATTCATTGGTATTTATCACGTGACTTTAGCGGAAACTTAGGTAGTGCATGTGTTAATAATTCGTCAAAACTCTTATTTCGATGTATTGCGAGATCAAATGGAATAAATTGATGTGGAAATGGAAATTCTTTAAAGGTATCATCAACAAGTTACAGAAATATTAATTTTATTAAGACTTTTGACGGTTTAAAGCCGCCGCCGAAAATTTGGGAGGAACGCTCACCATAGAAAGTCGGGTTTCTATGTTGTACGTAGAGGAGAGATATTGCCCATACAAACAATAACACAATATCTCGACGCGCGTACAGGTATGACTTCACTAAATCGGTGGGACTTGGAACCAGCCAATTTGTGTAGGGAACTTGCGGACCTATTAGATATCTGTGGTCTCTGATTGGTTTAAAATGATTAGTAGCACTAAAGTTTTCTAGAATTAAAATCGAAAGTACAATGGTTGAACATAACAAAAAAATAGTTTATTAATTTTCTGATTAATTTTACGGTGTTCTGTGGCTATCTGAAAATATTGAATTTTTTGACAGAATGTAAACAAAAATCCTACAGACGAGGGGGTGATGTCCTACTGGTGCAATTTTCGGCTATAAAGTATCACTATATGTATATTAAAAAGGGCATTTTTGGGTGTGACTAAGGTGGTTCTACAGATTTATTGGGGTGTAACTACTCAACGAATGTTTTGGTATGCGGACCGTGCTTAAATGTTATACAGTAAGTCTATGGAAAAAGATTTAGTGTAGTCATACCTAAATATAACTAAGAAATCGACGGTTCATGTGTTCTTTGAGTTCATTGTAGACGTGGTTCTGTATCTAAATTGGCTAATTTGGTAACCGTTATATTTTAGGGATGTGTTGAACAGACGATGACAACTTTTCTGATATATTTTTTGAAAATTAAGGTTCTAAATGAGCCCCTAGTCAGTTTAGGAAGACTCTGGTTGTTTAAATTTGCTGTGGTCATGTGAATACAAACTGAAGATATGTCAGAGTACATTTTGCATCTCTAACTTTGTGAATTCTCAGACTAAAATGCAGGTATGGTTACATGGCTTCTATATATGGGACCAGTAGCGGAGAAAATGCAGAGAAAGAATAGGCAAGGGCAGTTAATGTGTTGTTAATAGAGGAGTGAAACGTGGTAAATAATTCTTAAATAGTCATTTACACAGCATATCATGAACCTGCTTATGCACGGATTTCAGTAAATGAAGTGAATGTAATGATGAAATCGTGATGTTTAGGCCTGTAACTGAATCTCAGAATACCCTGACCGGTAAAAGTTGCTGCGGTAATTCTTCCCTTTCAGTAAATAAGTCATTGCCGTATGATCCTAGTGCTGCTGACGTAGCAGACAAGCATATTTATGTAAACAAGGTGTGTTTAATAGGTCTAGTCGTCATGAAATTGTCTATAAATAGTGTTTAAAGTGTAATTTAACAAAATTCGACGTAATTCTAATCACGAAGGGCGGCAAAATATCCGTGCACACACAGGGAAGATCAAAACTTATTTTGAATTACCTCCCTTTAATTACAAAAACACGTAAAACCCAATTTTTGATGGAATCTGTTCATTTTTTGTAGCTATTTTGTTGTTTTTCATAAAATTGTATATGCATTTCGTTAGTTATGCACCATTTGTTGACGTTTTGGGCAGTTTGGTCTCAGAAATACTGATATCATGCTAAACATTTGTCAAAAAATACGTTTTTTTGCCTTAGATCGATCCCTCACGCCATTTATCGTCTATTTGTATTAAAATGGCATGTCTGCGTTATTATTTCTTATTTTGAATAGAAAAGATGCACAATAGAAGTATTCGGTTTGTTACGGCTCATGGTGTAAGCGTTAGAAATTCAAATACTTTGTTGACTTTTCTGAAATTTGGGCACCGTGAATGTCCATATAGATATAAAATTTGTGGTTATTAACGATTAAGCTTGTTAAAACGGTATGTTTCTGTAGAGCCTTTAATTCAGTGGACATTTTGATGTTACTTTTAATTACATTCTGCTTTTCAAATAACTTTTTTGTGATAAATAAGACAAATTTTCTTCAAAATTCAGAATTTGGGAAGGGGGTGGGGTAAATCAATAAGGCATTGCTGGAAGAGTATAGGGTTCACCAATCAAATACGCACGCATACGTTGAGTAAACATGCTGTTCATTGTCCTGTCAAATTTTGGACTTTGCAAATAAAAGCATAAGCAGATGACAACAGATCGTGTAGCAATATGACAAATTATTTTGAAACACAGCAGCCATACACGAAATGGTCTCGACCTGGTGATAGATATGGATGCATAATTTCCATCTCGTTGATATGCTGTCTAAACCAAAGCTATTTTCTGGTCCGGAAATGATCCTTTTATAATCCAAAACAGTTTCAAGTACATATAAAAGCATTGGTTTTCATTTTTAAAATTAGTTGGACTAGGTTTTATATCGGACTTGAGAAACACCAGATTTGTTGGATAAGTCAAAGTTTATAATTTAAACAAAATACAAAAAATGTAGTCTCTTATTTCATATACCAAATTGTTCAGAAAAGGCAGTTGAAGTGTTCTACAGTGGATAATTGGTTTATAAATGTTTTGCTACCAGTGCATCACTTACTTTGTACTTAAGATCTAATCTGTATAAAGCATAGTTACTGTAGTGAAATTGAAACAAACAATGTCTGTTAAAATACGTGAAAAACTCAAAATGAAAGTGAAAGTAGAGCTGCTACTGTCAAAAATAAAATTAATAAATTGCTAGCATTTTACATTGAACTAATATTTTGATTTTTACCAGCTCATAGTAACTAGATAAGTATATTGCACGCTTGATAATAATACATTTTAAAAAATAATATTTTAAAAAAAGTTTGATGTTTTCTAATTGTTTTCTACATGTTTAAGAACGCTTGGTACTCGAAGGGGATGCACTGTAAGAAGCACAAACAACATTTCTCAACCAAACATTTACTACAGAAAGTTGCTACTACTTTGTCTGAACCTTTTGGTGCATGAAATATGCAGTGAGCTTAGAGCATTTGATTTGCAGAGAAACTGTAGGTTGTGGCCCAACATTTGTCTTTTTAATGCTCCGGACAGCGGGTATAGTAGTAAGCGTACGCCTGTCGTTTTGTCCGTGTGTATGTGCGTCCGTAAGACCTTCCGTCCATTTTCCAGGAGTAATATTAACTGTCCTGTCACTATGATACCATAGGGTACGCGTATTGTTCACTTTTTTACGACATTATTTACCTGGAAGTCATTAATAATATAAATCCGTAAAATTAATTTAGGTTTCCGAACATTTCAAATAAACAAATACTAGTACTTGATTTATATTCATGTATAATATAAACTCAGCATATCGCAGTCACGGTAAGTTCAGTCTGGTTAAGCATTGCTTCAAAGTCCCATATGTATTTTAATTACCCATGTGCTACATTTATAGCATGAGCATTTGATAAAAGGTAATATTAGAAATGGTTTTTCAAAGAATTTACATTCAAAATGCTAGTGGGACTTTAATCTTTTTATTTATGTCTAAGATGTAATCTTTGATAAAAAATGGGTAATGAGTAATTCTACCACGCTTTGCACGATTTAGAGAGAAGAAAAAAACGTTCACGCTTTTCAGCCTGATGCATAATTTTTACTGCACGATTTACTTTCTATTGAATTGACAACAATATAGGACAGGTCTATAACTCATTATAGACCTTATAAGCGGTCGATAAGTTATTTACTGACCACTTTTAAACAAAGGAGCCGGTAAGTAAATATTTTTACACATGAATTGGCCCCTCCCCGTAAATTATCATATGAGGTAAATCTTAATGTATGGTGATATGTTAATATGTGATCCTGACATTGAACCAAGGTGGTTTTTACACCATATAAACACCTAACCTTGACATTGTGAACATTTGACCAACATCCAACATATTCTTCTGCGGATTTTCGATATATATTAGCATGATTGTTGACCTCTTACTAAGACTTTGACTTGAAACCAGCAGAGTCAGGATATTAGCTTTGCACGATGTTGCATTAAAATGAGCACTTGACCAAAGTTTTATGAAATCACCCAGAGTTAAGGAGATACTATGGAACGCCATGACCGTCTTATTATAACCTATTTACTTATAGGCGGTAGATATTTCATTATATGCGGTGGATATTGTATTATATGCAGTAGATATTTCATTATAACTGCATATAATAAAATATCTACTGCATATAATGAAATATGTACCACATATAAGCAAACAAGTCATAATAAGACGGTCCTGGCGTTCCATAAGATACAGTCAAATGACCATTCACTTCTATAAGCTACCTTGTTTTCATTTTTGCTTTCCTGTCAGTAAACACATTCCGGGGCAAGTTTTTAAACGTTGTACATATTACTAACATTTGCAACATAGATACACAAATAATGTAACATGTAACGTGTTGTGTTCCAATTGAATTAAACCGTTTCAGATAAAATACTGCTTTATCTACTTTATTCTAACATTTTACAATGTAGCAATAATAAGCATTTTTAACATGTATCATTTGATGTAGAGTAGCTAATTGGCGGTTTTATAAGGTTACCGATTGTGTCCTTTTGTATGATATCAAACAGTTATAAATAACTTGGAAATATAAGAACAAGGAAAGATATGTTCAGTAAAGTTTACATTTGAGCTAAAGTTAGGTAATTTGAATTACAGGGAATGTGTCAACATCAATTTCTTTCATTGTGATTAACGCTAAATTAGAGAATTTCATGATTATTATTTGTAACACCTTAACACAATATTATATACTCGAGACAATGCTTTATTTACATGTATATGATAAGGCCTAATTATCCATTTCATACACTTAAAATCTTTAAAAATGCTTTGAGAAATTCCCTTCGGACTCGGTGATAAAAAAGAACATAAAGTTCGGTATATAACCAATCTCTTCCTGGTTTACTTTTGTATGAGCACTGCATTTATCATTTGACATCATTGACTTGTAAATACTTGTTATGTTACGACATATTAACACCTGTGATACTTCAATTCATCTAACGTTTATTTTTGGCGGTCTTTAATCATGGCTCTGTATTGTACTAAACTGTATCTTATATTACTTGTACAAAAAATGTTTCACTAAAATTATTCCAATTAAGTATATGTATCATCTACACTTGTTGGTTGAGTTCCCGGTTGGGAAGCTAGTTGCAGCCAAAATCTACGGACAAAAAATTCCTCGGGGTTAGGGGGCACAATTGTTTAACATAGGGTGTCCTTGACATTACATGTACATATTTTCTTAAGTTTCCTACCGCAAAATTTATTCCACTGGAACAAAACTAGGGAAAGTTTGTATCCGTTTAGATCTATATCGGAAAATTAATATCGATGAAATGTATTTGTCAAAATAATCATGTTAAAAAGGCATTATTAAATGAAATGTTTATCAAATCTAAAGTGATCATGTACATTATCAGATAGAAGATTGATGCACGAATGAGAAAGGTTAATATTTCAGCGATGACTTAAATAAATTCTGCTCTACACGTAAACTAAAACCATACGTCGAAATATAGCAGACGTAGAGTAGCGATTCGAAACTGTTTGACAATGAATGCAGTAATTGTTTGGTAAGTTTGATAAGTTTCAGGAAACATTTGATATGCCGCTTATTATCCATTATTTTGAGACAATATTTTAACTGTAAATATATCAAGTTATTATTAATCTACAAATAGATCAGTGTACTCTATGCATTCATTATTATAAAATATCATGGAGGGTGGGGCCACTATTGTCTCGTTCTCTATCAAGTGTTGGGTCACTTTTATCTCGTGCTCAACTGCTGTGGGTCTGTGTTTGTTGCGAGCTGCCACTATTATATTGGTAATTTTACATGTACTAACATTTTCAACACAACCCACATGAACTATAGCTTCCGTAATTTGTTTAAAACAAAGGAAATATTGTATGAAACTTTTTTAAGTCGTCAGTATATGCATCAAATATTGTAATAAAGTCCGTTTTAGTCGTCACTTAATGTTCTAAGATATAAAGTCAACACCGTAACATCTTACTTGTGAGGTATTTGTATACTAATGGTGGGTGAGAAGTAGTTTTAAGTTGTTTCTTATCAGTTCAACAAATTGTTTTCTTTTCTAGGTATAAGTAAACTACATGTATACCATTACAAATCTTTTCAGTGTTAAGCCATATAAGGAGAATAATTCAGATAAGACCACTCACAGAGTCCATTTAACTTTGAAGTCCTCTGTTTATTAAAGCATTTATTGTAATAAATAAATAAAAACAACATATAAAATTGGGGAATATATCTCACACAATCTGTTACATATAATTCAACAATAAATTTGATCAGACACACTGATAGAAACACTTTGTAAATAGTTTATCTTACAAATCTTACGTAGATGTTGACATTAATTCACTTGGGTTAACGAAGAATCACTTAAGTGCAAACATATGTCCTTGTACTTTACAATCTCTGTCTATTTCCATTCTAGCCTGTAAAGGGAGAAATCGTCCCTTCAGTGCAACATGGTCATAGCTCCTTCTTATTTTAATAGGAGTTACAACCTTGTTGTACTGAAGGGACGAAATGATAATTAAATACTGTAATGTCTAAATATTCTAATTTTAAAAATATCCAGATCCGGAGTTTAGTCTGAATAAAAGTTGTCTAATATCAATAAAGATTGAGAATGATTTATATATGCTATGCATTTTTATATTTTGCAGTTACATGTAAATTACATATTGAGGAACATATTATCGATAACATTCTCCTTACCGACTATTGAAGGAGTTTGACTTTCTGAAAGAAGAAAATCAGTCACTTGAACTTTATTTTGTTTAGCTAAACTTCTAAAAGTCTATTTTCACATATCAGTTTAAAATGTAAACATGATTACATGTTTTATCACAACTAACTAGAGATGTGCCCATAGGACACGGATGCCCCCGCAACATTTGTAGATGCATTTAGACACTGTTATCTTTGCTGCATTATTATTTGTTGCAAAATTACAATTTTGTCTAAACAGTATGTTCAATGACCAGAAAAAGAAACATCAGAATAAAGGTAACATGAATGATGAATAAATGCACTTTATGAAAGTGATCGTGTGTCACCTAGTCCGGCAGCAGTACATGACATTGTTTATTCTCCAGAATCAACAACAACTGTATTCATTTAGAGTAGACCCTTATTACTGCCGTACTTTCGGACATGGATAATGATTCACTTATCTAGCCACCATTAAGGATGTGCAAAAATATAACACGCAAAAATTTATCAACACCTTTTAAAACGATCAACGGTAAATATAAATCTTACCTTTGTCATGCCACACTTGACTTTCGATCAATCGATTTAAGATACTAAGTCGCTGAGTAACTGCATTTGTTGAACTATTGTTGCAAAAAAACCTGTGAATTACGAATTTTTGTCATCCTTATTCAAGGCAATACAGGCAGTTGATACTTGAAAATATTAAGTTTTACAGTTTGAAGCAGGGACAACTCCTTTGATCTTATTGATGAATGTTCAAATGTGTTATAGACTAAATCTCGTTCGATTCTCTTCACAAATATCCGTGTTATATGTATTTACATTTGAAGTTGGTTTTAATTGATTAATTGAACAAATTTTCGCCACCAAAGCTAGGTGGCAAAAATACACGCACCAAAATCAAACCATCATGCCGATATGACGACACAACAAACCGTGTCAAAGTACGGTACTAACTAGCATATGCGAATCTACTTGCGATTTGTATGACTTGATGTATCGTCCGGGTTTGTATATTTTGTAAGTGATGATAGACCACGCCGTACAGGATATGTATAGGTTAATGAACATGACAGAGTAATAGAATCTCCTTCTTTACCTGTCAAAGTATATGTTAATTGAGCTCCAGCCTTCTGAATATCTTCAATATCAGGCTTTCAACTGACTTGTTGAACTGAAGCTATACCTACCTTGTGTTACAGTTAGAGTTATTGTGTTTTCTCCTAATCCAGTGTATGAACATGTGTATTCTCCGGAATCACCAACAACAGCATTACTCAAAATCAAATCCTGATTATTACTAGCATACGACAATCTACTTGCTGATGACGCTGCAGGATTTATTTGACCAGAGGCATCATCCTGGTTTGTGTATTTTGTAAGTGATGGTGGTCCCCGCCAAAGAGGATATGTATAACTTCGAGATAATAAACATGACAGTGTTATCGTATCTCCTGTAGCTTGCAGGGTTGAGGTATATTGAGATTTTGAATGTTGAATATGAACGACAATACCTGAATAGAACAAATAACATCTGGAATTGTTTTAGAACCTGGTAAAGACAACTGACTCGATGTAGCTGTGATACAATTCGTTGTGTAATTTCTTACACTTTCGCGGCCGAAAACCTACTTGTCATGTACAATTTCAAAAGAGGCAATGCCGATAAATTTATCTTTCTGTGCCGAAAACCTAGTTGGCATGCACAATTCCAAAAGAGGCAATGCCGAGAAATTTATCTACAAATTTAAGTCAGTATGATTACACATGTTAATTTATTAATTGTTTTAGAAACTAAACAAGATTCATTTTAAAGACAATTTTGGAGATACTGCACACGTTAAATATATGTAGTAAGTGTAGTTAGTCGGTAGATACATGTATAACCAATATCATTTGAGAAACAGTAGCAAGTCCTGATGTTGCTGAAGCTGTTTTAAAATATAATGAATAATTATTATGGCAAACCGAACTATTAGAAAAAGCTCAAAACAACGGATTTTCGACTGAATAATTGGTTGTTAAAGGCTGTAAATGAAGTCGGGTTCGTCACTCAAAAGTCAGAAAAATGGCGGTTTAGTGGCGGTCTTGACCTGTAGAATGATGGATACAGTCGATCAATGAATTCTGTTTTCAAAACAAAAGTAAAAAAAGAAACAAATAAAAGTATGGTATAATTGATTAAATCTTTGTTTATACTGATTTGTAAAAAGAGTGCATAACAATATCACTGTTGTTGTCACTGTCTCCATCATTCTACAGGTCCACATCACCACCATTTTCCTGGCTTTAGTGACGACCCCTATGTCATTATAGTCTTGAAACAGCCAACTGATCAGTCGAAAATCCCACAAAATTGAGGTCAGGAGGCAGGTTTACAATTATTCTTTCATTAGATATATAACTTATAAAATACAATCAGCCGTTCTAGAGACATTCAGGATTATACGCCTTGTCGCAATAGTTTTACTGAGTATATTATTTCTTCGAAAAAACCTACAAGAAAATCAATACAGAATACGTACAGAATGTTACAATCATCACCATCAACATTGTGTCCATAATCCTGTACTTGGCTTTCTGAAGAATGAAAAATATATCATGTTTGAAAACCGTTATAATTTACACAGTTTTTCTCATGAAAAACGCCGTATTAGTAATTCCGACCCCTTACTATGATCTTTTCTTTTTGATATTACAGTACGTTGTGTACATGATTTTTATGAACACCATAATTAAAATAGTTAAATATATTAGCATACATTGCAGTATGTTTTTATCGATTTAAAATTATTTTGAAAAAGGGGCATCTATTATTTCATTTGGTTGCTACGACGTCTATATTTTTCTATAGAATCTTTACTATAGATCAACTAGATTTAAAAGGAACTGATTTACTTCAAAATTGGTGTTAAAAAATGTTATTTGGTTCAGAATATAAACTAGGGACGGGCAGTACCTGTAATGCGCAAAACCTTATTCAGAAAATAAGTAAACAGTTGTTCTAAGCTATATACAAAAATACGTTATATCTAAAGCATCAATCAAACGACAATGTAATACATGTAGCAACATATCTAGAAATATACTGTTCTTTTACAAAATTGTATTTCTAAAATTAAAAATTGCCTGCACTATATAGAATAATAGCATCACGTGTAGGAACTTAACAATTTCTAAATTTTGAAAATTAATTATTTTAAATAGTTGCAAAATGTAACTACATGTAAGCTTATTACAGCGCTTCTTAAAATTATTCACATATGGAAATTAAATAGTTAAGTAAATAGTCGTATAACGAAAGAATCTGCTGAATGTTTTATAGCTAAACTATAAGATAGATTGCACAAAACGAAGATTACAAAAGCCAAGCCTTGGTCCTCGACAAAAAAAACCCATGCACGGATTAAGTTTTTATATTCTTTTTTATTTTAACGGTCGGTTGGAAGATGGCATTTGAAAATCACTGTTTTTTGCGGTTGATTGGTAGGCCAGGCGATCCGTCTGCTTGTTGCACCATACAATGTACAGTAAACTCCGTATATAACGACTCAGGATAAAGCTAAATTCCGGAAATAAGGAACAAATGTTCTGATTTTATTTTTACTTTATAAAATACGAAAATTCTATATAGATATAAGATACTCCGGATATAAGGAACAAATTTAAATAGTCTCAAAGAGTTCGTAATATACGGAGTTTACTGTACCTGAAGCTCGGAATTATTCTAATGTTTTATCTATATCAAACCAATTAAGTACATGTAATCAGAATGAACGTAGTTGTTAAAGGTCTTCATACAATTCTTTTCAACGATTGATTTATATGTCTCTAAAATTAGCTGTTGAACACACACTTGTCCATTACCCTGTCTGATCATCGTTCCGATCAGACGAAATTATTTCATTACCCTTAAAGGCCTTCATAAAAGACAGGTAGCCGAATGTTGCCTAATCATTGAACAGAGCTGAATAAAATATGAGTTTCGTACATCGATTTTATATTGTGATGATATGTTAAAAACCTTTGAGTAGTTCAAACGATATTAGAGGAAACCCGATCTGTACCAAGGAGTCTATTCGTAAAAGTCTAGGGTCTGGTACCCGGTTTCCCTTGTATCTTGTATCTGCACTTGTCTCCACAGGTGTATGTCCAGTCTGTGTGCCCATATAAAAAAAAACAACAGAAAAAAAAACAAATAGAACCACTAGTTATAATTCTTAAACGAAAAAAAAAATTGATTTTTTTTTCTCTATGAATATTGATATATTGAAAAGGTCTCTATGTTGCTCGTAACGCTATGGGAGTTTACTAGCACACGCTGTGGAACAACCAAAATACCCAGTGCAGTACCAATGCACGCTTTCTCGCTGCCGTTTTCATATCGGACATTTAGCATTTTGTAAACAATCTTAGTCTGCTTAGTCTACAGCTTTGAAGAACTTACATTTGAAGTCATACACGCCAATTTTCTAGACACTGGTAAAACCTCGTCGACAAGCGGCCATTTTGTTGAAAACGAAAGTAGAAAAACAAAATTGGCGTGTTTGACTTCAAATGTAAGTTCTTCAAAGCTGTAGGTGACAATGAAATGTTTCTAGTGCAACACATTATTGTGTTAGAATCGAAATAATAAATGCCTCCCCGTATTTGAAGTCAAACACGCAAATTTTGTTTTTTCTACTTTCGTTTTCAACAAAATGGCCGCTTGTGGACGATATTTTATCAGTGTTCAAAAATTGGCGTGTTTGACTTCAAATGTAAGTTCTTCAAAGCTGTAGACTAAGCAGACTAAGATTGTTTATAAAATGCTATGTGTCCGATGTGAAAACGGCAGCGAGAAAGCGTGCATTGGTACTGCACTGGGTATTTTGGTTGTTCCACAGCGTGTGCTAGTAAACCCCCATAGCGTTACGGGCAACATAGAGACCTTTTCAATATATCGGTATACATATAGAATTTTTTTTTTCCTTGAAAAATTATAACTAGGGATTCTAATTGGTTATTTGGTTGTATTGTTTATTTGTGGGCACCAAGACTGGACATACACCTATGCTTGTCTCTACAACCTATGCCTGTCAGGAGTCTTGGCAAGTTCACCCGAGCAAATTTCCAAGGGTCGGCCGGGACTATAAACAATCTAAATGAAGAAAAAGGAAACGCTGTTTCACACACGGATATACATACGGACAGTCATGACAAAATCACATGCCTCTAACAGACAAGGTGAAGCAAATACTTATTGCCTTTACTGGTATTTGACATGATGTTTATAAATGTTTATAAAAATCAACTGCGATATAGTTATGTCTACTCCATAGCAGTCGTGACTTTCATGTCAGATTAACTACTTGACTTACGCAGCCGTACGTCTCGTTAAATTTTGAGACCGTTATCTGCGCTCTAGATAAGCCGGACGTAGGCCTAAGACCGCTTCTTGCACTAGATCACAGGTTAACAAAGAAATTTTCATTTTTAACATTTTAGGTCAACTAACTATGCCTCTAGTTTGCTACTAACATGTGATATAAAGGTTAGGTGAGTTAACATGTCAACTTTATAACAATGAAAACATTTACCTGTCCAATGTCATACCTGTCTGTTTTTTTAAACCTACAAAATATTCCTAATCTTGCATGCGTTTACTCCAGGCTTAAAAGTAAAATACACATTCCATTTGATATGAATACCCGTATCCTAACTCTAAATAACACTGTCACTCTTCTGGCTCAAAGGCTCCTATAAAATTGATATACGACTTTCAACAAAATTGTTTAAGCTTGATTAAGTGTCTATGTTTACATAGCATTTTGAGTTCGACTGTCTCAGAGTATATCAAAGGTTTAAGAGATAAATCACCATATAGTTTATTCTAATTAACTCAGTTTTATTAAGAAGAAAGCACCCGTAGTTTGTTGAATCGCTCCCGAACAATTATTTCAGATGTCATCACGCAGAGAGAGAGAGAGAGAGAGAGAGAGAGAGAGAGTGAAAGAGAGAGAGTTAGACTTAGACAAATGTGGCATTGATCGGTTTCTTTGCCCAAGGAGACATCTTCTGCTCGGGTCGTGAATCAAACCCGGGACTTCCAGATACAAACACAATTATTACCGAGCAATCGAGGCCAACACAACTATCGAGGACCACACGAGCTATATGACCACAATGCAAATAAAATCAAAACAACGCACAAAGTCTTAACCAATAAAGCCAAACAAAAGCGTAATCCTAGGAAAAGCAATGTGGACCAGTTTTCAGGTCAAATGCCAAAATTAATTTTAGTTTATGAGCCGTATTCATTTAACAACCAGTCTGTCAATTAATACGTCAATGTACATGGAGCTGTTGCTGTCGGGAAACTTCCAGTGGCTGAGTACTCATAATTTCACCAAAAAGCAATGTGCTCCGTCTGTCAGGTTAATTTGCTTTAGGCATATTGTAAGCTAGGTTGTTAATGGATTGTTGTTGCCTTGTTAGAATTTGACGATGTAATAACGGTAATGTATTGCGATGAGTGTTAAAGGTTGATTTTTTTGTGGTTTGCTGAATTTCACAAGTTTCACAGACTATGCATGCACAAGATTTAGGATTTGAAAAAATACCAACGCGTTGGATGTTTATTAGGGATATATATGTTTTATGTTTGACGCTGATGAAATCATAAGGATGACATACATCTTCTATCAGTATCAGGCTCATCAAATCTTAATATTTCAGTAGCAGTTGAGTGGAAGAAATGATTCTGGTATCAGTCATGCTTAGCGCAATATAATTCTTGACACTATCGTTATTTCCCATAGACAAGATCAAGCACATGCAGTAATTAAAAACCGTCTGAAAAAAAAACGATCTCGGATATATTTTATTCTGTCTGCTTCTACATATGAAGCAAAAGACACGTGTACATGAATTGTATTTAATGTAGCTAACGGAGATTTAAACAAAAAAGATATTTTCATAGATAAAGGGAGACTGAATTTGTTTCGCATAATGTATGAAGCTGATTAGTAAGTTGAAAACATAAAAAACAATTGACCAAGCGCAAAGTTTAAAATGATTCAAAGCTATATTTCATAAGCATAATTTGCAAACATTTTGAAACATGTTGGCTGCTTAAAAATCATCCAGTGGGTTATGCTCATGACTATATCAAGAGTGTTATGATTTTCTGAGCTTGCATGCAAAATCTTCCTTATTTAACCAGTGTTGAAGAGAATGGATCCCGTGAGAAAAGTTGATGCTGAGAAAATATTTTATTCTTATATGAAATGAAGATTAAAGCAGAACATACTGTAAAAGGACCGTGAACTTTCAACAAAACGTATAGACAGACGGACGATTGGACGGACATATTCTTTGCCATAATAGAATGGGTGTTACATCCGGGTCGTTCGGGTTCTGGACTGAGGTATTTCTAAACATGGTGATGTTTTAGGATCGATGTATGTCCATCCGTCCGTCGTCTATTATTGCTTCAAGTGACTTCTTCTCATACCGATACCCTTCCTTGTGGATTATCGTCAAAATTGACAAGAAGCACTCTGGCATTATGTTTTCTTAATTTGCTTAAATGGTTAGGGTTGACTGAAATTCCAGAGTTTAAAAATAGAAAAATCATTTTAAAAGGTTCTTCCCAAAAACCACAAGACCTGGATAGACATAGATATTTGGTGTACAGTATTTCTAGTCACTGTGGTCCTCAACCAAATTTGTACAAATCGTGTCCCTGGAGTTAAATATTTGCAGTCTAGATGTTTCAAATGGCTCTCTATTAAGTGTTTTTCAAATAATGCCCATGGTGTCTGAATTGACCACGCCCTTAGGGTTACATATATGTGAATACTGGAAACTTAAAAAATCTTGTCAGAAACCGCATGGCCCAGAACTTAGACATTTTGTATGAAACATTGTATAATTGTCCTCTCTCAAGTTTCTTCAAATTATGCCCTGTGGTCGAAACTGACCACGCCTGCAGGATTACCTTTTACATATCATAGGGAACTCTTACTAATTCTCCTTGTCTGAAACCACAGGCCCAAGAGCTTCGATATTTGATGTGTAGCATTGTCAAGCGTTTTTTTTACCAATTTTGTTTCCTACTTGGGTATAAAATTGGCCTCTTTCTATGGGATAAATATACAAAATGTATGTTAATATTGGAAACTTTATTTATCTACTTGTCATAAACCCCAACGCCCATATCTTAAATATTTTGTATGTAGCATTGTCTAAGGGTCCTCCGCTAAGTTTGTCCATACAGTAAACTCCATATATATCGACTCCGGATATAACGTAACTTCGGATATAATGAACAGTTTTTTTTTTGGTCCGATTTTTTCCCTTCTTTGTTTAATGTAAAAATATAGGTTATATCGTACTCCGGTTATAAGGAAACTTCGGATATAAGGAACAATATTTCCTGGCCCAACAATGAAAAATGTACTGTAAAGTGATCGCATATATCGACCTGCAAATATGTTCCGAAGAGTTAAAAAATTCTGTTGATTTTCCATTTTTCTTTTGCCGTATGCAATGTATTTTTCATAGCGCCCTTGCAATTGATATTCATTAAGGTAAATCATTACACATATGTAACCTTTTAGTTAACTAGTTGAATGAGAATACAAATATAATTGCTAAGTGCGATATTCAAGTAATAATATTTTTTGTAAATAATTGTGAGCGTTTCTTTACAAGCATGCAGACGGTGTGAAATCGCATATTGGGAAAATACCTTCAAGTTGGTAAATATTTCAAGTTATGGCAAGTGAGCAAAAATCAGCTTTCTTCAATTGGTGTATATATAGACGTAGCTTTGAAATTCATGTCCATTCATAAAACATATACATTTTGTACATGTATCATGGAGAAAAAACATAAAACGCTCACATTAAAAAATAGATTAACAGTTATAGATCTTTATAACTCTTCAAAAGGATTTAATTACATTTGACTTTAAAAATACTTGTTCGATATATATTTTAGTTCGAAATATATACATCGTATATAAGGAACTTGTTCGATATACGGATATAAGGAACAAATTTGATAGGTCCCGAGGAGTTCGTTATAAGCGGAGTATTGGTACTTAGGTGAGTAATATAGGGTTTTACTTTATGCTGAATTGGAATATGTGTACAATTTTCAACTCGTATTGTACCCATTTTGCATCAACAATCATACATTTTTCCTGAAGAAGGTAGTCATCTTCATGATGATGTTCATGGCAATACCAGTTCTGATGTTCTTTGCTGCCAACATAATATATAGACACCTGTTATGTGTAGTTGGTACAATTAGGCAACGGCATGATTGTCACATAGAAACCATTTATATCGTGTATATTATAAGGCTGTTTGTTATAGCGAAACTTTTGAATTTTAGAATGTGCTTGGATAACAACCAAACTTTATGTAAGATTACCATATGACCCAAGATGTTCTTTTTGATAAAATTATTCCGGTCAAGTGGGTTTGGACCTGGCAACAGGGGTCACTTATTCCAGATATCTGTGCATGAAATCTCTATCTATGTCAACATTTGCCAATACTTCAAACTGAAGCACATTGGTAACTTTCAAAGTATGCATATAACATATGTTTAAACAAGAATAGTATTAAGTACTAAATTATTTGATCCGTAGCGACTCATACCATTTACAATTACTCTTTTTCTATGCCCAGCAGATAACGTGAAATTGTATTGTGCAATATGTGTCATACGTGTATAAGTATTAATCGTAAAAGGTTTAAATACACGTAAAATGTCGTTGTTACTTTGTAAATATCAGTTTATACAAGGAAGTTTGAAATCATCAATCGCAAAATGGAGACTGTGTTATTTATGTTTATTTTAGGACATTTAGTCATTCGCTCGGAAGGTAAGATTGTTTTTATAGTTTTACATTTCGAAATTACAAATGCTACATTTCATAGGGGTCGAAATTTATATCTATGCCGTCATTTAATATGTCAAAGTTGGCATTTTCATTTTCCTTTCTTATCACTTCTGTAAAGTATAATTAAATTCTGACCAGGGGTTTAGGAGATTAGGAGCGCACAAGTGCCCCTGTTACCATGACCTGGTGACCCAAAACATCAACCATGCACAACTACGCATAGTACTTATCACTTCTGTCAAATATCATATAATTGTGACCAGGAGTTTTTAAAAGCGCACAACATTTAAATATTTCGTGCCCCTGTGACCGTGATAGTTGACCTAGTGACCCGAAACATGGATCATGCACAGATAGGCATTGTACATATCACTTCACAGGAAGTATCATTTAATTCTGTCCAGGGGTTTTGGAGATTTAGCGTCCACAAGATTTTACTACCTCAAGCCCTGTAACCTTGACATTTGACCTAGTGACCCGAAACAAAGTCCAAGGGCAAATAAGCGTGATACTTATCATTTCTGTGAAGTATCATTAAATTATGACCTGGGGTTTTAGAGATGTAGCTTCTACATGACTTTACTGTCTAGAATCCCTGTAACCTTTACATTTGACATAGTGATCAGAAACATGGGCCTTGCACAACTAGGAACAGTATTTATCACTTCTGTAAAACATGATTAAATTCTTACCAGGAGTTTTGGATATGTAGTGTCCACAATAGTCCGTTCACAGACGGACGGACGGATAGACAAGCTGAATCCAGTATACCCCTTCCACTTTGTTTTCCAGAGGCATAATAAATTATCCTAACAAGAAAAAGTGGTGTTTATTGATAGGAGATTTATTATGTACTCTTAGGTTTTGTGAAACCTGACTTCTTCAAAATGTTGGAAAGTTTTACTTCCTTCAAATTACCGTAAAACAAAGAATAAAAGACAAGTTCTTACAAAACTGGCCAGACAGGTAGAGCTCTGTTTAATATACACATTTCAAACGATAGATTTAAGCCACATTGAGACATTGCCAAAATTAAAACATTTCCTATATTTTTATCCCTTTTACGTCTGATTTCACACTGACTATTTATTGAATTTAATTTTATTGAATTTTCTATTTAATTTAATTTTTCAGAATTAAAAGAGTTGTTATACACAGTTTTACTTACATTCACTCCAAAAACGATATCGATATTTCGATTCCACTAGAAGCTTGATATTTGGAACAACATTGTATTTCGTACAATGAAGGTTACATGTAACATACGGCTTACACAATATTGAAAATGTGCAATACAATTGCCTTCTCCAAACTCTGCTTCATTAACCGTTGCTGTTTTATGAAATTTACTCTGCGACGGTCTCTCTACAAACAATAAGAAAGGTTTTTTTTCTACTTATATCCTATCATCATCCTAGATTTTTGGCCTTTGAAAATCGAATAGCATGTTTCAATAGACGCTTTAAGACAATGAATACCTTTTCAACACATAAATAGAATTTGCATATTTATTATAGAGAAATAAAATTCATCCTATATACCTACCTATAAATATGAAAATTCATGCTGACTGAAGAAAAATGATTTCACACTTAAAACATTATTTAAGTAAAGCTAATGGTAGTTCAGTATATAGTGCATACCAATAGCAATCATACGTAGTTTTCTCAACCACACTGTAAACGTCTCATGCAGTCAGATCTCCGTAATTAAATATAAATTTTCATAAGGTTTTGATATTTCATGCATACTGATTTCTGCGATTCGCAAATACTTCTGCACGCAAATCGTCTGAAACGAAATTTAGTTTAACAGAGATAATTTATTTAAACGCTAGGATTTTTCAATGTGTTATCTAGACGGTTTTTTACGTTCTCGTACTTTTTGCTGAAGTAGAGGGTGTTGTGAATTTGGCCAATTCACGTGCGGCCAGAATAAATAATAAGAAAAGTGCATCCAAACACCGTCCACGATTGTTTGTACACTGTTGGGTTCCCATGAACGTCAATGGTGTGCTAATCATTCTTGTTGACCGCAGAAATGTTAATTTTATTCTTAGATTTAAGATCTTCTCTTTTCTTATATATTAGAGATTCGTACACCTAAAATGTATCTATGTAGTTTACTATTTATTTTAGCTAATGTATCACCAATAGCTAGTCTTTTCATCATTATAAAACGTGCATTGTTGAAATAAAACTTTACATTGACTTAGGATTTCGTGCTGATATCTCATGCATACTAACTTTGACAATTAGCAATTATTTTCGCACGTACAACCTCTGGAATGGCCAAAGTTTTCCACACGCGACTACTTCATATTTATACAATACTGATGGTGAGACAAAGCTATAAACCTGTTAAACGTTTTAATTCTTTGTTTAGGTTTCAGAAGATTTCAGTTTAAAGTATTTACAACAGTCTTGTATATATGCTTATAAATGTAACTGCCAGTATCTTTTGTACGAAAATATATAGTTACTAGATTTCACGTTTTACCGCCAGGTTCTGTAACACTTACTGTACCAACAGCTGGAAACTGTGGAGATGATACAGTTCTCACATGTAGTTTTACTGGCAATATTGGAAGTACAGGATGGTATGGTTTAGGTCGTGCGCTAGTAAATAATGGTGCATCTGTTAGACCAGAAGACAACAACAAGTATACAGAGACTAGACAAACTTCATCATTCACTCTGACTATACATAATACTGATATAACTGATGCGGGAGAGTACAAGTGTAGCAATGGATTTGATGAGAGTCAGCTTGGTCGTCTTAACATAGAATGTAAGTTCGCATTAATGGCAATAGTGAACGATTTGTAAACCAGACTTTTAGAGACTTATATAATTACATAAGAAGGCAATCATTACAATAAGCAAAGTAAAAAGTATGACATATCAACATATAAAATGCGTTTGTTATGTCGTTATGTTATAACTTGTATTTAGTTTGTCGGTTTTAATAATTATGATCGATATCAGTAAAATCCTTTAGAAAAGGATCGGTTTGTTATATGTTCTATCACTGGCAAGAACATTACAATCACTTTTTTAATCTCAGTCTCGTAGCAAACATTTCAAAATAGATGTGAACATTTTGATTGCGCTAGTAGTCCACAATCTTACAGTAAGGAGCCACTGGTGCACCAACTTCTTGCTGTATGGTGATAAGAAAGTCTCTATCAAGGGATTAAGCACTGTATAGTTCTCGTATTAAGTTAAAAACTTATTTATGATAATGTATTACCTACTAAAGGCGACAAAAACACAAACAGTTAAACTTAAGACTGATTTTTACACAACTGATATATAGCTTATCTAAAAGGTATAACAGATCTTCCCAAATAAACAGTTAATATCAAACAATTAAATGGTTCTAGTAAACGTAAATACAGCAATTTAAATCATTATATTACAAGTCAAGTCAAGTCATTTCTTTATTAGCATAAACACATCGCCATTTACACAATGTGGCGGTTCAACACAATGTATAGCACTTAGAGAAAGCATTGTATATTTGAGAAAATAAACAAGTATTAATTATATTACATGTTATGTTTATTATTTGAAATAAATAAGGTACCTAAAGTTAACGAATATAATTTCAGAAAAAAATGACATTTGTTTATCGTTCAATATTTCACGGTCTCACAGACCGAATGATGTACGTATACGCACATGGATTCAATAAATTTACTGGGGAACAGTTTAAATAATTAAAAACATATCACGACAGAGCCTTCTAAAATTATGAAATAACATCCGTTCCATTGGTGTTTATCGTCTAATGAACAATGATTTGTATTTCTGATGTGCAGTAATGTACCACAAAGGCCGGATAAACTTTATAATATGCGCATCAGAACGACATAGAGTTGTTTATTACGAACTTGACCAGATATTACAAAATGTGTATACATGTAAGGCGTTATTTTCTACGTTATGCGGCACAATATGCCGTCATGTTTGACGACATACCGGTCTGCGTGTTGTTGACAATGTCGTGAGTCATGTTAGAATGTAGCTTATGCAGTATGTTAGGTGTAAAAAATTATACGAAAGTTGAAATGCTGTCTGTTTACATACACACTGGGCGTGTAACGAGCAGGTGTACTTTTATAAACTATGTAAAGTTACGATAAAAAATGTTGTGTCCAGTGTTTATTATGATTTGAAAATCAAATATAAGTAAGTAAACGTGATCTACATCTGATGAAAGAGATATGCATTGTGTAACTTTAACAATATGAATAATAAAGGAACGTATTTCAAATCACCATTACGACGTACATGTAGTTCTTAACAATTTCAATTTTCATCTTTTAACCAATTAAAAAATGAAACGTAATTTTCAAAATCTTAGTAAATCTGTATGAACAAAACCAGCCGTAAAAAGTCACGTTGTGACCAAAGTCTGTTCCAACTTTGACCTGATCTGAAAAAAAAGAACGGTTTTCGTATAAATTTTACCTGTTTTTTGTTTATTTACAAACACGTCACCCTCGGGAGTTTCAAGCGTTTTTGAAACAATCACGTCATTTAACAGAGATGCTGATTTTTATTTTTTTCTATGGAGACTCACCAGTGTTTACATTGGACGTTCCTGGATTTTACTCTTCCGTTACGGAGAAACGCCAAAGCTTTTACAAAAAAAAAGATCGGGGGAAATTTCAAAATTATAATCAGAGGTAGGGTTATAATAATGAGGTTTATTACATTTTGTATAACAAAAATAGCGCTAAAATTTAAGAAAATGTTGAAAATCTAATAAAACTACGTTTGGATTGAGTGGCCTACCTAATCACAGTGTCCTAGCGTACAGTAAGCCGAAACGGAAGTTGCTGATCTGTACGCTGATGATCAGTTAGTTGTTGGCACAAATTGAGGCCACCACGGTCTAGATTTTGTATTGAAAGTTTATTTAAATCGTCTTTTTTGAAGGAGATATTTTTGGGGTAAGTGTACTAGTTATTTATACTTTTATCGTGATCGTCTTTGCTTCAAGTAAGGTGAAGTATAGTTGCAATCGAAATTCGTTCTCAGTTTGATCACTGTCAAATTGACGAAACGGCCAGAAAAATTTGACTTTGTGTTCGCATATTTCATTGTATATATAGTTTCTTGTCTATAATTGTGCCGGCGTGGAAGAAAAAAGTATTTTTCTGACTCGTAAACTTCTTTGAATCGAGATTGAATGACTTGATGCAGAAAAAATAACTGTTTTGTTCCGTCACCGAAAGTGACCCGACTGTACGCTTAATTGCAACTGTACACAATTGTTAGTTGTACAGAAAAATAAAAAAATCTGTACGCTTAGTTGTCGAAATAATATAATGTTTCTGATAAATTTAGTGTTTGATAATATCATTAATGAACGATAACAAGTAGAAATTAATGTTATTTCTGCTACGGTTTCCACGTTTCAAAAAGCGGCTGATAGTTGCATTTGTTTTCCACGTCAAATAATTTCAAGACAATTTAATGTATGCCCGGATCCGTATTTGCATCCTTACTACAGATGAAACATGAAATACTAAATATGAACTGGGTCCTAATATAATTTTACATTAGGACCCAGCTTTGAACAATAAAAGCCGTTTAAAAATCAATCAATGTTAGTGTTAGACATGCTGATATTTTGTGTCGACAAAAGAGCTCAAAAATTCTAGTGGCACAGGGATAATTGAACTATACTTTGTTGAATCATTAGATACGTCTTTACTGTGTACCTATTGTGAATCAATAATTGACAGGCACCATATTGGCAGGAAATGGCTGGACCCAGAAATGATCAGCCAATATGTTCTCTGAGTTTTATTCTTATTAACAGCAAAAAATAGATAGATTTTATGTGATTGCTTACAATTTCATTTGTGTCTTTTTATGTTTGACCCCAGAAGATGTTATATTGGTAAAGAATGACAACCGGTCGAAATTGACTTACGAGGACCATGTGGACTACCCATTAATTTGTCGAAATTAACATATCCTGGCATTCAGATTAATGTATAGTTACAATTATGTTGAAACGGATAAATGGGTGACCTTTTCCTTCGTTGTATGATTGGCATACATTATGCAAACCAACCAGGTGTCCAAAGAACAGACTACTTAGCATGAATTGGCATCTAAGCAATTGATAGTAAAACAGGACACTATACAAGTCCATCATGAAACGGACGAAGCTGCAATCATATATCCGTCATCATATAACCTGCAAGCGCACATGGTGTTGGACGAGCAATATGTACCGGCAAAGAAATGACATGCGGGAAGGAGATGAGAAGTTGCTGAATCATTAAGTTAATGCAAAACTGTGACAAAATCCCATGCACATCCTAAACAGTATCATGAAAAATGTTGTAACTGATTCATCTAAGACATATCAAATTCGATGTGCTATAAAAGCTTAAGGGTAGCTAGGGTAACTTATAATGTTTTATCATAAATATGTTGTCAGCAAATGTATTCCCCGCTACAGTATTCAGGTCTTCAATGTAGAGGTTGGATCTTGAAACTACTCATCACATTTTAGAAAAGTTACAGTCATATTGTAACCAAACAAGGAACACAATGAGAATATAAGGATTTATTTTTCTAAATTTTCTATAACTGTTTAATGTTTCTTTTGTAATTTTTACAAAGTTGCATGCATCCGATTTAATACATGTATGCTATTATCATTAGATAGATAGATAGATTTATTTCAACATAAAATGTACAATTTATCATTGCAAGTATTCAGCATTGCATCAGAAATCAATAGAAACACTCAAATTGTAGAAACAGTTAAAATTTGCCGTGTCACTGCATATTTGCTTCATCATACTTTATTTAATTTTTTAATGGATTTTAATCGCTCTTTAAATAAGGAGACATTCATTCAGTTTTTACATGTCCAAACAGAGTAATTTTGAATCAGTGAAGAATGAGTGGTGGTTAATAAAGAGCATAATAAAATAATATCAAGTTTTATATCGCCAGGTGGTTGTGTTCTTTCTAGCCTATCCTATCATATCGTATAAATACTGTACACTGCCTTAACAATTTAACATGGCCATAATCATAATTGCAACACATTGACAGTATGTACATGTACACAAAAGTCCAAAGGTTTTTAAATGAAAAACCGCCGTCCCATATCCATAAATGACTTCTGGTTAATACCAACAGAATCTTGTCTTTCACATTCAGTTTATATGGCAAAACTTAGAGAGAGAGTAGAAATCGGTGTCATGAAGACAGAAAAGCTAAGTCCTGTGTATTACCGTCCAGTATAAAGTCAGTATCGTTTGTAATGCTGTCTGCGCTGAATTCTTTGACAGAAAGCTGAGTTCCGGTGTATCTACTATAGAAATAATAGTGATCAAGTGCAACTTAGTCAACTGTATGTGTACACTTATTGACCATTACTACCTCAATTTGATTATTTCACAATTCTGTAAAACAGTTTGCATCAACCTGCAATACACTGGTCATTTTTGCAGTGGTGTAGCAATAAATGATTTAACATTCTCCCATTGCAATTTGGAAAAGTCACAATTTTCAGTCTTCATTGGCGTTAGTTTGGATCCTTTGTAGAGTAAACCATATGTAAAGATGTCATTCGGGTGTCCTTAGTTGGTTGCCCATCCACAGAATGTATGGAACACACCTGTAAAATTTAAGAAAACGCATTTCAGGAAACCATTATTTATATACCAGGAAAACAGTGCAAATTTAATCAAAATAAAAACATGCGTTTAATCTATATGCAGCTCATTTTTCTCTTGGAATTCTTACTGACTGACGGTATGAGATTGCATTGTTGTTTTCTAACACTCATCTATAGTAAGTATGCATTACAAACCCGGACACATATCAAATTGTCTTGAACAGGCCAGATATACATGAACAATTAGTTTAAGCGGAGAACAACTGCAATAGCGGTTTTTCGAAACGTGAAAATAATGACAGAACATTAATGAAATCTATAAATATTTTGAAAAAACACAGATCTTTAAAGATATTTATAACACTAATAATGGCATATATGGCAAATCAATGTGACCAATGAATGCGTAATTTGGCATGTAAACTCGATGCTAGTAGATCGAACATATGATTTGGTTTTATTCATTAGAATTCTGAATTTTAATGTTTTGAAACTAGTCGTACAGTCTTATATTGAAATTAGTTACAACTAAACGTACAGTGGGGTCACTTACAGTGATGGAACAAAACGGTTATTTTTTCTTCATCAAGTCATTCAATCTGGATTCAAAGAAGTCTACGAGTCAGATAAATATTTTTTCTTCCACGCCTGCACAATTATAGACCAGAAACTATATATACAATGAAATATGCGAACACAAAGTCAAATTTTTCTGGCCGTTTCGTCAATTTGACAGTGATCAAACTGAGAACGAAGGCCGATTGCAACTATACTACACCTTACTTGAAGCAAAGATGATCACAATAAAAGTATAAATAACTAGTACACTTACCCCAAAAATATCTCCTTCGAAAAGACGATTTAAATAAACTTTCAATACAAAATCTAGACCGTGGTGGTCTCACTTTGTGCCAGCAACTAACTGATCATCAGCGTACAGATCAGCAACTTCCGTTTCGGCTTACTGTACGCTAGGACACTGTGCTAATAGTTTCAAATGATTTCGTTTGAACGTTTCGTAGATCTAACCTGTGTCGTAGCCTTTTGACATTCCGTCACACATTTTAGATCTACTCTAGTCCATGACCGCACTAAAAGATATCTTTTGTAAAACTCTTAAGCAGTTGTTGAATTTCCAATTAAAAGGTGCCTTACAGAGTAAAATTTCCAATCCAAAAAATGTTACACTCTATTTGTCAGTTTATTGGAGGTTGAAAGGTTACCAACTTAATACGGCTGCGCTGAGAAAGCCGTGGTCGTCGGGATGGAGACAAGAAAATATGTTAATGTATGTTTGAAAATCTCTCATTCGTTGGAATCAGCTACAGGAATCAGCAAAGGCCTGAAGTAATTATCAAGTCTCTTGGTCGTAATATGGTTAAAATTCTCTCAGTCGTTGCGATCGAAAACATTATGTCATTTCTGTCTTACCGGCAAAATTGAACTTTGTACAAAACACTAACCTAACAGTGCCTTTTAAGTGTACCGTTCATGTAATAAATATAGTATAGCATTATCTTAAAGATATTGTAACATATAAGAAGTCGTACGAAAGAAAGGCATAAATAGAACACACTTTCAATTCATTCATGTCTCTATCCGTGAAAGTTCAACTCGATATTCAAACACTTTGTATTACTTTCCAGTTGGACACAATATGAAATTAAATGCCAGAAGAAAGAAGAGTTTACGAAATCGAATTTGCATAATATACTATTAATAAGTATATAAAAATACAAATGCTCATTATTCCAAACTTCAGATATTTATTAGCCCACACATCTTATCTGGCGAAGGTATTTTTAATGGCAGGTTCATAAATGCAACCAAATAATATCAATAAGGCACCGTCACGCAGTTTATAAGCTGCGCTTTTATTTTTTAACTGAAACTAAAATTAAATAATTTAATTTTATCAAAGCTAAATGAAAATTAAGGAAGTTATTTTGGTAAAATTGCAAGTATGTATATGCGGAGAGGCAAATATATTAAAGTCGCAGTGGAGCGACCGTGGCGCAGTGGTAGCGCGTTCGCCTCAGGATCGAAGGGCCCCGGGTTCGATCCCTACCATAGCCATGTCGGTAGTGTCCTTAGGCAAGACACACATAATTCTACATTGCCTCTCTCTCTCTTCGAGGTTGATTCCATCTGGAATGAGTCTCGAGAGCGATTAATCTAAGTTGTAAGAACTTGTTTCGCAATCGAGAATAAATAAATTAGTATATATATATATATATATATATTAAAGTCGCATCCGTAATTCATTTCTTCTAATATCACTCATGACCGTACCATTCTTTTTTAAGTCGAAAGTACACGCTGTAACTTATCATGGCAAATAACAAGCAATATTGTATGAAACCCGTTTTCGTAAAGCTGCGGCAAAAACACGAAGAAATGTATACATCAACATTACTTTAGACGACATGCTAGTAATGGTAAATGTTGAAGAATATTTAAAAATCATTTGGCTATGAGAACTATTTGAACACGACACCTCTTACATAATAACATTTAGAACAAGAAACCACAGACTCCCTTTTGAAACAGGAAACTGGAATAGGATACCACTTTATCAAAGATAATTACTGTGGAATAAGAATAAGCGACGTATTTCATTATTTATTTGAATGTGACGTTTTGAAACGGAAATGAGAACATAATTATATAGAACCATACTATTTATCATACTGTAAGACCAAATAAGTTTAAATTTGAGTTGTTAATGAATACAAGTAACAAGTCTTGAGTACTTAAAATTGTGTATCAAATGCATACTAACGTCCTACGTTAAGCTTTTCCAGATTTCGTTACATCTTGTATTTTTATATCATAAGAACAAGTAGTATAAGTTACATGATGCCTTCATCAAACAGGCTGAATATTTTCATAGTTTATTGTATTGCAATAAAAGTTTGTTTATATGCTACACTAATATAATAGTTTTGCTCAAACAAACATGATACATATTGTACTAATATATTTTCATATAGCACGTAACCGTTGTTATATTTACAAACAATCCTGACTCCGGCATATTTAGGTTATTGAAATACGACATTTTCGTTGTGTTAAACATTTGTGCTACAGTGTAACATCAATATGTAAATTGTTTGGATCACTGTGAACCTCATATATTGTATTGTATACATATATGTAACCTCATTTATTCATATTTTACCTGATTTGGTTTATTGATGATTTCGTGATTGAGGCAAATATTTACATTGTAGGTAAAGCATCAGCAGCTGTATCATCTGTTACAAATGGAAAGAAGATTATAATTACTGTAGACGAACTGTATCCTTCATCACCTACTTTAACTGCAACATTTAAGAAAGAGGTAGGTGTATACATATGTCAAACACATTGTATATAATGAGAAGTAGAAATAATAATTATATGTTTTCCTACAGCTGCAAGTTAATTTCGAAGGAGACACAGGAAAATACTGAACACAATTAGCCTTTCACAATAACGTCTTCCTACGAACCCTTGAGTTGATATTGTTCACCATGTTTATACTCCGAACATAAGTCGCATAACTATATATGGAATTTTTTAAATAATTAAAGTATTAGATCTCACAATATTTAACCAGACCAGCCTGTGAAACAACAAACATTTGAGTACATTTATATCAATTGCGTGAACATCTGGAATTTATCATGATCGAACGAAACGCAATTTCCCATAACCATGCCACCATAACAGTTACTAACCAAAACCATTATCTTCTTCTATATCTACACTGTAAAGAATTAACGTTACTTTTATGGTCATTCGGCATTAAGTAATATCTTGTACCATAACGATATATGGTATGGTATATGGTTCTTCACATTGCCATTGACGGTTGACCATAACAAATTACGGTTAAAAAAACAAACTGGAAACCAGCTGACAGTTATTTTACCGTAATATCAACGGTAATTTTTACAGTGTACATGTACATGTATCTATATTAAAAGCTCTCAATCAGAGCAAATGCGGGTCTCAATCAATGAAGACTTTAAGAGGGAATTATTTTGCTTACAAATTAAGCTGTGAAATAAACAATAAAAATAAACAAATGTCCATTCGCATAATTTCATTTACGGACCCTGTCTTGATTTTATTCTTTTATTTTCGTTAACACATGCCTATGACGTCATTTTTCCCGACATAGTCAGGTTTCTATAGGCTTGTGTGTACGATTAAAAAATGTAGAGCGTAGATATCCAAAGCGTATCGAGTGAAAGTAAGAGTGATATGACCAGGATGGAGAGAAAATGCCAGTGCCGGTTAATAATCTTTACAGAGACGTAAATATACCGACCGTGATACATGAATGAATTATTAGTTATCAACGAACTGTTTCGTATAAAACGATACGATTCAATCACACGATTTGACAAGTCGATTTCAGAGTCTCTTTAACACTGAAGGTTACTGTTATGTATTGTTTTAGATTCTAAATAAATTTAGATCTTAGGATAGATGTCAGGCTGTTTCAGCTTTTGTATTAAAAGGGAGAATGCACAGGTGATTATAAATAATGATGAAAATAAAGGTAAATGTAACGGCTGAAAGCTAGTCTATATCACTTTCTGCATAATTCAGTATCTTGCGTCCAGCAGCAAATATGATGCTATACCTTAATTTGTTTGCAAACACGTTGCCTTCTGTACATAATCTAGTGTTTTATAGGTATCAATATAATTCCTTTTCACTGGAAGTAGAATGTCAGAAAAATTCAGGTGCAGATCTGAAAATTAAATCAACTAAAGGATGGCGAGTGAAAAGCTGAAGCGGTGAACAAAAGGGAAGGCAAACTTATCATTCGTTTATTATGTAGGATTAAAATTCATCATATTTAATATGAAAATGGGGCAAGATACAACATTATTATGTCACATATAAAAATGAATTCAGAAACTAAAAACCTTTGTAAGCACCTGCAAGGAAACATAACTTTCTTTGGAAATGATCAGTATATAATAGATCAAGGTCATAAGTACATTTTTACTGGTCATGGCATGAAAGTATAAGTCGAAAACATGTTCTGCTTAATAACTAAAATGTGTCAATTACTCGTTGTTTTTAATCTCTTAATGGGCATATGCATAGTTGATTTAATTGGAGTTTAATGTGTGTAAGGGTTCTGTGCAAAGAACAGTTTTCATAATGAAACAATTTTGCTACAAACTACTGATGGCAGATAGACTGATTGTCTGTTGTTTTTAAGCGAAAATAATACAAAATTAATCTTACATTTACAAAATCATATGTTCCTGTTGAAATGAATTACGAAAACGCACAATGGTACATGTCATTGTAAAACCAAGTGTTAATAATCCAAAATTAAAAGATGCCTTACATCGTCAATTTGTAACCTTCTATGTTAAAAGCATGCGTTACCTCAAATGCACCACCTTAAGGAAACCTCTGGAATTTTGTTTTAATATTTTGTTATTGCTTATTGATAGTAAAACGATATGCGTTAAGGTGCTTCTTGGCATCTTGGTAATAATAAATGAAAACAAAACCTTGCTCTGTAGTTCTTACAACTAAATGCGACACTCAACTACATGTATAACATCATCCAGCATTTCAATAAGTGTTGAAAAACGAGTTTTAATCACAGACTGTCGCTGTCACCATACAAGTATATTGGACGTGTTCCAGCAGTACACAGTATCCAAGCTATTATATATGTGTATGGTCTTCAAGTAACTCTCTTGCCTTCATTACAAAACACCGCTGTCAGCATACCAGGATCTAGAACATGTTCCAGTAGTACACAGTATTCAGGCTATTATAGATGTATATGGTATTCAAGTAACTCTCTTGCAAATAAATATTTGTTCTGTTTTCAATTTTGTGAAGCAGACTGCAAGGATATATTTTGTCTTCATACGTTGCAGAACACCGCTGTCAGCATACCAGGATCTAGAACATGTTCCAGTAGTACACAGTATCCAGGCTATTATAGATGTGTATGGTCTTCAAGTAACTCTCTTGCAGATGGATCGTACACGTACAGTATTGTTGTCACAACTATAACACAAGCTGATCCACTAACAGGATCCTTTAAAATAGGTAATAATTCGGTGTTTCCCACCCATGTAGAGATGAACTGGTTAGAAAAGAACCAAAGGGGTCCATTCGTAATAGATCTGGGGTCTGGAACTCAAATTTCTTTGTATCTGCATCTGTCTCTTCAACCTACGCCTGTTAGGAGTCTTGCATTGGTAAGTTTAACCGGGTAGAAATCCTAGCATAGGCTCAGCCTTCAGTGCTAAACACAACATCCGGATCATTGGCGTTGAAACAGGTTACAGCGTCATCTCGTCACGAAAACCACCAACAACAAGACACTAGTGAATTTTACAATAATTGATTTCCAATTAAATAAAGAGGGCATCTGTAAAAATCTTTTTGGACTATTCGAGTCAACAATTGAAAACCCACCGTATAGTTTTATTTTATGTATTCCGATGTCGTCCATATTTCGAGTAACATATTTGATAAGAAAAACAAGGACTAAGGTTGTTTTGCTAATGCGGATTTAATGACAATTGGGGGATGTTTAAGTGGCTGGATAGTTCAGTCGGGAGAGCACTCACCCTGTAAGCGAAGGGTCCTGGGTTCGAGTCTGGATCAGGCTGCATATTTCTCTCACCCTGTGAAATTTGGCACCCTCTTACTGAATAAAGATAAACTTTTACAGGATTTGAAATGAAATTTAGTTATCAATCATTTTTATTTACTTAAATCGCACTGACTATCCTTTATAAAGATAGTTCTTATTTAACGAAATATTATAACAGTCGGTTGATCTACGGTGCCGCGTCGTTTGATTTGGCTGTATAGTTTCGGATCACACGTGACACGGAGTCTAGAGTTTGAACAAGCACTATGCAGCCAACGTGAAAAATACACCAGCAGATTAACCGACTATAATAATATTTCTTTTATTATATATCTTTACCGAAGGTCGTGTAAAATTATATATAAACGTTAAGTTGTAATTTGTAATATCACCTATTTCGTCCATGCATACATGGTATCACCTATTGAATATGTTTGTAATAATGTTAACTCCAAAACTGCATTTATCAAAAAAGTTAAATATCAATCGGCAGGTGAGATGGATACAATGTTTACAAGTGTTATATTCTTCTTATATTTGATAACATTGTATTGTTACATGTATATTGTTTGGACTAAAGGTAACACTAAATATGTACAAAATATTGTTATGTTGCGAAAAGGCTAGATTATCTTAAATCGGCCTGCAAAGTCTCATACTTTAGGCCTACTTAAAGCATTACATGTGTTGTCCTTTTCGTTGATATACAATATGGCTCCCAATTATTAGTCAGAAATAATAACTTTTTACCAAAATTACTGGTAAAATGTACGCTCTATATCACAAAAGGGTCTTGTTTTACAAAGGAAACATACAACACATTTATACCTAGATTATTTTACATGACAGCATTGAACGATATATCATTATACATATAATATTTCAAACAACACTATAAAGATTATCACCAGCACAAAGCATACACGTTCATTTTACAAATGACTTTTTATACATGTTCTCTATTATTGTGGTGAAATTATAATATGTGAGAATATTTTTATTCTTTATGTGATAATGATCAGTTCACTGTTTGTATCATATAGGCTTGTTGTTTTATGAATAGTGCGTATATGTGTTCTGTATGTATACTTTCATGTAATAGTTACTAAGTACATGCATGCTTTTTTAGTAACTTTTGCTTTTTATTTTCTTTTGAAGGTCAAATGAAATAAGTTATGTTTTGAATAATTTTAATTATTATAATATTTATTTGACAGAAATACTCCTTATCTGGTACTTGGATAATACATGAATAAAAATCGTCCCGAATACAAATGTTTTTTTACATATACTTGTGTTGTATTGTACACGTTTTTTTGATAAAATAAAAAACATGTCATATTGCAATAAATTACTCGTGCAAACTGAATTGAATTGTAAAGTCCTTCTCGCTGTTTGGAAACAGTACTAGAAAAGCAAGAAAACTATGTTAAAATAAATACAATTTATAACTTTTGGTCAAAGTCATACAGGTTTCCATATCGGATGGCTAATCTTGATAGATGTACACTCTGTTTACATGTACCTTATCAGAACATGTATTTGTTGAAGAAATAGTCAGTGTTTCATCTAAAACAAACGGGTGGTGATATGCAGTACTGAAGTCGGTAAACAAAAAATATGAATTATAAGTTTACTTACCAATCTAAAAGACACACAATTAAATGTATGGGTCTATAACGAAAAAAACGACACCAGAATTTCACAGCGACTGTACCAACACAGTAAACATGTTTCTGTATAAACATATGTAATAAAGTTACAATGTAACATAACATTTTAGAAAAAAAGATCAATGGCTTTTTATTCTTCCAGTGTCTCCGCAAACACCTGTTATATCGAACAGTGCACACTTAGATGACAACCGTGTTGCCGTTTACGGAAATGAGGGACAGTCTGTTACAATAAAATGCACATCTACTGGTGGATATCCTACACAAACAGTTGTCTGGTACAAGGACAGTGTATCAAGCTCGAACCAGCTGGCTTCAAACAGCACAGGAACGTTACAGAATGACGGCACATATATTGTCAAACTACAACATACATTTACTCCAACAGTGTCTGATGACAGGAAATCGTTTATATGTAGATCATATTATCCACAGGCTGATAGTGCTTATTTGGGATCTGAAGCTACAAGCGTGATACTGTATCTTTCATGTGAGTATTGTATCATCATATTTTGTACATCACATGGATACGATTGTACGCATCTTTTGTCCTGTGACAAATGTACTTGTAGTAATGAAAATAGTAAACTCTGAATCCGTATTTTATTACAAATTACATCCAACGGATAACAAAATCAGAAGCTTTAATGATGCAAATACATGTATCACACTTTTTAAAGTAAACCAACAAAATTAGCTGTCTAAATGTTACTATAGTCGTTTTTATTAAGTAATATATTGTTAATGTTAAGAATCGGAATATTAGGTAGTTTCTGTTCATACCTTTTGATTAGTTCGCAAGCAAACCATTTGCTCTGAAAGATAACTGGAACATCCATATCGAACTTCAGTAAAACCGAGTCAGCCAACAATTGCTCAGGTGGGAAGTGTACCAGCCGGAAGCACTGTGGAGGTCAGATGTACAACAACTGGTAGTAGACCTGCTGCCAATATCACCTGGTCATACCAAGGGTCAACGTCAACAGGTGTAGTGACTTCAACATTAGACACTTCTACAGAGACATACAGAGTTGAATCAGTATTTCGAAGAACTGTGACATCTGCTGACAACGGACGTAGTTTACAGTGTGTGGTTACACATACAGCTTTGATAAGTCCATCAGAGAGAACTGCCTCAATCAACCTAATTGTACAGTGTAAGTTTATAGTTTAGTAATCAGTATTAAGATCATGATCGCGTTCGGATATTCTAAGACTTTGTCATTATATGATTATTGCTTAAGATATCATTTCCATATTACTCTCAAAAATAAGAACCGTACACTATTCTATGTTAATTCAATTATTGGGTCATAATGATGGAAGATACTTTAGTAGGTAATCTGTTTTTGTTAATATTTTTAATGAAGTTACTTTATTGATTAAATAGTGTGACTTCTTGTGATATGATTAAGATATGCCCGATTAACTGATCTAAATGAAATTTTCGCAGTCGTTTTACATGCGTCTTGTGTGCAAATCTTTCTGACTTGATAATTACCAGTATCTACAAACCTGGACACAACTGTCCAACTGATGCTAAAACTAATACATGTCTTCTATATTTTCTTTCTACAAACCGTTAATACCAGACAAAACGAACAGTACGACGAGCATCCTTGTCTAAAGTGTTCAATTTATATAGCATCCTTGTCTAAAGTGTTCAATTTATATATCATCCTTGTCTAAAGTGTTCAAATTATAATTTGAACACTTTAGACAAGGATGCTTGTCATACTGTTTTTATAAGTAAAGCGTTAGTATAACAATACATATGTTATAGAAGCAATATAGAATAAAAGCTGCCGGCCGAGTTTTATCTGTACTCTTGTTTCACCCTATGACAACATACGTCGAGAGTGTATAGATAATTTGTTGAGAAAAGAATTACACACTTCAGTTGTCTTTATGAATTTATTTTTATGCCAACAGTTACGAGTTATGTACTCCGGTTTTCACATTGATTATCATTAATAGATGGGCCAGAACATATTGAGTTTAACCCAAACTCAACACATTACACGAGACCTGTGAACACAACATTACATTCGATCAACTGTACAGCCAAATGTAATCCGTCATGTAACTTTAAGTGGGACAAGGTTGGTGAGGATGCAGTTCTATATAACAGCGCTGTGCTCAGTCTTGGTGTTTTGTCAGTCTCAAAGGCTGGTACATACCGATGTACTGCATCGAGATCTGGTGGTCCTTCCTCGACAAAGAATCTTGAAATCAAAGTCTTTCGTGAGTACATGTTATACTATGTTTAAGTTTTCTAACAAAATTTAAACAATTAATTTGTGTTCAACTTTGTGTAGATAATATCTTCTGTCATATCATCGAAGGTAACTTGACATGTATGTTTTTCTGAGTTGCTTTAATCTGTAGTTAAACTGCGTCTGTGTCACGAACTGCTCTGAATGTCAGAGTATGTATAGGTCTTAGATTAATTTGAATTCGGGTAACACTATAGTTACAAGATGACTTCTAAAATTATCAACTCGGTTTTCTATATACTTGTTTTGCTGCTTAGAAGGTCTGTCTTTGTTTTACTTTATATGTAATAACCAGTGTCATATAATGGATTTTATTGTGTTGCCCGCCGAAAATATATTAAATGTATTTCCATAGGTTTTTATCCCCTGACAAAGGCAGAGGATACTGTCATTGCGTTGACCGTCCGTCATTCTGTCCGCGCCGTACAAATTAAAGGTTTGGGACACAAAGTCACATTCCCTTCTGTCCGCCCGAAAAGAAATTATTACGTGACAGGAAACTTATAATAATATGCACCAGCATAAAACAGCGATTCATTAGCAACTTAGGTCATGATTGTGTAGCTCCTTATTGATTTTTTACAATAATTAACTCAATATAAAAACTTCAAAAGTCATATTTTACTTTTAATTAGCTAAACAAATCAAATGCCCACTATAACTAATTTCTCCCTATCACGATAGTCCCTGCCCAAATATGACCCCGCCGCCTGAATGATAGCGGGAAACTATTCAAATGCTTCTTTTTCCTGGAAATTCTTGTCACAATTTGTTTATGTTTTCAACAAGTAATCAACAATGAAAACAAATTATGATAATGTTTTTCTTTTATAAAATGAGGCCGTTAAGGGATGGAGCACTTTTCTTAAGAATGTATGCTTTCCGAAACTAGTAGCATAATTTCTTCTGACATAGTTTACATAGAAACTTAAGAATTATTAAAATTGACCCCATCAGAGGCCGAAATGGGATGGTATATTTTTATTTACATGTATTTACATTTGTTGAATTCTTGTTCCCTGAACTGGTTGTCATAGTTTTCCCACATCATAGACTTAGGTATATTGTTTTGCTTTGTCCGTCCGTTCGGAGCTGTAACTAAGTAACTGTCTCATGGAATTTCATGAAACTTGATTAAGTACACAATGTATATATCAGCATAGTGTTATCTTTCTCTGGCTTCATGACTTTAGGAGCATTTTAAGTGCTTTAGATTTCATGTAGCTAACAATGACAATGTATTTTTGGGTAATTTACCTCATTTGGTGGAGGATATAAATTCACTGAATTTGCTTGTTGTTTCCAGTGACATATTAGTTAAGATGTAACTTAAATTAGAGTTCATGCTATAAGAGGGATATTCAAAACGTTTTGTTGCGACTGACGTTTTCAAATAAAACTAAAATCTGATTAACAATAAATTTCATATATCAATCCTTCAAAATATTCTTCCTTAACAATTTTCCTCCAGAAGTATCTTGAAAGCCGCAGATAGTTTTATTGTAACGTTTAAACCTCCGCAGACATAACATGGGTAATTGCTCTTCCTAAGGAAACCCAGTCTTAAAATTCTCGTCCGTATGAAATTTGTATCACTCGATCATTTTGAAATGCATGTACAGGAAGTATCTACGCAGTGCCTTCACAAGACATAAAAGCTTTCGTGCACAGATAACTAAAGACAAGCTGGCAGATATTCGAAGGGTTGATGATTAAATAAAGAAGGGAAAAGGGTGGTGCGTTAGAAGTTTCGTTTAGCATAGAAAATGGCGTTTTGCTTTAAGTACCATTAGCACTTTGGATGTAAAATCATATTCTTACGCAGTATTTTCTTTAAAATTATATTTATTTTTTTATGATATTACAAAAATAGAAAACGCTCTCTGACAAAATATGAGAGAAATGTACATGTCCAATTGTTTTGGACTAAATATAACACATTTCTATTATTATTATGTCCGTAACTTTATTATCTATTTATGAGTATCTAAAGTGCCAGTGGAACTTTAATTGCATCAGTGAACGACAATGAATTACATGTCTCGTGCAGTTATTAGACTAGGTTTACTGTGTTCGAGACTAATTTTGATGGCAGGGATTAAATATGACATAGTTTATAGCATGACGGGGTATACGCACCTTCATCGTTTCCTTTCTATTAAAAATGCCTTTAGCTCACGCATCTTTGTTTTTATATTAATGGAATTAATTATGTTTTTAGAAAATGTGCTGAAATCTTTTTGAATGAGGTAGTAAACAGACACATACAATCCACAGCCTGTCAGTTTAGGAAAAAGTTATTTTTAACAAATGTTTTGTAATAAATTTTGATTTTAAAACGTCTAAAATGATTTTATTTATCCCTTTTCATTGATTTTTTGCAGCTAATAGTAATGTAGCCATTGATAAATACTTCATTTCAACATAAAATGGATTATTCATTTTCAATAATAACTAAGACTTGTCCACTCGATTACGTCAACACATTGACCAAAATTACGAATGCATTTTATATTTTGCATTGCAGACATATGCTTCTTTTAACATATTTTATTGACGTGTATTTTCGATGACGGTTCGTAAAACATCGGAAGTGCGCATAGACAAGTTCGAGGGGTGATCCAGAACAAATCAGACTGTTGCTACAATTCAATACTAATGTATATATACATAAAACTAAACTTTGATGGACAGTCAAGATTAGATTGAAAATCGTGTTTTATGCTGTTATATCGTGCATTACAAAAAATGTACAAGCTATGCTATTGTAATAAAAACAGTTCTGTTAATTTTAGATCACCCCCGCACCCGTTTACGAATGACGTCATTCGCAAAACTGGCGAAAATATATCTGGAACTTCATGACAAGTCTTTTGTGAACATAACATGGTTACTGGGTCAATCTTTCATGCAAGATAGTTTCGCATCTATGACTTTAATCATCTTCAAACTTTGATCTCTTCAGTTATCATGTTTGCATATTTCCTGTTCTAGCATACGTACGTACTTTTATGTCTGATATTTCAGATCCTTTAACAGTACAATCGTTCTACATCGAAGGTCACACTGGGCAGAACTATGTTACTGTGGATGAACATCATGCTGAAATACAACTTAAATGCAATGTCGTCGGTTACCCTCTCCCAACTGTCAAACTTATATTTGTGGGGGATACCTTAACAGAACAAAAAGGCACAACGACTGTGTCTTTGGTTCAGAATGATGTATCTTGTCTTGATGCGGGTGTTTATATATGCGAAGCAAGTAATGAGTATGGTCGAACATCCAGCAATGTTACTTTGTTCGTCAACTGTAAGTTCGTTTACCTGCTATCTTAAATGCAGTTACTATATTTAGCTTCAGCAGTATGTACTTCGGTGTCGAATCTTCCAATATCAGAAGGTTTAGGTCACTAATATAGTTCATTATAGCTTACGTGAATTTTGTACCCTATTCAAGCTATTGTAAACGCCTGGTGTCCGTCGTTGTTTCTGTAAAGAGCTACAAGTAATATCAACCAACATATAGCAATATTTCTCTGCCTTTGTTGTTAAAAATGTAATTGAATGTTATTGAATATACTTTAATGTAATTAAATACAGACAATATTACGATGACAACCAGGAAACAACATGTCTTAAAAGCTGAATGATTAAGACCTCTTGGTATTTGGTGTTCAGCAATTAGCTTTGATTGAAATTATTTAAATCTTTTTGTATTCTTACGTTAATATGTGAATAAAGCTGTCCATGCACATGCTAAGAAGTGGAAAATAATAACTTGTTTCCCTGTAATGTATTCAGATCTCACGTTGAAGTGTAAAATTGATATTGAAGCGTAACTTTACCCACAAAAAACAACATCTCAGGTATAATTATTTGTTTATGTATACATCATGTTTGTTTTAACCATGTGTGTACATCTGTGATATACTAAAATAAATCTAACAAGAAACGTCGATTTTCTAAAATTATTCAAGTCAAGTTCAAAAGCGTTTGCAATCTTGTATGTAATTTTGTGGTTTTCATGTATCTGTTATATTTCTGTAATATTTTACATTTGTCAATTTTCATTGTGCACAATAAACCTTTATACCTTTCGAAACGATCTCCGAATATCCTGGCTTCTCCGTCTTCAAAGTTTATATCGGACATCAGTTGAAACATGCCCATCACTAAATTAATGAGGACAGAGGCGACCTTTTTGTAAGAGACCTGAGAGAAGTTTAATAAAATCTAACATTCATTATGTTATAGGTTCTCCACGTCCACTTCGACAGATCCATCACAATATCACAAGTGACCTGCACGTACCTATAACACTCGTGTTTTCTGCAATAGCTTACCCTGAACCAGGTCCTAAAGGGTTTGCATGGCACAAAGAAGTTAGTGTAGGGTGGCTACCGTTATTGAGTAACACTGACTTGAGGATATCAACAGCAGGATTACAATCCAATCTGACGTTGATGAATGTCTCGAGGGAGGATCTTGGACACTATAGAATCACTGTAACGAATAACATTGGAACTTATGAACAACATTTATTTCTTTCAAAAAAAGGTAAGCGCTCAGTTCTATAAAGTTCCTAGGCACACTTAGGACATGATTTTCAACCTTGGATCTTTATACACTTTGTGTGTGACGCGGTTTGTCTCTTGTTTGAGGTGTAAGAGGGGCATGCTATTTATATTAACAATTTAAACACAAACTTAACCATATGCTAGTTATAAGTCACTGTTTTCAATGTAACTTGTTTTCCTGCACTGCATTCATTCAGTTCAGTTGTATAATTTATATTTATGAATTGCAATCACAGTCGACCAAAGACAGGAAACAGCACAATACAGACACCAATAACTGTTAAGTTAAACACCCGATTTATGAGTCAAAGCAGACGACTTAAGCATGTTTTTTATTATTAAAATAAAACAGTCAAATTCTACACGGGAGACCAACTTAAATTATTTAAAGCAATGAATCACTTCTGTTTTGAAACATAACCTGTCTCTGTGGAAACCTTTATCACCAGATACATTGTACTATCTTATTATTTCACATTCAAAAGTAAATACTTTTAAGAGAACTTACCTGATGTATTACATGCATATTCAAATACTTATTTTGACGTGTATTTTGTAAACATGTATATGCATACTGTTTGATTATTCGATGTTGCATTTTCAAAATGTCATCGCAATTTTATAACAATTTCTAACTATATTTTGATAAACAGTTTAAACAGCTGTCAGACGCAAATTTGTTTGAAGCTAAAATAAAACAATATATTATATATATGCCTATGTTTTCTCAGGTCAAGAAGGTGAGCAAACTAGAGAAAGCGAAAACTGTGAAACGGGCAATACTGCAGTAATTGTGGGGGTCACTCTTGGACTAGTTTGTGGGATCCTTGCAAGTTATGCAGCTTATCTTACTATTTTGATCAAACGAAACACAATAAGGAAAGGTAATTAGACTCACTGGTATTTTATAAGAAAACATATGTTTGTCAAATTGATTTCGATATTAGAACAAAAGTTCCATAGAATATTAAAGATATGTTATTTCAATATACATAAACATGACAATGATAATTTTATACATGTTCAATGTAACAATACTAGACATTGAAATTTGTTCCGTTTTAGAATCAGAAAATTTAAACTTTGATACTTTATATTTGTAGTTGAGTACACGCAATTGTTCCGTGTACATGTATCTAATGTTTATCAATTCCAGACAACAGATCTATGGCAAAGGCGTTGAAACAAACGTAAGTACCCGATATGCCCCGGAGGAACTTCGGTCGAGTCGTCCGTACGTCCCAACTTTCTTGTCCGTAGCATTACCCTAAAAGTACTGCATGAAACTCATTCTAATTGCATACAATCATACAATGAAAAAGAACACTTAGAGAGGGCCTAAGAACCATTTCCCTATATAACCTTTTTTTACTTATCCCCTTTTATTGAATTTTTTTGTCCGGAACATAACTACAAAAGTATTAAAGGGACTTATTTGAAAATTCATAAAGTGATAGAGCAGAATGAGAGAAGTAGAGGAATGAGAGGGAATGTAGTGTACACGAATCATAACTTTACGTTGCCTGTTTTTTTTAAATCCCCTCCCCCACTTGCAACATTTTCTCATGTTTTTGATTTTTTTGTTTCGTTTTCTTGTGTGTGTGTGGGGGAGGGGGGCTTCAGATTACCTTCCTTCAATATGCAATTATTTTATTCACCTACCACTTCGAAGACATTCGTCACTTACGAGTGACATGTACCTGTACTAAAGTGTTGCGTTTCAAGTGTTGATCTAGCTGTAACAAACATGGTGCACACTGTTGCTTGAAAACTTATCACCTTTGCATCACATGATGCTTAAATTGGAAACCTTTGGTATAGGTTAATTGGTTTTCAGATAACAACTAGTAAATCATAAATCGAAACCGATAAGGAATATTAGGGAAAACAATACTTATAAAAGGATTGTCTAAAATATATAAAATGGGCAATGTATATTAACGATTCAGATCTGGTTTGTTAAGAATCCAATTACGAAGACGAATGTACGTTTATTCACATATACAAGTGCTGTGAGTATCTAAGATGTCATAGAACATAGTGATCAATAGAATGATTTTACCTTACCTTTTATCTTTAAGCACTTACGCAAACGACGCCTTTACCACAGGTGCGAATGAACAACAAGGTGAGCTTGAAAATGTTACAACTGGTGGCGAAGAGCCGTCTGCTCAACAATATACAGAACTCTCACGATATGCACACGCCGATAAAGACACATATGACGTCATACAGAAAACATAAAACATAAACAGGCCCCCTATGCCTAGATATTGATCACCATTCTATTTATGTTTCACACTTACCATTGAGTACATGTTTGTGCTTTTTTTGCTAGTGTTATTAAAACAACTTGCTTTTCTTTCTATATCGAACGCAGTGGAGGGTCGGGTTTCATTTTAGTAAAGTTAAGTTGCATGTACTTTTAATAATCTAAAGAAGGATTAGCAGTATGAATTGCAACACAGATGGGTTATCGTTATCAAAGATATGTGTATGCTCCAACTGAAACAGATTAAATGTATAATCTGAAGAAATGAAAAGTGATTGATGCAAAATGAGTGAGTGCGTGGTGCGTGCGTGCGTGGTGCGTGCACAATATAAAGGAACACATGTACTTCTATTGATCCTGCAATTGATCCTACTGCACGGGTATCCTCCAAAATAATATCTGAGCACGTGGTCAACGGCTGAATGCAGTTTTATTTGCTATAATACAAATGATAATGTATCGTATAGAAAGATATGTAAGAAGTTGTAAGTCACCTTAAACTGAATAAAACAGTAACTGTTGTATCTTACATGCACGAAAACATCAAAGCTAAATTGATACTATGAAGTCAACATTTAATTGATTAGGTATATGTTGTACATCCTTTGTCTATCTCCACTCTTGCCTGTAAAGATTAAAGGATAAAAGTACATGTACCAGAAAAGACGTATGTGGAAATCCGACAGCGGTTTTTTTAAGAAATCCGAAGTTAAGTATTTAACATCAGAATTTTTTTTATACACTTTTCAATATGAAACTATTTAAAACTTTAAACTGTGCATTTACATATAAAATTATGAATTATGCAATGAAATGAAATGCATGCAGGTTGAATATTTGTGTAAAATCAAAAAAACATTCTGACGACTAGTTTCAAATTATAAAGAATAAAAGGACCTCCATGTTTGGTGTCAAATGCTCTACAACGACTTTGTCCAACGACTTTGACACGTAGAGACGCGTATTGAAAACTACTTACATGAAGCGTCACATTGAATGGGAAGAAATAAACTGAAAAAGTAGGACCACAATTCAGTTTATTTGTCGTTACATCAGAACAATTTTTGTGTATGTGCTTTGCATCCTTTAATCGCTACGTTGTGCACAAACAATCAAAATATCTTTAAAATAGATTAATAAAATGCATGTACGCTACAACAAGTATACAACATGACAATAATATGTCAAGTCGTTTTATAAATAGTGACGTGGAATATGGGTAAAGATGTCCAAAAAGCAAAACATTTACTTATAGACTGAGATAAGAAACAATCAAAATTATTTTGTAAAAATGATAGTTATAAGATGATAGCGAAAATAAGCAAGTTATAATGCAGTATAATTGATACTGTTGCACAACTGATTAGTCATTTTGTTAAATGATTTTCTAATTAAGTTCCAAATCAAATACACTTTTTTAAATGTTTGAAAATGGCAGTCAGTGTGAAACGCCTTCTTACTTGCAGAAAAAAAACGTACTTAAACATTTATTTATATAATGTGTATATATGTACATATTGCTGGACTAAACAAAATATTGTTTCGGTTCGTTGACGCTTCCTTACAAGACATTTGCTAATTCCGGTAATATTGACCTTTAACCTATACTCGCTGCAAGGAAGCGTGAGTGAATCAATATGGAAAAATCGTATTGCTTCTTTGAATGAAATAGGGGCACTCGATTGGATAAAGTAGGGCAAGTTGCAATACATGTACCATGAATTCATGTTTTACCTGGTCACGTGTTTCTATGTATAAGTTAGAGTTTATTAAGTAAAATTTTAACAATTAAGAAACCCAAAGGGAGCGAGCGGTAGCGAGCGACCGGGGTTTCTTAATTGTTAAAATTTGACTTAATAAACTCTAACTTACTTAGTGTTTAACCTCATTTGACATGTTGCATAGCCACCGACATGTATTGTGGCACGGAAAGTCCGTGATTGTGGGCGGAGCTAAAGTGCTTTATCTATCTAGAGCGAACTCTTAATGAATTAAGTGATTTCAGTAGGTAGTTTTAATAAAAAAGAAAGACGTTTATTTTAAATCTGAGCGATTTGATTGGTGGTCAAATGGGGTTAAACCCTAAGTCGTTGTCTACGGGAAACACTCCAATAAGAACCTTATATGTTAAACATTTGATTAACTATGGTAACGATTTTGAATAACCTTAATTATTATTATTACAGGATTGTTTTATATTTTAAACATATTCCTTTAAAATAAAGGTTATAAAAAGTCATTTTTCTTATGATGAAACCTCACTCGCTTTAATTTTACTTTGTTTCAGTGAATTTTTCCTAATTAAATTACAAATCATTTAGCAATAAATGGTATCAATTGATAATCAGTAGTAATAAAAAGAATAATACTTCGGAAGCCGGCGATAAAAAACCTTTAAACAATTATCGTTATCTGCATAACAGTTGTATGAATCAAATAATGGTACAATACTTCATGCGTTAAATCAATTAGTTATTATTATGCCCTATGATTGATATATGCATTTGCAAATTGTTAATTAGCATGATTTGACTAATGACAAAGTGTAGTATTTATTGTTAAAGTTGTTTATAGCTTACAGTAACGTTTATACAGTAAATGTATCGTTTAGATTTTAGTGAATAGTTGCTGATATCTACAACTAATGTTGGTAAGTAAAACATACTTGATTATATTTCTTATTTACGTTAGATTTTGTACAGAAATAAATCATTTCAAAACTTAATAAGATTCAGGCAAACAAAGCCGTAACAATTGGTAAAATCAGCTTTGTATCGTCTGTTGTTTTTAAGTTTTGCATGAATAGTGAATTATTATTAAATGCCACAGAAAAGAAAATCATCTACCAGTTGTAGGGTTTACCCTGTAATATAGAATGGGCTCGTTCGATGTGAACATGACTACAGTGTTTATAGTAGCATTAAACTATATAGGCTCTCTCAAATATAGTACAAGGTCGATTAAAACAAGATGGAAACTTTCATGGGGTGATACTCAATTCAAATTACTAGGCAGACTTTTTGACGTTGATTTAAAAATGATCCATGAATTAAATTTTAAGGATAAAATAATGAAAATGAAAAGCAGTATCGAATACTGGAAAAGACGTCATTTCACACCAATAGGTAGAATAGCTGTTGTTAAAACAATGTTGCTGACCTTGTTGACTCATTTATTTGTAAGTCTGCAAAATCCCAATGAGAAGTTCATCAATAATCTTACTGATATGCTAAATGAATTTGTATGGTGTGGCAAAAAAAAAAAAAGAATAAAGAATACAGTACTGATCAAAGATCACACTGAAGGTGGTTTAAAAATGATTGATATTCCAAGTTACATGAAAAGCCTAAAAATTAAATTGCTAAGAAATTATGTTAGAAATAGTAACAGTAAATGCTACAATTTGATAAATTCTGTGTTTGACATGGATGAACTATTTTACTGTGGTAAAATATATAGTGAAACCATTATTGCCAATATTAAGAACAAATACTGGATAGATGTACGCAAGGCTTACATGTGCTACATAGATAAATTGTCTATTAGTAATACAACACAACTTCTTAATATGCCACTCTTTTATAATGATAACTTTCTCAGAAATAAAAAACATATACTTTTACCCTCTTTATACTCTAATGGGATAAGGTTTGTAAAAGATATTATTGATGGTAACGGAAATTTGGTAAGTTTAAACTATCTAGAAGAAACAACTGGGAGAACACAAAATTTCCTTCAACTGTATGCCTTAAGAAATGAATTTCTTAATCCGAATATAAGTTGTTACATGCATCAAATTTTATTAAGGACATACACTAATACATTTATATATAAAATTCTTATAAAAAATGAAGAGAAACCCACAAGCCAAATTAAGAGATACACAAGAGATACATATATATAGTGGTTACAGACAAGAATTTTACATAGAATCTTAGCAACCAATGCATTACTTTGCAAAATGAAGGTCAAGAATGATAAATTTTGCACTTTCTGTAAGAGCTACGAAGAAACCTTATCCCACCTTTTTGTGAATGTCAAAATGTCAAACCAATTATACAATATTTAAATAGTGAATTAGATTATTTTGATCAAGATTTTGAAATAAACAAGTTCGCGGTTTTGTTAGGGTTGAGAAAACAAGATTACATGTTAGATATTCTTTTTTAGACGTGAAGAAGTATATATAAGACGTATTGCCTTGCATTATAGGTTTAAAAACACAGTCTAAAGTTAGCATGGGTGATATATAAAATCTCGAACATTACTAATCTTGAGAATAACAGATGGACAATTGTAAGACACTTTCTATCATAACTACAACTGGTACTTTTTCTAATAAAAAACTTTGTATTTTCAAGCTAAAACAATATTTTACTGACACAGAAATAACAATATACTTTACACAATAAACCTACAATTTTTTTTTTGAATCAACAGAAAGAAGGAAAATTTCTGTTAAATATATGACTTCTCTTTCCGTTCAGACAGATAGATCCCAATTCTTATGTTTGTGTTGTATTTTTTCAATATATAAAATAGAGGTTACGCATCAAGTTATTTACAATCATGCATGTTAATTTTGTGAACTCTGTAAAACAGGGAACTGAATAGGTTATATATTATTGTTACAAATAATAGTATTAGATACATCTATGTTAATATAGTATTTGAAAAAGCCATAGAGCTCATGTATTTTGAAATAAAATATTATATTCCCCCTAAAATAAAAAAAAAATTATGGCAGCATTATTTAAATAAAATGTATGTCGAAATCCCCTAGACTACATAAATGTTAGTGTTATATTTCTTGTCATTTACAAATCGCCTTAGTCAATATGATACAGAAGAGGACACCTGTTTGTTGGGTAACTATGAATTAAACAACGACACAGAGTTAGTTAATTATGATGACATAGTCTGTATTACTTAACTCGGACATTTTGTCATGAAAATGACCATGTTCACTTCCAGATGGCTCACTTGATGTAGTTCATAATTTTTCTTTTTTTTGTGTAATAATCTTTTGGCGACTTGTGGTTTTGTCATGGGTGTCCATCTGTTTGCCCATCTATCTGTGATATAGCGTTTCTAGTGATATCTCTTGAACTACTCGGCTTTTCAACAAACTTTAAAGCTATAAATCGTTTCCTTTCTGTCTTACATGAAAGCCTTAAAGGGTAATGAAAAAACCTTCACCTGATCGAGACGATGTTCAGACATCTATAGATCAGTTCAGGGTTATGGACACCGGGTACAACGGCTAATTCTAGAGACATATAAATCAATCTAAGAAGGGAAATATTCAGACCTTTAACAACTACAATTCGTACTGATTACATGTACTTACATGTACATGTAATTTGTTTGATCTAAAGAAAACGTTTGAAGAAGTTCGAGCCTCAAGTGCAGTTTACGCAGTATTGTGAAAGAAACAGACGACCGACTGCCTAACCAAACTACTGCGGAAACTATGATGTCTAAATACCCTCTCCCACACACCCTCTTAAATTAAAATAAAATTGAAATCCGTGTAGGGGCTTTCTTTTGTCAACTTTGCTTAATATGTAATCCTTCCTAGACGCAATCTATGTTATAGTTCAGCCATAAAACGTTGTAACATTCAGCAGATTCTTTCTTTATACGAATGTTTAAATAGTTATTTTATTTCGAACTGTGAATGATTTTAAGAAGAGATAATAAATTTCAAAGGATTTCATTTTAAATATAAAAAATTGTTATGTTCTTAGACATGTTGCTATTCTCGTATTTATATTTAACAGGCAATTCTAAATTTCAAAAATACTTTTTGTAAAAAAAGTGTTATATTTCTAGACATGTTCCCATTTTCAAAACAAATTTTCTTAACGCATTGAAACAAAAAATACAATGATTATGCACGAGAAATATGTGGTACAATAATTAAGACAGTCGTAACCCGGGCGTATCTAGGACAGACGTACGCTCACTTCACGCACTCGGCTTAAAATCCCGATGTAGGACAAAATTAGTTATGCCAGCGCTGACCGTTTACGACAGCGCAATTTACGCCTTCTTTATGCACTCGGCCACTGGTGAGCTCGGAACAGGTAAGAATAACATAAAATACAAACATGTAAGAATAACATACAATAGAAACATGTAAGACTAACATAAAAACAAACATGTAAGAATAACGTAAAATAGAAACATGGAAGAATAACATACAATAGAAACATGTAAGAGTAACATTAAATAGAAATATGTAAGAGTAACATAAAATTGAAATATCTAAGAGTGACATGAAATAGAAACATGTAAGAGTAACATAAAACAGAAACATGTAGGAGTAGCATAAAGTAGAAATATGTTAGAGTAACATACAGTAGAATCATGTAAGAGTTACATTAAATAGAAACATGTAAAAGTTACATAAAGAAAGAAAAAATGGAAGAGTAACATAGAATAGAAACAAGTAAGTGATACATAGAGTAGGAACATATGAGAGTAACACAATATATCATTTTCGGGCTTTTATGTTTTAAGCAGAAATTTCTTAAAGTTGACATGTTATTTCGTATATTCGGCGTCCGGCTTCTTTCTATTCAAATCTGTTTCTGAAAAACTATTGAGCAGATTTCAAAAAAATTTCAAATTGTTGAATTCCTGTTGATATGTCAAAAATTGTGCCCACCAAGGGCGGAGTTATTTTCTCTCACATGCATACACATGTATAGGGAAAACTTTTTCTATGAAACTAATTACATGACTTTTATATGATTAGGGAGATATTTACCATGGTTAAGGTTTAACTAGATTGTTTTTTTATTGATTTTCAAAACAATATTAAGATATGACTATTGCTAACTATCTAAATAAAGTGATATTGTTAAAAACTGTTTAGCTTTTTGATAATTACAAATGTATGTTGTTACGTTTCATGTCATCTCGTGTTTGGTCAGAATGACTTCCTTTATGAAATCTTGGCCGAGATGAATATACGAAGTAGGTCATCTGAGACTAAGAACTAGAGTACAGCCAAGACGGATTCCGTTTTTTTGCCGGGCTATACGGCGTGAAATTTTGCAATGTGGGAGCCGTATACAATTGAGGTTGCAATTTTTTAATGGATGTTCAAAGAAATTGGTCAGAATAATTATTGTCATGACAGCTAGGTCGATTTTGCATATGGGTCATCTGAGGTCAAAAACCAGGCGCATGCAAATGATTCTGCATTTTCACAGGAACCTAATGAAATTTCGTCGGAATGACTACCTTGGTGAAGAATAGGTTGAGTACGAATCTAGTGTTAAAGACTAGGTGACCAGGTCAAATCATATGTTAACCTTATGTATGCAATAAAGGTGGCATTTACATGCCAATATATCTTTAAAAATGATAGAATACTTTTTTAATGAAATCTACACTTGCCTTAAATCTGGATTACATTGGGTTAAAAATCAAAGCACTGTGAGTGCTGAAGGCCCGGGGGCTATAGATTAACTCCCAACCTTTGGCCTTCGTGATTCGCGCTTAACCTTACCTAAAGCGCGGGTCAAAATGTGCAGAGAACGAAATTTAATATACGACAAAGAATGAATGATTAACAAATATATGGGTTGTAGGGAAGTTTGTTTTATTATAAAATGTACGTTAAATAAAAAATAATCACATGGTCAACATAATAAATTGTTCTAGAGACCAATATAAATAATTCGATTTGCAATTTGTTCATTTAAGTGATATGATCTAATGATGTGGATCGAAAATTATTGTGTACCAAGGACAAGTCTTTGAAAAAGAAACAGAAAAAAAATGCCAGCAATGAAATATAAATACAGTACTGTACAATGTGTATAACATGGAAAACCAAACATAATTCTTGGTAAATTTGGAATCAGTGACACCGTTCACTGGGCCTACTAAGCCCCAATTTTAACAAGCAACGTCAGCCTCGGTTAATGGCTCGTGATTTTGCTCATGTGAGTTCCCTCTCTTGAATGTACGTAAATTATATAAAAAATATTTTAAGTAAATATATATGTTATCGATCGTAAATAAGAAAGTTGTATATGAAATAACACAAGAAATTTGAAAATTAAACTATAAACTCGTATATCGAGCTCTGTACGTTCCGTAAATATTCGACCTTTTCCGTGATATGCATATAATTATCTTCAGTAATCAGCTAACAGCGTGGTAATTTCTAATAAACATAATTGTGTAGCCCGTAAGCTATGGACCTTTCTGCAATCGTTTGAAGTTTCAGTACTGTTTTTTAGCCGTGCTCAAACGTAAGCTATTGTGATCGCCTGGTGTCCGTCGTCTGTCTGTCCGTCCACACTTAACACTGTGTATGCAATAGAGGCTGCATTTTTCATGGATTTTCATGAAGCTTGGTATGACTGCCTTGATAAAATATAGGTCGAGTTTGAATATGGGTCATCTGAGGTTAAAAACTAGGTCACTGGGTCAAATCATAGAAAAACGTTGAGTATGCAATGTAGGTTGTATTTTTCATTGAATATTTGTGAAACCTGGTCAGAATGATTATCTTAATACAATCTAGATCTAGTTGGACTATTGTTTATCTTGGGTTAAAAACTAGGTAACCCATTTAAAATCCTTGTGTTTGTCATAAAGGTTTTGTCTTTGAAAATTGGTCGGAACGTTTGTTTAAATATGTTCTAGGTCAAGTTGAAATCTGGGTCAAAAGGAGTAAAACACTAGGCCACATGGTCAAACCAAAGCAAAACCTGGAAAACGCTCTCGAGGCAACATTATTCATCCAATCCAGTCAACAACTAGGTCACTAGAAAAAGTCACGTTTAAGCCTTGTTAAAAGTATGGAGCCCAAATTTGATACCCAATTGTCATAAAATTTGGTCAAAGTGTTTGTGCAGATCCCCTTGGATCATCTTGGATTCAAACAGAATGGTTGTGCTTATGATCTATAGTTAAGAATTAAATTTTGGTAACATTTGGGAATAAATTGGTCTCAGGTGAACAATATAGGCCCATTATGGCCCTTTTGTTTTGAGAAGCCATGGTATTTATAGTAAAGACTGAGCTATAAGAACAACCAAACGTTTGGCGTCCGTCGTGCGTGCGTGCGTCCGTCTGTCCCTCCCCCATATCCTTCAAACGTCATCTTCTCTGAAACCACCAAGCCAATGTTTATTTTGCTTAAATAACTTCTGTAAATGTAACGCACCCTAAAATATAACACCAGTTGTATGATAGTCACAGAAATGTAATCAACTTTAGAATGCTTTAAAGTACTTCAGTTTTTTTTTCTTAAATTAGATATCCTTGTAGACCTAAATGAACGATATTATTATAACGATTGTTGGAATATACATAGGCCAATATACATAAGCTGGTGTTCAAAAGTGATTACTCAAGATATACACGTACTAGTATGACATACCTGCAGAACACCCTTGGCTGAAGAAGCACTCTTGAGAACAGGCGTCTAGTCTCCAAACTAGTTTCTTCACAGAACAACAGTGCAATGATACATAACCCTACATAATACAGGGATACTACAGAATACCACAATCATATACAGCTTATGTTACAGCAATATACATTATACAGTACTGCATTACTCTTCATTTCTGTGTGACCATCATAAATTACAAAACGATATTAGTCACTCATTTATACAACTTCAAAAATGGACATTGCCAAAGGTATAACAGAAATACATGTATATGAATCTTTATCACCGTTTTATTTCAAATGAATATAGAGAAAATCAGTTAAAATCTTGTTTGACTTTCCTTGTCAAAAATAGATATTCAATCATTTCTGTTTTGTACATATTCATTTATATCATTCAGTAAGAAAAATAACTTTGCCTAACTCACTTTTTACCTGTTTTCGTAACATTTACCAAGTTGTTAGCTTCGTTCTTGGTCATAACTCAATATGGAAATTTTGAAGAGAAATATAGCTTAAAAAGAATGAAACTTCTATTGAGAACTTCCATACAAAAGAAATGATATTATACTCTAATACAATATTGTACAACAAATGTAGTACTACACAGTACGAATCACAGTATTGACCACTTGGAATTTAGGTTGCTCAGATTAGTATCTTGTTTCCTAAATAACAAGAGATTCTTTTCAACAATATTTGGAAAAGAAAAGATGGCAGCTATTGTAACTCTTGAATGCTGTTTTGGATATTTGATGTAAATATGTAAATTAGTATTATGATAAAATTTCATTTCAGGATAAAGAAACAGGCATGCAATTATGGTTATTTGCAAGTATTTTTGCCATAGGTGAGTGAATTTTAGTACAGATACATTGCGATCTACATTTATTGAAATCAGTACCTTCAAATGGCTTTCGGTTCTGTCTACTTGCTTTTTGTATTGTAAAATGATTTGTTATTACATATGTTTTGTAAAATTTGGCGAATAAATATGTTTAAACTAAATGGATGAAACAAAGTGGCCATGATGAGCTTTAAGGATCAATGAATGTCGTCAGTCTGACCATCCACAATTTGTATGTATACTGGAAGCAACATTTTGCGCCTAATCATCCTGAATATTGGTCAGGAAGTTTGTCTTGATAATATCTAGGTAATGTTTGACATTAGGTCACATGGAGCCAAAAGCTAGGTCACCAGGCGAAACATAAAACAATAAAAACCTTGTGAACACTGAAGAGGTCACATTTGGCCCCAATCATCATAAAATTGGTCAACATGTTTGTCTTGATATTTCTAGATAAGATTTGTATGTGGGCCACATGGATGAAAAACTATGTCACCCAGGTTCACAAACTGGCGAATGATAGACAACAATCTAAAAGCTACATTTTGTTCACATGAGCACTAAGTATTGTGAATGCTTTGTGTATGTCGTCTGTCTGACTGTTAACTCTCTGTGTGTCTGTCTGTCGGTCTCTCTATTCAGACGTCAAAAGCTAAGTCAACAGGTCATATCTTAGAAAAAACCTTATGGATGCAATATAGAGGCTGCATTTTCATTGGGCCTTTAAAAAATTCATCAGAATCATTGTCTTGATTATTTCTAGGCAGAATTTAAAGATAAGCCATCTCGGTTCAAACACTAGGTCACCAGGTCAATGCATAGAAAAGTGTATGGAATTGCAGCAGCTGTTTTCATCGGATCTTTCCTTGATAACACTCTACAGGTCACATATATGACTTGAGTTGCATGAAACTTGCTGAGAAGGTAGCATGCAACCTGTAAATGATTAATACTGTGTTCCGGATCAATAAGTAAAAGGTTAAGATCACAGTTACCCGAACTTTGAAAACATTTTTGTGACATTTGTAGCACCTACAGTTTTCAAACTTCATAAGATTATTTGTCTTACAACAGAGATGACCCCCACTGTTGTTTAGGTCAGTGGATTAAAGTTTAAGGTCCGAATCACCACCGTTAGCTTTTTATTGATGAAACTCTACATTTGATGCAAGCACCACGTAAATGCTCCCTATTTTGTCTAGAGGGTGGAGGGGAGTTGTGGTCAATTGGCAAAAGGTCAATGTTACATGATAAGTCTTACTGAGTAGATGATCAATACTGTTTTAGGGGTCAAAGTCGCAGTGACCTCCGTTAGCTTTTCATTGATGACATTTCACAAAACTAACCCAGAACAGTCCATTCAGTCGGGTAGAGCAATACTGGCCCTTTTGAGCCCCTTGATGGAAAAATTAGATCTATTTTAAAGTTAAACTGAGCCCGAAGGGCTAAAGGTGAACTTTTGTGATTTATTGATGTATGCCGTCTTTCTGTTCGCTTGTCTTTCGTCCAAATTCAACCATTGTTTATGCTATATAGGCTACGTTATAACACGGAGTCTTCTTGAAACTCGGTCAGAATGAATGTGTCTTGGTGTGGTTTAGGTGAGTTCGAATATTTGTCTTCTCGGATCAAAAGCTAGGTCACTTGATCAAATCTAAGGAAAACCTTGTATATGTAATAGAGTCTTTAGAAACCTTTGGCATTGGATATTCGTGAAACTTTGTCAGACAAAGTTTCTTGATGAAATCAAGGTCATGTCACAATGATGCATCATTTCAAAGAGGAATAAAGTTTCAATACCCATGGGCAGTAAGCTGAAATGTCATTATCCCTCGACAAAGGCGGAGGGATATAAATTGCCATTGTCCAACTATCCGACCGTAGAAATGGGTACTTATATTACTAAACTATCCGTAGCACACAATCAATAAACTGTATATTCAATTCATTTCGACGGTTATGTTGCTGAACATTTCTCTTCCGTTGCTAACATTTGACGCATACATACTGGGAATACGTCACATACACAATTCAAGGATCCATATAGTAAGTTCGTCCGTCCGGTGCCATGACTCAGGAACCAAAGGATATAATTTTATGCAACTTAAAAGTATACAATAGCATAATGCCGCAATGCACACTTTTGTCAAGATCGGTTTATTATCCCTTTAACTGTGTACTCGAAATGAAACATTGTAATCATATTTCTCTTAAGCCGATTATCAACATGTTATCGTGTTTGGCTCAATATGTCGAATTACCACCCCTACTCCCACTGCCCCAATCCCATTCAACCCAATTATCTCTCACAATTAAAAATGTAAAAACTGGAATTTTACCGGAATGGGGCCCTTAAGGGGATGTACATGTAGTGCTTTTTATCTCATTAAGATCTCTCACCGTCAGCCGTATGCAGTACGTCCTCTGGCCACATTTTACATAAATTAGACAGATATAAATGTTGCTGACCTTACTGTCCTCCATTACTGGAAAAAGTGTACTATACAGGTAAACATTTGAGCATTGTTTAGAACCATGTACTGCGCAGTACGACTGTTACGGGCCGCATTTTGTAGAATAATTTATACTATTAATTTCAAGTACATTGTCCAAATTATATTTGTTCGGCTGCGTTTAGCCGACTGCAGTATTTTTTAATTTTGCTTTTAAGCTGAATATTTTTGTTAATATGCCGACAACCTTTTTTCTTTTAAGGTAAGTACACTACTAGGGATATTTGCGCATGCGGTTGGTGCAGGATACGAATTTTCGGCTAAATCTTTAAATATAAACAACCCTTTATGCAGACATTAACCCAATCTATAACAGTTATTGGTTGCTGGTTAGTCAGAGACAAAACAGACTATAAAATTGTGACATTTCGACATGTACCTTTCCATACAGTTTAATTATTAAAAATGAAATCACTTCCGGTATGCAATAACTACTTCTAGTTTGAAATAATCATCAGCACAAATAAATTTATATCTTGAAATGTTTAAACATCTATTTTATACAAATAAGTTGCTCGTGTAGTATTTGTATACCACCTGTGCTCGTTGGCAATATGTCTAACATCTTGTGTTCACATTTTAATGTCTCAGATTTGAGTAGTTCAGTACCTTGAAGCTAAAATATACGAGTTAACATTTCTACGGCTTAGGGCGAACATTTAATTATATCACATGTGGTCATATCTTAAGGACAAAGGTTTGAGTCTTTATTATCTTATCTTATTTACTACCCCCTCCATATTTGCCCTACTCCTTGATGGAATTTGATGAAACTGAGGTCAAATATTTACCTCGTGATGATGATGTTTTAGAAAACATGAGCCGGTAACGCTTGCTCTAGGTCAACGTCACAACATAAAATCAAAGGTTTGAGTCTTGAATTTCCTGGCCGCTCCATATCTCCTTCACCCCTAAAAGGACATTGATGACAAATTCAAATGTTTACCTCACCAAGACGATGTGTAGAACCCATGAGCCGGTAACGCTGGTTTAAAGTCAAGGTCATGGCTTAAGGTCAAAGGTTTAGGTCATGAAATTTGTGTCCGCTCCATAGCTTGTAGCTACATGTACCTGTACAATAGCTTTTGTGTTGATCACTTGAACAGATCAGTTACTTTATTTGACTTTAAAAAAATCACGTTGTTGACCTCTGAGGGTGGGGACATAGCTGTCTTTCAGACTGCCTTGTTTATATCACAAACAGATCCTTTCTGCTATTTATGGCTTTGTATTATAGCCAATGATAGCAAGGTGCGCGATATAGGCAATCTTGTTTATTTTTTAATAGATCTAGTTAGATACATATGATTTTTTATTTAATTTAGCTAAAACAATTAAGTTCTTTATAAAATATGACTTAAACTTAAGAAATAATAAATGCCTCCCTGTATTTTATCGTTGAATAAAATATAGTCAAGATTTTGGATGCGTAGTAATTAAATCACGAGTGCGTTACACCATTGTAACCTTAAAACGCGAGATACGATTGGACGCGCTTGTTTACATACGTCACGTCGTTACGTCATTTAAGGCACGTCGTCCTTGGAAAAACGTGCTATATTTTAACTTAAAATAAAATACAGGCTTTTTCCTATATGTTTATATAGGAAAAGCAGCCGCTTGTGTTAGAACTGAAGATAAAAAATGTCCCCTCGGAGAAGTCCCAGTTGGATGGTGAAATTTTACAAAAATAAATGCTTTTTTTTCTGAAACAGACAAACAAATACACTTTCAAGTTCTTCTTTTCGCTATTTTCTTAATTTTGCGAGGGATTTACATTCACTGAATTCGCTTATGCATTTCTGTTTCAAGTACCACATTGCTTTTGAAGGGTATGGACAAAATGTGGAATTCCAATACAATAGCCAGTGTTTCACAGTTGGAACTGATCTGACAATGACAGCTAAGTACACCGGACCAGAAACTGCTTCTTCAATACACTGGTACTATAGTGGGAAAACAGGTAACAATTTGATTGTTGGAGCTGAAACATGTGCAATTTTTGGATCTGTACCGCCAGGATACCCAAGTCCTTCAAGAATGGCCTATGAATGTCCGGCAACTCTATCAGCAAATACATTTAAACTTACTTTGAGCGGATTACAAGAAACTGAGCTGAAAGATTCCTGGGGAGCAACATTTTCCTTTGCAGTTGGATCATCTCCATCTGTTGAACAGAGACAAATTACAGAATGTAATAGTAAGTGCATTTTAGAATACCTATTATTAGCTTATTAGCTGTTAAGATGGATAATTGTCGTTCGTCCGTAGTTCGTCTGTCAACATTTTGTTTCAAACGGCATCTCATCTAAACCAACTATATCAATGCTGATGAACTTTATAAGGATGTTCCTTTTATGAAGCTCTACCAAAATTGTCCAACTTATTCCATTCCATGCAGAGCTCTGGTTGCTGTGACACAATTGACGCAAGGCCAAGTGCTTATATAATTTGCATGTACTATTGCTTAGTAGACTTCTATCGACAGTGTTTTAATTATAAACAATTTGTCAAAATTGACCCCGCCCGGGGTCACTTGATTTTTCATAGATTTTTATATACGAAATAACTTCAATATCTTTTTTTCTAAAACCGCGAGTCCTATAGCTAAGCTTGATCAAGCCCGTCGGGGTTCACCTGATTTTACATAGTCATGTAATTTAGAGGGAAAACTTCAAAAATCCTCTTGTCTAGAATAAATAGCTCTAGAGCTTAGATATAGCATGATGTAGTAGACATCTTAATGTTCAAATCAGAATCGACAGGGAAATGACCCAATGTGTGATTCGATTGTTGACCCTGTATTATAGCCAATGGTAGCGAGGTGAGCGATATAAGGCCCTCTTGTTTTCCTTCATATTCAATTTTAAAACATAAGAATAAATATTCCTCTTAACATTTGAATAGTAAGCTCCTCCAATTATCTAATTATCGATTTTTCTAATGTCTACCCTTGCCAACACCCCACCCCTACCCAATACGGGAGGGGCCAGACATTCAAACAAAACTACTATTAAGATTAAAATGCTTATAAATTAAAATTGACTCAGACAATTTATTGATCACTCTTTCTAATACCAATCCCCCGCACCCCAAGCCCCCAACCTTACCCTACCCCAACTTTTGGGATATTGGGGCCATAATATGTTTAAACATTTTTCTTTTTTCTGAAAAGGTTTGTCAAAATTTGATTATGTTTGGCGCAAGTAGTCAACCTTATAGTTTCTTATAATCTAAATTTAGAATTTCAAAATAGATTTTAGCTCACATGATTGTGCTAGGTTGAGCTATAAGGATCGCTCACCATCCGGTGTACGCTACATATCTGTCATTTTTGACGCATCTCCTCTAAAACCACTGGGCTAATGCTAAATGTTCTCTGAATGAAGTTCTCGCAAAGTTGTTCAAATAATTTCATTCCATGCATAACTCTGGTTTCCATGGCAGCGAAAAGGAAAAACATCATTTTTCAAAAACTGCATAGGCCAGAGCTAAGATAATTGTCATGTAGCATTGTCTAGTGGGTCTCTACTAATACTGCTGAAATAATGACCCCCGGGCTAAAGCATGTCGGGGGTCATTTGATTTTACATAGGCTTACATAGGAAGTAACAGGAAGACATATTATGTTTGTGTGAAACCAGGGGCCTAGAGCTAAGATATGTAGTACGTAGCATTGCCTTATGGACCTCTTTTTAAGTAATGACCCCCGGTCAAACTTGATTTTACATAGGCTCATAGAGGCAAAACTTCAAACTATTCTTGTCTAGAACAACCAGGCCCATAGTTTATATATTTTTAATGTAGCATTATGCAGTGGACCTCTACGAAGATTGTTCATATCAGTACCTTTGCTTTTGTTTACTAATGGTAGCTTCAGGTGAGCTATGTAAGGCAATCTAAGCCCTCTTGTTGTATTACAAAATCAGCCTTCTTCAAAGGGGAAATGGTTTCCTCTATTGTTGTTACTAATACATCTCATAGCAAATCGGAAGTGTCCATGGCGAGATTTTGTGACCGCCAGATGTCCGTCGTCGTTCGTCGTCAACAATTTGCTTCAAACGTCATGTCCACTGTATCGACTGAGTCAATTTCAAACACACTTTACAGAAATGTTCCTTGGATGGTTTTCGTCTAGAATTGCTCAAACTGTTCTGCTCTACTGTACATGATCACTACAGCTTAAAATAGAAAACAAATCGTCAAACGACATCTCCTTCAAAACCAATCGGCCAATTGATATTAATTTTCACTGGAATGATCCTTATACAAAATAATAAATGTACAATGTAGTATATTATCTTTTTCAAAATTGCTCAAACTGTCCGTTCTGTTGTACAAAATGGCCGCTTGGCCTTATAATAGAAATGCATTTAAATGACAACTGCTCCTGAACCAGTAGGCCAATTTCTGTCAAAATTCAAATGCTAAAATCAAAATTGTAAAATCTTTGACATTTCATTCCAAATATCTTGGCTAATTTATATAAAACTCCACACATGAATATATATATTGTCCTTTTCAAAATTGGTCAAACCGTTTCGCTACGTTGCAAAAAAATAGATAAACATTAAAGCACCGTATCAAGAACCATTAGGCCAACTTCTGTCAGACTTCACAAGAATAATCCTAGGAAACACTTTTAACGACATCTCCTCCCAAACCATTTGGTCAATTTATATCAAACTTCAAAGGAATGATCCTTTAATTATGTTGTCCTCTTTCTAATTCATGTCTCCTGTCGAAGTTTATCCCTTCACGGGTTGCCATCGGCCATTATCAGCCTACCGACCATAACATTAATCTTACCTACCGGCAATTCATTAAAACATGTATTATCACACTTGTCTGATGTCGCTATTTAGACGCAAGTTCTTATGTGAGTATATAACAAATAACACTCATTGTGTAGCCACTTATCACGTTTGGACATTCTAATTTTGACTAGATGACGTCAGTGTTTGACGTTGACGTGCACGGACTTTTTGATGACAAACGTATATTGAATTGAGAAAGCTAGAGAATACAATTTTGTCTACACGAAATGAAAATGTGACATTTTGGGACTGCGCCGGTTGCACGTACTAAGTGTTAGAAATGTGTGTGTATTATAAAATAAACTGCAGGGTGGTTATAATAGAAACATAATTTTTATCTAAATATAAGCAAAAGTCACATGTGTTTATATAAGTTGGAATTTATTCGGACGTCGATAAGATGGTGAACTAAAATTTGTCACACTATTTTGGGACAACCCTCGTATATACATGTATCAGGCCAAACAAATGTTTGTTTTCAGTTTAAACAAAATGAAAAGAGGATACATTTTTAACACTGAATAAACACAAAAAGTGACATTTGCACGAGTTGTTATTTCGCAACTCGTAAAACACTTTTGGTACTCATTCAGCTACTTTTGAACATAATTTGATATTTAACCCATAGTGATCGAGTGGTACAAATTTTATGGCTGATAATTTAAAATAAACGTTTAAGTATCCGTAGACTTAACATGGATAATTAACCCACTTTTAAAATTCTCTTCCATATAAAATTTGTATCACTCGATCATTTTGAAATTCATCTTTACATAGATTTCTCTATAAATTCATGTGTGCTAAGACCTTTGAGATAAAACATATCAGATCAATAACAGGCTTTTCACCTTCACAATAGAAAACAAGATGGTGGGCGCAAGTTTAAGGATATGAAAGCGATTGGTCGCTAAATTTTATAATACAAAAATAATTTTATACAGTCAGAAGGCGTCAAATGTGAGAAAGAAGTGCACATTGGCGGGACGCGAACCCATGGCCCTATGCTGAAAGAGATGTTAGACCGAATGAGCTTACCGGCCACTCTCCTATCCTGTTCCAAATACATGTAGTAATTAAATATGTTATGATATGTGCATCAGGAAAACAAACTTAATCCTCGTTTTTCTTATCAAATATGTTACTCGAATTATTTACCGTTACTCACTGGCCGAGAAAGCATAAATACTCTACACTTATGATTAACAATAGTTGGACGGTAACAACATATTATGTTGATAAATATGAATTATATACGTACTAAAATTATAAACCCATTCAAGAAAGACTTAAAACGCAAGAGTATTGTATTGACCATTCTGAATTAGTATTATCGAATTAGAAGGTGCCTTTTCATTTTAAAATTTTTTATACATCCTACTTGTCATTTCATTGGCGGTTGAAAAGTTCCCAACTTCCGGTCAAAAGCGAGCTTAATACGGCTGTGCCGATAAAGATTCTGATCAGTTCAAAGATCTTAAGTTTTCATAAGTGAAAAATAATTTTGCAAATAAATGTCCAATTTGAACACTTGTGGGAAACTTTAGAAAATTGATCCGGAGATGGGAGACATTGTGTGTAAATGAAGTTATTGCCGTCAACACTTTTCGTTCAGCCAATTCTAATATTATTCCAATCAGTCAGTATCAATCAAAGTTGTAAATCAATTCGGAATTTTTTAAAGGATTACCAGGATAACCTTACACAAGACGGTAAATTTTTATTTTTACTTTGACTTTATTAATTTTTAAAACTGTCAATGATTCGTCTTATTAGACCTTTCTAACTTAAACGTAAGTTCGTAAATGTAATACGTAATTGGGGGATTTCTCAAACAACACAACTACCAACTTCCAGTTCAGTTTTGCGGGCGTTAATTTTGGGTACATTGATTGTGCAAAATAAAAGCAACGCATTCATAAATCGCTGCAGTACACAGCCAATATGTAACCTTAAAAAATAACCGGTATGAAATTCAAAGGGAGACAACGGCTGCATCATCCTATGATTGTTACTGGATTGCAGGAAATTTTAGGAATGTGAATAATAAACATCATGATTTAATTTCTTTTACATGTATCACTGAAAATAAACCGAGGTATCAGAAGAAAACAGCAGAAAATGTTCACCATTAGTATATTTCAAGTTCTGACCGAAAATAGAAAGTCATAATTGAATTGATACTAGAATGCAGTGGAATCCGTTATTTTACAAAGCGAAAATCATGGCTGGTTTCTCTGATATGGCAAGCCAATTTACTTTTTAATCCAAGAAGAGATGTCTCCAGAAATTCAGAGATTTCTTAAATTCAGAGATTTCTCTTAAAATCAGGAGATATCTATCTTTGAATAGATACATAGATTTTATGTTGTAATTTTGAGAGATATCTCTCAAGTAGAAAAATGTCTCTCAAATGATGTTAAACAAATAACTCTGTAACTAGAAGAGATATCTCTTTAAGTTCAGGAGATATCTTTCTGTGATGCAAATATATATCTAAGCGTTAAAGAAGTATCTCTAAAGAAATCAGAGAGATATCTCTTTTACTATTAGATCAAACAGGATATAACTCTCTGATTTCATAGAGATTTCTCCTAGAATAGGGCGATATCTTTTGGATTCAGATATCTCTGTTAATCAAGAGATATCTTTTTTTTCAATACAGATATCTCCTGTTTTGAAAGATATCTCCCAATATTAAAGAGATATCTCTCAACCGAACAGAAATATCTCACCTTAATCAGAACATATATCTGAACAGAGATATCTGTTTGAAAACAGAGAGATATGTCTTAAACCTAGAGCGATATCTCTGTAACTTTGAGAGATATCTGTCAATATTAGAAAGATATCTCTCACATGATGTGAAATAGATATCTCTGTAGATATCACTTAAAGTTCAGGAGACATTTTTATGTAATACAAAGATATCTCTTAGCGTGAAAGAGATATCTCTATTAAAACGAATGGTATTTTTCCGAAATATATATATATAATAGAGATACCTCTTTTTGGAATGAATAGTAAAATGGCTTGCGACATACCCAGCATTTATACAGGTATTATGATAACATTTTGCCAGAAGAGTGGTAGTCGATTTTAGCATCTAATATTTCTAGTAGTTTCTGTCCGCAATATGCCTTACATTGTATTTTGGCGGTTGTTGCGAATTCGGCAAGTTTACGACATATTCAAAACAGGTGAAACTATTTGCACTGCACATTTAAAGCGTTATACAGTATTTTAAAAGCATTTCAGTCATGTAGAGCGTTTCTGATTTAGTTATGTACATTGTACATACATATACTATTTTACGCTTGATCTGCACGAAATTCACGAATTTTACAAGAGTGATTGTGCACAAAGAATAAAATATTATAATGTTAAGTGAGCACTTTTTTGCGGAGATGTAAGCGCTAAGCGAATCGTTACGATTGACCAGACGTCAAGTGATCTATCACTCCACCCAAGAGTCACACGGTACTGATAACAAATTAACCTGTGACATTAAGGTCTATAATAATGGCCACCGCTGCAATTTTACGCAACATACAGTAGGCTATTAGAGAGAAATTTACGCCGTAATGTGTAACTTCAAGGCAAACTCAGAATGCAAGAAATAGAGGATAATTGTTGGTTTCGGTGTTAGATCACGTTATAATTTCACCGAGTGGGCACCAAAAGTGATATTTTCACGAATGGCGCAGCCACGATTGAAAAAAATATAACAACTTTTGGTGTTCACGAGTGAAATTAACGTGATATTACACCGATACCAACACTGTTTCTGTTTATTTTATGGTTAAAACTCTACTTTTATTGAGTTTGTTTCTTTAAAATTTCGAAAATCGCGGGAAACGTCATCAGAAAACATAGCGCAAATGACGTCATTTAAACGACGGCATCGTCGAATGGTTTCCAGCATTTATTACGCTCGGTATACTTTTTGACGTAAATCCGGGAAAAAGATTGCAAATACAGTGAAAAATAAAAATGGTAATCAACTGTTTCAAAACTGTGGATTATCACTTTTATTTCACTGAGAAGACTCTATAATTCACTGGAAAACATAAGATAAAGTATTTTGTTTACTCACATTAGCAGTATCAAAATGTTTAAACATTCGGATTCAGAATTAGTGTTGAAATCGTGAAATTCGATCGTCTTGTCCGCCGTCTGTATGTCCGTCGTATTTTTGGCGTCTGTCTACACTTCACCTCGTGTATGCAATAGAGGCTGCCTTGATGAAATTTAGGTAAAGTTCGAATATGGGTCATTGGGGTTACAAATAAGGTCACCAGGTTAATTCATAGGAAAACCTTGTGAATGCATAAGAGGTTGCATCTTTCTTTGAATCTTCATAAAAATTGTCAGAATGATCTAGGTCGAATTTAAATATTGGTCATTTGAGGTGATTAATTAGGTCACTTGGTCAAATTATAAAAAAGCTTGTGTATGCAATATATCTGCATTTTTCACTGGAACTTCATGACATTTGGTAAGAATAATTGCATTGATATAACCTAGGTCGACTTTGAATATTGGTCATATAGGCTGGAAAACTAGGTCACCATGTCAATAATAATAAAAAAACAATTTGTTTGCAATCGAGATTCAATTTTTCATTGGATTTTCATGAAACGTTTTCTTAAAAGATTCTAGCCTAAGGTTATACTTGAATTAGGGTCATTCTATGTCAAAAACTAGGTCACTCGGTCAAATTATAGAAAAGGTTTATGTATGCAATGTTTCTGCATTTTTCTCTGGGACTTTATGAAATTAAGTGAGAATGACTGTCTTAATGTAATCTAGGTCGAGTTCGAATATGTGTCATTTAGGTCACCCGGTCAAATGATAAACCTAGTGCATATGCAATGCCAGTTGTATTTTCCATTACATTTTCATGAAATTTCATTAAAACGATTATCTTGCTGAAATCTAGGTCGAGTTTGAATATTGGTCATCTGAGGTAAAAACCTAGGTCACCCGGTATTATAACAGAAAAATCTTGTGCATGCATTTTCACCGGAGCCTCATGAAAGTTGGTCAGAATCGCTGATTTGATAAAGCCTAGGTCAAGTTCGAATATGGGTTAATTTTGGTAAAATACTAGGTCAGCAGGTTAAAACACAGAAAAACCGTGTATATGCCGTAGAGGTGACATTTACAACATGATCATCATAAAAATTGGCCAGAATGTGTACATGTATCTAAATGATTTCGAGGATGGGTCACCTTGGGTTAAAAACTAGTTCACACGGTCAAATGAAACAAACACCTTAACAACACTCTAGAGGACACATGTTTTACACAATCAGCATGTAAATTGGTGTAATTGTTTGTCTTGTGAAGTTCAAACAGAATGTTTGTGTTTTTAATGATATTATTTATATAGTTAATTTTGGTCACATTTGAACATAAATAGGTCTCAGATAAACGATACATGGCTATCTTTGCCATTTTGTTTTGTTTAGAGGTCGTTGTATGCTTGCAAAAAATTTGAATGCAGATACTCGAGGAGTTTGTCTCAATATTTTTGAGCATGCCTCATACATGTATTTCCATTTGTTAAGTATTATTTTGTTAATGGTTTTTATGATGCAGTCCAAATGTTGCATTGTGTAGAGGAAATCTACCAAAAGTATTCAAATCATGACCCCTTGGTCAAAATTGACCCGCCCGGAGGTAACCTGATTTTACAAAGGCTTATATAGGAAAATCTTTAAAAATCTTCATCTCTGAAACCTCAAGGCCTAGCTATTTGGCATGTATCATTGCCTAGTTGCCCCCTACCAAGATTGTTCAAATCATTACCCCTAGCTCACAATTGACCCTACCCGGGGGAGTCACTTGCTTTAACATAGGCGAATATAGAAAGACGAAAACTGTGGTCTTGAACCGCTTGGCCCAGAACATTTGACATTTGGGATAAAGCATTATGTAGTGGACCTCTACCAAGATTGTAAAACAGAAGCCTCCGTCAAAAATGACCCTTTCTGCTAAGTTGAATTATAGCCAATGGTAGCCAGGCGAGCGATATAGGGCCATATGGGCCCTCTTGTGTTTTAAACTGCACGTACATTTGTAGTAATTGAAAACATTGATAGAAAGCTTAACTTAGCATTGCTCCATCTATATAAGACGACACATGACCTGAAAGTCAGTCACGAATATGTTCTGAAATTTATGCTTACAAAATACAAATATGATGTAGAACAATGAATGAACTATCTGTCAGTGACAATATCGTTTGCACAGATTTTGATTTATAAACGTATAATTACAGTAATTATAATGACTCCATTTACACATGTAACCTTTACAGCTATTGGTGAAACCTATTTCTGTTTGTCAGTTTTATTACATCAATCAGCGTTTACCTTATGTCTCTGACTTACGCTTTGAATGGGAATAAGATGCTGAAAACCATGTGTTTTTGTTTGCATTTTTAAGCTGGTTTTAGCTGCTTCGTCCGTGAAGTTCTCTACAGGTCACCATTTTCATTCACTTTCATCCAACTTGCTAAGAATGTTTTCTGAACCTGTACATGTAGATGATCCCTACTGATCGGTCAGTGGGTCAAAGGTCAAGGTCACAGTAACTCAAAATTTGAGAAAAGCTCAATATTCTAAAATTTGCACTACCCATAGTCTTCAAAAGTCATAAAATGATTAGTCTTACTGAGTAGACAATCCCTATTACTTTTAGGTAAGTGGGTCAAAGGTCAATTTCACAGTGATCTCTGTTATCTTTTCCTGAATAAATCTACATGTCACAGTTTTCATTTGACATTCATGAAACTTGCTGAGAAGATTGCATGTCGTATGTAGATGATTCCTATTATTTTTATGGATAGCATGTCAAAGGTCAAGATCACACTGACCGAAACATTTGAAAATCATTTCATCTCAATATGTTGAGATCCACTTATCAATAACAGTCTTCAAACTTCATAGGATGATTGGTGTTACTGAGTAGGTGATCCCTACAGTTTTTTTATCATTGGGTCAAGGTCAAGCACAGTGACCACTGTTGCCTTTTCTGTGATTACATACCGAAGGATTTTCACAAAACTTACTCAGAACAGTCCAGTCAGTCTAGAAGAGCGATTCATTTGTTCAAGCCGTTTTGGGCCTCTTGTCTTAGTATCCTATTGTAATGCTGGCTTGCTGCGACCAGTATGAAGTTCATGTTATATGTTACAAGAGGATCCAGCTGAGTTAGATATATATGTTTAGATCTAGGGTTGTCATTATACCATATCAATTAATCATTATACTATTTTATGTTAAATACATATTTCCTCAACAACAACTACAAAATTTAAAGGTTTAACTTGTGTTCGGCATTATTTCAGAATCAACTTCATATACATGTACTCCCATATCGCCTAACAGCAATGCCACAGCCATTATCTCTACAGCTGCAACATATGCAACTACAGTCACATCAAATAACTCAGAACTGTGTTGATAACGACTTAATTATAAGTGCAAGTGTTGGAGGGATACGGCTTATCCTTTGTATCATAACCTGTTGTCACCTTAGATATAAAAGGAATCGAGAGGAAAGTGAAAAGTCAGCATCAAATAAACCACAGCAAAGTTATTTGGATGGCTCTACGAATCCGTCATGAAACTCAGTGATTGGTGATAACACTGTATACAATTGTGAAAATATTTTAATGCGTGCAAGTTTTTAAACTAATGAAACAATATTAATACAAGTCTTGAAACTAATTGTTTGCATAAAAGTTTAAAACGGCAGCAACTGTATAACATAAAACTATATATTTGACGGGTAATCCTGCACACTTAAAGACAATTAAAATCTCCTTCATAAGTGACCCTACCCCTCCCCCCCTCCCGCTCCACCGCAGGAGGTCTAATCCCTTAATTGTTTTATGACCCCTTATCAGATCAGATACTGTCAGATTATGTGTCTTTTAACTGGACATTTAGTCCAATAAACAGACCGTTAAATTTATTGACATGTAGAGATTATTGGTTTATTACTTATTTCCTACCTTTATGGTATTACATTGACAATGTACTAACCACCATATTTGTTAAATGTGCATAGATGCTATTGAAAAGCACAAGTAAAATTAATTATTGTCTTCATTTTTATCTTTTTTTCAAATAAGAAGTTTTAAACTTTTTGAAATGTACACCATCATTTATCAACTCTCACCTACTGTAAATGTAGCTATGCAGTAGCTGATAATGAAAACTGAAGCTACCCTACCATTGGCCAAGACCCATTCTGTGAATACACAGGTCTCTTTGGACCCCTGTGGCCACATATCTCACATTCCTGTTCAATTATCTGCAATACTTTCATAATTATGTTTCAAGGGGAACAGGGATTGCGTGCAAATTTCTTACAGAGTACCATAATTTTACAAACAGGAACATACAAGTTGTGAATTAAGTTTGAGCCCATATAAACAAGACTTTAACATGGCATTGTCTCTATATACAAAGAGTACAAAATAGGTTTATTATTCCTTAATCAACGTTTTGATACGCGGGCCGATCAGACGTCAAGAATGACGTCATATTGTGCTGAATGACGGTAAATACATATCCGCATAGAAAATAACTCTTTTTTTGTAACATTTAGCCATGTTAGAATCGAAATAACATCCCGTTTAGTCTTGTTATCGTCTATTTAACAACTCTTTGTCGTTCTGGTGCTCAGTTATAATAACTTAATAACCACTCGGGCTTCCGGCCTTCGGGGTTAATTACTACACATCAAAACTCCAATTCATTATCTATTAGGTGATAAACGCCGCTGGAACGGATATTATTTCACAAATACATATCTTAGAAATTTCCATGTAAGAAAGGTGATGGCGCTTTAAAAACTTAATAAATTTACATTTGACCTAGTTTTCGTTTTTCAAGATTGAGAGATAAAATTTGAACTATTTGTTTAGCTCTGCAAACTATTTTTTTAATTTCCTATGACTGACTTTGACTATGACGTTTATACATACTTTCTTACTTTTAAAGTGAAAGTAAGATGAGCGATATAGGGAACCTCATGGCCCTCTTTGATGCAATGTTACATACAGGATTAAGGGAAAACTTTACTAAGATTTATTTGCTTTATGTTTTCCTGAATTTGTGTCAAAACATTCAGGCAGTTGTAACTGGTTTGCATGTTTAACTTTTACTTTTGTATATGGTAGTAAAATGTATACCGGTTTGTTTTTAGTTGCAAGATGTAAAAGGTTGTATTTGTACCGGTATACTTTTTATATCAAAAGTCATCCTGTTCGTGTACTTTTATTATTTTATGCAGCTTTTATTACAATGTAAATGCCTAGTTGTGCATGGATCATGTTTCGTGTTACTTGGTCAAAGGTCACAGGGGCATGAAAAAGTAAAATCCTGGGTGCTTTTAAGGTAGTAGACTCCTAATAAAAACCTCCACTTGAAACTCTTCAATTTTAATGCACTAGCCTAGGTTGTTAAGCACAGGACTATAGATATTTTGAGGTTTTCTGGGCGTAGATTCGAATCCAGCCGGAACCACATTTTTTTTACTTCTTCTTCTTTGTTTTCATTATTTTGCATTTTTCTACATATGTTTATATTGTTTTTGGACTATAAAGAAATCAACAATATTTTACACATAAGTTTTACAAATGTAGCTTATTTAAATATTTTATTACTTATTACTAAACCCGACTAAAATCGCCGAAGGAAATTTTCAAACTCTAATTATTTTAAAAATCGACAGTAAAACATTGTGAATTTTTGGCATGCTTCTCCCAAAATGATATAGATAATTATAAATATACAAAAGGTCATGCGCCATGTCTAGAAAATGTTGATTTTTCTTAAAAACTTTGATGTTCAAAATTGAACATGATAAAAAAATGTACATGGAAATTATGATACCATCTGATTATTTCATAAAAGTTCTATAAAACTTGTTGATAATGTGGTACATTTTGTAAATGGTGTATAACTTCTGAAAGAAAGTATAGTTTTTGTTACTCTGATACCAAATCCGTACCGAATTATTGAATAATAAACGAAATACATGCATGTTTTATAAATAATTCCAAAATGGGAGTAGGTTTATTCAAAATCCTATTACTTAGTTTTTCCAAGGTAAATGTATTTCAAAAATTGTTTTTCAATCATGGAAATGATACAGATTAAGAAAATATTAAGCCTATCATGATTTGAACAGGTGCTCATTAGGGGTTTACTACCTTATCTCCAAAATCCCTCATCAGAATTTAATTATACTTCACAGAAACCTTAAGTTGGGCAGGTCCAATAACTAAAGCATCAAATATTACATAAATTTTATATACTGTGTCACTGGGCTGTTCGGGGATATTCATCACCTTCAGTGATGGTTCTAGTTTAGTTTGAATTTGAATAGTATTGTTGTGGATAAACATAAGCTTCAGTAGGCAAAAAAAGTTTAAAAAATAATAAATTAAGAAAAACAAGAAGACGCGGCAATGCCGCCAAAGCAGGTTTAAACGGCGCCTGTAGAAATTGTAGAATTAAAAAAACAGTCATCTTGACTCCCCCCTATTTTAGTAACAGTGTCCTTGACCTTGACCCTTGTGACCTTGACCCCAAATTTTTTTGTTGCTACAATTTAAAAACTAATTTTTTTTTACATTTTTAGTAACAGTGACCTTGACCCTAGTGACCTTGACCCAGAAAAAATAAAAAAATTCTTGAAAGACTAAAAACTAGAAATGAATAAAAATCTATTTTTAGTAACACTGACCTTGACCGTGACCCTAGTGACATTGACCCCGAATTTTTTTTTTTTGCTTAAAACATTCAAAAAACTTAAATTAAATAAAAATCTATTTTTAGTAACAGTGACCTTGACCTTGATCCAAGTGACCTTGGCCCCTAAAATTTTTTTTGCTTAAAACAATCAAAAAACTAAAAATAAATAAAAATCTATTTTTAGTAACAGTGACCTTGACCTTGACCTAAGTGACCTTGACCCCAAAAATTTTTTTTTGCTTAAAACAATCAAAAAATTAAAATTGTATAAAAATCTATTTTTAGTAACCGTGACCTTGACCTTGACCTTAGTGACCTTGACCTCGAAAATTTTTTTTTTGCTTAAAACAATCAAAAAAATTAAAATTGTATAAAAATCTATTTTTAGTAACCCTGACCTTGACCTTAATGACCTTGACCCCGAAAAAAATTGTTTTGCTTAAAACAATCAAAAAACAAAAATTATATAAAAATCTATTTTTAGTAACCGTGACCTTGACTTTGACCCTAGTGACCTTGACCCCGAAAATTATTTTGTTGCTTAGCTTAAAACAATCAAAAATCTAAAATTATATAAAAATCTATTTTTTAAGTAACAGTGACCTTGACCTTGAGCCAAGTGACCTTGACCCCCCAAATTTTTTTTTTGCTTAAAACAATCAAAAAACTAAAAATAAATAAAAATCTATTTTTAGTAACACTGACCTTGACCTTAACCCTAATGACCTTGACCCCGAAAAATTTTTTTTTTGCTTAAAACCATCAAAAAACTAAAATTATATAAAACTCTATTTTTAGTAACAGTGACCTTGACCTTGAGCCAAGTGACCTTGACCCAAAAATTTTTTTTTGCTTAAAACAATCTAAAAACTAAAAATAAATAAAAATCTATTTTTAGTAACAGTGACCTTGACCTTGACCCTAGTAACCTTGACCATTGTGACCCAAAGCTTCCTCTCCACGCAAGCTACCACACACCAAGTTTCATTACAATTGGTCACTCCTAACTCAAGTTATTGAGCGAAAACCATTTTTCTATTTTTAGTAACAGTGCCCTTGACCTTGAACCTAGTGACGTCTTATGCAATCCCAAACTTCCTCTCTACACAAGCTACCTACACACTGAGTTTGATTGCAATTAGTCACTCCTAACTTGAGTTATTGAGCGGAAACTATTTTTCTATTTTTTGTTACAGTGACCTTGACCTTGACCCTAGTGACCCCAAATGCAATTCCAAGCGGCGTCTCCGCGCAAGCTACCTACAGACCAAGTTTCATTGCAATTGGTCACTCCTAGCTCGAGTTATTGAGCGGAAACCGTTTTTCTATTTTGAGTAACAGTGACCTTGACCTTGACCCTAGTGACCCCAAATGCAATCCCAAGCGGCGTCTCCACGCAAGCTACCTACACACCAAGTTTCATTGCAATTGGTCACTCCTAACTAAAGTTATCCAACGGAAACCAATGTTTGACGCCCGCCCGCCCACCCGCTTAAAAACTCTCAAAAACTTGAGTGTCATGAGGAATATTAACTACTACCAGATATGGCAAACTTTCCTACAGGCTAGTGTGTGCACTAGATACACAACATTTACATGTAAGGATAGGAAAAGAAAGAATACAAAGATTGTGCATTCATTAGTGATTTCATCAGGGGTATTAAGAAATATGTACTAAGCTAGAAGGTAAACAAACACTTATCATTTTCCATTTAGTTACAACTCCGACTACATCCACTACTACAACAACAACATCGACTACATCTGCTTCTACAACAACACCCACTTTATCTACTACTACAACAATACCGACATCATCTTCTACTACAGCGATACCGACTACATCTTCTACTACAACAACACCGACTACATCTACTACTACAACAACACCGACTACATCTTCTACTGCAACAACACCGACTACATCTACTACTACAACACCACTGACTACATCTACTACTACAACAACACCGACTACATCTACTGCTACAACAACACCGACTACATTAACTACTACAACAACACCGACTACATCTTCTACTGCAACAACACCGACTATTTCTACTACTACAACAACACTGACGTCATCTACTACTACAACAATACCGACTACATCTTTTAGTACAGCAATCCTGCCAAGATCTACTACTACAACAACACCGACTACATCTGCTACTATAACAACACCGACTACATCTACTACTACAACAACACCGACTACATCTACTACTACAACAACACCGACTACATCTGCTACTATAACAACACCGACTACATCTACTACTACAACAACACCGACTACATCTACTACTACAACAACACCGACTACATCTACAACTAGAACAATACCGACTACATCTACTACTACAACAACACCGACTACATCTACTACTACAACAACACCGACTTCATCTACTACTACAACAACACTGACTACATCTACTACTACAACAACACCAACTTCATCTACTACTACAACAACACCGACTACATTTACTACTACAACAACACCGACTACATCTACTACTACAACAACACCGACTTCATCTACTACTACAAAAACACCGACTACATCTACTACTACAACAACACCGACTACATCTACTACTACAACAATACCGACTACATCTACCACAACAGCAACACCGACTACATCTACTACTACAACAACACCGACTACATCTGCTACTACAACAACACCGACTACATCTACTACTACAACAACACCGACTACATCTACTACAAGAACAACACCGACTACATCTACTACTACAACAACACCGACTACATCTACTACTACAGCAACACCGACTACATCTACTACTACAACAACACCGACTACATCTTCTACTACAGCAATACCGACTACATCTACTACTAAAACAACACCGACTACATCTACTACTACAGCAATACCGACTACATCTACTACTACAACAACACCGACTACATCTACTACTACAACAACACCGACTACATCTACTACTACAACAATACCCACTACATCTACTACTACAGCAATACCGACTACATCTACTACAACAACAACACCGACTACATCTACTACTACAACAACACCGACTACATCTACTACTACAACAACACCGACTACATCTACTACAACAACAACACCGACTACATCTACTACTACAACAACACCGACTACATCTACTACTACAACAACACCGACTACATCTACTACTACAACAACACCGACTACATCTACTACAACAACAACACCGACTACATTTACTACTACAAAAACACCGACTACATCTACTACTACAACAACACCGACTACATCTTCTATTACAACAACACCGACTACATCTACTGCTACAACAACACCGACTTCATCTACTACTACAGCAATACCGACTACATCTACTACTACAACAACACCGACTACATCTACTACTACAACAACACCGACTACATCTACTACTACAACAACACCGACTACATCTACTATTACAACAGTTCCGACTACACCTACTACTAAAGTTACAACAGGGTCAAGTACTAATAATACTGTAGTAATAATAAGTGTAACTACTGCTGTTGGATTTATTCTCATTGTCATAGCTGTCATTGTTGTGATCTCACTGCGGCGGAAACAGAAAGGTAAGCGTCTTCATTTAGGAGACCATGAAAACGGTTATCATACACCAAGGTCAGTAAAAGAATATGAAAAAAGAAATCCAGCCTTGATGAATGACTATGGATACACCTTGTATGCAGGACATGATAGGAAGAATCCAGTGTATGAAGGCAATTAAGTTGAGAGAAAGCACAGACAGGTTCATAGCAGATTGCAGCCAGGGCCTACATACAGGAATGATCCATACACTATCAGTCACACTTCCCATGCTTTCCCTTTTCAGAATGCTTACAGTCACAGGTCCACAGGAGGAAACAGGAATGTTCCTGTTCATCATCGATCATCTTACCCTGGTTATATTCGGCAGCAGCATAATACCCATCAGTACAATCCCAATTGGAGTACAAGAAGACATCAACAGCTGTATTATTATTAAAATGAATATTAAAAGTAACTTTGAATCAGTCTGATGGTCAAAAATATGTTACTGATTATTTAATATTCTTGTGATTATCACATAAAAATCCCATTAGCCCTTTATAGCTCTTATAATAAAATAATACCGAGAAAGATACCTTTCCAGTTTCCATCGAAATTGACCTTAGTTGTTGAGTTTTTTTTAAATCAAAAATACATGCTATAGATACAGTGTAATATTTTTTCAATGATACTGCAAATATAAGACATGATAGTAACAGGCATTTTTAGAAAGATAGAAATGAAATGTATAGGTGAAGATTGATTTATACTAAATAGAACAAAATTCTTTCATTATTCTATCTGTTCGTTTATTATCTGTTCATCTCAAGTGCTTATGGGTCTTTAACAAACCCTTGACCACACAGCTGCGTCCTGATTCTTTATTTAAAAAACAAGGAGTCTGATTTAAGTTTTGTAACTTCAAGTTTAAGGCCCTTTATCGACTTAGAATATCGGTTAAGTTTTTCGTACCAGTCCACTTTTCTGACTTAACTTTACCATTTGAGATATTACTTTGAAAGTTGGCTTACTTGTTATCTATTGATGATTTTGGGTCGGTGGGTAAAAGGTGAAGGTCACAGTGACCTCCGTTAAATATTTTAATTCATCATTCAACTTTCATCAAACTTTCTCAGAAGGTTCCTGCAACATGTAGATGATCTCTATTGTTTTAGGGGTCAAAGTTCAAGGTCACAGTGACATGTAAGATTTTCATTAACGCTTTACATTTCCATCTTTTCATTCAAATTTCATTAGACTTTCTCAGAAGGTCTCTGTAACATGTAGATGATCCTTATCGACTTTGGGGTCAAAGGTCAAGGCCAGAGTGACCCAAACTTTGAAAATATTTTTTCTGCTCATTATCTTGAGATATATATTAAGACACGGTCTTCAAACTTCCTTTTGATATTATGTCTTGTTGTACGAAATGTACAACAAATTATCATTTGCTTTAAGCGAACTGTTCAACAATTTCTATCAGACAACAACAGAGGAGGAGAAGACAAGGATCTGAATGGATCTGGATGGATCTGGATGGAAACTGTGGTTCCGAAACTGAATAAAAAATCAGGGAGATTTGAAATAATAGATATAAATTAAAAGATTACATGAATTAAATCAAGAGGGACATACATGTGGCAATGTTGCCTTATTTCAATGAACTAAATACAGGATGTATAATTTAAAGCAAGAAACTCATATTTTATATACAACTACAAAGACATCACTGAACATTATAGTATAATGTCCATTTTGAATGAAAAGTGGTAAACTTGGCATTTGAGCAGCTCCTTAATTAAAATTGATTTAATCTACATGACTTTTTATTATGTTTTCCTTTCAATCCGAATTTTATGTATACAGTCCTTTATGCAGAAAGTGTTATTTAAAGCAGAAAACTCTTAGTTTATATACAAATGCAAATTACGGCATTACTGAACATAATAGCATACTGTCCATTATATATGAAGTTTTTAAACTTGGCATTTCTAGATGTCTGAGGTCTTACATTATAATTGATTTAAACTGCATGACTTTTTATTATGTTTTTCTTTCAATTCTGAATTTTATGTATTCATTGTATCTTATAAATGCCACAGTCACAGAGGTCAAAACATTGGCCATGCTGATTCTATATGTTCTTGAAAACATTTTATTGAAATTTCACTGACACTTGACCAAATTTCGTCCCTGTCTATCATCAAAATTTCAGTGAAATCTCATCAAAATTTCTTATTAATTTGCCCCTTTCTTTCACTGATATTTTTATTGATATCTCACTGAAACCTTCGTGAAATTACACTTTAATTTCAGTCAATACTTTCACTTGGGAACTTTTTATTCAGCATTTAAGTTTGCAGACATTAATAGTGACTTTGTAATATTTCATAATGCACCATGATAGAACTCATTTGTAATCTTTGAATTGCTACATTAGTAGTTAAGTATAAAGTTGGTTGGATGCTAAAATAATCCATTATCTCCATTATCAATTTCTCTTGGGGGTGTCCCTTGGTTCCCGTAGACTTAATTATAGAATTATAGGGAAAACTTTAAATATTTGCTTGTCTAGCACCACCAAGCCTGGTATTTTGCCCATACATGGGTGCTATACACCTGGCATGTATAAGAACCAGGGGTGTCTCTGGAATTGGGACGCTTTCTGTCTCTTGCACTATCCTCCGAAACCTAAAATAACTAAGCTCTTCTGGGGGCGTTGTTCATATGGGAAACCGGTACCAACGATAAAGCCCTAATAAACGATACGATACATAAAGGCATAGAGCTTAGATATTTGGCATTGCATAAAGTAGACCTCTACTAAGGTTGTTCAAATAATGACCCTCAGATCAAAATTGACCCCGCCCAAGGGGGTCACTTGTTTTTACATAGGCTTTTATAGAAAATCTGCTTCTGTAAAACTACAAGGCCTATAAAGCTTAAATATTAAGCATGTAGCATTGCCTAATGGAACCTAATGTTCAAATTTAGACCCTCAGAAAACCTGTAAATACTTAATAGCATTGCCACAAGCTATTTCATAAGAGTACATAATATGTACTAAATCTAAAAAAATTATGCTTATTTAATGCTTTAAATAGCAACATGGTTTTCCACCAGTACAACAGACATCAAACAGTGGAATTTCTTTCTGACAGGTTTAAGAATTTTGTATTTAGTTTGTTTTGCAACTTTTTCTATTCAGCATTTTATAAAACCCCAATTTCCCATCAGTACGGTGTTAAGAAGACTCAACAAAAGATGATAATACGACGTTTGCAGTTAACAATTGCGTACTACATGTTCATGTTTGATAATACAGGGGGTGTCAAAGTTCCGGGTATATCCGGATTCAGAGTCATAGAGATCGATTTTCAGAATGAAATAAATCCGTTTTTAGCTCAACTGGACGAAGTCTAGCGGAGTTTATTCCATGGTGGTTTGTCCGTCGTCCGTCCGTCCGTCCGTAAACTTTTCCTTGATAACACTCTACAGGTCGTTATATTAATTTGACTTTGATGAAACCTGCTGCTAAGTATCCCTGCAACATGTAGATGTTGTTCCCTATAAGTTTTAAGTTCAGTGCGTCAAAGGACAAGGTCATGGTGACCTCCAATAACAATTCCTTGATAGCACTTCACAGATCATAATTTTCATTCAACTGTCATCAAACTTTCTAAGAAGGTTCCCTGCAATATGTAAATGATCGCTATCGTTTTAAGTCAAACATCACAGGAATGTTCCTCTCTGTGGGTGTTCCTCTATCAGATAAAATGGATCAAAGCAAATCGCTGGTTGACACTGAAAGGAAAAAAACTTAAAAAATCTTCTTGTCAGAAACCAATGTATTGGATTTCGATATAATTTTGCAGAAAACTAAATTCCTCAAAAATGGCTGCTAGTTTTCGTTATATGGCTATATGGAAAAGTTTAAAATTCATTTTCTCTGAAACCACTGGTTTGATTTCAAAATTATTTCACAGAAATATTTATTTGGTGACCCTCTACCAAATTCTTCAAAAACTTTTGATTCATAAAAAAATGGCTGCCAGGAGACAGTGTCTTTTTCCCTCTGTCCTGTCGACATGTGTTTCGTAATAAACGTATACGCAGGTTAAGACAGATTTGGCTTTCCATAGAAGTAACAGGATGGAACACGCTTTGTCTGTATGAATTTAAAAGCTATGGTGACAACTCCTAAATATTTAAAACTCAGATGTCTGAGGCACAGTACATTGACATATGCACCGCACATACTGGTTTATTATCCCAGTTTAAGTAATATTTCACCACTTATACAATGAAACGAAATCACTTCATACTTTAAACATCTATCACATATATTAATCAACATACAACTTATAAAGGTACAACTACTGCATATACCCAAAAAAACACCTAATGTATCGAAAAACAGACTGCATAATTCTAATGTTGTTTGTACAACATATAATGGTTATAAGAGTGTGTACACACACTTTTGCACTGCATATTATTAAATAACCACCACATATAAAAGAAAAAGCACTGCATATCACAAAAAAGTGACCCCATCTAAATATGCATGTACCATGTCAAATGAAATGTGTACCTCGTATACATGAAAATGTTCTGTGTATAATACAATACAACATAATAATAAGACAGTAAAGGCGTTCCATAGTTTAGGGTTAAAATTGGTGACATATTGTCATAAGTAGGTCTCAGGTGATAGATATAGGGCCATCGTGGTCTTCTCGTCTTTGATAAAACTCAGCATTCTACAATTTTCATTTGACTTTCATGAAGGCTGCATGCAACTTGTAGAAAACCCAGATAGTTTATACTATTTATTTTAGCTCGATTGTGAAGAAAGCTTTCAGCTTACCGAGTCACTCTCAAGACCGCTTTCCTAGAAAAACCAGTACTGGTGTCATATGAGGAGGTACGGTCGTGACCGTGGTGGGGCTGGAACCTGCAACCTCCGGGATGAGCGACAGACACCTAAACATCTACACCACAGCTCCCCTAGTGTACACCACCGCTCCCCTAAAACCCAGATACATAACTCAAAGCCAACTTAGAGATTAAAGGTAAAAATTAGACACAAGAGACTTGGTCTGAACTATAAAAAATTTATGTACTGTAGATTTTGAATTGACACATGAGTTATTGACCGTAAGTTGTTAACAACAATTGGATGGTGTGTTTTGCACAAGACTCCTGTCCGCAAGTCACACTTGGAGATGATTAAATGCATCGATAGTCTGAGGCCACTAAGGTCACCCGGTCAAATCAAAGAAAAACACTGTGTATGCAATGGAGGTTGCATTTTCATTGGATCTTCATTAAACTTGGTCAGAATAATTGCCTTGATATAATCTAGGTCGAGTTTCAATATGTGTCATCTGGGGTAAAAAAACTAGGTCAGTCGGTCAAATCATCACGCTTCAGAAACTAGGTCACAGGGTCAAATCATAGAAACACCTTGTGTATACTTCAGAAGTTGCATTTTCATTGGATCTTCATGAAACTGAGTCAGTATGATTGCCTTGATATAATCTAGGTCGAGTTTCAATATATGTCATCTGGGGTAAAAAACTAGGTATGTCGGTCAAATCATAGAAAAACCTTGTGCATGCAATAGAGGTTGCATTTTTAATTGGATCTTCATGAATCTTGGTCAGTATGATTACATTAACAAAATTAAGTGGGTGTTCGAACCTGGGTCATCTATGGTAAAAAAACTAAGTCACCCGGTCAAATCATAAAAAACCTGTTTAATGCAATAGATGTTGCATTTTTTTATTGGACCTTCATGAAACTAGGTTAGTATGATTGCCTTGATATAATCATAGCAAAACCTTGTGTGTGCAATAGGGGTTGCATTATTCATTGCATTTTCATGAAACTTGGTCAGTATGATTGCTTTGATAAAATATATGTCGAGTTTGTACCTTGGTCTGCTAGAATCCAAAACAAGGTCAAGGGGTAAAATCACAGAAAAACCCTGTGTATGCAATAGAGGTTGCGTTTTTCATTAGATCTTCATGAAACTTGGTCAGTATGAATTATTTGACAAAATATATGTCGACTTTGCACCTGGGTTCATCAAGGGTCTAAAAACTAGGTCACGGGGTCAATTCAAAGATAAACTTTGTGTATGCTACAGAGGTTGCATTTTTCATTGGACCTTCCTTAAACTTAGTCAGTATGATTTCTTTGATAAAATCTAGGACGGGTTTGAACATAGGTCATCTAAGGTATAAAACTAGGTCACGGGGTCAAATCATAAAAAAAACTTTTGTATGCTACAGAGGTTACACTTTTCATTTGCACTTCATGCACTTTGGTCAGTATGATTGCCTTGATAAAACCAAAGTTGAGTCTAAACATGGGTTATCTAGGTCAAAAACATTTTCATTAGGTCAAATCATTGAAAAACCTTGCGTATTCTACAGAGGTTGCATTTTTCATTGGATCTTCATAAAACTTGGTCAGTATAATTGCCTATATAAATTTAGGTCGAGTTCGAATATTGGTCATTTAGGGTGAAAAACTATGTCACGGGAACAAATCATAGAAAACCATTTTATGTAATAGAGGCTTCATTTTCATTCAATATTCATCAAACTTTGTCAGGATGATTGTCTTGATGAAATTTAAGTCGAGCATGCATAAAGTTAATCGGAGGTCAAAAACAAGGTCACCCGGTTTAAAACTTTGTGTATGCCACACAGGTGACATCTACAACCTCGTCATCATGTGAAATGGACAAATGTTTTGCCTTGTCAAGGTCAAACAGCATGTGTTTGTTTTGGATATAAAGTTTAGAGTTGAAGTTTGGTCACATATTGTCATAAGTCGCAGTTGAGCGATAAAGGGCCGTCTTGGCCCTCTTGTTGTTACCTCTTATGTTTTGATAAAACAACAATATAAAGATCAATAGGTAATGCTGCATTGTTTAAAACATAAGATGGCTCCAACATACAAATCCGTCACTAAATGGCAATGTACTCACTTGAAGATCGTCTCTTCTGAAAAGTAAGTTACAAATTGTTTCATTTTATGAATGTTACATTTGGATAGCTCACCCAGCCCAAAGTGCAAAATTGAGCTACAAGGAGCACTCACTATCCGCATACGTAATATGTCGTCATTCCGTCCGTCTGTCCGTCCACCATCTCTTCTGAAACCACTGGGCCAATGTTGACGTAACTTGACAGGCAGGGATGTTCCTGGTATGAAGCTCTATAAAAAGCTGTTCCAACAATTTAATTACATGCAGAACTCTGGTTGCCATGGCAAAGGAAAAGCCCAGAGCTTAAATGTTTAGCATGTAGCATTGTCTAGTGGATCTCTACCAAGATTTTTCAAAGCATGACCCATATAGACTTATAAAGGAAAAACTTTTAAAAATCTGATACCTGGGGTATCACTTGATTTTACATAGCATTATTTAGGAAAAACTTTAAAAAAATTATTCTCTGAAACCAAAAAGCTTCTTGCATGGTCTATTGGACCTCTACCAGTACTGTTCTAATCATGACCCTGAGTCAAAATAGTCTCTGGACGGAGGGTCACTTGACTTTATTTAGATTTCTGTAGGAAATCTTTAAAATAAAATGTAAAATAAAAGGTAAGAAATAAAGAATGTAGCATCATGTAATGGACCTCTACAAATAGTGTTCAAATCATAACCATATCAAAATCAAATCTTCCTCTGAAGTGATGTGATTGTTTACCTTGTATTATAGCCAATGGTAAACAGGTGAGCAATATACATGTAGGGGCGTATTGGCCCTCTTGTTCAATGAGTAAGTGCAGTTACGGTTATAAGTTATTGAGAAAAAAAAGATATATTTATTGTGTTTGATTAACAGTTTGAATGTACAAATTGCAATAACTGGGTACTGTTAAAGTATTCACCAGACATTCACAATGTACATGTGTATGATTGTTAATAAAATTTCAATGTTCAAATTTTCATGGCGAGATTGTGGTGGTTTTTATTTATAAACTAAATCACTGTACATCTTGGATGTTAGGCATTCAAGTACAGCTAGAAAATCTGAAAAATACTAGCAAAGATTAATGAGAGCCTGGTAATTACTGGTGCAAATTAACTAAAATCAGTTGACTGTTGACTATTGGAAGTTTTGAACATTTGTTTCATTGCCAGTGTTCAAAGGACTTGCAGAGTTTTCAACTTTAGGACATAATTATTATTATAAGTGCTCGGCTTTTGGATGTAACACCACCTCCCCATATCCATGGTTGTTCTTAAAAAAATAATCTGCGAACCTTAAGCCAACTTACTTCAAGTTCTTTAGTGTTCATTGTTTTTGTTTGACATTAAACTGTTGTAATTCTTTACTAGTAAACTATTGTAATGTTTTACTAGTTAAAATGTACACCTTTGCTTGATTTTTGTACTCTTGAAATCAGTCTGTGTTTTTTCCTTGATTTACTTGCTAAATCATGGAAAGTGTTCAAATACACCTCGGAAATTTCTGCAAGGGACATTTTCGTACTAGGGTACCCGGAGAGCCAGAAAATGGGGCTATTTTCTTTTATTGTGAAGTATATGGCATTTCAATTTGAGCGAAACATTTGAAAAATCATTTCATTAATTTTATTCATTCTGTGATTGGTAATCATTTTTTTAAACAAATCGTATTCATTAATGTCATGCGGAGAACATAACGGTCATGAAGTTTTTTCAGCAAGAGAGATACATTTTTGTCTCCCCCAGTAATTCGTGTTTTTGTAACATGATATAATTCATCCACGTAATGTCATAGCATCAACATTAACTTGCAACAAGGGAGAAATAGATACAGTCATTAGAAAAAAATAAGTTTGTGATGTTTCGTAGGCTGTGAATAAGGACTATTCGTGTTTCAGTATATTTTCCAGGTATCATTCTTTAATGTTGATTAGAACATGAGAAGGGTTAAAACCAGGATCTAAGTTGATGTTTTGTGGAGAACTTTGTTATCTTGACACAGAATCAACTGTTACTGCTAGAAATTCAGAGCTTATTTAGGTTCTGTGTATTATCCAAAGTAAATGCCAAGAACTGCTCACTTGCTATTTTTGCATTAACTGAATGGATTCTAGAGCAATTGTTTTAAGTACAACAATGATATTTTCATAATAATTTTTCAGAGTTAAAGTAGACATTGTAGATATTGATAGAATTAGGCTCATTGTTTATTTGCATGTTTGCAGAAATCAAGCATCATCAAAATTAAAGTGTTCTCCTAAGATATACAGTGCATTGTGTAAGGTCTCGGTGATTGATGCACAATATTTCTTTGCTGTATTCGTGTATTGAAAAATCGGTAAATCAAGTAAAACAAAACAAAAAATGCTCTGTGAACAAAAAATCAAATATTTTGTATGTGATTTAAATGGACACAAACCTTTGGATGTTACTGTGATAGTATGTTTCAACCATCAAGATACATTGTTAAAGGTCCCTCTCATTAGGATTCATAGAAATAGCCCAGATTATATTAGTTTTTACTATTACTTTAGTGTGCATAACATAATTAAACAATTTTATATACACAGGAATTTTAGTGCTATGACTGAAAGGAATAAATGACTGCTTCATTGTTATTGGTGTTATGTTCATTATTTATTTAATGTTAAAAATCAAACTGTGTTAATGCCATAATTATGTACACAAGGAATTAGCTAGAAAGAAAACTTATGTAAATTTTGAGTGTATGAATGGCTTACAGATTTTACCCTTTGAAAGATTATTTTCAGGAAATTACAGTTGATTCTGTTAGTGGTCATCTCTAGTAAGCAGCCACCTGTCAATACTGTTGTATCCCAGTCCGCCATTATAAAACAAGTTTAATGGTTGTGACATATTTATGTACCAGGATAACTTTTATAAGTCACCCAGGCTACACCCATGCATAAATAGTGTATAGTCATACATGCATATCTAAGTTGTTACTGAATGACTTTGTTATGAGAAAATGCTTTAAAATTTTTAGTCATAGTTGTTGTAGCAGTTGTATATTTTAGATATATGTACATTTAAGTTTGATTGAATCTTATTCAGGAGAGTTTATAGTTGATCTGGTTAATGTTACACTTAATTTAGACAGTAGTATATAAAAAGAATTGAATTTAACTGTTAGGACATGAATCCGTTTTTGAGATCTATTTTTATATTTCAAAATAAAATTACCCATACATGTAATATGTCACAGGATCCGGGTTGTGGTTATTTCTTTTTAACTAGAAATTTGCATGAATCCAGACTTCAGTTGTAGTTATTTAACCATAATTGGCAAAGTGACCATTACCTGCAGACATCATTATCTTGCTGTTGCTGTGTTCGATAGCCAAGTTCTGAAGATCTGTATATTTTGCCAATACATCATTTAAAACCCAGACAATATTGATCTGTTGCAATTATATGCTTTAAATGTATTTATAAAAATGCATGAAGTGTGGTGTCATACGATATTTCATATAATATCCATATATGAAACTTGAGACAACGGGTTGCTTTTTGCTAATTTGTATGCAATGGTATATTAGTGTTCAGGAAATAATGTATTTATTTACAGTAATTTACATTTCGTGTGATAGTTATGCTTTATTTAACTTGGAGTGCTTTATCGAAATTGAAGCATTTCCCGGAGGTGATGTGCCTGGCGGAATAATTCACGAGAGCGAAGCCGAATTTATAAGCCGAATTTATGAAAACTATTGTAACTACTACGGACCTTTTTTCAGTTCGGCGGTAATGTGTAAAATAGCATAAATAGTGGTTGTTGGAATTCACTCCCCTATTCGGGCAACCAGTCAAGATACCATACATAACTATTATACAAACTTATTTTAGTTTAACCATCTAACACATAAAATATAAAAAATAGCCGATTGTGACATTATGCAGAAGACGTCAGATTCAGAACCTAACAAAGCAGATAATCGATTTAAAAGCGAACCGTTAATCTGAACTGTACAACGTTTTAACGTGGAGTAATGACGTCAGTGTGATGACGTCAACGTTTTCATTCATTGTTTTGTCTCCCGGAATCAAAACATTGTATGACGTCAATCCTGAATTTTCTTAGCCTTTTTAAAGGAAAACAAGGTGAAGGTATTCTAAGGCTTACTTGACGCAATCAAAAATAATATTTAGGTTCTTAAACACAACTATTTCATGCGACTGATGTATTTATACAGATATTATTTCTATTTCTATAATTTATTTTCTGCGAGGGAGTAAAATAGAAAAGTCGGAAAAAGCTACTTCCTTGTCCGAAACTCCGCCTTTTTTTCCGAGTGCTTTAATCATATTAATGCACTCGAATTGACTATAGAAATATACCATAGGCATATTAGAATATTCTGTCCTAACTGCTTGCCTATATTACTCCAAAATAAGAACCTGCTGCATTTGGAAATAAAGTAAAACCCCTATTTATATATTTGGCACTTGCTTTTTAATAGAAAGTTGTCTTATCTTACACGGTCATTGTCCGAGTAACATCAACTACACCTCTCAGTAATGACCAGAAACTTATTGCTGACACTGCCAGAGTATCTGTAGATGTAGATGGCATGATCAAGAGGTCCAAGCAGGTGCTCATACCTGTCTTTGAAAATATTGTTTTTCCCAAGAATTTAGTCCTGCTGCTACACAAAAAACGGACTGGCAACCTATACCCTTGGTACAAATTTATGAACTTGAAATCCAATCGTAATCAATAAAAATTCCAGTGTTTTATTTTTGAAAGTGTCAAAATAAGCTTTGCAGAACAGCTTATTCACAATTTTTTTTTTGTTGCCAACTACTGTTTAAATATTAACAGGGGATCGTGTCTTGTCTTCCTTACCTTTAACCTGACCAGATTATGTTATGTATTTCATTTTCTTTACAGGCATGCAAGTATAAAACAAACAAAAACTGTTGTGTTAACAACACAAGAGGTCTCATCCACAAATTCAAGCTAACATATTTGCTCTTATGGACGGACCTTTATAAAATTTGCTTCAAATCAAATCAAAGTGTTAACAACACTCTGAAGTCCACAAAATGATTAAAATTTACTTGAAAGTGCTGAAATTTTTCGGTACCCTTTCTGTTTGTTGGCCACTCTATTATTTGTTGTTACAAAAATGTACAAGGACTCATGGGACTATAGACGTTCTTGATTCCATCAATCTGCACTTTGTGTCCGGGCTGTTACTACAATGTGCATGGACCGATTTTCAAATTATTTCACACAGTTGTTGCCCCTTACCCGGGGAGCTACCTTAAAAGTCAAGGTCACACTTAGTAGGGCTTAAAAGTTGAAATGTAGGGCTATATACGAGTCAGTTGTATCCAAGCTGTAACTTTTACCTACTTCTGATTATGGGAGACATTTTTGTTGCCCTGTCCGTCAATTCTTCTATCACTCAGTAACTGGATTAACATATGATCCACTGTCTGTAGCTCAATGGTAAATGCCCTACTGAGAGATTGAATAAAAAAATGGACACATGATACCTTATTTGAGTTGTGTCTTTCTCATGCACTGAAGGATTTTAAAATTCACTTGGCACAGCTCTTAACCACAATTGGACAGTTTTGTTAGCTCAGAGGTCAAGATAAAGGTAGAAGATGGACACATGAGACGTTGTATGGGCTGGGTTTTTTTCATGCAATGAATGATTTTGAATTTATTTGGTACAACTGATCACCAAAATAAGATAGCGTGTTGCATGCAAAACCAAGGTTCAAAGGTCAGGGTCAAACTAAGAGACTTAAAGTCAAAAATGGAAACAGGAGACCTATACATTTATAGCAGATTTTGAACTGACCTGGGACTATTGTTAACCGTAATGGGATGGCTACATGCATTCCCATGTCTGTAGCACAGTTGGAAGGCTGTATCTTCAACATGCGTTTACTGATTTTTTAAATAACTTCGCACAATTCTTGTCCATACCACAAGGCTGTGGCATACACAACATACAAGGGTCTATGTTGAAGGTCAAAGTCACACAGGGTCAACTTCTGCATCATACGTGTATATACTAATTTTGAAATCACTTCTCACAGTTGTTGCTGTACCTTGCCTGATCAGGGTCAAAGTCACATTTCCGAGTCAAAGGTCAAAGAACTGTACATGGTTTTAAATAGGCAGGTCAAGGTTTGACGTTTTTCAGATAGTCTTAAATTGTTTCGGGCTGTAATTGGCATTTCGTCGCACATCTGCCAAATTAAAACCTCTTGCTGTGAGTTGTCCTTCTATAAATAAGGCATTTGTAACTTACTAACAATAAGAAAGGCTGAATTAAAAGGCGCATCTGCAAATATTAAAAGATCATGAAATACAATATGAATATTTGTTAGCAATACATGTATACTGTTTTTCTATACATGTTGCATGGCTATATTAATGATTTTAAAAATTACAAACATTGAGTTAAAAATATTAAAAATAGTCATTCCTGACTAGGAATCGTTATCCAATATCTATACCTGTACTAAAATGAAGTGTGATAATTCTGGAAAAACATGTATATTAACATCATTACGGAGTTATGCAACAAGAGAAATGTAAAGGCGACGTTGTTAAATGGCAATCATTCATATTGATATGGTTTTTATTTTGCAGATTCGATGTTGACCGCCAATGTAGCCAAAATAAACCAGGCGCCAATATATCTACGTAATCAGTACTGTGTTTCCTCACCCCTGGTAGGATTTCAATCTCTTCTGGACAAAAGCAATTGTGATTTTTCTAGCTTTAGTTCATTCATCTGTCCGTAAACTTTTCTATGATAAAACGCTACAAGTCGCAATTTTCCTATGACTATATGAAACTTGCTCAGAGGGTTGCCTGCAACCTGAAGATGGTCTCTACTGTTTTTCTGAATCAGTGGGTCAGAGGTCAAGGTCAAAGTGAACTCATTTTCATTCAACTTAACTTGACTTAACATAGTCTGAGCTTCTTTTCAGAAACCACTAGGCCCAGTGCTAAGGTGTTTAGCATGTAGTATTGCTTAGTAAACCTCTACCAAGATTGTTCCAATCATCATCCCCGGATCAAAATTGGCCCGCCCAAGGTGGTCATTGATTTTACACGGGCTTGTGGGAAAGCTTTAATATCATATACTCTGAAACTACAAGCTTAGATATTTAGTCTACAGGATTGCAAAGTAAACTTCCACCAATTTTGTTTAAGTCTTGCCCCTAGGTAAATTTCGGCCCCGCCCATGGGTCATCGTTTGATATAATCATATACAATGCACGGGAACACCCTAATAACCTTTCTAGAGCTTAAATAGTTGGTGTGTAACATTGTTTATTGGACCTCTTCGATTTTTGTTCAAATATTGCCCATGGGCGTTAAAATTGACTACAACCAGGGATCATTGATTTTTTTATAGACTTTAACTTTAAAACATTCTTCTCAGAAACCACAAAGTATTGAACTTAGATAGTATTTATCATTGTCTAGTAGAATCCTACAAAGTTTGTTCAAATTCTGCCCACGGTGTCAAAACTGACCCTTCCGAGGGTCACTTGTTTAAGGAAAAACTTCACAATAAAAATCCTCTACTGCAAAACCTCAAGGTCTAAACCTAAAATGTTTAGTATGTGCAGTATTGTAAAGTGGACCTCTACATGTACAAAGTGTGTTCAAATATTGCCCCTGTGCAAATACTTGCCTTGCCCAGTGGTGACTTGTCTTACATGCTAGTAGAATTAAATATGAAAACCTTAAAATCATCTTCTCCTAAAGCTAATATATTTGATACGCAGCATTGTCTGGTGCTCCTCTATCAAATTGCATGCCTCTGGGGTCAAAATTGACTGCAGATTGCCATGTCAGCTTCAACTTTAAACGTGGATTAAACTTCTTGCCTAAAATGAGTTTCAAAACTGTTCCCTGGAAAACTGTATCATGCTTCTATCATTTGTAAATACTGTATACATGTCCAATATACTTATTCAATATTTTGAATGAACATGATTTGAAGTCGTCTGTTTGTACTTTCGTATACTGTATGCATTTACCAGACAACCAGATCCACGTTTTATTTTTCGTGTAAAATGTATATGTTCTTTTTATAAATTTGGTACTATTTAAACATTTTTGGACTTGATTTAACCCAATAGCATTGAATCTTTGAATACAAATGTACGTTTGATTGTCTGTTTTCAGCAAATGTTCACACAAATTTTAGCTCTGGAATCAAATTAACCCCTCTGAAATGGGTATCAACATTTTTAATTAATTAAATAGTGAGAAATGTCAATAACATTCTGCAAAAGTCACATGTTTGGTAGGCATGATACTGTAAGGAATGATCAAACACTTTTAACGCTAAAATAATGACTTCTGTTGTCAAAAAGGCCAACGCCTATTGAACGGCTACTGATAACGCTGCGCCAATGTGCCCTGTTCACGATAAATACTTTAATGTATTTAGAATAACTAGTATTTCAAAATAAAATGATTAATAAAAAGTAGTAAGTATATATAATACTTGCAGTGCCGGTCTGTGTGCAAATTCATGATTTACACAATAATTTCAACACAAATTACTACACAAATATACAATAATAATTGTCTTACATCAATTTAAAATTTCTCTAATAATGTATACATGTATCTTGAACTACCGACATCAGATTCTGACGGTTATCAAATATTTGGCCTTACTAAATTATAATCTGCATCAGCTTTTAATTCCTGCTTATCTTACAATCTATTGAAAGCATAAGCCCGAAACGAAGTTGAAGGTGAGAGTGGATGGGGTAGGCAGGGTAATCCTGTGGTCGGTCGGTGGTTCCTTTTGAAAAAATGTCGAAGAAGAATGACGAATCCTGTCTTGGCTGATGGTTAGTGGACATAGTTATGTCTGTCCACAGTATTAAGATTAGCTCCCCACTTTGAGTATAATTTCAGAAGTGGATTCTTCTCAGAGTAAATTTATATGCACGTACATTCATCATTCAAAATTTATAAATGTTTATATGTGAGCTTCTACCTACGAAATTTACAATAAGCTTCTCGCCCTCAATATTGTAGCAAAAAATAAGGTCATTTTAACGAATCAATAAATAAAAATGTTCCCGAATAAATTCCTATAAGTATTTCGTTATTTTTGAAATTATACGCTACTTAATTATTTAAAGCGTTGCAAAAGTTTTTGAAAACCTTATAACGATATTATGTTGTGGTGCCGTTAAACCAAACTCGCCAGTATATCCAATAGATTTTATTGAAATTGCTATGTTGAATTTCTCATTTTTTGTAGATTTTGACATTTCCTTTTAACTTTTTGTTTAAATATATCAGTTTTGAGACATTAAAGGGACACTCCCTACATCTAGCAGTTTATATTCTCAAATCAACGGATGTAAAATGATAATTAAGTACTATTTTAAAAAGCAGCGTATATCGAAAAATGCTTCAGTTTTCCACAAATTTTTAGCACAAAGGCCTTCTGTAATAAATCGCTACATGTATCCACCAATTAATTGTAAACTTTATATAGAGTATTGAAGGGTTGCGGCACTGCAATATATTTTGAAACGCTAATTGTATCGATAATGACTACAAAACCCAGCTTAAACTTTTAGGTTAAGTATTACACTTGCAAATATTCTAAATTATTTATGATTTAAAGTAATTTAATTTGACATCAGTTGTAGGGAGCGTCATTTTAATAGTTTCACCAGAAATTGCGCACAAGCAACATAAACTCTAGGATTGAATTACGTGTTTCAATAATGCGTTTGTATGGAAATCTAATGCTTCTATTAAGGAACGCCCGAGTTTCGCTGATTTTTTTTGCAAAGTATTTAAAGCTGCTCAAAGGGTTGTTAGGTTTGGTGTGGCAGCACCGTAACATTGTAGGATTTTTGCAACGCTTCAAAATTTGGTAGCGTATTCTTTTCAAAAATAAAAAATACAGGAATTGTACTGCAGCTCTTCTTTAAATGATTCGTTCCGAAATATATTAATTTAAGACAGTTCAAAGAACAAGAAACGCAAAAAAGGTTTTGTCTCGCGGATCTTTTAGTAGGGTCTTCATCTCTAACTCATAACAGTACTGCTAACATTACAAGAAACATGGCTATGAAAGGCGCAAAAAATTAGATACAAAACATTACCATAGATATAATACATTACTATAGATATAATACATTACTATAGAAAGTACCGATGTACATTCACTTGGTCAAATATAATCATTTAACTGAGTGAGCTCCTGCAGACACAATACCTAAATGTTATTAAAACAATATGGTCTGCCTTTGTGTGCTATTGGGCTCTTTCGTATAAAAAATGAATCAGTAATAACTTTGAGAACCTCCCCCGTTTTCATCGCTTATCCGTTATCCATCTTCACATCAGTCGTATTCAGATGATGAATTAGTAACGGATAATAATGAGGTACAATGAATGCCGAATATTTACCCAGCATAGCTGCCGTAAATGTTTACAAAACGTACCAAATTAAAATAAGGAATATTGTCTTCGCGGATCGTCATTAAACTTGAAGGTTAGTGGAAATTATTATCTAATTTCTGTTTTGTAATACTTAACTGACACGTTGTTTCAATCTTTGTTGTAGGGGAATGATTACACGTAACGGTCAGAAATGTGTGATGTTTATTCGGGCTGAGAAAAAATGATAAACATATCGGAAACTTTCAATCGTTGTTTCAAAACGGTTGGCATTTTGGCCTACGAATAATATAAACCCTAGGGTTTATACCCGATAGTCTCAAGAATGCAGGCGTCATCTAGATTTTCGTTTGTAAACGTTGTTATTTTAACTTCTTATTGATATATAATAAAATGATATGTTCAACCAGGATGCAATGTGTATGTCCCAGCTACGCTACATCGCGTCAGTATTTCAACTATCGCGTGCATAAACAATAGCAAAAACGTATTTACATGATACCTGTATCAACCTTCAAAAAGACAAGTATAATGATAAGGAAGATAACTTGTACTCGGTCTTATATAAACTGGAACAAAAAGACCAAAGTTATAACTGCAGTATACATATATTTATGGCAGTTTTAATTTCTTTGTATCTTAAATTAATGATAGCCAATAATGATAGCGATAAATGACACGAGCCGAGAAAAAAAAGTCTTTAATTAATTGTTCGTTTTGTCCTCGTGTGTTTGCTTTGTATGCTAGTGTGTGTTGGTAGTGTATATGTGTGTGTGTACATGATTGTGTGTGTGTGTGTCGTGTGTGTGTGTGCGTGTGTGTGTGTGTGTGTGTGTGTTGGTGGTGTGCACTTCTGGGTGCTGTGGGGTTCGTTTTGGGGAGGCTGCGTTTTTGGTACGTGGCGTTCCCTGTTTGATATTATTTTTGTTTTTATACTTTATCGTCCTTTAAACACGCTCGCCGAAGAAATTCATTACCTTTATTTGAATGCCCTTATTTAAGTGAAAAAAGGTCAAAACTTATCCCCAAAAGATTTTGTACAAGGGCAAATATCATCGATTTAAATATTTATTTTCAACTACAAAAGCACAAACCCTTAAGAATCGTGGCGCTTTTTTCAAAATATTAATAGAACGCTTTAACAAATAGACACTTACTAGCAGTTTACTCACTCACATTGTTGCGCTAATTCAGCCTTTTTTATTTGAATCCATACACTTTCACAACCACGTGACTTTTGTCCCTGCATTTTTGTAATGTACATCGCGATTTTGATTGAAATTAATATATATTGGTTATGCTCTGCTGATTTGCTCAAATGGATCTTAAATATTCATAAAGAATTAAAATATTATAAAAACAATTGTATGTATTGTTAAGCAATACCCACCCATATAGAGTATAATTGACATGCTATTTAAAACCATGATCTTTACCAACAATACATGTACATATGACATTTATTTGTGCACATGCTATTGCAAAATACTATTATCTTTTAATATGTGTCAATCAATAAAATCTATGTTGGTGTTGTTGTAAATCATCCACAAACTAGATAAGGTTAAATTCCTTTTTATTTCATATCTTCCTCCACCAGAAGTTTGTTTTGAAGAGTTGTTTGATCTGTACCAATTTCTTTCTTCACAAATTTTCACCTTTTTTCAACTTGATTTAACATAGACGTTATGAACCAGCAAATAGTTTAGGGAATTGTGTGTCTTAATGTTCGAATTCTTAGTTCGAAATACATATATTTTCTTAAAGTTAAGTTTCTTACTCTTTTATGTTTTCAAAGAGATCCATGTTAATGATTGCACAAACGCCTTGAAGAAAAAGCAACACATTAAACATTTAGCTCGAGCTTTTTAAATTTCTTTTATCAATGGAAGGGCTAGTAATTTATGAAGATTTTGATATCACTTTGTGCCTAAATGTCAATGTTATTAACATTTTAGTACCGTTTTAAGTAGACATGTCATAAACCTCCTACAGCCAGTTGCATTTTCAGGTTGGATGACCCCTGTGACTTTTAGGTAAAGGCGACGACACAAAATGTAAACAAATCGTCTCGATTCAGGTAGGATTTTTGACGATAACTTTCTTACTCCTTGGATTATTTTGTAGTGGTAAGGTGCACGTGTCCTGCGAAAAATATTGCTTAAAAGGGAATTGACCTAGATAACCTCTACGATAATCATATTTGAAACAAAATTTATTTATTTCAAACGTATCAGAGGGTATACTTATTTTACTAATAGCTATTTTACAGAGTAAAACTGAAACAAAACAATTTAATAAAGTTCACCCTTTTAGATTTAAACACTCTCAAACTTGGTGTAAGTTAAAGTAAGAATCACAGGAACCAGTCGTCAAAAGAAGTTAATAGCTGCCGGATCTTTGTTCAAAATTGATGTGAAAAAATAAAATTCGTACAAACATATCATTATGCTCAACCCGTGTCCTGTATCTTCATCTGATAACTTGCACAAAGTAAGACTATTGTGTCACATATTTGCTTTTCAAGAAAGGTTTTTAGTTTTAGTCGTACCTTTATTTCCTTGTTTATAAAATGATGTAAATATTTTTGCTATTCAATAGCAATGTGTTTGTACTACCCTCTTTATAAACGAGGTGTAAAGATTTTGCAATTTAAACTTCCTACTAGATAAGAAGCACGGTAAAGGTGATAACACCATGCTTTTCTTTCGGATTATTATTTTGCATATTAGTATGCTTATATTTAGCGCTTTTTCTGGTAAGTAAATCTTAATTTATTGTCTACATGGCAGCTAAAAGTTCGATATTAGTTTAACAGTGAGAGTTTAATCACGTTAATAGTTTTTAGAACTCCGTAACAATTTCAAACCGACAGTAATATGAAAAAATACAATAAAAATTCAATTAGAATTTTAACATTACAGGTAATTCATGTAGTATTTTAATCAAAATAATAATTTCCTACTGACCAGGAGCGATATAATTTCTTGTAAACCAATGTATGTAGAGATTGTTAAAACTTCAATAAACATCTAGTTTGTGTCATTGATATCTTCAATATTTCGTGCAATTTTAGTAAACATTACATTATGAGATTAGCGTCTCATCCAATATAGGTTTCACAGCTGTGTACTCGTAGAATTTAGTATTTTACTCAACAATATATAACAACCTCAGGAGAGTTACCCTGTATACGTGGACGCACGCGGAATCTCGATATGGGTCATGTGAGTCCCTATATTGGCCATGTGACCTATATCTGGACTCCACGTGCGTCCAGCTATGGATCGGAATAAAAACAAGACCAGGGCAACCCAATATAGAATTCTATAGGACAGTCACGTGGTGCAATGCTAAAAACTATTGATTACAGTTCATGTGGTATGAAATAATATGGAATTATAACACTTAACACTATCCAGATCTTTTCCTTAAATCTGTACATTATTCTAAGATACAATTCATTAGGTTTTCCAAAGGCAATACTAGTGGTAAATGACGAACACGTCTAATCGCATCCCTAGTTTACAATGAAAAGATGATACGCTATAGTTCGGGATATTGTCCAAAGACAATATCGTGATAGAATTGAACTACCTACCAGTATCGTATCGTAGAATAAAAGCAGTCAGTCGTGCAAACAATTAAATCACGAGTGCGTAGCATTTTATTACTCAGTATCCGAACTCCTGGCTGTATTTTGTTCAACAATAAAATACAGGGACACATTTATTGTTTCAAATTTCTACTGTTTTGCTTATTTCATACAATACACAATACAGTCGTTCATTTTAAAGGCCACAATTCAAGAACCAGTGATGTACCAAAGACGCACCATTGCTGTTCGTTCATGATATAAATGTTCAGGTTCATAGCAATATCACAGTGGTTAAGATCTAAAATTTCAACCCGAAGCATATTTTACGATACACGTGTGTCAATTTCGCGTTTGCTTTTAAACACATTATACGTAGTTTAAAGTATACGCATTTTAATCCGACTGTCAATCACTCTTAATAAAAACTCCTTCTTAAATTGCATTTCACTACGAAGGTGATATTAAGTTCAGTGCCATAAACACAGCACTGTTCCTATATCAAACACTAGTTACATGGACATCCGTAGTATCGTTTGATGACGAGTATATGGTAGCTAGCGGTGCGCGATAAAACCGGTATATTGCAATTCGCTTGAGAGGCCGTAATTTTATGTATATAACAAAAACTACCTTTAAAAAGGTAGCTATATTGTAGTAAACAACATTATTTTATTCAGTCAGATGGCGCCAAATGTCACAGGGTGAGATAAAAGTGCACCTTGTCCGGGACGCAAACCCATGGCCCTTCGCTTACAGAGATGATAGACCGACTGCTCTCCCAACTGAGCTAAACTTGTCAGACACTTGCCAAAAGTGTCCCCAATAAGTAATTAAATATGTACCGGGACATATACACCAAGAAAACAAACGTAATCCTTGTTATTCTTATCAAATATGTTACTCGAATTATTGTGCGTTATTTAACTGGGCGAGAATGTATAACTACTAAACATTTATCATTAACATTAGTTTGGCGGTAAAACACCATTTTATGTTGATAGACATGAATTATTTAGGTACTAAAATTATAAACCGATTCGAGAAGACTGAAAATGCAATAGTATTTTATTGTCTATTCTCATTTGGTATTATCCAATTAGAAGTGTCTCCCGGCTTAAATTTCTCATTTCAAAGAATGGTATACATTTTACTTATCATTTCAGTGGCATTTGTAATGTTCCCAGCTTACGGTCAAAAGCGAGTTTAATACGGCTGCGCAAAAAAAACCTGCAATGTCTCCGTTATTTATTTGCTGAAACTTGAATTTTAATAAGTTATGACGCCAATGACGGGCAGTACATGTAACAGTAAAAAACGAGTGGCATGTTATTTGATTTCAAAACTCAAAAGCTAATCAAATAGACATTAATGATTTTGCCCAAGGAATGATTCAATTACTTTATTACCATATCATAACCAAGTATGAATTCTTCAAAAAATAAAATTTGTCTCAATATATTGCAAAACGTATAGCAATAAAGTGCCTCATATTGCAATTCATCGCAATACGAAAATTACAAGCTTTCTTCACAATCGACCTAAAGTAGATAAGTATAAACAACACTAACTAGCGATATCCTTTGCAATCACTGACTTCCTCTAGCAAGCAGTGACAACCTTAGTAACCTTAAAGTCCCTTAACAATTAGCAATTATTTTCGTAGCAAACCAGAATTTTCCCTATCAAACGTATGCTCCCTTTAGCTACTACCGCCTTCCACTAGCAACCAGTGATTTCCTTAACATTACCTATTTCTGTAGCAACAAATGACTTCCTTAGCAACCACTTAGTCTCCTAGCTTCAAATGTGTTCATATAGCAATTTGCTACTTACCTAGCAATCACTGATTTTCTAACCAACCACTGACTTCCTCAGCAACCATCAACTTGGACTAGTGATAATTTGCAGAACCTGCTCTTAGTCCACGCTTGCTACAGATGAAAGTTACCCATGTTCAAACTGATCCAACTTAAGAAAAGGCTAACACCCAGTGTTAAAAAGTAGACATTGCATTAGTGCTAAAATAGATATAATTACGTATGTACTTTGTTACAGCTACATTATATATTGTATGTTTTGTAAATATTTTTGATAGTTTGTAAAAAGTGTATTTTTTAGCAATAGTAGAGAGGATGCGCATTAGAAACAACCAACCCGTCATTAAGGGGTCTAGTGTACAACTTGTGTGTGATATTTCAAAGTTTAGCAGTCAGGATGCAGTTTTCCTCTACAGAACTGATTCCAGGGTACTATCGGGACCTCTAAATGTATCCCTTACCGCGTGTTTACCATCAGCTTGCCTCACAACCATTATAGGAAGATATACCTTCAGTTCTGACAACAGTCATGTTTACATTAACATCACAAATATCAACAGATCAGAAGATCAGAAATATTGGACATGTGTGCTTGATATCCAGAGAAAGGACATCTACCTTAATATATACAGTATGTATGTTTCTTTATTATTCTTTATTTTATGTTATGTAACTTTAGTATTTTTTCTTTTAAATGTGCTTTACCTGTTTAGATAAATGTGATGAATTTCTGGTGACTTTTTGGTCCTGGTCCTGTCATATGTTTAGCTATTAGTGAGCTATTAGGATCACTCACAGTCCGGCGTCCGTCGTACGTCGTACGTAGTACATCGTACGATGTCAGCTCAATTTAACAAACGGCATCTTCTCTGAAACAGTTCAGCCAATGTTGATGAAACTTGATGTTCATTGTATAAATCCGTATAATAGTTCTTCAAATAATTTCATTTTATGCAGAACTCTGGTTGCCAGGGTAACAGAAAAAAACTTTAAAAGTCTTCCTTTCAAGAACAGAAAGTCCCAGAACTTAGATATTTGTAATGTTGCATTGTCAAATAAACCTCTACCAAAATAGTTATAATTAATACCTCTGGGTCAAAATTGATCCCGCCCGATGGGTCACTTGATTTTGCATGTACTAAATCTTATTTAGGAAAACTAGAAAAATCTTCTTCTCTAAAACCACAAGGCCTAGAGCTTCTATATTTAGCATGTGAAGTTGCCTAGTAGACCTCTAGAAATTCAAAATTGTTATATCTAAACTTTCGAATAAAAATTCCGCGACAATGTCAAATGCACTTTTTGCTGATATTTGTTGTAAGTGTAAAATGTTTACCATGTGAACCATATACATCGCAAGTAAACTCGAAATGTAAAATTCCATTGATTTACATGAAAACAAAAAATGACTTTAGTGTATATATTAAATACTTAAATGTGAGGTACATGGTTTAAAACTAGTAATGTATTAGCATAACTGACCAACTTATATGAGCATTGCCGTAGAAACTAATTTGATTTTGTAAACAAAAGGCGTCAGTGACGAACAACGGAAACCGTGTTGACTGAACTATCATAACTATCATAGGCGTAAAAATGTTCCCTGCAACAATGGCTTTCCACAATGTACTATGTTGTAAATCATTGGATATGTGGTTAATTATGAAAATTTAAGGATGGTCAGCAGACTTGTTTTAAACACACAGTACGCCCAGTATATGCTTCAGTGGGTTTCAACAAAAAAAATGTACAGATTGAGTGTTATTTATCAAAGAATTTTCATCATTTTCAGTATGAGTTATAAATTGACAAAACGAGCTATTCTGTTATCTTCAATACGCTTCCGTACTCGGAAAAGATTTTTTTAAATGATAATTATGTTCTGTTTGGTATGGTATGTTGTACGTCCTTTGCCACAACCAGTGGGAATATTACAGTTGGTGATTAATGCTCGGTTCAGAACCATTCTCCGACATGTAGTTATCTACACGAATACAAAATCTGAACTCGTTTTAAACTTTTGCCGTGAAATAATAGCCTTCTCTATTATTGCAATGATTTGGATGAAAATGTCACGAACGTGATTTAATTTTGCGTTTCTAACGGACAGTTCACTACTTGCTACTAATGCATATTTTAAGATTAGTGAAGATGAAAAAGGTATGTAGTACGTTGTCTTACTAGTACTGTTATTCACATGGTTGTATTCCGAAGTTATTTGTAATAAGTAACTCTGTATTTTGTTACTGTACTTTCAGCTGTACCTCAGACACTTCAGTTTGACAGTCCATCAAGTCAGGATCAAGACCTTGCCGAGAATGCAGTCACCTTTAGATGTAGTACAGGATGTTCTTACCCTCAACCATCGTTGACATGGTTCTATACAGAGGTAATCATTAATCATGGTGAGAACTACAACTTGCACACTCAAAATTTAACTTACTACTGTAAATGTATTTGTCCTTACACTCATTCATGACTCGTGACCACGTGAGTTTTTGTCTTAATATTTACTAAAAACATTACCCCATAATTATGCAAGTTGTTTTTCTGATCGCTAATTTAGTAAAGTCCTTAGAATAGACCCTAAATTTAGCTTGGTCGTTTTTATTTAACCATATAACTGGGCCACCACAATAAGGGATTACCCCAATAATTATCGGACTTACCGTTATGTAGATGAATGAAGATATAATGGTAACTGTTGAATGCAGTTTATGAGCAATCCTATTGGCTTTGTAATATTTGATGGTAACCGTTAACAGATGTTTTCCTAGGGCCATTATTTTCTGATTTAATTTGGAAGATGTAACAATATAACTACATTATATAACACTAGTGACGATACAAATGTGATAAAATGCTTTGATGAGGATATCATTGAGGATGTCATTATGTCTTCCCATGAGTGATAGTGTTTATCGTTGCTGTCTGTTATTCCAACCGTCTTTCTGACCGACCCACTCTACATTGTCCGTTTTTCATCTTCAACACTTGGAGTTGGAATTTCATCATACTTTCAGGGAGCATAAGTATGAGGTCTAATTTTGCATATTACAATATGGGGGTGTAAGTTCAAGGCAACATGACTGGTGCATTGAGCTTGGAAATATTGCCTGCTGTTTGTCTCAAAAACTTACTGGAAGCATTAGTACAAATCGAGGTATACATATTACAATTAAGGATCATATAGTCAAATGTCAAGATAACAGGGGCCATAAATCAAGAACAATATTGTCTAAACCCCCATTCTTTGATGTTCATCAGCCTTTTAGAGAAGTGTTGGCATAAAGTCTAGCTGTACATTGCATACTCAACGGTCATTGTCACGTAAAATTCGTGTCAGCTCTTCATCTCCAATACCGGTATCCCTTGTCAGATTTCCATCAAATTTAAGAGTAGGATCAGTATAAAGACCAATTCTTTATATTACAATTCGGGATCATAGAAACAAAGGTCAAGGTCACAGGGACCTGAAATGTGAAAATACCTTTTCCGCTCTTTATCTTCAAAACGTCTCATTTGATTTTGATCAAACTTTCAGGGAAGCAAGAGTATGAAGTCTAATTGACCGTCTCCATTGGAAGATCCCTTTTGATTTCGGATGTCTAAGTTGTATACCTCTTTGGTATCAAACAAACTTATGACTAATTGAATTACAATAACTATTATAAGAACTAGCGATTAAATTGAAATGTTGCATCATAAATTTAGTCACAGTATTTCCTATCAACAGACTGGAGGATCACGTCAAGAATGGTCATCATCAACCTCTGTCACAAATACAACAGGAGGATGTACAGACTCGGAGAGGATTTATACGTCTACTCTGTCTCTTGCAAAATACACAACATTTTCTGGAAATGTAGAAAAAACTGTTCAGTTTACCTGTGGTGTAACTTCATTCACTGGAATGACGCAGCCTCTGTACACAAATCTTTCTGTTAATGTGCAGTTTGCTGGTTAGTTTAAGAACAAGTTCAAACTTAATCTGGCGGCTAAATAAAACAGAAAACATTATATAAACCTCTTCGAGTTAAATTAGTGCAATGCTTTTTTTTCACCATTCTTAGCATAAAAAATGTAGTTAGACTAGAAAAACTATCTAGAATTCCCGTTTCTATGCAATAGTCAAACATTTCTGTCAACGTCTTAGTGAAATCGGATTGTGACTTGGTAATGGTATTACATGAATCATTTTTATTTACATTTTGATAGTAATTTATGCCTGGCGTTTTTAGCATACCTGGCTTTGTTAGGGTGAGCTTTCAGGATGGATGATTGTGCGACGTCCGTCTTCCGTCCGTCCGACGTTCGTCATTATTTTGCTCAAACGACATCTCCTCTGAAACCACTCAGCCAATGTTGATGAAACATAACAGGGATGCTCCTCGCCTGAAAAAACGAAGAATTTACTTCGCCAAATTCTTCAAATAATTTTTTTGTCGGCAGTCAGTTTCGAAAGTATATGAACCTATACATTTTTGGAAAGGTCTTTTAAGCCGTAAATCAGCTGCATAAAGCAAGTGTAGTAACTCATAACCATATAAACGGGAAGGTCACTTAGTGCAATAAAATTTCCAACTTGTTTTCACTTTTTTATTACTATTTTAACATGAAACTAGATACTTACGTAAAATGCAACTAATATAACATAACATAACAAAAGTTATCCGAATATTTCGAAACGTTTTGACAGTACATAAACTCAGCAATTGTATATATAAAGCATAATTTTGTCATAGTAAAATCCAGAAATATAAAGTAAAAGATTTAGACCTTACTCTTTAAGCTTGGTTATCCAACACGTATACGTGTGTGAAGTTTCATTCCAGTATCTGCAGTATTTTTACGAAAAGACATAATTTAACGCATTACAAGTCAGAGATAAAGGACATTCACAGAATGCTGACAAATTATTACTGGTACGGAAAGCTTTAACCGGTATTTTCTAAAAAGAACCCTAATTTTGTCATAGTTCATGAGAGAATTATGTGACAATAAATCTCTACAGAGGCCTTCCTCACTTCAAGTACAAATGGGTGAACTAATTTTGTTTATTAGCCCAGAGCTGCTATGTACATTTGTACATATTATCTCTAAATAAACATACTGTATATATCACTAAATATACACTAAATATCGCAATATGTGTCATTAAGCGTTACAATCATGAAATTAATACTGACTTACTAATATTAATATGACTACCTTGTGTTATAAGTATTTGCAATTTATATGACTGAGATAAATAATTATCAGTTATAATACCGGTTTTTAATATACATGTATTTACGATCACGAATATTTTTATCTTTAATTTTGGAAGACGTTTTGAATATTTTTAAATTCCTCAACGACAGATAATTGCTATCGTAAAACTTGGTCAATACACCCAAAAATTACACAAGTAATAATGTATTTAAACTAAAAATCAATTAACTACCAAACACATGTCTGTTGTAATAGTGCTATATGCAGATAATATCCTTTTATTACAGTAATGGTGACGAATGTGACCCTAAAAGATGCCAACAGTACACCTTCATATTCACTTCAAGTAATCAGTGATATACCTAAGACATTGACCTGTACCACAAGTGTCAGCAAACCTGTATCAACAGTTGTTTGGTATATCGGAACAAACGAGAAACAACGGTCTAACTCAAGCACAAGCTTTACATTCACTCCCCAAGCCAGTGACCATAACAAACAGGTCTACTGTAAAGCTTTCAACACGCAACCAGAGAGTCAAGCTGTGTCTTCAAATAAATTCACACTGGTTGTAAACGGTACACGCCTTGTGAAGTAGGAATGCATTTGTAGAATAGATACTAATATTGAACGATACAAATTTTGTTTTAAAGATTAACATTATAGAAGGTCACTTATAATCACCAATAAATATCATCAAAATAGAAATACTTCATGAATAATTCTAATGATAGCACACTGTTAATTTTGTATTTCAGTTCAGGTGACCAATGTGACGCTTAAAGACGGTAACAATATTTCTTCTGACACACTGCAAGTGACCGCTGGTGTATCTAAAACATTGACATGTACAACAAGTGTCAGCAAACCTACAGCAACAATTGTCTGGTATATTGGAACAGTAGAGAAACAACGTTCTAGCTCTAGCACTAACTTTACATTTACTCCACAGAACAGTGACCATAACAAACAGATCTACTGTAAGGCTTTTAACACGCAACCAGAAAGTCAAGCTGTGTCCTCGGATAAGGCCACTCTATTTGCTAGAGGTATATTTCCATTTCATGAATTTGTTGAGACATCATTTCTTTTCAAAAACATTTACATAATTATGTTAAAAAGAAAACATTAAATCGCAAACACAAGGCTAAAACATTTACTATCCAACCAAAAACGTTTATGCGACAATTATATGCCCATCAATGAGAGGAGCCGAGTTTGCAATACGAATGCTAGCACTTACTGCAAACTAATCACAATAATTCAATTTCATTTTGTATATTACATAACCTCGGCTTTGTATCATTTCTTATTCAATAGATTTTTAGTAAAACATACTTGTTGTCGAGCCCGCTAGCGATGATTCATATAGTTGTTACTTTAACGATTCTGTTTATATGTACGTCCTGATAACCTTGTCACTGTGAACATTGTGAGCAGTCCGCAGCTAAAAGGTCAAAGTCAGACATCGACATTAAAGGTAAAAAGGAACACGTAGGCATGCCCGGGATGTAACTTCCTCACGCATTGAAGGAGTTTGAATTGGCTCGGGGCAGTTGTATCCCATACTTTGACGGAGCGTCACACGCAATACCACAGTTCATAGCTGGTCCCTTTTCTCTTTTGTTCGTTTTGTGGTTAAACGCCTGTCCCAATAATAGTTGAGTTATTCTGAGAGGCGGACAGTTAACATAAAAATCGTATCCAATAACATGAACGTGTAACGTGACATGTAACAGACCTCATTCTCCGTAAGAAACTGCAAGTCTTCTCACATAAAAAGTTATGGTCGGTCTTGGGGCTTTAATAATTGCGGGATCACAATAATTTCAAGTCACCGACTCTAACCATCCGTACACAAATGTCGGTTCTCTATCCCCTTATAATGCAGTTTATAGACTTAACATGTTGGCCGTGGGTATCTTGTCGTGCTGTCGATGATCAATGTCTGTGTTGCATTTTCTACAATATCATAGATTTAATGCTGCACGATAGGAAGCGCAACAAATTACTAGTTACGTGTTCATTTTGCAGTACTGGCTGTAACACCCATGATCTTGAACAAGACGTCAGGAAAAACTGTGGCGATGGAAAATGAAGAAGTTACGTTAAAATGTTTATCATCGCAGACACGACCTGCTGCCAATATTACCTGGAAGAATGGATCAATCACTCTCACAAACTCCAAAAGCACAACAGCTGCCCATAGCGACGGTCTTTCTTCCGTTACAAGTGTTGTAACTTTCACACCAAATCGAAATGACAACAATATTGTGATCTACTGCGAGACTTCTATTCCGGGCCAGGAGAACGTAGCAAAGGCACGACAAAATATTACAGTCTATTGTGAGTATAGAGTAAGAAAAAGCTTTATCAATAAATACAACTAGAACAGTAAACTTATAAAAATACATTTTTGTGCATGTTTGTGTCAAAGATGAATGTAAAATATTCATTGACACTCTATTTGGAATAAAGGTGCGTCATTTGCATATTTACTTGTTTTAGACTTTGAATTGGTAATGATTCAAAGTCATTATTTATTCTTTAATAACAGTTTTAAACTGGACACTTAAAAGCCTACTAATGTATGTTTTTAACATGTACCTCGAGCCGATGGTGATGGAATATAGCTTAGGTGTTACCGATCTGCCCAGAAAATTCATTTAAAGATGTAAGAGTCTGTGTGTACTTTAGATTAGTTTAGGTTTCCATGAGTACTTGGTCTCATTGCAGGATTGAATTTGTATTATAGGGTAAATAAATGCATTAAAAGGGCCCGAAGTTCGAATATAAGTATCATTTAAAAAGGGAACCACGGTAGGATTAGCTTTTTTCTCTATATTGCGCACCGACAAGCTAACATAACACACTTCATTGCACTAAAGTGATCAGTTTTATATGCATTGCAGGTAATAATAGGACTGACCCCTTTCAAAATGAAGCTTTAAGGAGTTGAGACTGTACTTTGATATGCATGTGTTCCATTGTTTGACGGGGGATTCAAATTCATAGATATTTCTTGTTACTAAAAAAGATCATTCATTTTTACTAGTTAGTGTGTTTGAAAATAAATAAAAATAAATTTTAAACAGGGACAATGACTAGAACATGTGATATATCGATCATGTTGATTTTTGTCATATTGAATTTACATTTTAATCTAAAAAGGCAATGGCATTTAATAAAAACACTAGCGTGAACCTCTACAACATGGAAACTGAAAAAAAATGTTGCTGTTTATTTCTGTGTCGTCATTTCAGGGCCTCCATCTACACCAGTAGTATCAACTACAGAATTTCCATATTTAGAAGGTCAAACAGAAAAAAGTCTCAATTGTCAGGCTATTGAATACGGTAATCCAAGTTCTGTGACGTTATGGGACTGCAAATATGGAACACAGGACAGCACTGATTCGAGAATACTTAATTTGCCTACATTGACACCGGAACACAATGGTAGTCCCGTATCTTGCCAGCTAAGTAATTTGTTCACGCAAGCAAAGGGGATTGAAGTAAAATCTCCCACTGAAGAAATAAAAGTAGAATGTAAGTATTATTGCTTGAAGCTCTTTAATTATCCTGAGCACATAATGTTCTTGGTACATGTAAGCTTTAAGCGTCATTAATGTTCGTAGTCCACATTTTGTTTACAACAACTTCGTCTCATGATACATTTGATTGAATTGCATCAAAAAAGGGCAGCAAAAGACAAGCCTATAACTGCCTTTGTACTCGGTCACCAGAGCTAAAACGTATTTGCAAAATCTAAGACTTCGTTCAAAGGTTACAAAGTTGGTACCTAGCTTTCTTACCAAGTTCGTCTTTATTAAATTAGAACCAATGTTGGTACATTTATTTTACGTAGGTATATGAAGGAAAAACATTGAAGATGTTCTCGTTCAATGTCCATCAAAGTCAAGACGTGCAGGATTTTTGCGTAGTGTCCTTTAAGATAGGTTTCAATCACGAAACTAAGTATACTTTATGTCTCCACACTGAAATGTATGTGCCAGGGGTTTCCTTTTCATTTTCATACAATTTCATAACACGACTTTTACTATATTCAAAATTTACCCAAACTTTCATGATTCCTTGACATAGAAAATGCACTTTTCGAAAATTCAGTTGCGAGGTGCAAATGTGTGTCGTGCTACTCAATGTTAGAAAGGTTAGAACTTTAAATGATCATCAAAAACATATCCGATTTGTTTAAGTTTTCCTCTTATTCGAATAGTCGTACCCTTTCACGAAAAACTACATGTATCTCTAAAGTTGATTGACTGAGCAACGTGGAAGAAATTATCTATAATTTATTTGTAACTCTTTATTGGGTTTTGCAACTCTGGAGTGATATTTTCTGTAGACAATTTAATTCTTGAAAAATTATCTACCGGTATTTGGTATTTGTAAGAACCATTACAGATTATCGATGCAAATACATTTATGCCATACGTGCCAACGTCCACCCAGCTACAAATGGGAAACAGCAATGAAAGATTCGCTGCTACTCCCGCGCAAGGGTGGTATAATGTCGAAAAAGTCTTACCCGTTCAAAATAATACTATTCTGTTTGAAAGACGATTATTGTGTGCATGCACATAAAACATGTTTTACCACATCTTTTATAAATTCCGTTCCACAGATCCTGCAATTGTACATATTATAGTAGATAACACTATTGTGGACAGTGTCACGAAGAACGAAGGTCAGGATCTAACAGCAGTTTGTCACGCCAAAGGTAATCCCACACCAAATGTTTCCTGGATGGACCAAAACTCGAAAAGTGAATACCTTGTTTTTGGCGGTATCAGCAGAAACGATAATGGTCTATATACATGTAGAGCCTCTGCTTCATCGACAAAGTACCCAGACCATAAATTTGTAAACGAAACAAAGCTAAGTGTTGCTGTCAATTGTAAGTATTCCCTAATTATGACTCTCTATTAAAGTAAAATTATTTTATATCATTTACATTATAAAATATCTTATAGAAACAGATGATCTAGTGATAAAGCTAATACATGTATCTATTACGCTCTGTAATGTTTACAATCAAGAAAACTGATTAAAACGTGAAATAGAATTATGTTTAAGGGGTGTTCACCCTTTGTTTAATTTCATTGGATTAAATAAGCGGAATACCAATTTTAAGATCTTTATTTATACATGTATTTAACAAACGAAAGCTTACATTTTATTTGCTTTTTTCCAGGGTAATATCTGTATTCTCTGTATGTAACTATTTTAGTTGACCTGAAACAGTGAGACAGAAACTGTAGCATTCTTAACTACATGTATATACAAAGTTGTATAATATGTTTCATGACAGTATATACATCATCGAACTCACAGCACGTATGCAGTTTAGCTTTGAACGAGTATCCCTTTTACAGATCCCCCGGATGTATCTGTTGAAATCAACGAAGCGGAGATACTTGAAAATATATCCCTTCGTATACTCTGCAAAGCAAGTGGTAGACCTTCGACTTACTCTTACACTTCAATGGTTCAAACAGTAAGGGGTACAGAAATACCAAATTCTCATGCATCAGTGAATGGTGTAATAACTATACAAAGCCTACAGCTTCATGATTCAGGAACATACACCTGCTACGTGAACAATGGTATAATAAGCAAGGATGGACAATTGGATCAGACTGGACAAACAGATATTTTCGTCAAAGGTTTAATCTGTTTTATCCATATTATAAACATATACAGATATACCGAAGCTCATTTAAGCTTTAATAATTCTAACTAAACGTAATTGATGTCCTCTCACGGTTTTTCCCCTTGCTGTATGTCCTACCGAAAAGAAGGGATTAAGAGGTTATGACAACTTGTACATTGTAATAGTAAATTCTCTTTGATGTCAGTCATTCTTTTTTGTTTAATATGTGTGTATATGTTCGGCTTATGTGGCTAATCAGAACACTCAGGAATAGCCACGCAATTGCATCCAAATAAAGTACAACCGTCCGTATGTTTGTCTGTATGTCGCCTTTACCGTGTCCGCTCTTCATATCAAAGACCTGGGTCACATATTAATCAAACTTGATGGGACGCATCAGTATGAAGTGTATAAGTACACTTTACAATGTGGGGTCATAGTTTCAAAAGTCAAGTTACATACAGGGACCTGACATTAGAAACTTTAATGTCCGCTTTTCCACCCTAGAACACTTAAAACTTGAAAATCTGCTTTTTCAGGAGTCATTACAAACCTAATTCTGAGACAAAATTGATCTGATTTCGCAACATGTTCTGTGTACGGTTAACTAGACTACAACACATCTGGTGAAATGATATGGCGGGGAACCGTCTAAAGAGTTTATCTGTAACTACCTGGCCTATATTGCTATTATACGGTCATGCTATCTTCCTAAAATACTTTTAGATAATACAGAAATATAACCGTCACGAAAATTAATTGAGTATGTATGCAAATATTAACTTAAACAGCACTTATCATTTCAGTAACACCAAAAGTTTTAACTGAAACGAACATGTTCGCAGGAATTCCCGGTGGATCTGTTGTAATAACAGTAACATTTTACAGCTATCCGGATATTCGCAGTGTAGTTTTTAAACGAGATAAGGGAGTGATTGTTAACAACACTACCATGCATAATATGTATTACAAGAATGATATTGTCACAACAAAGTTCTATGGCAAGTCAATCACAGTAGAAGGATATACTGCAAATCTCGATATCAAGTATTTTGAATCATTGTTTGGAAACTATACTCTGGTGCTCGACAATGGAATTGGACAACCAGTAGAATGGAAATTTCAGTACCTTCCTCAAAGTAAGAAAACGATCTGAAAAAAACGGTTCTTTATAAATTTCTTTTACAGCAATAAACAGTGTTTATCTAGGAGTATTTCACATAAAATAAGCGTATTCTCTTAGACAAAATCATAGTTTTACCTATATTTCAACTTATTTTAAATGTTTATATTTTTCAAAGAATAGTTATGTTGTGAGAACACTGATAAATATTTGTTGTCGTACAAAGCTGTCACTGTATTTAAGTTTACTAAAATGTAATACTTAGATTGAACAACACCTGTAGAACAAAATTGGAGTTCAAAGAGGAAACATTATAAAATCATCATTCTTAATTATAAAATTGTCGCAGAATCCCTTCTTTCGTCCCGTTCAATGGTTTTATAAGAAATAACTTAAACTTTATTTGTAAATAGTTTTTGTCTTTTCTATGTGGCCTAGAAGCAGATGTAATTTTAGTTAAGATAACAGTGCAAAACCTTAATAAATGATAAGATTCTAATTTCGAACATTTCATGACTTAAAATATCATGATATTCATTTCACAATATTCTTTTCCCTCATTTATGCTCATGATGAGCTATAAGGATCAGTGAAAGTCCATCGTCCGTCAGTCGTCCGCAACCTAGCATTCAGATTTATAAAACTTATGTACAATTCACATGGGTGCAATATCTCGGTCATGTTTGTTGATATATAATACAGACTTACAAAAGAACACTTGTCTAAAACCGAAAGACCAAGAGCTTAGATAGTTGATTATGGTGTACAGTGGTCCTGTATACAAAAATGATAATGTCTTTTTTGGTCAAAATTGACCATGCCGCATGAGTCATTTTGTTTTTGTTAAGAATAAAAAAAAAATCTGTACTTTTTTGTCAGAAAGTATTATCATTTCAATAATGATAATAATAAAGATATAATAATTATGAACTAATCATTATCATCTCATTATATCATCATTATTATTATTATCAATATCATCATTAGAGCAAGAGTTCAAACTTTCTAAAATTTGCACAAAGTATAATTCAGGACAAAGGTTGTGCTTGATATAAATAAACTAAAACAAAAGTTAAAATCAGATATCTTTTTATTTTCAATTGAAAAAGAAAACTTATTTTATCATTTCCTTATCGATTTAGAAACCTTTTCAAATAATTTAATTTAAAGGGAACGTTATAGTTAACTTTGTAAAAAAAAAGAGAAAAAGAAATACCCCAAAATATTATTTTTTAAATAAGCCTTTTATTTAAGAAATAATATGTATCCATGTTTGGTTTATCGTAGAATAACCCGAGTTTGGAGTTTTTATGCGTAAGAATATATCACGAAGGCCGCAGGCCTGAGTGATATATAATTACGCATAAGAACGACAAACGAGGGTTATTCTACCATAATCCAAACTTGGATATTCATTATTTCGATTCTAACACGACTTATTTGAAACAAAATTTGAAGAAAAAAAGAGAGAACCTTTTTCATTGAACGTATTTACACTTGCGTGCTACGCACCTAGATTTTGCCGTTGAAGTTACCTCCCGCGAACACTGTAAAGATGCTATTTCAATGTGACTTTCATTCATGAAAGATGTATACGCGGTGTTTCAGTTTTTTTCATCAAAAACTTTAGTAATCTAATTTTCAAGTAAATGTAACAGGAATTCCATTTATAGAAGTGGTTCGAATTTTCAGGGTACGCAATAACGATTCAAGTTACGAAACATATTAGTTACGTGTATAGATAAATGACGTCACAGTTTCTCTTGACTAATTAAGTCACTGTGTAAACAAAAACAATAATAACAAAACAGTAAAAAAAGTCAGTGTAAATGGTATCGTAACATTAATCAAGTTTACTGGACGTGTGACATCCATCGGATCCCCCCGCTTTGCCCCAAGTCATCCACAGTTTGCCATGTAAGATTCTCTATACGTCGGGTAAATTGAACAGCCAAAACACGATGCGCGTGCAGCGTCGTTCAAGGTCGGTTTATTGCAGAATAACCAAAATAGATTTTGTTCTACATGTATGCAGGTTGTTCGCTGGTCGTGTTAGAATTTTGTATAAATCTTAAAATCAGCAAATATATTTTTATAAGGAATAAGTGAAGAAAACTCAATCTTAAGACTTATCTCAGTATTCGATGTTTGATAAGTAAGCTTATTATTGTTGTATAAATTATTTTCACAAATGTTCGAAGAAAATTTTAATTAAAAGTATAGAAGATATCCTCGTTACGGCGGCAGCTATACTATCATTTGAATGCAGTCATGTTTTAGAATTTTTTAACTAATCACTAGTATAAATAAAATCAAGACAACACGAAGTTTTCAATTTACATGTTTCGACTTTATGTCTTCGTCAGAAAATATACAACATACAGTATACAAAACAAAACGACGTCACGTCCGTTAAAAAGGACTAACTAATCACTGAAATACGACTGAATAATTATAGTGATTATTCTTTATATTTCAAAAGGTATTCCATTTCCGCTGATACAGTTTAATCTCGACGGTTTAGCCAATGGAATACCCAAGTTTCGTATGGTTCGTGGTTTTAACGGAGGACTGCTTCAGACATTCATTGTCGAGACTTCGAATACAGAGACAGAAAGTTGGATAGAACAACATCGGTTTAATGAAACAGATCACAGGTTCCTTCAAGAAGATACATCATTTGTCTTCAACATCACTGGGTTACAACCTGGTCAATACAAGATTCGCATCATAGCAGGAAATAAACTTGGTTGGACTGATCTCACAGAATCACTGACAGTTCAGTTTATCATACCAGCAACAGGTATCTGATGTTATTATTTTAAACAAAGTAAAAGTGTTTAGAGGCTAATATAGTTTTAGTCAAATATATATGTATATGAACTGTTACAATTTTATCATGGCTTTTCATTACACGATGTTCTCGAGAAAAAAAGATTCATTTTAATTAACATAGGCTTAAGTTCACAATAATGCAACGCAAAGAGTCAATTTATGGTCAACTGAGTAGCTTTGTTCCTCAAAAAATACTGTATGATTAACTGTTATGTATTCATTCATAGAGCTAACATTTTTGCAGCCTTCTGTTACCTTTTTTCACATTATCACTTTTCAAGAAGATCCAACATGCTTAATCATACAGTATTCAAAGCACACCAAGACCTATAAAATAAACGCACTGTTAATGTTTTTAATATATGAATTAATTAATAAAAAACCTTTTTTTATTGACAAACATGTGATATGTTCAACTCCTTTTTGTTTGCGACTAATGACACAGAGCAAAAAGTTAAAAAGGACTATAAGTTTTTATCCCTTACTTGGAAATTTGTCGTTTGTTTTAGACTGTAAGCACAATGATGGCTGAAATGTGTTTCGAAAAGTCATGTCATGTAGCATAAAACACCATTTAATATCATACATGTATGCAAGCTACAAATATTATAACAAAATCAATACTAACTACGCCATAATCCGAAAAGTGAATTTCGTTTAGTATTTCAATAACTTAAGGTAAATGTAGATTACCTCAAACATTAGATTTTGTTAAACGTTTCAAGAACATATCCATTAGTGTTAGGAGGAACGGCAATAATATAGCGTTAACGGCATCAGAGCGGGATTGTAAATGAATGTGACTCTTTTTGCTTTAGACAACTTTTGTCTTAGCTTTATATCAATTAACTTACTCAAATATTAATCACTTACCCGTGTCATATTTCGGTTGAAATTTTATAAATTATAAATCTGCAATTTCAGATGAAGAAGTTAAAGAAAAAGAAACATCTTTAGCATATATTGTTGGTGGCATTTCAGCGGCAGTGGTTGTTATGGTCGTTTCAGTAGCTGTTGTTCTTTTATTGCGTAGGAAATCATCAGCTCGGAGAGGTAAAAGTGCCAAGAAGGCAGTGTACACTTAACTCACCAAGTAAATAATTTGAACAAACAGACCTTGTAAATTTGTCATAATATGATAGACCAGGTAACCATTGCCCCTTTATCTGTTTCCTTAAAATACTTTATAAAACTTAGCCAGTTTTAAACTTTGAAAAAACAACAAGATCTTGACAGTAAATTTCAAAACAACTTGCAGTAAGCTCTATTTCAAATATGTCAAAAGGGGCAAATGAATAATATAGCATTATAGTTCTAGTTATATTTGATCATTTGTCCCAAGATGACTTAATATCCATTTTGTTGACCTAAATCATTCCTTCAGTGCATAAAAAATAGCAGACTGTACAGATTTTGGAGTATCTACCCACTAAGTAGCTCTGTATTAAGATCAATAAATAATCTAGCCCCATTTTCAATAGAAGTTTGCACCGAATTCGTTCATGTTTACCACGCTTACCTTTCCTTTGTCAACATGATTTTCTCCGTTTTGGAATTTTGTCGACCGTTATTCATTCTTGTTTATCATCAAGTAAATTTCATCAACAAATTAGTAAGTACATCAGTGAAATACCGACCATATTCTTGTAAGTAATACCAATTAAACCTAGAGCTACCAATAAAGGTGATTCATAACTTAATCGTACTGACTATACACGTCTCTTTGATTAAATACAATTACCCATGTATTTTGTCTGAAAAAAAATCAGTTTGGGTGTTATGCCCGTGTACAAAAAGGAGCAACTGAATGGTTTATGTCTTTGCACACGACTTCTGTACACCAAACGTCTTTATTTCTATATGACGTCTCATTTGAAAGCCATTAAACTTTTCAATGTATACCCATGATAGATATTGCGAATTTGTTGTTAATGTTCCGTATCTGTGTATACATTTTGTATGTTTTCAAATAAATTGTAATTAATTATGTACCGTACAAGATAGCGAAAGAAAGTGTGATTATATTAAAAAAATCTGAGATAGATTTGAATACGTAAAGAAGCTTAATTGTACGCCTTTTATCTAGTTATATCAACAGCTTGAAAACACAGGAGCAAACACTATCAAAATGGATTCGCTAAAATAACGTCAAAATTCCACTAAAACCATCATTATCAACACTTTTATAATTCAGGAATCGACAAGATAGAACTGAAAGAATGGTAAGTCAATCGTTAAATAGTTTGATATGAAACTATTGATATGAAATTGTTTTGTAATGACTTTTTAGTATTCTGTAACATTTTAAAACACAATAACATTGCTATTGTCGAGTAAGTGAGAAACTATTAAAATAAATGTACATTCTGAATCCCTGTTTTAGCATTTCATACTTTATACATGTAGATATGTACATATTCTGATTCGTAAATTAACAGCTGAATACAACTTATCTCACCCCTGTGTGAAGTAAAAACAAGTGATGAATGTTATATATTTTGAATATGTTATGAAAAGAGTTTGTACACATTGTACGATAATGCAAAATAAAATTGATGCATATTGACAGATATTTATTTTCTACAGCAATACATATGAATGTACTATTGATACAAAGGAGTCCGATCTTGGTAATGAATATACAAGCATTGCAGGTGAAGTATCGTAGTTTGTGGAAATTATTTCAATTAAATAATTATATACAGTATAAAAATCCTAATCACCTAGTTTAAGTTCATAATAATCTAAGCTCGATTGTGAAGAAAGCTTGAAGCTTATGGAGTCACTCTCGACTCCGCTTCCTGGAAAATCCAGCACTGGTGTCATATGAGGAACTACGGTTGTGAACACAGTGGGCTCGAACCCGCAACTTTCGAGATTAACGACAGACACCTAAGTTAAAAATTAAACCCTGTTTGAAAGGAATATGACCCTATTGGTTAAGATCGATATACATCGATTTTGATTAAACGATAACGATTAAATAAGCTCTTTCATGTTCGTGATAAATTGCTAGCTTTAGCGAAGGTTCGAAAAATGTGCTTATTATCATCATGCCAAAGGAAATTATCAAACGGCTTATCAATAATTATGTTTATTTTAACTTTCAGACATAGGAGTAAAAGCTCTGTAAGTATTTGTAAAATTTGACAGAGTTTTCTTTTCTCATATCATTTATCTAAATCCGGAAAGATGAAAATCCAAAGATAGTGGCATTACAGGTACGTAACTAGGATTTTGTGTAGATTTTCGGCACAGATATACTGGATACAATTAATATACATTACATCTGATCTTTTGTGAAGTTACCTGTAGTGACAAACCTTTAAATTAGAACTAACGTCAGAAAATGATATTGGTTAAGACATGATTCGATACTCGAATTAACGATACCAAAAGGCCTTTCGTAATAAGACAACTATATATATTTTAAGACTCTATAGAGAAACAATGTCCGTACATTCAAGAGTGCATTATTTTCCACACTATAAGACTGATATTATATTTTCGTTAGACACATTTATTTCATGTTTGTTTTATATTTTATGCCCACTCGGTGGAATTATAACGTGATCTAACACCGAAACCAATAATTATCCTCTATATGTTTGAGAGGTGTCCAAACGTTTTCGGAAAGCAGTTGTACATAAAACTAGTATGGATGCATTGTCTATTTCTACTTACTTGAAATGCATGCTCTATAGCCGCTAAATAAAGGATAATTGTTGGTTTCGGTGTAATATCACGTTATAATTTCACCGAGTGGGCACCAAAAGTGATATTTTCACGAATAGCACAGCCACGAGTGAAAATCACTACTTTTGGTGTTCACGAGTTGAAATTATTGTGATATGACAGCGATACCAACAATTGTTCTGTGTATTCTTCTTTTGTTGAGTTTCTTTCAATAAAATGCCGAAAATCGCGGGAAACGTCATCAGATAGTATAATAAACATGACGTCATTTTAACGCCGTCATCGTTATATGGTTTCCGGCATTAATTACGCTCGATTTACTTTTTGACGTTGATCCGGGTAACGTATTTTGATAATTTCCACTTAGTGGACAGTAAGTTTATCAGGATATAATCTACCGTTATATTTCGATAAACCATTGAAAAATATTAAATAAAAAATCATCATGGTGTGCTGTTGTGATCCGGGAAAATCTAAAAATCTGCTGTCTTACATTGTATTTTCGTTAAGCACGTACATGTATGTTCAAAAATGTACAAGTACAAATAGTTATGCTCATATTAAGACAACTGTTTTGACAAAGGTTTGGGAAAAGTACACTTCAAAATTGAAGCATTGTCACTAAGAAAGGCATTTCTTTTCATATAGGCATTGTAAAAGCTGTGTAACAATTATTGTATAAAAATTTAAATTGACATTTTTTCTAAAAGCTTTAGACTCCTAATATACCTTCTCGTTATTCTCATTAATCATATGTTGTAATTGTCTGATTCTCAAATATTAAACATTGTTTGACTTAAAGGTCCACTACTAAGCGAAAACGAAGTGACAGTTATTTCAATGGCATGTACATTACCTTATGCAAGACACTAAATAATGAAGATTGGCAGGTTAAAATTTACAGAAAGTGTTTGGAACACGAAGAAAAGTATGTGTATAATGTTGAAATCTCAGTGAATCGACAAAATGACCACCCAGGTCTTTTTAACTTTCTTCATAATGCAGAGAAAAATAATTGTACATGTACTTTGATTTGTTTAGAATCTCTACATACCAACTTTTATTTATTATTAAAAATAACTTATTTCTGTACTTTTTAAAGTATATTTGAATTTTCACTTTCGTTAGTATTGGACCTTTAAAACTGTTTTCTGTAACATCCGAGAAATGGCCTAATCATTCCTACAGGTTAGTTAAGTACCCCTTTTAAGTAAACTATGGGATCACTTTCACAGGTCAACGTGTTGTTATTGCTCTTTCATTCAAATTTGATTGTAAATTATATGCTTTAGACTTTAGTATACTTAAAGTTATATTACCCTTCAAAATGATCACATTTGTTTATAGTTAAGAATGATGCTGAAAACACAGTGGATGCTCAAAAACATATAAGAAACAAGTTTTACCAAGTAAGCTTTTGTTATTTACAAAAACAAATTAAGATAAACATAACCGAAAAGTTGGATTTTTTATTTTTGACTAGGATAATAGTTATAATAGGATAAAAATAGTTTTACTCATTTCCTCTATATTCAATGTGAATGAAACTGTTGCACCGATCGTTATTTTGGGGTTATAACTATAGCAATGTTTATTGTTCTAGGAGTATAAATCACTGATTAATGTCATATTTTAAATTTTGAAGGGCAATATCACTTTAAACTAAAAATGTATATATAAGATAACGAATTGTATAAGTTACGGTTTATAACCTAACGTGAACTATCCTAAGTACTAAATGAATTCTTGATTCTGATTTTGACATTTTCATTACTTCATTCTAATCTTTATTTACCATATTTTTCTTATTGATATCTTTATTTATCGCGTTATGTTTACTTGAGCACAAACATCACGTGGACAATATATGTTTCAGGCGCTCATGCTCACATTTGTCTTCACTTAAAACATTACGTGCACACTATACCGATTCAGGCATTCATTAGCACATTTCTCTTCCATCTTTCCTGTTGCTGTCACACAAAAGCATTTTCTGTTGGCTAACTTACACCGAGAATCATAAACGTATGTGCAGATATGATCATTTGAAATCATCCAAAGCATACAGATTACTCGACTGTGGTACCATGTCTTGTATTGTTTGTTTCAGCTCGCATTTTGATCACTTGAATACGGAATATCAGCAACAGACAACTTACACATCTTTGGAGAAAGCACAAGGTTCAATGTTATTCACATATCAGTAATTGAAATGTATAAAAGATTCTTCCAAAATAGTTGACAGTTTTATAGTACAATATGTAACATTTACGTACATTCAACTTTTATTCCACACTCTATTTACACTGCTTACAGTTATGGTTTTATTGTTTTATATTTCAGTCTATGAAGACACAAGCGGGACAAACTCATACGAAAGCTTGAAATACTAAATCCAAGTATAGCAAAGCAATAATAGTCTATATATGTGGACATATTGTTCCATTTCCATTGTTTGACATTGTTTCTTACATTTTTTTATCGTACACTAAAGTTTCGAACGCATTTTTAGGCACGGGCCTCAAGCTACTGTGCGTTCAGAGTAGTGTTTTGCAGTTCTGTACTATTTTTCCTGTGTGAAACCGTTGAACATCAGTTTGCTTAATTATCTGTGAAAGCTGACTTATACAATAGTTTAAAGGATTGAAATGTATGACATTTGGCAAAATTACCCTTTTTCATAGAATATATAACATTTACTTGGATATAGCGTCAGTTTACAGATTTTGTCCTTTTGGGGGAATGTGAGAATACAAAACATTAGATCACATTTCTGGAAAATGTCAAAATTTATAAAGTTTTGAGAATAGATCAATGCAGAAAATGTAAAAACTATTAAAAGTCATTCTATTTATGTGTTGTGGGAGGAAGTCACAGTTGATAACGTGATATAACAGTTCAAAGTGACCATCGTTATTTCAAATTGAACATTTATTAATGAGTTATAGTCATAGATTATGAACATTGCCACAGCTATAACCAGAACATATTGTGGCTCTGTATAATGCTTTCACTCACATTGAATATAAAGGAAATCTGTAAAAAATATTTTATTTTTTGACTATCCTTAGGCTAGTCAAAAATAAAAATCCACCATTTCGGTTATGTATATCTTAAGTTGTATCTATCAACAAGAGAAATAAATTGGTTAAACTTACTTCTTACATGATTGTAAAACATCCACTGTGTTTTCAGCATCATTCTTGATCTTGAATCAATATAGCTATTTTAAGGAATAATAAATGTAACTTTAAAATATTTATAATTGCATTCGCATACGTTACATATCGTCTTTAAGTGTAAATGTTTGTTTGGGTGTTGATGATGTGCTAAAATGACACTGTCTCCCACTTTTTGAAAATTGCGGTTAACATTGTTACGTATACTATATTATATGTCTTGCCATCTTATATTTTCACATATTGTGTTTCTGTGCATATGTTCTTTGGACTTATTGGCTTATTGCATAATTTAACGATTTCTTTTCTATCTTACTGCATTTGTTGATTCTCTTGTATGTACAAAAGATAAGTTATATTTAATATAAAAGTTTACATGTGGTTGTCAAAATAAAGTGACCTTATTATTGTTAAATTAGTGTATCATTATTATACTTAATATATAATTCCTTTTTAATGGAGTAGACAATGCTGTCGTGAAACAATAAAACTTTACTAGACATTATTTTAGAATATTAAAACATATTTACATCAGACAATATTGCTTTTTAATATCCCCGAACGTACTACTGGATGAAAGCCGCACGTGTATTTTGCAAGCCCATTTGGGAAATAACAGAGTATACTATTTCTACATGAAATTTTACTCATTATTGCTTTTATTTTCAAAGTCTCCAAAAGTGCTGCTAGATGGAAAGTACACTTTTGCATGAGCACCGGCAACGTCAGTAAATATAACAATACGATTCTACAGCATATTCAGATATTCGCTCTGTGAAGTTTAGATATTCAAATGGATCAGAAATAAAGAATTCCATTAAACATGATGTATCATACACGCGTTGTATTGTGACGGATACATTTTACGGAACTTGAGTGGAACTGCTGTGTTTAATATAAGAGATGAAGAGGATTTTGGGAACTACAAACTTCTGCTTGACAATGGTAAGGGACTGCCAAAAGAGTGGATTTTATCCAATGTTTCAGAAAGTAAGAACTTCTATCAGATATATGAATTTCTTTTAAAACATTCTACGTTTGTATAAGATCCAGTTTACCATCAACTTGACACCATAGACAGATATAATGGAAATATGTTGGTTAATGATTACAAGCAATTTATGTACAGTGGTAGCTAACGGCCACCTCCGAATAAAGGTTACACTGTTAGTAAAGGCCAGTCTTTCAGAAACCATTATTGACTAAACAGAACCTCCGAGTAAAAGGTCACCTGTCAACAAATACCACATTTTGTCTCTCCAAAGGATGACCTTTGTTCGCAGGTTTGACTGTATTTATGTAAGTTGATACATCTGTTTTAGAGCCTATTAGATCTAAACAGATTCATCTTAAGCTTAGATTTGTATTATCTGTCAATGAATTTAACACAAAAAGAAAATAGAAAAACAATATAGTCAAACCTGTGAACAAAGACCACTGAACGGAGAGTAATGTGGTTTTAGTTTGAAGGATGTCTTTACTTACAGGTGTTTCTACTATAAATGAATAGCACACTGTCATGTTCCTCGAGGTTTTTATTTGCAAGGTGGTCTGTATGCGGATGTTGTGTTCAACACAGGTTTGACTATAATGAAACGCTTTTGTAAAAAGTCATTTGAGACGTTGTACTCCTTTACTCTGATGGAGTAACGGATATACGGACATTTATCCATCAATATCATTAAAAATCATTCAATGAAGATTGAGCTGTGATAATTATCCTGAATAAATACGAAACATATCAAGACAAGTAAATAATATTTAGAAATTAAAATAAATATTAAAACTAAATATATTCGTCGGTGGCAGGAACTAGAATAAACCGTTATTACAAAATGTAGGAGCGGATCTATTTCGTGTAGAGGTGTTAAATAATTACAGTGTACCAACATGTAATCGCTAGGTCATCTGTTGAAAATTCTTAATTCATTTACACTTCGAAAATGTGTTGTGCAACTCTATCATTTATGGTCGTTATATAATTATATTGTGCAACACAACAAAACATCATAATTTATTTTTTATAGGCATATCGTTGGCTCCGAAGTTTTTAAACTATACAGGACAAGCAAATGGTATTCCTATATTTGAGTTAGTTGGAAGCTTCAACGGTGGACTCCAGCAAACATTTGTCATAGAAAACTTGGTACTTAACAATAAAGGTAAGATAGTGCAACTGAATTTAAAAGAAACAGATCCGAATTTTTTAAAGGTTTCGTGTTACAAAGTCTTTTATCAATCCGTGATTTATCGTGAAGAATACATCTCTACCTAAAATTTAAAATGTCCACATGACAAGACATCCAAAGCAGCGATAAGCTCGTTGCGAGTCCGCTACGTCACCACAAAAGGAATAAAGCCCTAAAGGAACAAAAATGACATTTTTTTCTGTAATATGTTATATTTCTTATAATACGACGAGAATTTAAGAGTGTTTATCCGATTTCATATTTCCATACCTTAAGCAAAGATGTTAGCGGGAGTCGCATGTTGAATTAAATTTTTCGGAGCAGCCGTTTTTAGCTCACTTTTGACCGGAAGTTGATAACTTTTCACTGGCCAATGAAATGACGAGTAGAATGTTTAATATTTTTGACTTGAGAAATTTATCTTGCAAGGCACCTTTTAATTGGACTATTCCGAATAAGAAAAGGTCTATAAGATACTCGTTTATTTTCAGTCTTTCTTGAATGGTTTTATAATTTTGGTACGTAAATAGTTCATATATATCAACATAAAATGTTGTTACCGCCAAATTAATGTTAACTATAAGTGTAATTTTACCTTCTTAACCAGTGAATAACGGTCAATATTTTGAACAAAATATTTGATAAGAAAAACAAGAATTAAGTTGATTGGTTTCTGATGCACATGTCACGGTACGGACTTAATCACAATAGGGGAGCTATTACGTAAGTGGCCAGTTATCGAAGTCAGGAGAGCGTTTGCTCTTACAACCCTATCAGCGAAGGGCCGTGGGTTCGCGTTCCGGTCAATGTGCACATTTTTTTCTCACTCTGTGGCATTTGGCGTTTTCTGAATGCATAAACATTGAACCTGACAGGAAGTTTTACTATAAAATATAGCTACCAATCGTGTTCATATACTCGAAATTGCACCGACCATCTTTTTAATGGTAGTTTTTGTTTTAGAAGTGGTGCAGCATGCTAAATTTATTTGGAGAGACAACGACAAGTTTGTTTTTCGTAAATATGTAGCATTTAGACGTCGTTTGTAAAGACAATTAACATTTTTGTTTAGTCTTAATTTTAGTGTTTGTTTTGTATATAAATGTAGGTCGAAAGTAATATGTGCCTGGGTTATCTCGACATGCCTTACTTGTTATTTTTGTCATGCTATTTTTGACAGCTATATTCCAGTTGTCTGAAAGTATTTGTTTATACGAGAATATTGCACGAATTGCTTTGGCATACATTACATAATTGTCAACATAACCTAAATGACAGATCATTTACTGGCAAGACACACGATCTTTAATCTAAAAAATAAATGTTAAATGTATCTTTGCCTTTAATGCATAAAATACATCCATGCAATTAAATAATATAAAACCTATTTAACTCCTTTTCTGCATAGCTAGCACGCAGGTACATGTAGCATTCTAATGTAGTTACATCTTTATTAACTGCTGTCCCATTCATAGTTTAAATAGTTATCACTAATACAGAATTGCAAATCTATAGTTATCTTTGTATTACGATGACATTTTCGTATTTCCCAGAGTAACACCAACTGTGGTAGCCACGGCTGTATTACTAATATTTCAGTTCGCCATATGGGAGTCTTCAGGGAGCGGATGATATACAGACAACTTACAGTTCGCTAACGACATTTTCAGGTACTCCAGTTTTGTTTACCCATTATCAATTTCAATATACACAGTAGTTTAAATCATCAAGACAAACATAAAATATTCTATATTTGTGAAAGACCGTTATTGATTTTGGGGTCAAAAGTCAAGGGCACAGGGACCTTTGACTAAAAATAGTTTCTAATTAATAACTGCAGAACGGTTTATTGTAGCTCGATATTACTTGAAAGGCTTATTGGTAATAACGTATGAATGACCACTATTGAGTTTGATGTCAGTGGGTCAAAGGTCATACTCACTAAGGGAGGGAGTCAGAGCTGAGTTGATGCGTTAACCACTCGACCACAGCGCAACCCCTGCAAAAATAGTGTTGTAATTTGTGTTTCCGCAAAGTTGTTCTGAAAGAGACTGTGACACTTCAGACCTTCAAAAAGTCGGTGATGCTTTTTCTGGAATTAAATTGTTTCTTCTAGTCAATGAAGCATATTTCATTATCCTTCTCTTTAACCATGTGTGTATGTACAATTAATGCGTCAGCCCCTGGTAAACTGATTTATGAACTATATCTTTGCTTATGTTCCTCCTAGGCGTCTGTCCGTCCACAGTTTCCACAACTTCTTCATTGATTTTTTATGCATACAATGTACAATGTCATGTCAAAATATTTTTAACAGTGAAACAGCATATATATATTATATTACTATGTCATTTACACTTCTTCAATTTTATAATGTATAGGCCTAATAAAATATTTTCATGAAAATTTTTACATGTATATACTATTTTATGCCCCTCTTCGAAGAAGCGGGGATGTGTTGAATTGCACATGTCTGTCGGTCCGTCGGTCCGTCGGTCGGTAGAGAATAGTTGCCGGACGATAACTTAAGGTCGCTTTGGCCTACAATTTTCAAACTTAGTGTGAAGGTGAGTCATTACGAATAGAGGAACCCTATCGGTTTTGAGGTCAATGGGTCGTAGTTACAGGTCGCAGTGACCTGGAATTGGTCTGTGGGTACAGAGCGGTTTCTGGACGATAATAGTAAATGACTCTATTGGCTTTGAGGTTAGTAGGTCAAAGGTCAAGGCAGTGAACCATAATTGTTAAACGGTTTCCGGGCGATAACTAAAGAACCCATGTATGTAGCATCTTGAACCTTGATGTTGAGATTGGTGATGACCAGCAAATGACCCTATTGATTTTGAGGTCAGTAAGTCAAAGGTCAAGGTCAAATTAACTGGGAAAAGTAAAACGGTTTCCGGACAATAATTCGAGAACACTTAGGCCTAGCATCTTGAAACTTGGTGTGGATGTTGGTCGTGACCATCAGATGACCCCTATATATTTTGAGGTTAGTTGATTAAGGTCAAGGCCACCGGAACATTTCTTTATTTAGCCACATAAATTCTTTTAAGGCCAAATCTTTCAAAACAATTAAAAGGCAACGATTCTTTTAAAACGCCAAAAACATGACGCATGTATTGCTTTTTCAACATTACTGATAACATCAAAGGGGGCATACATGTTTTACAAACAGCTCATGTTTAAAATAACTTCACACAATTGTTATAAATAACACAAGAATGTGCAGTCAATCTTAACCAGGGGTACCTGAAAGGCCAAGGCTACACGCGGGGCTGAAAACCTCTTACGTTGTGCCTTTAAACAATATTTCTTGTCGATGTTGTACGTTTTACATCCATGTTCCATTTTTCAGCAGTTGCGAACAAACTGCGCCTGACCTCTACCTTTATATCTTGATAATATTATATTAAAAATTTATTGCACCCTAAGGTATCAGTATTAAGAAAATGTGAGTGATTGACACGATCAAATAGTAAAGGCGTTTAATACAAAAAATTAAAGTGACTTTTTCATGTTTTGTACTTAAATCTTATGTCATCCCACGAAGTATTTCTATAACAGATAATTCAACACAAAACGTTGATTTATACTCCAGTCATGGAGGTTTTATCGTCAACGTACAAAAAGTATTCAGAGATTCATGAAACAAATTATTTATAGTCTAATTGCTACACATTCATAATTTAAACACTCATCTTGTTTCGGAATAAAGAAATTACACATTGAAATTCCCTTTTTGTGTTTTGTCTTACTGTTTTTTATCCATCCCGCCCCCACCCCCGATACATGGTCAGATATCCGGTCTGCTTCTACTACAATAAATCTGTACCGAATAATTATATCATAGTTTGTTGAGATGGCTAAATATGCTGTTTCATAATTAAGGTCAAGTTAGTCTCATCAGATCGGGCACGTTATCAAATTTGTGTCGATGTACATGTACAATTTCTCCTCACTGCACTTCTCAACTTCTATGGCTTCTAAATTATATTCACATTATTTTACATTTTTATTGATAACAGAATCATTTCATGCATTTATGTTCTTATTCGGCCTATAATGTAACTTGATCCTTACAATGCAAATTCAAACAAAGCGTGTTAGGATTGATGACAAATGTGAATCCCAGAGTGTGGACTTCTCGAACAAAATTCTCCCTGTCTATCTAAACACATTATTAAATTCTTTGTGTCTAGCGTGAGGAAGAGCTGACTTATTTAGGATGTGATTAGATACCCCTATAAACCTTTTTGTGACAAAAAATAATCCCTCCCCTTATATTATCATATTACGTTAGTCATAGTATATGGCGACATGTTAACTTGATACCATGTATGCGGTTCAGTTCCAAAGTATACACAACATATAGTAAAAACACCTTTGATCCTAAAATGACACCCTGACATTGAACCAAGATGGCTTGTATATCCGATACGCTCCTAACCATGACATTGTGTACATTTGACCGACTTTACAAAATATACTTTAACAGGTGTTCGATATGGTCGCATGTTTGTTGACCCCTTACTAAGACTTTTTCCTTAATCCAGCAGAATCAGGATATTAGCTTTTCGCGATTTCTAACTAAGATGAACATTTGACCCAAGTTAAATGAAATCCCCCAGAGAGTTAAGGAGATACAGTCACATGACCGTTCACTCTTAAACGCAGCATTGCTTTTATGTTTGCCTTCCTATCAGTAAACACTTTTCGGAGCATACACTTACAACAGAGATATACAAATAATGTAACATGTAATATATTGTAATCCATTCGCATAAAATACTTATTTATCTACTTATTCTAGCATTTTACAATGAAGCAATATTAAGAGTTTTAACATGAGTAGCCTATTTGCGGTATTTATATCAACTGAACAATTATTGACTGTGACCTCTTTGTATGATGTCAATTGGTTATGGATGACTTGGAGAGATTTAAACAAGGACGGATGTGTTCTGTATAGTTTACAATTTAGCTTATTCAACTAAAGTTAGGTAATTTGATTCACGTTCAGGGAAAGTCTCAACATTAAGTTGCGTCTTTGTGATAAACGCTAAATTACATAATTCCATGACTACTATTTGTGTCACTTTAACACAATATTACATACTCGAGAAATAGTTTCTTTTCCTGTGTATTTTAGGGCCGCTAACTATGCATTTCATAAACTTAAAATCTTTGAAAATACTTTGAGAAATTCCCTTTGGACTTGGTGGTAAATAAGAACATAAAGTTCGGTATATAACTAAAATTGTCCTGGTTTACTTTTGTATGCGCATTGTTTTTATCAACTGACATCATTGACATGTAAATACTTGTTATGTTTCGACATACTGACACTTGTTATACTTCCATTCATCTAATGTTTACATTTGGCGGTCTATAGTGACCGCTTTGTTTTTACTAAATTTATCTTAATATATTACCTGTTTATAGTATAATTCACTTAATTTCTTTGAATTAAGTATATATAATCTGCACTTTTGGATTGAATTATCAGGTGGGAAGCCACTCACATCCCAAATATGCGCACTTAAACACCTCGGAGTTAGGAGTCACTATTGTTTCACATATAAAAGTGTCCTTGACATTATGTATTTTCTTAAAGTGTCATACCGCAAAATTAATCCCACATGGATAGCGGGTATCCATTAATAGCTATCGGAACTTTATTACCGATGAAATATTTTTTTCGAAATAATATCATGTTCAAAAGGCATTATTGAATGAAATGTATATCAAATTTAAAGTTGCAATACATGTATAAATAATCAGATAGAAAAATGTATACACGAATGAGGAAGATTTATATATCAGTGATGACTTGTGTCACTACTGTGCTAGACTACGTGTAATTTAAAATCATGCGTTGAAATATAGAAAACAAAGAGTAGCAATTGATAACTGTGTGACAATGAATGCAGTGATTCAGGATTTCAGTAAATCTGTCATATGTCGCTTATCACCCATTATTTTCAGACAAAATGTTTACTGTAAATGAATTAAGTTGTTATTGATCTTCTATATAAACAACGTTTTCAATGCATTCATTATTGTATCATTATTGGTGGGGCCATTATTGTCTCGTGCTCTATCGAGGGCGGTGTTACAACTGTCTCGTTCTCTATTGTCGTGGGTCTGTTTTTGTTGCATGCTGTCACTACTGTTAATTTTACATTATATCAGCATTTTTTACACATTTCAAGGGAGATATGAACGTACTTTTTAGATCGGCAGTACATTACTGTAATAAACTCCGTATAAGTCACTTAATGTTATACGATATAAAGTCACTATCATAACATCTTGCTTGTGAGGTATTTGTTTACTTATTATGGATAAGAAAAAGTTTTTAGTTGTTTCATATCAGTTCAATAAAGTATTTTCTGTTTCTATGTATAAGTAAACTACATGTTTTTATTCCTTAGACTAATTTAAGCATTTGAATTAATACTGTTGAAATGTGAAAGGAACTACATAGTAAGCAATCTGTACCAGAAGTCGGATTGTTTAATATGTAACTATAAAAGTTGCAATGATTCACTACTTTTATTGTATCGGAGAAATGTGTGGCAGCCTCTTCTTAGCAAAGGTTCAAGCTACAAAGTTCTATAGAAGAATAGAAAACTTTCGTGTTACATGTTCTTTAATTTCTCTGTCTAAAGGTTTCAACGTAGCACACAGAAAACAGTTTATAGAAATGTACATTTTGTATTTGATTTGTTGAACCGTAGATAAGGTTATTGCATGTACCAAATATTTAAGTTGTAAGCAATGAGAATAATTCTGATAAGATAACTCAAAGTGTCCCTTTAACTTTTCAGGTCCCTGTTTATTAAAGTACTAATTGCAATGAATAAATAACAATATATAGTGGGGGCATATATTTGACACATTATAAGCTACATATAATTCAAAAATACATTTGATCAGATACGCTGATAGAAATATGATGTAAATAGTTTATCTAATAAAAGTAGATGTTAACATTAATTCACTTTGGTAAAATCCTAGACAGCATCTATAACAGAAGATACACTTCAATCGCTAACACACGTCCTTGTTCTTTACAATTTTTGTCTATTTGCATCCTAGCCTGTAAAGAAAAATACAATAATTGAATACTGAAATATGTAAATAATATAAAATATCTAGATCCGTCTGAATAAATGTTGTCTATAGTTTTTTCTATATTGCTACATGTATGCATTTTCATATTCTACAGTTAAATTACGTATTGAGAACAAAAGTATAAGACTATTCTTCTTACCGATTATTGAAGGGTTTTGGTTGTCTGAAAGAAGAAAATCAGCCATGGAAATTTAAGTGTGTTATGTTAAACTTCTAAACGTCTATTTTTACATATTATTTTGAAAGACGAACATGAATTTTAAAACAAATTTAAATTATTTATCACAATTAAGAGTACACGGATGCCTTCGCTATGTGTTTTATACACAGAAATGTGTGATTTGCTTGTAATTGTATGTTGTAAATCGGAAATATTTATCCGTAGCATACAATATTTTTTAACAAATTTATGCGCAAATGAGAGATAGATGTGTATTTGCAACCATGATCAAGAGATTAGTTTAAATATAATATTTTACATGTTCTATTATGTTTGCAAAGATAAACTTGTCTCTGCTGAGCATATGATTTGTTAATAAGTAACAATTTTATTTAAACTGTCTGTGCAATGACCGGAAAAAGGACGTTAGCATCATATATTGATAACATGAGCTTTTATGAAATGATATGAATAAATGCCCATCAACTCAAAATAACCATGCGCATTATGCAAATGCAACATGAAATAGACATGTAACACAAAACCATACAATTTAGGTTGGAAAGTGTTATGTTAATATATGTACAGTGTGGCAAATATAATTGGAATCCAATCAGGCTTTCTTGAGATAATGATTCGGAAACACAAATTAACATAAATTTCAGTTGAAAAGAGCATATATTTCTATTATAACGTAAATTGAACTTGACCCTGTTTTTCATGTTCCTAGACTTACATGTAAAAATCATAAGTAAATCCATGCAACCGTTCAAAGTTATTGATGTGAAACAATAATTTTGTACGAACGGACGGACACAAGTAACACGGTATGCCCAAATACCAAAATCGAACCTGACCTGTATATTGTGTTCATAAACCTGCATGTAAGGTCTGAATGAAATACATGCACTTTGCAAAAGTTAATGATGTGAAACTATAATTTTGCATGGATTGAAAGACGGAAAGGGTAACATGCCATGCTTTTCCAACATTCTTCGAATGAAGAAGATTCTATTCAGACAGTAATTAATAGTCTATATTACCTATTGCCTCACATCTTTTTCCAATAAAACCTGACTGGCACTGGCACAGAAACTCAGACTCATGAGTAAAACATTTTCCATGTACACAAGGACTGCTCTGACAAGGATCAGCTGTAACACGAAAAGTAAACGTTGTCCAAACAGTACCACACATGGCTGCGGAATTCCTTTATCCGATTTGTCTGACACTGGACCTTTTTCCGGCAGACGTGTAGATTTCTTTGTCCTGGTTGTCGGCAAGGAATCCGCAATTTTGAGGGAAAGAAGAATAAATGGAAAAAAACGTGCAACAGTCCTGTTTCAATCCGCTGGAACCCTCTCGGTTTATCATTATTTAGCGGAGATTCTTGCTCGATACTGTATTGCGCGCTGTTGGCAAATAACCTGCTATATTACCTCATATTAATCAATGATTATATTGCAAGTCACAGAAAACTTCTTGTGAGTTTTTGCTATCTACAGGACCTGTCATATATGGCGTTAAAACAAACTTGTGCCGTGCCGAAAATAAATCGAAATGCACATGTGCATGTCATAAGCTAGTGCAATGCAATCTTAAGTTATACTTCTTATAAGTACAACTTCATTGCATCAATCAAAAGATCAAGGAAGTTTTATCAAAATAGCAATACCAAGAAGAGAAATACTTATTATAATAACTAACATACGTGAATATCCATTAAAAGCTTTGATCACGAAAACAGATTTTCTTTTCTTTGTGTAAAATATGCCTAAATACATCATTTACATTCCAGCTATTTTCGCTACTTTCTGATGTAAACAATTGAAGTGTTTATGATAAAGAATAGATACGGTCTCAAGCTAATACACAAAGAGCCAGCGTATGTTTTATGTTTGTTCTTTCATACAATTTAGCCAAAAGAAATTTTCAAATATCACACTTAAATAGAAAATTGCACATTTGAAGACACAGAGCAAATAACACATTAGCCTTTTATTATCAATGTTTAAGGATGTGTAAAATGAATAAGCATCCAAATCTCTTAGGAATAACACTTAGTATAATGGTTTATTCCAAAATTATATTATTGTTTTAGAGAAACAGCATTTGTGGTAACTAGCATTTAAGTTACTACATGTACATGTCAAAGAAACTTAAAGTCAGCCCACAATTTTTTTTTTCGGAAAACACAAATTTATAGAAGTTGAAGTTGAAAAGGGCCCGTAATTTCTGTTGTAACCTAAACTGATATTGACCTGCTTTGTATGTTCCTAAACCTTAATGTAAAATTTGAAAATTTCAAAGTTATTGATCTGAAACTATAATTTTGCACGGACGGACGGACACGGATAACACAGTTTGCCCGTTCACCATTTTGCTCAAATGTAAGTTGGAAAGGACAGTAACTCTTGTTACAATAAGCGGATTGTCACCAAAATCGAACCTGACCTGTATATTCATGTGTGTTCATGAACCTGCATGTAAAATCTTAATAAAATCCATGCAACTTTGCAAAAGTTATTGATGTTAAACTATTATTTTGCACGGACGGACAGATTGACGGACATATGTAACACGCCATGCTCTCCCAACATTCTTCAATGACGGGGGCATAATCAAAGGAAATTAAAGAAGATAATTAATAAATCAAGGACCTATATTACCTATTGCCTCACATCTTTTTCCAATAAAACCTGACTGGCACTGGCACAGAAACTTAGACTCATGTGTAAAACATTTTCCATGTTCACAAGGATTGCTCTGACAAGGATTTACTGAAATAAGAAATTTATCACTGAACAGTTATATTTGACGATAATTTTGTATCTGTCCAAACGGTTGTACGCTATGGTGCCGCATTCCTATGTCCGACTTGTTTGACACGGGACTTTTTGCCGGCGGAAAGTGGATGTTTCTGTCCTGGTTGTCTGCATGAAAACCGAGAATTTTGAGCAAAAGAAAAAAAAATGAAATAAAAAATGTGCGACAGTCCTATTTCGCCTCGGCGAGACCCTTTCGATCTATTTGCAGAATTGGGTAAATTTGTTATCTACATTTAGAGTAGATTCTTGCTCGATACTGTATTCCGCACTGCGGGAAAAAGAACCCGCTATATTACCTCATATTTACTTCAAGCCGATGACTGATATAAAACATTTCCTCTCCAATCAATTATTATAATGTGTGTCACCGAAAACCTCTTGTTAGTCTTGTATGTCTACAGGACCTGTCCAATATGGCTTCTACACAAACTTGTGCCGCACCAAAAAATAAATCGAAATGCGCACGCGCAGTTAAGTTATTATTTGCCAACAATACTGAAAGACAGCCCACTTACCATAATTCTCACACGTCTTTCCAGTATAACCAGAAGAACATTGACATAGGAATAATCGTTCATGTGAAAAACAAATTCCATGTACACAGGGGTTTGGTTCACAGGGATCAACTACAAGAAAGTAATAAATATATTTTGAATTTAGGGTTATAAATCACAAGTATCTAGTGTCATATATTGAAAATTTTCTTAAAATTAACTATTTCATTAAGAATATACTTTAAGGATCAACTCAGTTAAGAATAAATATTACAAACAGTTGCTATATTAAGCATACATTTATTTGCATTTTGCTTTCTATGTTTATTTTAACTTTGTTTGAGTCAGTTTTATTCCGGGTTAGTAAATTAAAATCAAAATAGTTATTCAAATAAACTGTTTTCGTTTAAATCATGTCAGCTTTTAAAGTCTGCTTTCCTCTTGAAAAGGGGATTCAGAGAAAAGCAGTGAAAAACTAAACATTGATATATACTTTAAAATGAATTGTTTGTCGAGATAAGCGGTGTCGTCTTCAACAATAACTTACCCGGTTGTTGGTAATAAATCAAGCATACATGTACTTGTCAAAAGTACTGATAATACAGAATCAGACAAATGTCATGCAAATTGTGTTTCCGTGTAACAGTTTATTTTTTTTTAACCAGACAAAAATGTAATTTACAAGTAAATAAGAGCTATCAAAAGATACCCTAAACGGTTGCTTACATAATATGAGAACATCTATAAATGACGAACTACTTCCGAAAACAGCCGCGCCCACTGATGGATTCATGGTGTTCTGTACATCACATGTATATCTGCCATCTGTCAGTACATCGCTTACACTTAACTGTTTTCCGTAACTTGTAGCCCCGTTTGGAAAAGTCCATTTGTATGTTGGTGCTGGTTGTCCTTCACTACTGCACGTTAGGGATATTGAGTGATTATATGATATCCTAATTGCCCCGGAAACTGTGGTGGAATTCAATTTGAATATGGGTCTTGTTGGTGGATCTGAAATAGTTTTATTGTTCCTTCGTACTGACTGAACATTTGTCTTGTAATGATATGATAAACAAACCTAATCCTCTAGACCCATATTTTCATTCTTTTGCAACAAGAGTATCCCTTGAACCTCGTTTATCTCTCCCAAACAATGTAAGGGTAAAAGTACTACATTTTCGAACAAGCAATCATAGGCTTACTTTTGGAAACTGGAAGGTGGAAACAGTCATGTGTGCCTTATGAACAGCGTCAATGCGTGCATTACTTTTGAAATGATACAGCTGACGAGGTTCATTATGTGTTAAAGTGCCCTTCATTTTAAACTCTTAAGAAAACTAATTCCAGTCAAATATGACAAAAGACCTAATATACTCAAGTTCAGGGACTTGATGTCCTGCGATTCATATGATGTTGTAGTGGTTATTCATTAGTAAAATAATGTACAGTTTCAAACTTAAGTAGTGCTATTTGCATTTGGTGCTTTTGTATTACATTCCGTTAGAACAGCTCATCATTTATTATGATTAAATTAAAATACAATATGACGAAAACTTACTGCGTGTTCATAAACGACGCAAACTACGAATACTATCCATTTAATTGCACTCTGAATGGAATAAGTGAATTTGATCCATATTGATATTTTATAGTTTTATTATATACAAACACAGTTTAAAACTAGACACAGTTTCATTCTTCCGTGACAGCGAAAGTTACATGAAACTTATAGTTAATCCGTGCATATCATGACTCCGTTAAAAATAAACTGTGATGATATTCTGAATTTAGAATTTCCGTGTCAGAAGCCCGGACAAGATATGCAGAACAGTGTATATTATCCTGCTTTGCACAGAAAATATTTAAAAGAAACAATTAAGTCTAATACCAGTATACTCTCGATCGAACTTTTTAAAACATTGTACTTTTTAATTTAATGCACGACACGTTTCTGATATACTTTGTGAAGGAATGCATATAGTAATCATTTTTACTGTCCCAACCTGTAACTCCGAAATGTGCATTTAATCATAACACAAGTCTCAACAATAGAATAGTATTGATATATCTGACATGCTTAACCAGTAACAAGTATCACCCACTCATGCTGTATAATTTCAATCTTTATAATTAGTTTGTTATTGTTACTGTGCATGTAATTTTAACCTGGTTTATTACAATAAAAGATAGTGTATGTATGTCTGTCTGTCTGAATGCTCAAGAAATACAACCACTTACACCTAAAACATATGTCACATGACCACTTTTGTTTTTGTTGTTAAAAATAGGTCATGTTTGATTAGTGCTTTTGACTTACAGAACTTTCACATATTAAATCTTTAGTTCCAGTATTTCAAATAACCCCTTTCCTGCAAAAAAGGAAGTTTTGTTAAAAATTGTGTTTCTACTTACATGCAAACAAGAATTAAAAATAACTCATTTTCACCTAAAACATTTGTTGCTAAAAATAGCTTAAGTTTGAAAACCACTCGGACATGCATTACACAATTTTTCGATTAAATATTTAGTACAGTGTCATAAATGATACTTATTTTATGTTTTTCGGTAGTTTATCAAAATATAACGGTGAATTATATTCCGATAAACTCACTGTCAACTCAGTGAAAATTATCAAAATGTTCTACCCGGTTTAACGTCAAAATATATACCGAGTGTAACGAACGCCGGAAACAATACGACGCTGACGTCGTTAAAATGACGTCATGTTTATTATGTTTCTGATCACGTTTCCAGCGATGTTAGACATTTTATTGAAACAAACACAACGAAAGTAGAGTTATAGACATAAAATAAACAGAAACATTTGTCGGTATCGATGTAATATCACGATAATATCACTCGTGAGCACTAAAAGTAGTTATTTTAACTCGTGGCTGTGCCACTCGTGAAAATATCACTTTTGGTGCCCACTCGGTGAAATTATAACGTGGTATTACACCGAAATCAACAATTATCCTCTATTTTTTTTTTGCAAAATAAATATAATTTGTAATAAAATAATTTTTAACTAATCTGCTAACTGGTAACAAAAAAAAAGGTATTTTCGTTTTGCTCGATTAAACGTCATTGTGTATCATTTATAAAGCCCGTTATTTTGAGTAAATTCTCATTTATGAGAAATGAAATTACACGTGGAACACGTTATGAGTATTTGAAACGAATGATAGTTACCTGAACTACTTGCAGTGATCGTTCTTCGGAAAATGTTAATGCATCGTTGTAAAAAGCGATAATTAATTCTCGTGTTTCTAGTCACGCGCCATATTTGTGAGAAAAGCGAAAGTGACTCGCTCAGCCAAGATAACCTTTTTTTACCGTTAACGTCCGATACCGGACCCGTTATATTAGGACCTAGCAATAAGGAACTTTTGTTTTAAGAACTTGTGACATATTTTTAAATGGCTTTACATTGATATATTTTTATTAGAAAAGATAGTTTCAGAAGTAGCAATAAACTCATAACAACGTATCTAAGCATTCAGTAAATCATGTTTTCTTTCTTTAATATTTGATTTGTTTTGAAATGTTATTTCCATTTTTATTAAATAGTAATATCATTTCAAGTGTATATTTAGTCTTGATAGGAAAAGTACATATATATATATATATATATATATATATATATATATATATATATATATATATATCGAGGGGTCACGGCGAAACAATCCTAGGGGTTCTTTTTCTAGATACCCTTAGAAAAGTTCCGCGTTGACCCTTCAATATATACTTCTTTTCAATATATGATTTGATAATTAAAACACATTCCATATTTACATACAAATAGAAAGTGAATTAAGTGGATATGCCTTTGTGCAATCACATGTTAACATTTATGTCTCAACTATAACATATATAACATAATTGTAGGTTAATTAAGAATCGTCTAAAAGTATTGCATGGTTACTTTTGATCTAGTCGGCATGCAAAAGACTGGTGCAAATAGCAACAGATCATTTAACATGCTAATTAAAACGTTTCAAACATTGTAAGCTTCTCTGATTCTTTCCAATATAGCTGTAAATTGCACCATAATTATTGCCAGATTACGTTGCATGTAAAACTCTTCCTCTGTATCGTGACCTTATTAAATTCGAGATTATGCAAAATCACTATTGCTTAGGTATATCTATTTAGAATATACGCAGACCAAAAATACTTCTATTCATTTACTATTGATCTCCTACCTGTATAAATATCAGAAACTTACAGAGTATTTTTATTCGAATAGATACATCAGTATTCCCACTGTAATTCGAAGCTCGGCATGTGCAGATTTTATCTTGACCACGTTGAGCTGTCCATGTATGTGTTTTTGTAACCGTGCCCGAGCTGGTCGTTTGTGATATACCACTACTAATGCAATCCCATGTCAATGTTGGTGGTGAAAGGTTTCCACCAGATACAGTACAAGATAACTGTCCTCGCGCCCCTTCTATAATACGATACTCTCCGCCGTCAGTGTAGCCCGTTATGACTGGTGGTCTATCAGGACGGTCTGCAAATAAAGTTTAGTGAGTGAGTAACATAGATTATATTCATTAGCAGGTGCAATTCAAATTAGCTGAGAAAAATGCAGCCTGTACACAACAATTTCAAGTTAAACCACCCAACCTTGTTCCAATTTTAAAATTCGATATCTGTACAAGCTTTAAATTACGGAGATTGTTATAAACACACCTGTTAGATATCACAACTTTATGGTGGGCATTTAGCATCATAAACTATTTTTGATAAGATTTAGGACACTGTTTGATACTGTAACGAAAAGTACTCTAAATCCATTTTTTCAAAATATGTACTTTACAAATACGTTATCTATACGCAGGCTCATTAGTGTGTGAAATTTAAAGACTAAATGTGTTGTTACTGTACCTTTACAGTGTATACCGAATACTTTACCGCATTCATGAAGTGATAGTTGTTTTTCCGAATAAATAGTAAAGGGGTCACAGTATTTGAACAGTTTCCTATATAAAGATGTAGCAATGTTTTGAATAAATACTGTAGTCGTACTGCCGGCAGATATGTTAAAATACAGTGGGGGAAAGGATGTGTTTTATGAAGACAATTCTCACGCCATACCATTTATGTAGATGTACCTGGTGTTATTATATTGCTCATTGAAATCGATTTTGCCGCGTCTTTGATGCTTTGCATCAATACTTTTCTCGTCAGTCTTATAAAATGGCATTTTAGAGATCACTCTTGTAAAGTTATTTGACTTATACTGAGGAAGATTATTTATGTAAGTTTCCTTTATTGACAAATAAGGGAACGAACAATGTTATCTGTCGCACATGATTTCCGACAAAACGTCAACGCTAAGTAAAAGCTATTTTGGATAGTTTTCTACATAACCATTTAGGGAACTGAGGGCTCTCTGACGGCCATATATTTTCAATCGAAATTATTTAAGGGATGTTTGTAACGTTTCAGCAACGGATAAGATCACCATAAATAGTTTATATTCTGACCAGCTTAGAAGAATTATTCAGTGCAAGAACTTGTACAAAAGTAGTCTCTCTATTGTAATACCGGTATTACTTCACTCAGGTGATCACACACTACTCATAGTTTATTGCGATGTGGGAAAAAATCTATTTCATATCAACACTGCGTACACATTACTCTACATTACGTTCTGTAGATAAAAAAACAGGAGGCAGAGCTCTTGGCAACTGGTGGACTGGTGGAACCATGTATATATTAACGCGTGTATTTGCATCAGGGCTAATTTGGACAAGTGTCACATTTTCTAGCATGACCAATTTTGCGTATTCAAAACGATAAGCATTTTTCTCCTGACAATTCGGGACAAATGCTAATGAATAAGTGAATAGAGTATAGGGCATACATGTGAAATTTTCAACCGGTTTAAACCCCTGTCCTACTGGTATATCTTTTTTTTCTCAGATTTTCATCATTATAACAAAATGCGAATCTGCGGTAATTCAAAATGTTCCAATTTATATTGTTGTTCCAGCAACCACTAGTTTTGTCTGACAAAAAAAAAGAAATAAACTGTTTGATGTCGTCCATAAATCTTTTATAAATATTTAAAGAAGCTATCAAAAAATAAAATGATACATTTTATTCTGTATGGTAATATGTGCTAGTTGTGTTACCTGGACAATAAGAATTACCGCAACATTGACAGAAAGAAATATTGTGCATCATGAATTAGAAACTGCAAATCTACATGTACATGTCAATTATTCTGAACTTGTTTAAAACACAAAATTAATTATTGCTAGAGCCTGCTTTCAACCATGAATATAACAAGCATTTTTGTTATACGTCAACAATTAAAGACACTTAAGCAAATATCTGCACTACCCTCCACTTACACAGCAAATTTTCCTGACCTACCGCTATTTGAGGTTACAGATTTCAGACGTGGTATTTTTACTACTTCTGTCGCTAAACAGGTGTAGCATCCACTAATTTATAACCGTCACAGGGTTGATTTTTTCCAGGCAGTTAAACTGACGGTAAAATGAGTGGGGACTACTAAGAGAAAAACAATGTCATATAAACAACTTACATTGAACACTGAGGTTGATTAAGGCAGTACGCTCAGAAGGACTAATCAATGATGTATGTGTAACTACGCATTGTAAACTACGTCCGTTATCAGCAGCTGTTACAGTTCTCCTGAATATTGATACAACTGTGTATGTCTCTGTAGAAGTATCTAACGTTGAAGTCACTACACCTGTTGATGTTGACCCTTGGTAAGACCAGGTAATATTAGCAGCAGGTCTACTACCTGTTGTTGTACATTTAACCTCCACAGTACCTCCGACATATACATCTCTCACCTGAGCAACTTTTGGCTTACTGGGTTTTACTGAAGTTTAATTTGCAAGTTCTGTAATGTTTAGACATACAAACATCCTTTCCTAATTTCTCGTCCAAAAACATGAAACATATATTCCAAAAAGTGTACATCATTCTTAATATTAATAAATGAGAACAGTTTTGTAATATCATTATTAACTTTGGGAACACATACAGAATATATAAAATATAATACCAAAATTCAGGATCTCTGGGATAAATAAGTGAACAGTTTCAGCAGAGATCAAAATGCGAAGAAGAAAAGAAAAGAATATTAATGAAAAATGTCACTATGATAAAACACGCTGGAAATAAATATAAATAAAAGTAACTCACATGTAAGAAAAACTATATCACTTGTAGTTTTAGAATCTCTTAAAGCACTATCAGCCTGTGGATAATATGATCTACAGATAAATGATTTCCTGTCGTCAGACACTGTAGGTGTAAATGTATGTTGAAGTGTTACAGTGTATGTGCCGTCATTCTGTAACGTTCCTGTACTCGTAGAAGCCAACTGGTTAGAGCTTGATACACTGTACTTGTACCAGACAACTGTTGGTGTAGGATATCCACCAGTGGATGTACACTGTATTGTAAGAGACAGTCCCTCGTTTCCGTAGACGACAACAGGGTTGTCACCTAATCGTGCAGTGTTAGATATAACAGGTATTTGAGGAGACACTGGAAGAAAACAATGAAGCTTATTAATTCTAAACATGTGAACAGAAAACATTAACTAAAAACAGAAAGACGTTATGTACGAATATCACACTTGCCGTAAGAATTTATTATTAGCGCATTTTCATGATCCTACTTTGCCCTAAGAAGTAACTAATACCGTATTTTATTTCTCCTCTTCCCTGGAATGTTACATGTATTTCAACCAATATGATATATTACAGTTTAAAATGTAGATTGGTAAGACAAAGTTAGTTAATCCGTTCTTTGTCTTTGTCTGTTGTTTGAAAACGGACTTACTTCTAGTTTATATTCTTACATGAAACAAGTACTATCCAACAGTTTCCAGTTATGATGTACGGACAGCAACGTCATTATACGCCCCCCGACCCCCATTTATTTTGTTGGGGCATTAAAATACAAGAAGAGAACTATGATGACTTTCTATCGCTCCACTAAATAAAACTGCACTATCGTATAGAGAAGTGAAAGTTGTAGACTGTAAGACTGTATGCATGAAAACTTAAGAATGTCGATATTCTAAATTCATTGCAAAATGAAGCATAATTATACTAAATAAGATCAGCTGTGAGGATTGGAGCAAAACATTACAAGGTCAGGGTAATCATTCAAAAAAAGTTCAAAATGATATAATTAAAACTCGTTTACAAAACTGCATACATGTACATATAACATGATCCAAATTTCCTCACTGTTGCTTATAAACAAGAAAGTAGGTCATAGTAAAGTCAAATAGATCAAATATTGAAATTTGTTCGCAAAACTGTTCACATGATGCAAATTTTTATACTTAAACCAAGAAAATAGATCAAAAGGTAAAGGACATTTCAGGTAAATGTTGTAATCTGTCGGTTTTCACCACAGGAGCATATAAGAACAATTGGGACAGACATTTCTGAATGCAAATGTCTAAGCTCTATAGCTTGCAGATATGGAGTGGGAGATTTTTATGCACTCCCTGTTCCCCTTCGAAGAAGCGGGGGTATATTGCTTTGCACATGTCAAGCAACAGTTTCCGATCAATAACTTTCTAATTCTAAAACTTGGTGTGCAGGCTGGTTATTACCAGTAGATGACTCTTTTGACAAAGGTCAAGTCATAGTGACCTGGAATTGTAGAATAGTTTCCGAACAATACCTTAAGAACTTGTGGAGGTTGGTCATGACAAGCAGATGACCCCTATTGATGTTGAGGTCAAAGGTCAAGGCCATCGGGACATTTTTGTATGTTTTTTTTCGGCCACATGAATTTCTTTTTTAAGGCCAACAATTGTTTTTTAAGGCAAAAAAAATAATTCAGACCACATGTATTTTTTATTTGTAAGACCAAATATTTTATTTATTCTTTTAAGGCCAAATACTTCAAACTTGTTCTGATGGCCAACCATTTTTTTAAATGCCAAAAGTGTTGTTTTTTTTTCACAATAACTTTTACTTTTAAAACGGGTCTTTAGATAGTTCGACTATTTCCACATTACTGATTGCATCAAAGGGGGCATACATGTTTTACAACAGCTCTTGTTCCTAAAAGTCCTATACAAATCTGCTTAAATGACCGGCGAGGTAGGCCAATTTTGACCCAAGGGGCATATTTTGAATAGCCTTTGTACAGTACCACTAGGCTAAGATAAGCTCTATTTCTCGTTGGTTTAGACATGAAGTATTTCGAAGTATTTCTATGATTTGTGTACAATAGGGTTATAAGTATAGCAACGTGATCCATCATGCCGGATTTGCTCGAGTCGTGCGTCGGATCATACGAGTGCGTAGCACGAGTTTGATCCGACCTCGACGAGAGCCAATCCGGCTTATGGATCACATTACTATACTAATAACCCTTTTATCATATACCATTTGACACTTGTCTGCGCGATAAACTAAATTTAAATGACATACTAAGCATAAAATTGAAGAAAAACCCTTTTTAGCGCGAAATATAGTGTGCGACGTCAATTTATTGACGGTATAAACAAATAGTAACGACCCAGTCAAAAGCGACGTTATTAACGTCATGTGCATTTGTGGGCCAATTAAATGCACTCTTACACATTATGCCGCGCTATTTGTATTGCACGTACATACAATACGGAATTTTTTTCTGTCAGGCCGTATTTGATGGTTGAATATACGCTGTATATATTATTATAAAATATTTGATCCCGGAGTATAAGTTGAAGACCTATTAGTTCAAGACCATTCTAGGTGATGCTACATACCGAATATCTAAGACTGAGAAGGCTCTCATGCTTTAAAAAATGCGATTGTTTAACTTTTTGCCTTTATATGTCTATATTAAATGTTCCTCTAATTAGACATATACGCTATATTTACACTTACGTTTTCTGATGAGTACATTACCTATTTTAAAGGATCCTGTCAGTGGATCAGCTTGTGTTATAGTTGTAACAACAATACTGTACGTGTATGATCCATCTACAAGAGAGTTACTTGAAGACCATTTACATCTATAATAGCCTGGATACTGTGTACTGCTTGAACATGTTCTAGATCCTGGTATGGTGACAGCGGCATTCTGTAATGCATTTGATGTATTCTACGTTATCCTAAATGCGGCACACATACTTGCATACAAATCGAACATACATGAATGCACATTACGTATCAGAAATACAGAGAAAGAACGGCGCAAGGGTAAAATAAATAGTTGTTAGAGATTAACGATTGTTAGAACCATACTTCATAAATCTAGCTGATGCATTGCGATGCAAAGTGTTTTGTATAATGATAAATGGACCTAGTACGAGTTAGTTCTAACATTAATGGTTGATTATATTTTTAACATTACATCACATATTTGTTTTAAATAGCATATTTTGCAAAACAAATGAAAATTGACTTTAGGTTCTGTTAATGCACTCTCTATTTATAAAACTTTTTTATGCTCCTATATTTAACAAGAAAACTGATTAATGTATGTATCCTCGAGTACATCTGCCTGTAACAAAAAAAGAAATAATATAATCTGTGTCTTATTTTCTTATTTTACATTCCGCTAAATGAAATGTACATTTTGTTTCGGCATGTCTTTCATTAATGTGTTTTGCGCTTGTTCTAAATTTGTCCAACGATTTAAAATCTGCTGGGGTGCGTTTACGTTGAAATAATTCATTGGGCAATGAGGATGATTATATATTCAATTATAGGAGCATTTCATCAGAATTCTAGGGTGATTTTACCTGGTGAGCTGCTCATATACAAATACAGAAAATAAGTTTCATAGCATTTTATCCAGCTATTATTAAAAGAATTAGTGTTGGTGTGAAAAGTATTTTGTAAACACATGTATACGATGCATGATTTAGGTAAGTAGCAAGTCATTAGAAAAAAGACCAAAACAGCGATACTGTTAAAAATGTAAATTGTAAATTGCTTACATTATTAGTTTGAACTTTGATACTGACAATAATTTTCTTCCCATCGAAATGGCATTTAAAACTTATTTTCAAATTTGACATCAAAATCTAGTTAACTACTCACAATTGTTAATACATGTACTTTCCTGATGTCAGATTGACAGTCAACTCCCCAGCAAAAACAATTGAAGCTCATATTTGGTTGCTCTATATTCCCAATTGCAGTAAATATGAGACAATGTTTTACTTAGGACATCACTGAATACCTGACCAAATTCTAACCAAAGAACGTTGATGAAGGTTGCTCCTTGAACTTTACATGATACGATTCTATTAATGTGCACGTACCTCTTTCCTGAATGTTGCACTGAAAGAAGGTGACGATGGATAAAGTTTATTTATTGTAACTGTAACCTTATTTCCGTTTGTCACAGATGGTACAGCTGCTGATGCTTTACCTACAATGCAAAGCAGTAAGTCATCAGTCCAATGAATGTTGAATCAAACCATAATATATGATTTATCGCTTTCATGGATAAAAATGCTCACTTCTTGTCGGACAAGTTATCAGTGTTTAGTAATGAACTAAAACAATTAAAGACTTCTCTTTCGAGGAGCGAATATTTAGGCGACAATTAGATAAGCTACTGCTATTGACACATTACAATGTACAAGGGATTTGTCTGACATTACAACTTTAAGATTCTTCTTCTCAGGACCCACAAAGCCTAGAACTAAGATATTTAGTTTGTATCATTTTCTAGTGGATTTCTACCGAGTTTGTTCAAATCATACCCCTGGGGTTAATATTGACCCTGCCTTTGGGTTACTTGGTAAAGGAAAAACGTTTACGCAAATGTAAATTCGCGTTTCACGCCACGGTTACACAGTTAAACGATTACCACATGGTTAACGAACGAAAAACGGTTTTCTTTTCACGAAAACGCGGAAGTAAAACGCTGGCGGTACTGTAATACTTATAACCACAAACCGCACAAATGAAAATTTCCGTGCGCCCGTGTGCAAGTCTGCGATTGGATTCCGTGAAAGCTTTTAATAACATGTGCCGCGTGAAACGACAGAACGACATTACGCATGCGTGTATAGTTTCCTCGCCAGTGTAGAGCATACTAATTTCACCATCCGTTTACATCATTATGAAGACTTAACCGTCTAATACATTCGGTCGAAATAGTGACCAACGTTTCTGAAATGTTCTTACTAAGAAAATGACTGGTCACACTTGTACATTTGATTAAATAAAAAAAAATATTTGAATTTACAAATTTTGGAAATGTTTTATTTTTAAGTCAGTTTACACTTCATATCTCCATTTTTGGTATTATACACTTGAAGTATCATCAAAATCTTAGATGAATTAAAATGCTACAATTAAATAGATACTATCATGACCAGCAAGGCGCTAGGCTTTAAAAGAGGTTGAGGAGTTGGACTGGTGATGGGCGGAAATTATTCAGCACCTCCACTGATATAATAAAGAATGATAAAAAGAAAAGTATAAATTATAATATTGTGTCACACTTTGCCAAATTACATCAGCCAGTAGTCACTTTGTGGCCACACGCCTTGTCACTCAGCTTAAGCTGGAACTCAGTGTAAATATTTCCCCATAACAAGGGATCCTGTATATAAATTCCTTACTTAACTGATAATCTCAAAACATTTGAATGTCAAAAACACATTTGAGACATAAGCGAATGACCAAAATCTGGCAAGGTTTTTCTGCTATAAACCGGTACCTCGCATGGCTGTCAGTGGACCTACTATCATAAAAAAGTAAGAAACAGCAAGTTGCTTATAGTTATAAATTAAATTTCTTCTTCCCTTTCATGTTATTTTGGAAATAAATACAATTTGATAAAGTTAAACTTCATTTAGATTGTTTTATAGTCTCGGTCAACCCTGGGATTTCCCCTGGGCAGAGTCCATACATTACTATATGGACCCTGTCCCGGGTGAACTTGCCAAGACTCACCACAGAATCAGGTTTAAAAGACAGATGCAAATGACAGGGAATCTAGGTACCAGATCCTAGCTCTTTTACAAATAGACCCCTTGGTTTTTTATGTGTCTGGTGTATAGTACCGATACACGTGAGACTACCTTTGTGTTTCATACCAGTTCAGCTCTATAAATTATGGTATAAACCACTTAAATGCGTTTCTGAAATTTCTAGTGCCCTGGACAGTATTCAAACCAGTGACCTCCGGATTGGTGTACCAGAGCGTAAACCACCACGCCACCAAAATATTTCAGTAAAAGAATCAGTCAAGTATTGCATTTGCTATTAGCTTATAATTCTTATCAACACATTTACCTACTCTTCTCTTCTGTCATAAAATCAGTTAATTTCAAGGTATGATGGTATTAACATTTTCAAGGTGTATGTATCAATTACCCCAGTACGTACTGACTACTGACATCCTAGCAACATTGCGACACTGTAAAACCAAACTTCATATTCATGTAGACTGTAAAACCAAACTTCATATTCATGTACACTGTAAAACCACACTTCTGATCCTTTTATTTGGACCCATAATCCAATCATATAACGCACTGGACTAGTAAGCCACAATTCACCAGCTTGATATCTAGCTCAATCACTGACATTAATACTAGTAGTTATCTTGCGGATGAAGTCGTTAACCCGGGGCTGCATGTTCTGTTGTAAAAGAACCAGTAATGTCTGTAGTGCCAGGAAACTCATTGTATCTGGACCAACTCCATAAAAGCAACAAAGTAACATCATGCTTTGATTAAATTTAGCATAACTTATTTCAATGCATTACAAGAGCTGTCCGTAAGACAGCGAGCTCGACGTTTGTTAGTGTTTACCAATAAAACAAAAGTTTGGGCAGTAAAAGGCAAATACAAGAATCTGTGTATTACCAAAGTGCAAACAAGGGCCGTTAAGAGCAAGATATTAAGTCAAGAGTAACACTACAGCAAAGTTTTAAATTAATCCTTGAAGTTGTTACTGATATATGTGCATGACAGTGCAAGGTAGCACACAAGACTTAGAATTTAAGTACGATAAATAATATAAAGGAAGCTTCAACAACAACACAGTCACATTCTTCTTTATGATCTATATGATCATCAACATTTCAGCTGATTCTTCAGGATAATGCGTATATTAACTAGATTGGTGTTCAATAGAACACTTGTGCGCCTTCTTACACTTTGTCAGAATAACCAATAATTTTGTGACAAAATCTAGGTACTAAAAGGGGCATAACTCTGTCAAATATGACCTACAAAATGTGGTGGCATGACGACTCTTTTGTTATAAGCAATACAATTGTAAAGTTTGATAAAGAAATCTTAAGAAATGGCAAAAGTATAGGCAAAATCTAAGTACAAAAAGGGGCTCAACTCTGTCAAATATGACCTTGACACACAAAATTTGGCGACATAACGACCCTTGGCAGCAATTCAATTTTAAAGTCAGATGAAGAAATCTTAAGAAAAGGCAAAGTTATAGCCAACGTTAAGTTTTCGTGACAAAATCTAAGCACAAAAAGGGGCATAACTCTGTCAAATATGACCTAGACCTACAACACTTGGCGGCATCACAACCCTTTTGTCAAAATCATTCTGACTCAGTTTCATGAAGATCCAATGAAAAATGCAACCTTTATTGCATACACGAGGTGTTTCTAAGATTTGAGCATGTGGCCTAGTTTTTTACCCTTAATAACCTAAATTCAAACTCGATCTAGATTTTATCAAGGTAATCACACTGACTAAATTTCATGAAGATTTAGTTTAAAATGCAGACCCTATTGCATACACAAAATTAAGTGTGGACGGACAGACAGACAGACGGATAGACGACAGACAGACGACGGACACCAGGCGATCACAACAGCTCATCTTTGAGCACGTGTTGCTCAGGTGAGGTAAAATTAGGAACATATTTAAACCAAAGTCACACGTTTTACATGCTTGCAGATCTCTGTAAATAGTTTCAGGTACAGTAAAACTTCATGAACACGTGCATCAATAACTTGACTTCACATGATAACAACAATTGTGTCATGTACTTACATGCATGACAGAGTTACCATGTATACAGGACTCCATTGCTTTTAAACTCTAAGTGTGACCTTGACCTTGAAGGTAGGGACGTGGGTCTTGCACGCGACACGTCGTATTGATGTGCTAAACATTTGTGCCAAGATGCTTCAAAATCCTTCAATGCATGCCAAAAGTACAGTCCGGACACTAATGTGTGCATATAAACATGCCACAAAGGATTGAGTCTATGCCGGGAGATTTTTGCACACTCGCCGGGTTTTGGGACGACTCGCCGGAATAACAGCCCGGATACGAACAAATGAAAGGACAGACGCACAGACGGACGGACGCATGGGTTGACGACGACATACAGACGGACGTTGCGATTTTAATATGCCCATCTTTCGGGGCGGGGGCATTAAAAAAAACTACTCTGCTGTTTAATAAATAAACATCAGTCATGTACGGTATTTACATTCATCCGTATCGTCAGCAATTCTTTATATTCATGTTCGTGCACCTGACTTTTGTGCAGGATTTTGTCACTTAGATTAACAATATCAATAAATATAATAAATGGTGTAATTATGTGTACCGCACTTGCCTTATGTTTTAATTGCAGATGGCCATTGTCACGTGGGGGCTTAATATATCAATGCACATGCGCACCAGCGCAAATGTATAGCCATATTAACATTCCGTGTTCAACACTAGTTCCTTAAAATTTTAACAGTTGGGAATGGGTAAGGCATTGCGAATCATAAAGAAAGTACAAATGTACTAAAATCTTAAAAAGTACATAATTTCGTTAAATTAATACTGAAAGCATTAAATAACATATTTAGTACATTAAGACATAAATCAATGCAACCATGACGGACCTCGGTTCAGGATTAATGCTATAAATAGTAACCAGTTGCCTTTTTCTGGGAATGCCACTTGTTTACTTTTAGCTGTACATGGCATAACGTGAGAAAATCAACCAGAAAACAAATCTGATAAAATAACATAATTTTTACACAAATAAACAATTGTCCGGATGATTGAACGGATGTTGCATATTTCGGACACGTTTCACTGGTTATTGTTGTACTTGGATTGAACTAGAAAACATATTTTGTGACTTCTGCAAAGTATAGGGATGCGTACAGCTGATACTGAAGTTCATTGTGTGAAAACTATGTGTTTCTATCTGCAATATTGGCAGAACTATTTAGAAAAGGGTCCCGTTTCTGTCCGATTAATTGAAAGAAACCAGCAGTGATTTACGAGCAATCAATTTCTAGATTATGTATTTATTAGTTCCTTGGTAGGTCTATTGCTAGTCTAATTACTCTGTTAATTCTATGTTGAAGCCAGCGAGATAGTTTTTGAATGGGCGCTGAGGTTTGACAACTATAAAATATCAGATAAATAAAACGTGTCAAACCGATGAGTCAAATGAATTATACAAAGGCCTCGGTTCGCCTTTCATGAAAAATGGCCCAATATTTAAGAAAATAATAAAATCATTATTTAATCATTTTTTCGTATATATACGTGTAAACCAAGTGTCAAAGCACACACAGATACAATTTTAGCTGGAAAGACGCTGACAGTTTTATTAGACATCCACCGTCGCGGAATTCGTATGCTTTTTTTACACAGAATATTCTTCAGTCTGATCCTGCCATGCCTGGAATATCTTAAGACTGTCGACAGCTGTGAATTTTAAAAAAAATGTTACTCTTGGAGACATAATGCACGGAGAAAAAAATATGTGTACACCGTTTCTATGACAGAATGTAAACATATGCAGCACAGGTGTAATGTGTATGTACATTTTCCTTTTAACGTGTCCTTTCGATGTTTTGTTGACAAAATGGAGTACTGAATACACTAAGTAAGTCTAAAGGTCTTGATAAAGTATCCTTATTTCTTAAGGTCGATAATAAATCAGTAACCGTCAAGTGATTGCACGTGTCAATGTCAAATAAGTTTAATACTTTGGGATTGTTTTGGAAATCGGGAAAAAAAATTAACAAGATAAGTTCTCGTTTCTTTGTTCAAGCTTGTACATTACTGTTTTCGTCAGTTTGCACATAACACCAATAATATTTGTGGAAACTTAAAACCGAAAGTAGAAGTAGGACAGTTACCTTGTAAATGTAACTGACAACTGTCCCGAGTTTGTCTTTTAACAAACAAATCATACCAAGATGAAACAATTCAAAAGTTCACTCTTTACTAAATATTTCGGTCTATTGGCCTTCTTCAGTAGATGAAATACACAAATTGTTTTACATTTTCACATATAACGTTATTGACGTTACCGAAAGTAAATAATGAAACCGGACGTAACGTCATAAGTGAACGTGACGTTCCTGCCAAAATTACTTGAGTCTGCTATAATGGACGTCATTTGCAAGCAATTGCGATGGAATCCAACTGTCTTTGACGTTGCATCCGTGTGGTATCGCTGTTTGTAGCCGTTTGATCCATATGCTTTCTCGTATAATACGTTCCTGATATTGTCAAAGACTATTAGTTTCTTACATGAGAACGAGGCTCTGCCGAGTTCCCGCGAAACAGTTACCCGAAGTGACGGATATTTCAATCAGAACCAAGTATCTCATGGTAGAAACTTTTCTTGCATACCGTCTTGCACTTTAAAATAGATTTTTTAAATACAAACTTATCGAAATGATGCATTTTAATATAAAAACAAATGTAATTCGGGGGGGGGGGGTGTAAGATGAGATTTTCCAGCACTGGTAAAAACTGCAGATTATTAGTTTCTTATATGAGCACGAGGTTCAGATCGAAATATCCGTCACTGAGGGTTACCGTTTTAGCGGGAACGAGGCTCTGCCGAGTTCCCGCGAAACAGTTACCCGAAGTGACGGATATTTCCATCTGAACCAAGTATCTCATGGAAGAAACTTTTTCTTGCATACCGTCTTGCACTTTGAAATAGATATTTAAAAACAAACTTACCGAAATGATGCATTTTCATATAAAAACAAACATTCTTTAGATGTTATGTATGGGAAAGTGACGCCACATTGTTTATAACGTGACGTCACATTGTTTATAACGTTACGTCACAAGTAAGCACGTAAGTCGTCTTACACGGGGGTTGTAAGATGAGATTTTCCAGCACTGGTAAAAACTGCAGATATCCCCATCTGGTATGCAAGAAATCCCCATCTGGTATGCAAGAAAGTTGGATTCCATCGCAATTGCTTGCAAATGACGTCCATTATAGCAGACTCAAGTAATTTCAAGTTCACTTATGACATTACGTCCGGTTTCATTATTTACTTCCGGTAACATCAATAACGTTATATGTGAAAATGTAAAACAATTTGTGTATTTCATCTACTGAAGAAGGCCAATAGACCGAAATATTTAGTAAAGAGTGAACTTTTGAATTGTTTCATAATTATTCTCCCTTCGGAGTTATTTTTTGTGTATAGCATACTAAGATGCATGCTATCTGATAGTGTTTTCAGTCAACTGCAGTAAGAATTCATGTTATTATTTAAAGATCTCTCTCCCCTGGCCCTAGTACAGAATGAATTTTAAAAGAAATTTTGTATCAAATTGACTGGGAGTGGGTGGGGAAGAGTGACGTGATCAGAACCGCTTTGTACAGTCATGCAGGTGGTCAAACTTATTAGTGGAATTGTTTATGAAATCTGGAAAATAAACAGGCTCAAATCCGTGTGCAGGCATGATTTATTCTCTCAAATAAGCCCTGATACCTGTATTATTTCAATGTCAGAGTCACGCTGATTGGCTACACGGATTTAACCAAACTGTAAACGGGAACCGTTTACGGTGCGTTTACCGTTAATAGGCATCGAGATATCGTGGAAGTAAATCTCTGGTGGTGCTGTACAAGCTAAAACTGAAAAGTCTTTTAGATTAAAACCAAATTTGATATTTGCGTGTTACTAAGGCAAACCTTTATATAAAGTAGTTTTTCGATTTCAGTTAAATGAAGTATATGTCAGAGCCCTCTTATGTAAGTGAATTGTTTACTTACATTCTATGTTAAGACGACCAAGCTGACTCTCATCAAATCCATTGCTACACCTTTACTCTCCCGCATCAGTTATATCAGTATTATGTATGGTCAGAGTGAATGATGTAGTTCCTCTAGTTTCTGTATACTTGTTGTTGTCTTCTGGTCTAGCAGTTGCACCGTTAGTTACAAGTGAACGCCCCAAACCATACCATCCTGTACTTCCAATACTGCCAGTAACACTACACGTTAGAACTGTATCATCTCCACAATTTCCGGCTGTTGGTAAAGTAATTGTTGCAGAACCTACAGTAAAATAGCATGAGTAGTTTATTTTCAAATACTATGGGTTTTTTTAAATTTAGTATTGTTAAGTAATATTTTCTAGTTTCCATATACTTGTCTTGTCTAACAGATGCAAGGTTAGTTAGAATTTGACGTCCTAAATCAAACAATCAAGTAAATTCAATATTGACTGTTACATTACATCATCTCTGTAGTTTCCATCTCTTGTTACAGTAAGAAATGCAGAGCCTAATCTGTTTAAAACTGTTCTTGCAGTTCTTCTTGTTAAGTCATTATACTATTAATCTGCGAGTACACATCTTTTCTGCGTTAAGGTTAATAAACACGAAGTAAAGTGTTCTGCGCAGTCGTATTAAGCTCGCTTTTAACCGGAAGTCCGCCAATAAAATCTTAAGTACAATGTATAACGTTTTTTGATTGAAAAATTTACTCTATAAAGCAGCTTTTAATTGGATAATACCGCAAATAATGATCAACGCTATGGCTTAAATAGGAAAGCACAGTGTTAGAATATCCTTTACACTTTTCTATAGATTTATTTATTGCGGAACATTATATCTAAATTAAAGAACAGTGCTTTTTAGTGTGTGTATCGAAATTCTACCTATTGCATTTTTATCAAATGAAGAGTTTAAAAGTTCTTATCCGTAGGAAAGATACAATGTGGAACCTGATTGATATTTTTTCTGAAATTTAGGGAAAATACTTATAAGTCATTACCAAGTATTGAAATGTTTTCAATGCCTGTCGGCGTATAAAAGTATAAAATACGACTAAGTTTGTGAAATCTCTACTTGCGATAATGAAATTAAATAATTATTGATCACTTCATTCTTTTTAAACGAAAGAGTAATTGTTAAAGGTCCAATACTAACGAAAGCGAAAATTCAAATATACTGAAAAAAACACAGAAATAAGTTTTTTTTGATAAAAATGAAAGTTGGTATATAGAAATTCTAAATAAACCACAGTATATGTACAATTATTTTTCTATGCATTATGAACAAAGTTAAAAAGACCTGGGTAGTCATTTTATCGAATCACTGAGATTTCAACATAATACACATACTTCTCTTCGTGTTCCAAACACTTTCTGTAAATTTTAATCTGACAATCTTCATTATTTAGTGTCTTGCATAAGGTAATGTACTTACCATTGAAATAGCTGTCACTTAATGTTCGCTTAGTAGTGGACCTTTAAGTTACACACAGATATTGGCTTTTATACGTAGACACATAGACCTCAACATCGTCCGTGCCTAATAATGATGGTGTTGTGTTGGTTTCTCTATTTTAAGAGATTATGGTTCTCTATCCTGCGTAAATGTTAATATGTTTAATATTGACATGTCAATATATTATTTAAATAATTTATTATGTGTTTAGTGAAACACTATTGACTGAATAGCAAAGATTACAGATCATAATAAGTTGCACAAATGTACAGACTCATCATGATCTGCAATGTTTTCAAAAGTAGAGTCATTTGATGCCAGCATGTTAAGGGTACAAATATTATATAAAACGCGTCTTAAGCATACGGGACAACAAAGTTCGGCCCTGGCAATTGTTTACATGTTAGACATGTGTTTTAAAATTCATTATGACGTATCTGACGTCAATGTGAAGCATGCGTGAAACGTATTATATATACATCTTGTCATCCCAACGCCTGGGACATAGTATACTATAGGTCAATGGTCAAGGTCACAGTGACCTGGTCATAGAAAAGCTTGGTCTCGCTTAATCTTCTAATCCCCTTACTGCATATGACCATGAAATCTAGCTACATGTACCATCTCTTTCAAAAACCCAAAAACACGCTGACCATCTTTTTAAAGATAGTTCTTAATTCTAGTACTAGATTCTATTTTTAGGTGGTATATTTAGGAAATATACTGAATTATTTAAGTTATTTGCAAAAGTTTCTGACAACTCGCCTTTCTTGAGTTACGTGATTGTCTCCGATAGAGACCGAAAAATAAATAGATTAACCGCCGTCGTGAATTTTGTGTTTTATTATTAAACTTCGTGCACGGTTTAAAACGGAAAAGGATTATTATGTTGTATATATGTTAAGGCTTTTGCCTAGACGAAGGCAATGGCTTGCTAAATCTTATTTTAGAATTATCTAACATATGCAGTACAAAATATGTTCTGTTAGGGAAGAAATTTCAGGAACGGCGAATTTTTACAAACCATGACCTTGGATTATATCGTTAATACATAATGCGCCTATGAACATTTAGGAGTAGCTCCATTGTACTAATTCTCCGTAATGTTAAAGCATAGTCACATCAGAAAAAAGAAATAGGGGAAATGATTTCCGATTATCTGCATGTAATTTAGTTGTTAAATAACACTGATTGCTTCCATTTTGTCTCTAAAATATTGTTCTTGTCCTCGTACATAGTACTAGTACACATTACACTAACATTTTTAAAAGGTGTGTTCTTACCTTCTGAGTAAACAATGAACAGTCCTAGAATGTAAATCAAAACAACAGTCTCCATGTTGATATTGATTTGTGTGATATTCAGAAATATATCCCTTTTATCGTATTCGCATTTAATGTAAGATAGAGACGTGTTATCTCAAAAGCAAGTAGACCAAATACAAGATAACAACCGACTGAGGTCAAGTCAAGATATTCAATCTTTACAATTTGCCTTGGTCCAAGCTCACTTCGCGGATTTCTACGCACAGTAAATATACAAAAACTGTCCTCTCGAGAAAGGAACTTTTAAAATTACCTTTAAGTTATTACACCTGTCCTGAACAGCTTATTTAGTACTTCTTGTGCTAGCAAATTTATCAAAATGGACTGACGCTAGTTATACAAGTAGATGGTTGTCATTACTAATCACTTTATTTGTGACGTCACAACTTCGGACATATATTGGCCAAGACATCGAGACCTGTCCGCCAGGTCTTATCGAACGAGCTATCTAGGAGTAAATAACGTCGTTTCCAAAATATGGAAGTACCAAGCTTCTCTGTTGACAACAGAAAAAAACATTTAACAAATATGGGCACTGTGCTGAATACTCAACGTAAGCCGATTTTAAAACAAACCTTGTTTATTTGTACATTCAACTGGTATTATCAAAGTCATAAAATACACAAAATATGTTGAGATTTTCACATATAAATAGACATACATTCTATTATTAAAATGTAGTATAATAAGTACATGAGTTATTATTTTGTTTTACTTGTATATATATATATTATGTATATTTCTAAACATTTTTAGCTGAAACATGAGTATCAGAGAATACTGGTGTTGACCATTGTATGTCTGGTTTGCATAATAATAATAATAATAATAATAATAATAATAATAATAATAATAATAATAATAATATGAAATAGAAAAAGAGAAAGGAACCCAAGAAAGATCATTTTCTTTACGATAACGTGTTCAGTCGCAGAAATAATGAGAGAAGCTGATAAACTATATTCATTATAGGAGTTCGGTCCATACTCAGTAAAGAACTGGACTTATGTGTAAATACTTAAAATATATAAAAGAATGACACCATATTTCGATACAAGTAATTTTCAAATTTGTATCGAGTTTGTGTAACTTTTATTTTTATAAATCTAAATTAGCCTATATATTGTCTTACATTTTGTATTTTGAGTATCTAATACATGTACTGGTAGTCAGAAGTTAATAACATAACACTATTAAAGCAAACGTGTGCATTTCTATAAAGGCTACAAAAGGAACACCTCGCTGTAACTGGACGATATTCTACATGTTTATGACTTATTTCCTAAAAGAAAAAAAATCTATCCAATAAGGTCTCAAACCAGTTTCATTAAACATGCATCAAGGCGGATAAACACGCGTCCAAATAGTTCCTACAAAGAACAAAGAAGTCCCTCTTTTCCGTGGTTTCGACACAATAACAGGTATGTTTTTATTGGTACACTTTACATCTCGTAAAAACAATACGGCCACAGAATAAGTCGTTCCTGGGCTTCCATAATGTGCCAGTGTATTATCATATAACCCTGCCGTTTCTGAAAGTCCAAAACTGGAAAAACGAGAGCAGTAAGTCGAACGAATACGCTGTAAATTTCAAAGGTTTCATTTGAAACCATTTTCAGTTTAATGATAATTCATTGTCCAATGTAAACATAGACATGCAAATACAATGTCCATGAAAGGCATTACAAACTAGAACTATCACTGAATGTGATGAATACCCACCGAACACCCCACTGACACAGTATTTAAAATTTATGTAATATTTGCATGATGCTTTGATTATTGGACCTGCACAACTTAAGGTTTCTGTGAAGTATAAATAAATTTTGACCAGCGGGTTTGGAGATTAAAAGCGCACAATATTTTACTATCGCAAGCCCCTGTGACCTTTGATCGAAACATGGACCATGCACAACGAGGCATGGTGCTTATAACTTCTATAAAGTATCATTAAATTCTGACCAGAGGTTTTGGAGATAACGTGTCTACCAGATTTAATAGCTCGAGCTCCTGTAACATTGACATTTAACCTTGTGACCCGAAACATCGACCATGCACAACTAAGCATTGCACTTATCACTTCTGTGAAGTATCATTACATTCTGACCAGGGGTTTTGGGGATTTAGCGTCCACAAGATTTTACCATCTCGAGCCCCTGTGACATTGACCTTTGACCTAGAGACCCCAAAAAATAGACCATGCACAACTAGGCATTGTACTTATCACTTGTGTGAAGTATCATTAAATTCTGACCAGGGGTTTTGGAGATCTAGTGTCCATAAGATTTTATCATCTCGAGCCACTGTGCCCTTGACCTTTGACCTAGAGACCAGAAACATAGACATTGCACAACTAGGTATTGTACTTATCACTTGTGTGAAGTATCATCAAATTCTGACCAGGGGATTTGGAGATTAAACGTCCACAAAATTTTACTATCCCAAGCCCCTGTAACCTTGACCTTTGATCTAGAGACCTGAAACTTGAACCATGCACAACTAGGCATTGTACTTATCACTTGTGTGAAGCATCATTAAATTCTGACCAGTGGTATTGGAAATCTAGTGTCCACAAATTTGTCTGTACATGCCCAGTAGACATTATGGGGTTAGGGTTCGAGTACAACTTAGCATTGTGATGTTCTTTGAGTTAATTCCGTCATTATGGGGTTGAAAATGGTATTGTGGGGTTAAATAATTTCATTGTGGGGTAAAAAAATATCAAAGAAAGATCAAAGGGATAACCTCACAAAGTCCGTCTGGTAAGTACGTCCGTCCGTCTGACAGACCAGACGGACTTTGTGAGGTTATCCATTTGGTCTTTCTTTGTGTTTTTTTTAACCCCACAATACCATTTTTAACCCCACAATGACGGAATTAACTCAAAGAACCTTCTAATGCTAAGTTGTATTTAAACCCTAACCCCGTAATGTCTACTGGGCACGTACGGACGGACAGACAAACGAACAAGCTGAATCCAGTATAACCCCCTAACACTTTGTGTTCGGGAGTATGCGCTGAAGGCCTAGGGGCTATGGGTTAACTCCTCTAAAAACAACTTTTGACCTACGTGTTTTGCGCTGAACCTTACCTAAAGCGTTGGTCGAAATGTGCAGAGGACGAAATTCAATATAAGACACAGAATGAATGATTCACAAATATGGGTGGCAAGGAAGTTTGTTTTATTATAAAACGTACGTTAAATGAAAATAATCACATAGTCAACATTATAAATTGTTTAAACCAATTAAATTAATTCGATCTGCGCTTTGTACAACTTCAAGCGATATGATCTGATGATGTGGATCGAAAATTATTGTGTACCAAGGACAAGACCTTGAAACAGAAATAAACAAAGCAATACCAGCAATGAAATATAAATACAGTACTGTACAATGTGTATAACAGAAAAAACTAAAAAAGATTCTTGGTTACCTTGTAGTTGTAATCGGTGAAACCGTTCGCTGGGCCTTGACATGCAGCGTCCTCGATAAATGGCGGGTGATTTTGATCACGTGAGTTCCTTCTCGGGAATGTACGTAAATTATATCTTTTTTTTGTTGAGAAATTTATTTTTAGGTAAATATATATGTAATCGTTCGTAAATAACAAAGTTGTCAATGAAATAACATCGGAAATTTGAAAATCAAACTACAAACTCTTATATCGAGCTCCGTGCGTTTCCGTAAATTTCCGTAAATATCCGTACTTTTCCGTGATATGCATATGATTATCTTCCGTAATCAGCTAACAGCGCATTAATTTCTAAAACAGAAAAAAATGTGTAATGCAGCCCGTAAGCTATATACTTTTCTGCAATCGTTTGAAGTTGTATGTACTCTTTTTATTTGTAATATTTTCTTATCATATTCGACATTCAAACAGAAGATTGATCTGGTCTGTCTTGCACTACTTTCGCATAGCGCATATTTACAGTTGTTTTTCGCACATATCACAGTTATATTGTCTGCATTGTTTGAAATGTGGTATACTAACTTAAGCCAAGGGGACTTTCCGTCCCCAGGTAAAAAAAAAAACGTATAACTTAAGTGAATAATTCGGGATACGAGGTATCACAACATATAAACGATGCTCTCTTTTCCTTGAAACCAATTACACTGGAGTATAAAATGGAAACAAGTATTTTCTTTAGTTAATATAAAGCAGCTACATTGTTATCATGCACTAAAGTGTGTGTAGAACAAGGTACATGTTATAAATTTCTCTGAGTTCAACTTATATTTGAGAACATTTTTCTCCCTTTCATCAGTTAAAAGTATTCCTGAAATATTTCGTCATGCTTACGTTTGATTGGCATAAAACTTACTGACAAACTCACAGTATTGTTATTGTGGTTGTTTTCGATAATTTTGTAGCATTCATCAATACTTCCCGGTAAATAAGAAACGTTTCAACGCGTCTTTTAAGTTACTTATTATTAATGCCTCTGGCTGTATATGCACCCGACTAAGTTATCAGATAAAGCTAAGAAATTTGTTGAATCAAACACTTATTATTTTAGTATTTGTAACATTATGATTGTAGGTATGCCAGTGACAACTAATCTGTTTTTCGTGTATACGCGACGGAACAGACGGCAACTTTCGCTCCTTATAGGACATATTTCGTCACGTGACTATCCGCATTGTGTATTCTTGTACATAAAATTATATTTTATAAACAGTTCCCCTGTTTGACAACATAACAAAGAGAAACTCATAGTCAAAGACATCTTGTATTCATTGGATTGATTACTATTATGGACCTTATTCTAGTTTACATAAAATCCGCTTTCAAAATGATATGTTCACATACACATATACATGTATGGATTATTTCGCACATTTTGTCACTTTTACATAATAAAGCGAGTTGTAAAAATTGCACCGTTTTAACCTTTTTTCGAAAGGCACTGTATTATTAAACCATATCATGCACTTCACCATACATTAATTTTTAAACTAAACTTACACATTTACATGCACATTTATTAAAACTGTGTGCACTTTGACACTGGCGTTATTAGTTAAGCAAGTACGACTGAGATAGTAGGTTGCTATTGGACAACTATCAGCGAGCTCACAAGTTCAAAGGCATTGAGTACATACGTTTTTTGGTTCTCAAGGTTTGCTTTTTATATATTTATACACGAGCATTTTTGTGTTTTACATACCATGCCTTTTGTTTCCATTGCGTGTGTTAGAGATTCACCTAGCAGGGATTACTTTTATTTACACTGTCCTGTGACTTTGGAACATGGTGGGGGTAAGAGTGAGGTTGGGTGCACACCATAAACCGGTTTAAGCTCCCCAGTGGTGTTTTTGCCACTGACCGTTCCAAGGCGGTGCCCCACTGTGTTCCTTTAATTGTTCGTTTTGTCCTCGTGTGTTTGCTTTGTATGCTAGTGTGTGTTGGTAGTGTATATGTGTGTGTGTACATGATTGTGTGTGTGTGTCGTGTGTGTGTGTGTTGGTGGTGTGCACTTCTGGGTGCTGTGGGGTTCGTTTTGGGGAGGCTGCGTTTTTGGTACGTGGCATTCCCTGTTTGATATTATTTTTTTTTTTTTTTGTTTTCATTGGATGTCATTTCCGGTAACAGCCATTACACAGACTAAATCACATTACACATATATCTAGTTTAATTGGCGCCAGCAGGTTGATCCCACGGCAACGGGGCAGTTACTTAATTTTGATCCAAATAAAAGGGTGACAAAACGTTCGTATCTTAACTAGCGCTCTCAGTTCAAAACTTAATTGATAACCAATCAGCCAGTTAAAACCTATTTTCCCGCGCGCGCTGATTATATAAAAACGCAGGTGAAAAATAGATCTAATTGAATATACTTATATGAAATATAATATTAATGGGCCTGAAATCAGAAATTCTTGTCCGCGCTTCTTCTTGATTTCATTCCAGCAGCTGGCTGCTGTCCACCATTTGCATTACATTATGGCGTTATGACAACCAAATTAATGCGCGTCGAAATTTTAAAATAGAATCCGGGTAGTGATCACTAAATAATTTAAACGAATGTATTTAATTATAGTAAGTTGTAATTATAAGAATTGAATGAGTTTTTTTTTTTCTGCATTTCATCGAGTTATGACCTATCAGAAGTTTTACACCTAATTGTAACATAAACACCTTCGGTGTTTATACAAATTAGGTGTAAAACTTTTGACAGTTCATACCTCGTTGAAATGCAGAAAAAACACATTCAATTCTTAAATAAAGGGTTATTAAAAGCTGACCATACGGATAGACAGTCGAGCAGACAGATATAGATACAGACGGAAACAAATACAGACGGAGAGTCATTTTATCAAGTTAAATAGTCACAAAATGATTTTAAAAAATACGTCTAACTGAGAATAAATGATATCCTTTAAACGTCCATAACGTAATAAACCGTATACGCGGGTTAAGACAGGTTTGGCCTTCCATAGAAGCGACAGTTACCGCATGGAACACGATTTGTCTGTATGAATTTAAAGGCTTTGCCGACACCTGCTGAATGTTGAAAACTCAGACGTCAGAGGCAAATGCTGACACTTTAAGACAACCTTGAAAATAACCGTGGACACAATTTTTCCAGGTTTGAAAATACTTATTTTACCAACGTTCGCGTACAGGCCCCTGTGGGATTGTGCTTTGAGCGCGGGCAAATATTCTTTCATAGACATAAGGCAGACATGTCGTGCTCAAACCCATGTACATTGAAATCTTATGAGAACGCTTGAAATTGACCTCTCATTAACTAAAAAATAAAAGTCCATGCGCAGGTTAGTAGACAGGGTGACCCTTGCGCGTGACCTCTGTAGGAAGGCCAATGGAAATTCTACTTTCATGTTACAGCTCAGTCAGTTTGCTGACGTATACAACACGCGTAGTAAACCGAAAGTAGCATAACGTGATGTACAGTGTTTACAAAAATACATGTGTGTCTGTCGAGTGTGTAACAAAATATACCCGCTGTGCAAAGGATGTGAAGCAGAAATTATACTAAATACACTGTTTATGTTTGGGGTGTGTCTTTCTAAGACACGCAATTTATTAATATACAAATATATCATTTTATACAAACAAACCGATTCAAACAAGTTCTATCAGTATTATAGAGACAAATGATAAGCACAGTTTATAAGATATTAAACATACGCGCTCATTACAATGTGCAATAAAATAATTGATAATCAATCGGCCAATAAAAACATATGCGCACAGTTTACGTCACACATAGATAGCCACTAAAAATCCTTTGCGCTCACACGCACGATCGGAGACCAAGGGCTTAAAGGGGAATAAAGTTTTCGCCGTTTGAACAATTATTCTGAGAAATTTCGTTTTCAAAAACAACTTGTGATCCCAAGTGAGAACGTACGTTTTCAGTGAGAACAAAGATTTTCAGTTGAGAACTTGGGTTATCTATTAGTTTTCGGAATAATTGTGCAAATTGCATTCCATCGCTTCGCAAGTGCATAGAGCCTCGCCTTTTCCGGCCGCATCTTCCTCACCTGATAGTACCTGTTATGAAAAGACAGTAGACTAATATTCTCTATATCTCTTCCTCATCTTGTAATGAAACTGTAAATGTTTTTATGTCCTTTACGCCATGTATTTCAAAAATGATTTTAGTATAAATAAAATCAAGACAACACGAAGTTTTCAATTTAAAAAATGATTTTAAAAAGAAGTACAAATGTTTATACATGTAGACCTGTATATGTGTGAATGCTGTATTTATCATCTAGGATAACCACTTATTTCAGGAAATGCCCATATATAGGAACATATAATTATAGTTCCTTTTTATGCACAGATAAACTACTGGAATGGAGTCCCACATTAACTAAATACGGCATTGTAAAATATCACAGGTTTTAGACTCATTTCATCCAAATATCTAAGTCAGTTAATAGAAGGGTTTTTAGATTACTGAAGCTATCTATCCAAGTTTTTCAATAATAGTTGAACTATGTTAATTTTATCAATAAATGACAACATCTGTCTTCTTTAAACTTTACGCACGTATCAATTGGATATGCAACTTTTTGTCTAATTCTAGATAGGTAAAGTACATCGGATTGTTAAATAAACAACATTCGCAAGTGTTGGATGCACTGCATGAATATTGTGCACAAGTTGTCAGATGTCGGCTCACAGTTTCAGATTTTCGTATATCCTGTTGTTGTCTTCACGTAATGTGGCTGAAAGAAATATCAAAATTAAATATTTTATCTTATTTCCTTACAGGAGTAACTTTGTCTTGTCACAGGGGAAATTAGATATTTCATCTTAAGAATACAGACGTACTTTTTTCAGCTTTAAGTACCGAGCTGTTCATGTCGACCCATAAAAAATTGTATTAAAACAAAACAAATTGACATTTGAAATACAGTAAATACGGCCTCTATTCGAAAAAGTATGATGTTTTCTCGCTTCTCCGAATAAACGTCGATGTTGTCTTGGAAACATGTTTTTTTTTTCAAAAGTAGATAAAACGATTTAGATACCTGGTGTGTGTACAGATGAAGTACCAACTGCGTGGTTAGTGTTTTCATACACGTGCTTACTGCAAGAGAATAAGACAACTGTAAGAACATAACTTGCTTGTTTTTTTCAGGACAGCTTGACTCAAATGGAAGCTTCTATAGAGATTCATTAGATATTAAATTATATGACTAGGTGTTTTAGTTTGCGATCTATCAAAACAATAATAACTTTTATTGGGCACTGATTGTGTTCATCAGGATTTCCTGCCCTGTAAAATAAGTAAAATTAATATCATTCAACCCTGGCAGAAATGTTCACTGCATGTACTAAGTGTAGTTTTGCACATTATCAGGGCATTACGCTTGACTAAATTCTGATAGAATTATGAGCTCAGAACCATCAATATGAAGTATACATGTAGTTGTGCATACTACAATTTTGGGTTCACTCTCTTAAAGGTCAAGGTTTAAAGGGTACTAAAACCGAAAGTTTTGTCCGTGCTTCCTCTCCAAAACTACTTGCTTCATTTTCATAAAACATTGAATAAAGTATTGGTTAGTAAAGTTGTGCATACAATAATTTTAGGTCATTAACTCGAAGGTCAAGGTCACGGGGTACTTAAACATAGCTTTTTTTTCCAGAAATTATTTACAGAAAAAATACATTTCTATTGAACTCCAAAACCCCTTGCTGAATTTCAGAAAACGTACGTGGAACCATCGGTATAAATTCTTTTTGTACATTATTATGATTTTCGGCCAAAATGTCAAAGTGCAAGGTCAATGGGCCTGAAATAGGACATTCTTGTCCGCGCTTCTTCTCTTAACGTCGTGGCTTGATTTTTATAAAACATTGCAGGAAGCATCATTATAAAGTCATGTTGTGTGTATTATAATTAGGGGTAACTTCGTCAAAGGTAAGGGAAAAGAGGGTGGGAGATATCCGTTGTTTTGTGAAAAACAATCTCTAGTCAATACTTGTTTCTGATCTCAGAAAACTTGAACAGAAGAAATCATTTTGATTTTCACAATAAATCGTCAGTGTTAGCCTATTCTATGACTACACAGACCACACTTTATATACATGTAACACAGCACAAAGACGAAACTACGGCCGACCTTTGAACACAATTTAGATAAACTAATAAAGTGTGGTTAGCACGGCTAATATTATTAAGATGTTACCGAATTCGGACAAACAAATCTTATACTGATCTCTTCCCTTATCATTTTTATAATCGGATACGAAAACCTACAATGGCGGATAGAAATCAACGGACACGGACCGATCAGAAAAGCTTCAGCTTCAGTTTCAGCTGATTAAGATAAATTGGTCACAGACTCGTCCAAACAATTTACAAAAGCGTATGATCTAATAAAAACAGTTTATAAACATTATGTTCTTCTAAAACTGAAAAAAGTCATTAAAAAGGAATTATCACTTACTTTTCAGTTTTCTGATGATTTTCAACTGAAAGAAATGAAGAAAGTTACACATTTTATTCAATTATCTCCTAACCAGGACATAAAGTATTGACTGTGTAACAAAACCTTTATGATGCTAATATAAGACTGTTAAATATCAGACTTTAAACTGAACCCACAAAAAGACAGTGAAAAAGTGTTGCAACACCAACGTAGAAGACGAACTTCATTTTATGTTTATACGTTCCAAATATCGAATGCTAAGGAACTAATATATTGCCGAGTATCACATACTTCGTGCAAGTATGTTATAACTAGTTCAGTTATTCAATCTCGATAATCAGAACACATTTTCAAATTTAGTCTGCTACATAATCTACGTAATAAAGTACTCTGGAACGTTCCAAGACAATCTTTGTATTTACATGTAATACTTAAATGTAAAATGTAATCAGCTTGCATTTTATTCATGTTCCAAAGGATTTGTGTGTACATGAACATTATCCTTCATTTGTATTACAGTTTTAGCTACATTTCAAATTATATGTAGCTGAAAGTCTTTCAATGACACTGTGCTAGTTTTATATGTTCAAAGCAGCATCTTAAACGCAAGATATACGATGTCGTTGAAGGAGGTATATATCGTATACACTGGTATTTTATTTAGGCAGGTTATAATTTCAAATAGAAAGTAAATTACCAACGAAATGTTGTATATTTTCCGCATAGGTAAATAGTATGTGTTTTAATCTAACAATTACTCCCCTAGTCGACCTTTTTTCGTTAATTTAAAACACAGTTACACATACGCAAAGAAAGGTTATCATTCCTGAGTTATTTGAACTAGCTCTAAAAGGCTTATGTTTTTAATCTCGTTGTCTTAATTCATTTACTGAATCAGAGAAAAAAATCAGGTTTATAAAATTACCTCTCAAGAAATCATACTCATCTTTCTTGTCCCTGTCTGTAGAATGTTGTAATTGTTCATACATTCCGCTTCAAATTCAAAATAGAAGAACCCATTACATACAATTATTAAAATCATTCACAGCTAAAATCATTAAATCAAATTCAATAAGAAATCTAAATGTGTAGATCGTTCCATCGGATTGTTTAGTGTTACGTCTAATTGCAACGTTGATACAATATCGCAAATATGCGGGCATCTTATACATACAGTTTCAATTTACGCAAAATTAATCATAGCATTAACAAAGTATTTTAAGTGACAAGGTTTAATTGTAAAACTGGATCCTGTTTATAAGAAATTGTTTCAGAGCATGTTATCTGTTGTCTCCGTTGTTGAAGTTATTCGTTTTCGTTTATGTTGGCTATTATCTGCTTTGGAAGAATTAAACCTCCGGTCAACTTAAATTTCACAGGTCTCACCGTATTTACCTTTTATAAAGATGGTGGACCATAAGCACATCTAACAAACAAACAAATAAACTTTAATCTTTTCGTAATCATGATTCAGTACGTAAATCTAACATGAAATTTAAAATTTTGTATTTCTTTTATATGAGATTGTATATAAAATATGTAAAACAACTTAATCTAGCACTGAAACATTTTAAGACAAAACAAGGAGGGTTTACTCTGATGCTACGTAATTGCAGTATCTATAAAAACGTTCAGTTCAGTCTAATCAAAATTATCAGGTTTTACATTAAATGAATATGTACGGCGCTTAGTATGGTTTTTAAAGCTCGCGATAATGATAGCAACAACAACTATCAAGAGTCCAGTTTAAATATAAAATAATGAGTAATCACATCGGAAAAAATAAATGTCACAATCGTATCACGTGAAATGTATTGAGAAATAGACATGTTTCAAACTTACACAGAGTTGTCATCCCGCCGATTCATTTCGATCTTCGATTCTTCTGCTTTTTTGCCTGTTTTTCCAGTAATACTTAATAAGAAAACAAATAAAAATAAGCTGGCAGGAAACCTTAGAATAATGTATTTTATATGAATATTTTTACTAAAAAAGATCTTAAAGCTTGATGATTTTATGTTTACTTAAACAACAGAATGGGCCACCTGGAATTTGGACATGACATTCTTGCCATCATAGATCCGATGAAACTAAATACATGCAATAACACAACGATGATGAATGAGTGTGAATGAACTGATTTAACATAACTTCATGGAATTTCTATCGTGTATTGTGTGTAGAGATTCATAGGTTAAGCAGATGCTATTTATTATTATTATTATGGTAATGATAAATTACTCCTTTTTATAATAACATGATCAATAGATACAATGATTACATTGACTATTTACTGTGCACATATATAAATAGTTGAAACGGAACAAACAAACAAATTGTAGATGGTTTTCTGTGTAAAACTATGATCTATACGTCCGACATTTTAAATTCCAGTTCGATACTCATATCTTGTTTTAGCAATTTCATGAGATTTCGAATTGAATTGCTTGTAATAGTATCAATTAACAGAATAATCAGTTAAAACTTAATGCTACTTTGCATAACATTGTATGGAAATTGACAATATAAAATTAAAACAATTAAGATAGATAACAGTTTACACTTAAAAATAAAAGAAAGGAAATGATCAATTTCAGATTGATATAATTTTAGCAGACTGAAATCTCTGTAAAGATTGATTTTTTTCTTGTTATCGATTGTTTCGGAAGTACACCCCGACAGTTTTGCAACTGATTACATGTACAAGATTATAAAAAAGCTCTTATGATGGTTTCAAGTATAAACTATTATATTCTTAAACATAAAGCAAAGATATAATTATATAAATATCAGAAAAATGTTACCCAATTCTTTTGCGAATATTTGCTCGTATATTTCCTGAAATAAACGAATATGCAATACAATACATAAAGAAAAAAGTACATCAGAGAAGGTATTGTGATTGACTTTTGATTTAACAACCATAGGATTAATTCTTGACTTAAATTAACACAATTGACATGATTTGAATTTTAAGATTGTAGACACCGGGACTATGAGCTGTTTCTTACTGGGCTACAGGAAAGACTTATCAATTGTCTATATTTTGTTGATTTGACCTTTGCCTTGCTCACAGTAAGATAAATGACCTAACTAAAATCATAAAAAAATATGATTTTGGCATTCTGAGATTAGTTTCGAGCATAAGGCATGAAATATAACGATCGTGTTAGTCGAAAAATTAATACTGTTTTCTTTTCCGTTATGCTGAATACCAATATTTGCACTAGACAGAAACAGCGTCTTGTGATAGAGAACCAAACTTATTTTTTCAACGAAACAGACTAATCTTTGTTTGATCGATACGTGTAGTTGTATCTTTTGTGGTTGGGTTTAAATAATTAAAAAATATGTTTCACCATTCCATTAGGGCCTCATCTGTGGGGAGTAATTCTTTATTCTTACATTCATACATAACTAAATTGTTGTAAGCTTAATTACATCAGGACTGTAAATTTCAGCAAAGTTTAAAGAATATTTCAGAAAAGTGCTACATCCCTTCGAGGGCCTCATTTCTGAAACATAATCTAAGGGCATAGTGTGGATATTAGATTATACAGATGGACAACACTCAAACAATATCCCTCTGCCTTTGGCAGGAATAATAAATACTCTTTGTAATCTTGGTTACAGGTGAGTGTCATGATGGTCCAACTTTCAAAGTAATATCTCGAATGGTCAAGTCAAAGAAAGAACTGGTACAAGGACTCTTAGTCGATAAAAAAGTTAAAAGAAGATTACACTATATTGCTCACATGGCTATCATTGTCTATAGTACAAGGCCAATAATAACAGACCTGCTTTGAACCTTCTTGGTAAAATCAACTAGGCAATGCTTCATGTTAAATATTTATGCAAAAAAATTTATAAGTATTTCCTATGTAAGCCAATGTAAAGTCAAGCGACCAAACAGGCAAGGTCAATTCTGAGATGGGGGTTTAATTAAAACAATCTTTATAGGGATCCAGTAGGCAAGGCTACGTGCTAGATATCTAAGCTCTTGTCCTTTTGGTTGCAGAGAAGAACACTTTTAAAAAAATTCCTATATAAGCCAATGAAAAATCAATTAACCCTCGTATGGAGTTATTTTTGACCTAGGGGTCATAATCTAAATAAAAACATGGTAGAGGTCTACTAGGTAATACTACATGTAAGTTTCAGAGCAACATCTGTAATCGTTTGGCAAAAAAGGTTGGGTGATACGAAAAACATAACCAAGTACTTTCTAAGTAAAATAAAGGCCATGATTCTGACAAAAAACCTTGAAACAGTTATGTACTCTTGTCTGTTGATGGAGATCATGATTGAAAATAAGAATTGTAAGTTTCAAAGTAATATATCTAATGGTTGCTATATTGACCCTGTATCGCTCATCTGAGTACCAGAACACTCACCTAAGAAAGTCACTGGTTCCTAAAGAAGTCATTGGTTACTAAAAGTCATCAACTGCTATGGGCAGTCAGTGGTTTCTAAAGGAATGACTGGTCAGTACTTGAAGTAAGTGATTGCCAAAGACAACTGTTGCTAGTTGCAAAGGATGTCATCGGTTGCTAAGGAAATCACTGGTGGCAAAATGATGCTTAAGGTTGTTCAGGAAATCAATGGTTGCTAGGGATATACCTTGTTGCTAGGGGATTCAGTAGTTGCTAAGGAGTAACCGGTTGCTAGGGGAAGTCATTGGATGCTAAGGCTTCCACTGGTTGCTTTATAAGTCGATGGTAGCTACATGAACTCATTGGCACCTAGGTTATCTTCCCTATAAGTCTATATACAGATAGGAACCCCAATGCGCGTGGTCCCTTTTCATCTAAGGGGCACGATTTAAACAAACTAGGACCATTTGGCAATGCTACGTTTCTAGACCTTTATGGTGCAGCAGAAGAAAAAGTTTGGAGTTTTTGAAGATTTGGCCAAACATGTAGGTATGTGCAGACAGACGTCAACAAAAGACGACAGACAGACGCTGCATATCAGGCGATCACAAAAGCTTACCTTTAATCAGTTTTGATATATTTGGTTTTACAGAGAATCAACATTACATTTCAAAAACAATGTATTGTTGGAAAGCCTCATTCAGATAGAATGCATAGAGATCAAATATCAGAGGTCTGAGACAACTTCATAAGAATGAACTAAAATCATCGTTCCATTAATCAAGCAAATAAAAAAGAGGTCAATGAGCATTTTTATCCATATAGACAGGGCCTTTCAAGGTATGAAAAAACATAAATACGACCTATCATTCATTCATCCTGTTTCTAAGACTTGTATATGAAATAAAGTACCAAAGTTAAGTACATGCCTCAAATTATACTTTTCAAACTCCCGATAACATGCAGTGGTGCTAGTAGAGATATATAATTAAACTTGTCGACCATGATGGCCCTATAACATTAACCTGAGAACACGTGGTTATTGATGTTATGTTACCCAGTTCAAACAGAGAGAGATAACAAAGCGGGGCAGTTTGAGCAATTTTGAAAGAGAATAATAAAACGATTATTCCTGTGAAGTTTGAATATAAATGGGCCTGTTTTTTGGGAGGAGATGTCATGTAAAGATTGTTCTATTGTTAGCTCCAATGGCCATAAATTGCAGTGGACTGGCATTCTTTTGAATAAAATTGACATTAACTGAGTGGTTACAAAGGAGATGTCGTTTGAAGCAAAGTGTTGATGATGTACGACGCATGATCACAACGCACGACGACGCACAATGGAAATCAAGTGGTCACAATAGCTCACCATGACACTTCGTGCTCCGATGAGTTTAAAACAACCTTCGAGATTGTTAAGATATTGTTAGGGTTATGAACATCAAAGCGATGTATGCTGTGGCTGATATATATATATATGTATATATATATATATATATATATATATATATATATATATATATATATATATCTTGTACTTGTATATTTGACGAATATAGAGATTTGGTATAAAGGGGAAGGTACATATTAAAATTGTTAAAAGCATTGGAGATATTAGACTTAAATTACTTTAGATGTAACTTCAAAAATGGAAAGAAGGTCAAGGTCAGCCTAGATGAAAGTTAAAATCTGCATGCATAATTAAATAAGTTGGTTACATGAAACAATGATGTATAAAACCTGTATTCAGGAATTATTCAATTTCTATGCCTTTAGGCTGAATAATGTAGATTTGTATTTAAGTAATTCATTTAAACCACTTTATCTAGTTTGAAAAAAATATTTCATGCAATTGAAAAATCACAGATAAAAATGAACTGATCATTTGTTACATTTTCAGTCAACTTTGCAATCTCTGGTTTATATTATGCAATGACAAAGCTCAGGTTAAATTTTGACTACGAACAGATAGTCAAAATTAACTTTGTACTCAATTTTTGTCACCTAACCCATTTTTAAGAAATGTAGTAAACCATTAGGTTTGATGAAAGTGTTACATTCATTTCATATAACTAACTTACTTACCGAGATCCGCAAGGAAGATTGGTAAGTTGGTTTCATATTGTGCTTTCTCGATAAATAAAGTCGTTATTATCATTATCATTATTTTAATTATTATTATTATTATTATAATTATTATAGATCACTGGTGTCATTCAGAGAAATGTTCAGTTAAAATCAACAACCAACAACTGAGCAAAGTACAAAGAACATAGTTACCTTTTGTAATATAGCCTCTACGTCTCATAAAAACAACAACAACAACACCTATTACTATGATTAGGACAACAGCCGAGACTCCACCGGCCACACCTCCTGTTAAAGCAGTTGGGGGTGGTTGTGTAGTAGCTAAAATATAAGGAACAAATGATGTCCACAAAAAAGTCTGACTATATGAAAGTTTTATTGATAAAATGTACGCTATCCAGTCATTGTGATTTTCATCTTGAATAAAGCTGGTATAATTTAGATATGGTGAACATGTTAACAAGTTATTCAAATTCCTTCAAACAATGAGATATAACAGACAAATACCAGTTAGACATTGTATCGAAATTATTATAACGTCTCCATTCCACTTTACGTGAGAGAACATATGGGATATACATCTCATTTAATGGACTCTATATCTATGAAATAAAGATATTTAAGTTCTAAAAGCTTTTGACTTTTGTTTTTTATTATTCCACATAATATTTAATATACAAGACTAATGGGCCCAAGCTCAGACACGCTTGTTTACAATTGTGAATACTGCTATTGTGTCAATGAAAGCAACATGATTGTGTCTGTGTAATGAGGTTAAACATATATATGTGCTATATACAGTACAGCTGATACAATACTATTAAATACTGAATCCTACCTTTAGCCAGTGAAGTGAAGTTTATATACTGAGTGTAGGAGCTATTTCCTTCATCATTAGACGCATACATTCGCAAGTAATATGTTGTTGAATCATGTAGACCTGTAATTTCTGCTGAAATCGGTTCATTGCCTTCATTTATGCCATCAAATACTGTTTTCACTATTCGCCACTGTTTCAGGTCATTACTGACTTCAATAACGAATGTTTGCGCAACTCCTCCATGATAACCTCGTAACCAAAATAAACTCGCACTGTCAATCCGAATTTCTTCTAATGTGACATTTGATGGCAGGCTTGGCGGACCTATAGACAAACACACGAACATCTTCATAAATAATCTTGTTACTATTGTCTAAAAGCTCTTACCCTTGAACACAGTAAGTCCCTATAGCGGAGCTAGTCTGCAAAATGAAGTAACTCTTCATTGGAAGAACAAGTATTCTTAACGAAGCAAGTGTCCGTAGCGACAAAAGTTATGGTGTTTGGGTTATTGTATAATCAGAAACACTATACGTTTAGTAGCTAGTTTAATACTGCAATTCAAAAATGGCCAGCATGCATACAGGTATAAAGCGGGCGGGGCATGGCATGCATCAGTATCATGTTACATCATTACATAGCACATGTTTAATACAAAGCAAACGTTTTCATAGTGAAGCTAGTCCAGTTGATGGAGTAAGTCTCCGTCTAGAGAAGCAAGACTAGTCCAAAAACTTCAGCAAGTCCAAGAAGCTCAGACAGTCCTGTTGTTGCATCTAGTCCAGGAAATGCATCAAGCTCAGTGAGTATAGCAAGCCATAGAAAAGCTCTGCCGCAGTAACTGTCATAAATAACATTGATTTACCAAACACCAAAGACATTTACCGGTAGTAGACATACTTGGCATTGTTGCTGCACTAAAACTTATAGATTGATTCGCTAAGGTTTAATTTTAACTATGAGGACTCAAATTCAAATCCACATGAAATTGTTCGCTTGTCCGAAATCCAATCATATGCGAAAACTGATTCGCCCCTATTTTGTCAATATCCGTTAACTGCCATTTCTTGATTAAGTATTCCATATTTCAGATATGAAAAATATAAAAATACAGTAAACTCCGTTTGTAACGATATTCAGGGTCCGTAGAATTTACATCGTTACATCCGACTATCGTTACATCCGCGTTGGCCGAAACCGAAAATATGTGTAGCGTGCTTGATAAAAAAGGTGCGCAACTTAAGACATAGGAAAAGTTCTATATACGATTTGTTTACATACAATGTATCTATGCACATATGTGCATAGATATATATGCGTCATTTTCATCAAATTTTTGAAATTATATACATTGTACATTATGCAAATTTCTTTGATCTCGCATCTTCAAACCACTCTAATTGTATGTCCCATCCTTATTCTAGCCGGACTGAATGCCGTAGTTTTATATGTGTTAACGATTGCATCCCGACATTTTGTATGATTGTGATTAGTGAGATTAAATTAAAAAATCAGCAGCAATGTCTTTTTGTTATAGATTCTATATAAACGTTTTATCTTTCGAATAGGGGACTCCGTGAATGTTCATGTACTGTACGAAAATACATGCACATTTTACTCAAAAATCAAGACAAGTATCTACCCACATATGTTTTCGCTCAGCAAATGGCATTCAACTATAAATGTGTGTTAATCACTTTTAATTCAATGAATTGTTAGTGCGATAATTTGATCGATTACCCGTAATTGTTTAAGCCCCGGTCATTGTCAATCGTTCACACCTTCTCGCAAACCATAAATATCTCGTTGAATTGGAAAACAATGCATTCAGAACGTGAGAAACGCATCATTACATACGTTCAGCTGAGTCTTAATATTACTATAAGAGTCGGGACTTCAACCATAGCATCGTTACAAGCGGTATATCGCTACAAGCAATATCGTTACAAATGGAGTTTACTGTATGTGTTTTATTTATTCATTTATTCAAAAAATCAAGTTATCTTGACTGATACGTATAATTTAAGTTCAGTATTTTTAAAGCGTAAATTTATCTTTTGTTCATTTAGCAGTTTTCTCAATTTTCGACCTACCTTGTTGGTTTTTAAAAATATCAAACACGGACAAAGGCTGTTGCTTTATGTTAGGAAATAATAAACTTCGTGAGAAACTAATCGTTTTAGGAGAGAAAAACAACGTTTGACTGTCAAAATAGATATAATAAAAGATTGTCAGTAATTATTACAGCTTAAGATTACCGATTAAATAAAACAAACATTGTTTTCAAAACGAAGTATGATGTTTTAGCAACACAATACATTAAAAGCTTTGACAAGCCACACTATCATCAAGCATAACCAGACAAAAATGTTTGAAATTTACAATTTTTGCAGATTGTCGAAGCCTGCTGCCACAAATTTAAAACCACGCCAATAAATGAAAGACGGAAAAATCGTGAAAAAAAGACCTTGCGAATTCAAAGCAATTACAGTAATGAATGTGTGAAATCAACTTTTCCTCTGACAACTGTCATTTTAGATTATTCGTATCTCCATAAATTTTCCAATGCAAGTCTATGTAAAACTAGAACTATCACTGAAGGTGATGAATACCCCCGTTATGTAACATTTGATGCTTGAATTATTGGACCTGCACAATTTAAGGAATGGTATATGTACTGATCACCTATGTGAAGTATCATCAAATTCTGACCAGGGGTTTTGGATATTAAGAGCGCATAAAATGTTATTATATCGAGCCCCTGTGACCTTGACCTAGTGACCTAGAAACTATGCATGGTACTTACAATGTATCACTTCTGTGAAATATCATTAAATTCTGACCAGAGTTTTAGAAGATAAGGAGCGCACACAAATTAACTATTGGTGCCCCTGTGACCTTGACCTTTGACCTTATGACCGGAAACACATGCCATGCACAAATAGGCATGGTTCTTATCACTTCTGTACAATTTCATTAAATTGTGACCAGGGATTTTGGAGATTTGAGGTACACAAGATTTACTATCTCGAGCCTTTGTGACCATGACCTTTAACCTAGTAACCCGAAACAGGGAATATGCACAACTGGGCATGGTACTTATTACTTCTGTGAAGTATCATTAAATTCTCACCAGGGGTTTGTGAGATTAAGCGTCCACAAGATTTAACTATCTCGAGGCCCTGTGACCTTGACCTTTGACATAGTGACCAAAAACATATACCGTGCACAACTAGGCATTGTACAAGTATCATTAAATTCCCACCAGGGGTTTTGTAGATTTAGTGTCCACAAAATTCCGTCTACAGGCGGACGGATAGACAAGCTGAATCCAGTACATTCACCCCTTACACTTTTTGTTTGGAGGATATAATAATCATCCCGGAGGTGTGCCCAAGTTTGACCCCAGGAGCATAATTTGAACAATCTTGGTAGAGTATCATTAGGTACTATAAAAACTCCATAGAAACTGGGATTTGCTTAAACTTTCCCATAATGCATCTGACAATAATTTACACAATTACAAGCAAACTATACTGGTATCCTACATGTTAACCGGACGTTGAATTATCCGGACAATTTCGATTTGCACGTAATTTAACTATTATCTTTTGATCCAACGTGTAATGAAGATACCCAGATCATGAAGACGCTTTCCGTGTCTGTGAAAGTGTAGTCAACTTATCACTTAGGTGAACAACATTAATAAACCTGATATATATGTACCGCACTTGCCTTATGTTTTGATTGCAGACGGCCATTGTCACGTGGGGGCTTAATATATCAATGCACATGCGCACCTGCGCAAATGTATAGCGATATCAACATTCCGTTTCAACATTAGTTCAATAAACTTTTAACAGTTGGGAATGGGGAAGACCTTGCAAATCATTAAGAAAATACTAAAATCTTAAAAAAAGTAATCAGTTTTCGTTAAATTCATACTGAAAGCATTAAATAACACATTTAGTACATTAAGACCTAAATCAATGCAACCATGACGAACCTCGGTTCAGGATTAATGCTATAAATAGTAACCGGTTGTTTTTCCGAGAATGCCACATGTTTACCTTTAGCTGTACAGAGCATAATGTGAGAAAATCAACCAGAAAGAAAAAAATCTGATGAAATAACAGACATTTTACACAAATAAACAATTGTCCGGATGATTGAACGGACGTTGCATATTTCGGGGACGTTTCACTGGTTATGTTATTACTCGAATTGAACTAGAAAACATATTTTGTGACCTACGCAAAGTATAAGGATGCGTACAGCTGAGACCGAAGTTCATTGTGTGAAAATTTCGTGTTTCTATCTGCAATATTGGCATAATTATGTAGAAAAAGGTCCCGTTTCTGTCCGATTAATTGAAAGAAACCAGTAGCTTATAAAAGGTGTAAAAATGTTCACGTGTTCTAGGCGTTAAAGGAATAGCCAGTTTATGTCATCAGCCGAAATGCACTAATTGTCATAGGATCAAGGAAGGCAGTACATGTACTTTCACAAGTCTATTATAAATTACACTGTACAAATTGAAGCAGTAAAAGTGTTTTTTAAGATGTCAAATGTGAAACATGCAATACTTGGACCTGATTATCTGGCTTGGAAAACAAAAACTAGGCCAAAGGTCACCATCAAGTTCAGGCAAGGTCAAAGTTGAAATCTGCATTAAAAATTATATATATTGTTCAAATTTCAAATTTCATTGCTGTAGCTTCAGCAAGAGCTGTCAGTAAGACAGCATTCTCGACTATTCCCAGTGTTTTCCTATAAAATAAAACAAGAGCTGTCAGTAGGACAGCGAGTTCGACTTTTCTAAATGCTTGTCAAAAAACAACTTTGGCAGTAAAAGGCAAAACAATGATCTGTATAAGCAAGACCCACAAGTGGCAAGATATTAAGTCAAAATTTATCAAACTTAATTGTTTAATATCCTTAAATACTACAGCAAAGTTTTAAATAAATACTTTGAGTGGTTGATGATACATATGCATGACAGTGCAAGTTGCATAAAATATTTGGCCTTAAAAATAAATATAAAATTTTTGGCCTTACAAAAAAAATGTTGGCCTTAAAAAGAAGAAATAATTGGCCATAAATAAAAATATTATGTGGCCAAAAAAGTCCTGGTGGCCTTGACATTTGACCTACTAACCTCAAAATCAACAGGGGTAATCTGCTGGTCATGACCAACCTAAAAATCAAGTTGAAAGATGCTAGGCTACTGACGTCAAAATCAATATAGGTCATTTGCTGGTCATGACCAATCTCTACATTAATTTTCAAGATGCTAGGCTTAAGCGTTCTAGAGATATCGTCTATTAACCGTTTTAGTATTCCAAGTCACTGTGACCTAGACCTTCTACCTACTGATCTCAAAATCAATAGGGGTCATCTGCTGGCCATTTCCAACCACTACATTCAAGATGCTAGGCCCACGCGTTCTTGAGTTATCATCCGGAAACTGTTGCTCTACCGACCGACCGACCGACCGACCGACCGACCGACCGACCGACCGGCATGTGCGTAGCAATATACCCCCGCTTCTTCAAAGGGGGGGGGGGCACACCAAAGGGGCATTATTGTGAAAAAATCCTGCACAGAGATATGTTCTCTTGTCCTTAGATGGAGGTAACAATGGTAAATAAGATTGTTAAGTTTCAAAGCAATATTCTATAATGGTTTTGAAATAAAGTGGGGTGGTACGAAAAACTTAACCAAGCCCAATGCACTTTCTTAGTCTAAAAAGGGCCATAATTCTGACAAAAAACTTGACAGAGTTATGTTATCTTGTCTGTTGATGGAGGTTAACAAGTATGGTAAGTGTCAATAGTCAATGGTGTGACACCAACGCCGAAGCAGACACCGAGGCGAGTAGGATAGCTCCCATGTTCTTAAAAAAGTCGAGCTAAAAATTGTCAGTAAATAGCAAACCAAAATCTTTGTTGACTCTCTAAGTATAAACTAGAAAATTGTTATCATCCAAAAATGTGTCAAAAGTAATATCTATGGTAACTCAATTGCTTTATACCCGTGAACATTATTGCTAACCATAGGAAGTTACTGAAGTATGTGCATGATAGCACCTTGCACGCAATTCAGTCAAGAGTAATTTAACTTGATTGTTGGAGACCCACAATTCTAAAGATGTATCAAATAAATTTCAGCAACGCTAACATAGACATATGCCTCATAGTAACTTGGGCCTGACTTGAATAAAATTCATACAAGAGTTATCAACCTTGAATGTCAGACACTCTCATGACTTTAATGCAATTACAAACAAATCCATAAGTGTGTATTATAGTACCTTGCATGCAAATCTTTAACCAAAAGTTCAAGGACCATAACTTTTAATTAATTCAGTCAAGAGTAATCTAACTTGATTGTTTGATACCCCTAAACACTTGATCAAATCAATTTCAGCAATGGTAACTTAGATATATGCCTGATAGTAGATTGCACATAAAACTTTACCAGTCATTTGCTGCTGGTCATTACCAACCTCCATATCAAGTTTAAAAATGCTAGGCCAAAACAATCTCGAGTTATCATGCGGAAACTCTTTTACTATTCCAGGTCACGGTGACCTTGGCCTTTGATCTCCTGACTTCAAAGTCAAAAGGGATCTTCTGCATGTCATGACCAATCTCTACATCAAGTTTCAATCTCTTAGACTCAAGCGTTCTCAAGTTATAGTCCGGACACAACTTGGAAGACGGACGGCTGTCACTTGGCCTCTGACCTCCTGATTTCAAAATTAAAAGGGGTCATTTGCTGGTCATGACCAACCTCCATATGTTGTTTCAAGATGCTAGGCCAAAGCGTTCTCGAGTTGTTATCCGGAAACCGTTTTACAATTCCGGGTCACTGTGACCTTGACCTTGGAGGTCATGGGTCACATTCCCACATATAGTTTGCATGTAAGTTGTATTGTCTTTATGTCAATTATCATTAAGATTGGAGCTATAGTTGCAGATATATAACAAGAAAACGAAGCTTGCCTTAAAACTTAAACCAATAACGACAATGTCGCTGCCTCCGCCAACACAAGTGGAATAGCCCTCCTTATTCTTCGATTTAGACAAGCTCAAAATCAGTACAAACTTACCTAATGGAACTATTTCAACAGTTCGAACAGTAGAGTTTATCTCATTTGATACAATGATGTCATAGAACCCAAACTTCTCCTTTGAGTCTATCATGATGCTAATAGTAGCCCTGGTCCCGTCCGTTTTAATAATGTGTGAAAATACTGGCAAATCCACTTCTACATGAGATTTTGAAACAGTGTAGATAAAGTCTGTTTGTCTTGAGCCATTTTCATTTTTATAGCATTTGACACCAGACCCTTCTACATTAGAGTAATAGTCAAATCCTAATGTGACGTTTTCCTTAAATTTTCCAGAAACTTTCTCATTCAAATGTATCATTATCGGGTATGCTGAAAAATACAAAACGTTATCTGTGATACTTGTTTTTAGATGTAGTAATCAGAGGGCAAAGATGGCCCTATATCGCTCACACACAATGCGACTGAACTTCAACCTTAAACCATAATATAAACACAAATATTCTGTTTGAAATTGACCTTGACAAAATTAAACATACTGACCGATTCACATGATGATTGACTATAAAATGTGACTTCTAGAATATTAATAAGGTTTTTCTTTGATTTGACCTGGTGGCATTGTTTTTAATCCCACGTGACTCACATTCACTCACAACAAAATTTCATGACATCTGGGTATTACATGTGGCCAACAGAATGTTAACAAGATTAAATTTGAATTGTTTTAGTGACCTATTTTTTTACGCCAAGTGACCCAGTTTCAAACTCGACCTAGAAATCATTGGAAAAAACATTCTGATCAATTTTCAGAAAGATTGGATATTAAACGTGGCCTCTGAAACGTTAACAAAAGTTACCTTTGATTTGACTATGTGACATAGTGTTTGACCCCAGGTGACCAAGATTCATTTGACCTAGAAATCACGAAGACAAACATTCTGACCAATTTTCATGATTGAGAAAGAAATGTGGCCTCTAGAGTGTTAACAAGGCTTGTCTTTGATTTGACCATGTGACCTAGTTTCTGACCACTATGAAGCCATAATTTGAACTTGACCTTCAAAATAATACAGACAAACATTCTGGCCAATTTTCATATGAGTCAGGGTAATATATTAAATGTGACCTCTATATGGTACTTATCACTTTTGTAAAATATCATTTTATTGTGACCAGGGGTTTTGAGATTAAAAGCGCAGAAGATTTTAAAGACCTTTGACCTAGTGGCCCGAAACATAGACCATGCACAAGGAGGCATTGTACTTATCACTTCTATAAAGCATCATTAAATTCTGACCAGGGATTCTGGAGATTAAGCGTCCACAAGATTTTACTATCTCGAGCCTCTGATACCTTGACCTTCAACCTTGTGACCCGAAACACAGACCATGCTAAACTAGGCATTGTACTTATCACTTCTGTGAAGTATCATCAAATTCTGACTAGGGGTTTTGAAGATTTAGCGTCCTCAAGAGTTTACGGGCCACTGTGACCTTGACTTTAACCTAGAGACCCGATACATGGACCATGCACAACTAGGCATTGTACTTATTACTTCTGTAAAGTATCATTGAATTCTGAACTGGATTTTTGGAGATTTAGCGTCCTCAAGATTTTACAATTTCGAGCCATGTGACGTTGATCTTTGACCTAGTGACCCGAAACTTACACTTTGTGTTCGGGGAGGGGGGTATAATAAACATTTTTACCAATTGTTATGAAACAGGTAGGCCAATAGACATTTAAAACAAACATAGTGAAGATTAGTTAGGAATTGTTCAAGTAAAACAATTGACACCTCTAAATTTGCCTAATTTTGGCAACGAAAAGTCATAAAATTCGGCGAGATTGGGACAATTTGATTGTTGTTGGTCTTGTTTAATAAACATTCATATCAAATTTAGTGAATATTGTTTATTGTTTAAGTTAGAGAGAAGAAAATTAAAAAAATTGCCTTATCTTTGAAATTTAACGGCAGTAACTTCAAAGTGATGTAGCCAATTTGGCTGGTTACTAGTCTTGGCTGAGATATAAGGCCAATAAACACTCGCAGCAATTTAAGTGAAAATTTGTTGTGGATTTAAAGTTTGAGAGCGGACAACTAAATGTGATTTTGGAAATTACAAAGGCAATCACTCCTGAGTTACTTGGCAATTTGGCTGGTAATCGAACTTGGCCGAGATATTTGACCAATAAACATTCAAACCAATTTGAGTGACAATTGGTTAGGAGTAAGTTTGTTTAAGTTCAAGAGCGGGCAACTTTATTCACACCAAATTTTGTAAAGTTCCCCTTAGAAGTTGAAGTAAGAGAGCAAACAACTTTTCGTATGCTGCTCACCTGTGGATAAATAAAAATATTGTCCGGGCAGAAACATGGGAAATAAAATTAAATTGTGAACTCATAAATGTATACCCTTTGTATATGGAATAGCCTCTCCACTAGACTAGATGATACTATTTTTTATTTAAACTTCAGCCTCTTGTTCTAACAAGGCACATTCATTTTTGGCAGCAAAGGGAAGGAATTTGCATGAAATAAGTCGGCAGATAATCACAAAATAGAAGTATATGTAAGGACTGAATACCAGTCTATAATATGGAGGTGAACAGTTAGGTCAAATAAGAAATCAAAGTTAATTCTGATAAAACTCGGCAATTATTTTTCCAAACATACTTATTTATATAATGATACTGGTAGTGTATGAAAACCTTTCTTATGATATCATATTGATGCTACACTGTAGCTATACACGCCTCATTAGTTACTCACTAGATTCTATGCTTAAATCAAATATATCAAGTGATGCATGTAAAATTTGACATTAAATCAGTTTTGGGGATCTACATGGATATCAGTACAGGGATATATAAACTAAAGCACATTTATGGCAAAAGGGCAAGAAACACCCAAAGTTGCTAAAAAGAACATGCTAGACTGCAAATGGATAAAATAGCCATAAGTCACCCAGCACGGTCTAGTACAGTGCTTATCCTGAGCTAGTGGCAAAAGTTAAAATTTAAACCGTTTAATTATTGAAGTATCATTAGAATACTGAGCCCACTTACATTTCACTAACAATAGAGCTGATCCCTCCATATATTCTTTATCAGTACCAAAGACTTTAATTCCATTACTAGCAGAGCAACTGTAGACACCGGAGTGCTCATATGTCAAAGTTTTTAGCTGAAGATTATTTCTTCCTGTGTGCTCTGACAAAATTGTATCATATCCTGGCCACTTCTGTATCCACTTGCCATAGCTATAGCCAGTGTTAGGAATACCAGAAGCGTTACATATTATTGACACAGATTGTTCCTTTATAGTTGTGTTTGATGTCACTACACTGACAACCGGGGGATCTGAAAAGAAACATTTTAAAATTCTGAAACTTGAAGTACAGTTAACTATTAGCTAACAGTGGGACATGATGGCCCTATATCTTTCACCTGAGTGAACACAGAACGTCTGCAATACATGATCAGATCTGCACAGATAATAATTGTGTTTTTAGCAGAGCTCTGTTGGCAATATTGTGGTATGTATGTATGTATTTATTTCAGTACCAAGTACCAAGGATAACACAATAAAGAGCAAGCTCTTATTTCCATTGTGGTCCTTTATTTTTTTAGAGAAAGAAGCAGATACAAGGGAATCCGGGTACCAGACCCCAGCTCTTTTACGAATAGACCCCTTGGTTCTTTTCTACGTGCCCGGTGTATAGCACCGATACACGCGAGACTACCTCTGGGTTTCTAACCAGTTCATCTCAGATAGGTGGGAAACACTGAAAAGCGTTTCTGAAATATCCAGTGCCTCGGCCGAGAATCGAACCGGGGACCTCCGGATTGGTAGTCCAGAGCGTTAACCACTCGGCCACCACACCACCTATCGGCCACCACACCACCTATAAAGGCCATACAAGTGACGATCCTGTGAAGTTTGGTTGAAACTGGCCCGATTGTTAAGAAGATATCGTTAACAGGTTTTTCTATTTTTAGCTCTGATGGCCATTTTGTGCAGCTGACTGGAACCATTTGAGCAATTTTGAAGGGGGACCATCCAAGGAACTACCCTTAGGAGTTTGGTAGAAATTAGCCTAGTGTTTAAGATGTCGTTTAATGGTTTTTCTCTTTTTTCAGCTCAAATGGCCATTAAGTGTAGTGGGACAGAACTATTTAAGCAATTTTGGGGGACCATCCACGAAACAATCCTGTAAAGTTGGGTAAAATTGGCACAGTGGTTAAGGAGATGATATAGTTTGAAGCAATTGTTGATGACGCGTGGTGACGATAACACTTTTTATAATGATTGTGGGTCATATATGTGCCTGTAGAGTGTTAACAAAGTCTTTCTATGAATTGACCTGGTGAACTAGTTCTTGATCACATGTACCCAAGTATTGAATTTATAATGATTGTGGGTCATATATGTGCCTGTAGAGTGTTAACAAAGTCTTTCTATGAATTGACCTGGTGAACTAGTTCTTGATCACATGTACCCAAGTATTGAATTTGTCCGATACCTTGTGGATATACATCTTTGGTGCAAGTTTGGTAAAGATTGCACAGGAAATGTGACTAGATTATTAATGAGCTTAAGTGTGGACGACATATTGACAGATGCCAGAAGACAGAGGGCTTACTTAGCCTTAAAACAAGAGGGCCATGATGGACCAATAGCGCTCACCACAGAACCACTGCTCCAAAGGACAAAAATAGGTCAAAAGGTCATACAAATTTCAAAATCGGACCAGCCATTTAGGAGAAGCTATCGTTTAAAGACTTTTCTATTCATATTTTAGCTGTAACAGCCTTTATTTGAAGTGGAGCAGGACTGTTCAAGACATTGTAGAAGATGATTCTCATATGATAATTGCAGTGTATTTAAGTTAACCCCAGATGACCCAAATTCAAACTCGGGTCAGATTGCATCAAAGCAGTCATTCTTATCAAAGTTCATGAAGCTCCAGTTAAATATTTTAGATTCCATTGCATACACAAGGTTTTTCTATGATTTGATTGGGTAATTTACTTTCTGACTCCAGATGACCCGTATTGATCAAACTTGATCTAGATTTCATCAAGATAATCATTCTTACCAAGTTTCATGAACATCTAATAAAAATGCAACCTCAATTGCATACACAAGACATAGTTTTTGACGCATATTCAAACTCGACCTAAATTTTAAGGAAATCAAGTGAAAAATGCAGCCTCTTTTGCATACACAAGGTAAGTGTGAACAGATAACAGATGACAGACGACGGAAACAAGGCGAATACAATAGCTCACCATGAGGTATAAAAGTACCCAGTGACCTTGACCAAACGAAAACAGCCAGTTATCTTGACCAAGACAAAACATGAGAATTAAAAAAGACTTAAAACGGTGACATAGACTAACAACACATTCCCTTCACTAATATTTTCAATAAAACTTTAAAGGATGGGTAACTAGAGGGATGTTTAAATTATTTAACGATGGGGTCCCAAGGTCAGCCAGATTCGAAATTGACATAAGAATCATTAGGACAAACATTCTGATCAATTTTCATGATAACTGATCAAAATACGTGTCCTCTACAGTGTTAACAACGTTTATTTTATTTGACCGTTTGACCTCATTTTTCATCTAAGGTGACCGTGATTCGAATTTGACCAAGAAATAATTGAGACAAAACTAATATTCTGACCAATTTTCAGGTTAATTGGGTAATAAATGTGGCCTCTAGAGTGTTAACTATGTTTTTTCTTGAATTTGGCCCTGTGACCTAGTTTTTAACCCCAGGTGATCAAGATTTGAACTTGATTTAGAAATCATTGAGATAAACATTCTGACAAATTTCATGATAAATTGATAGTACATGTTACTTCTATAATGTTTACAGTGTTTTTAATTTGCTCGTGTGACCTTATTTCTGACCTCAGGTAACCAAAATTCAAACCTGACCTACAAATCATTGAGATAAACATTCTGATCAATTGTCATGAAGACTGGATTTCAAAGTGACCTCTGGAGTGTTAACAAGATAAGTGTGAAAACACAAAAATACAATGGATAATAGCTCAATTTTGAGCACTTTGTGCCAAGGTGAGCTAAAGACTGAAGAGCCATTACTCTGTGAAAAATAATCCGAACAAAACCTGCACGCACAACTAAGCTTGGTATCAACTGCATGTACCCTTGCGATGTTTCATTCAATTCTGTGCAAGGGTTTTGGAGATGAAGCGTGTCTAGAGACAGATGGACAATCAAGCTGAATCCAGTATACCCGTGCTGACAAATGTGTTATGTGTGGGTATAAAAAACCAACAGATCAACTAACAGGCTATGTGCTGTATCCCCCCCCCCCACCCGACGTACTTTCCAAGCTATTACAATGTATTTATCTTCGAGCATTAATATTAAAAATGTCCCCATTACTTGATGTATATTTTGTACACTTGAATTTCCACAGATAAATATTGTACTTGTATATGTAATATATTTTATCAATGTATTTTATGATTATTAATTTACATCATCCCACTACTGAGCCAGTGAAAAGAAACCTACCAATTGTATAATATGGTCTAAACAACATAACTAACTCACAATTTATTGTAAGTGAAACAGTTTTCTCATCTGCCGTTTGTACTCCATTATCTGCAGTACATTTGTATGTTCCAGCATCTGTTCTTCTTACATTACTTTTAGTGTATGCTAACTGGTTGCTGGCAAGTGTTCCAGTGCCTTGATGGAGAATACCATTGTGTCGTTGTTTGTACCATCTAAAGGTAGATGCTGGTTTACTGGTAGCTTTACACAGAAGAAGAGTATTACTTCCCTCCACAGCTGTTATGTTATCCATTGGGTCTATCAGTGGACGATCTGAAATATTGAAGTTTTAAAACTTTGTCAACTACAGAACCAATTATCAGGAAAGGTTTAACCCTTACCCTGTTAAATGTCTAAACTGGAACTGCCTTCTTTCATTTAGGACTGTACCATTGCTTGTGTAAAGAGGTGACCTCAAAAGATTTAATGACCGAATAACAAACAGTTCATGTCATAATCAGACTGCATACTTATGTAGGCTCTTCATGAATTGCCTTAATTGCAATGTCAGAATCATTTGCCATCAGTAGGCTTAAGGGAATACGATCCAATAATTGATCACATCTAGAAATGTTCACTGAAGACAATGTGGATAAGAATTTATAGGTAATCTTGTTATTGTACTCCTGCAAATCCGGTATTATACGCGATGTTTTTATTTTTGTTGTTTTACATAAATCAATTTCATCCCGATTCAAATTCTGTTTAAATTTACATCTAGAAGGTATGGCCTATTCAAAAATACTGTCTGATAATACATCAAGCTATCAAACAGTAGTCTATGTTAATTAAATTGACTATTATAATTCATTTTAAACATTTGGATCAAACATTTTTAAAGCAAATATTATCCCAAATTTTGCATATCCAAATTAAACGCTATTTTCTACATAATAATTAATGCTAACATGTACATCACGGCAAAATTAACGTTTAAACAGGATGCACATATCTTCGCCTCGGTGGGTACACGAAGGCCTACTAGTATATATCATAAAAAGTGTGAACTGCCTGTGGAGCGGATGGTCCATCTCATCTTTAACATCTTTTATCATTATGCAGGATATTAACCGTCTGCGCTAACATTTGTCACAGCATTGTTCAGTTGAAAGCATATCACTTTAAAGCTGTTTGAGGATGGACTCTTATCACCTGATTTCAAGGTAATTGACCTACACAAAAAGCATATTCTTGTAACATTCTTAATATTAAATGTAATTATGTTACCAACTGTAGGTAGTATATTGTATTTATTATTTATGCTGCTTACAACTGTTGAACACTCCATCATCTATTTCATGTAGAATCGTTACATACTTCACATATAACAGGTTATTATCCAGCTAACCTAGTTCTAGTAGGGCCCAATAAAGCACGGAACTTGATGCAGTTTAACGTTCTGGATTTTAATAATATATTATTTTATTATATTCGATGGTTTATAGAAATATAACGGTGGATTATATTCCGATAAATTCACTGTCCACTCAGTGAAAATTATCAGAACTCTCTACCCGGTTTAACGTCAAAATGTATACCTAGCGTACTGAATGCCGTAAACCATACGACGATGACGTTGTTAAAATGACGTCATGTTTGCTATGCTTTCTGGTGACATTTTCTCGCGATTTTCAACATTTTAATGAAACAAACTCAACAAAGGGAGAGTTTAAGACATACAATAAACAGAAAATTGTTGGTATCCATGTAATATCACGATAATTTCACTTGTGAACACCAAAAGTAGTTATTGACACTCGTGGCTGCACCACTCGTGAAAATATCATTTTTGGTGCCCTATCGGTATAATTACAACGTGATATTACACCGAAACCAACCATTATCCTATATATAAACATTCCGCCACAAATTCTTAAATCCGTGAAATAATTCAGGATCATTGTTTTTGTGAAATAAAGATCATGCAATATAAAGTGATTTACAGTATTCAGAATAGTGTTAACAAACAATCCATGTAAAACGCATTTCAATACATGTACTCAATTCTAAGTCTTGTGCATGTTAAAATATGCAAAAAAAAGTTTCTGGATTGCCTATTTCCACAATTGCTAGATATTACTACACTATTCAGGAGAGATGATGATAGATATAAGATGCAAGATGACATACTGTTTTCTAACCACAGCTCTCAATAGCCTTTGACTCCTAAACATTATTTTTCCCCGAGTCGATTTAAGGTAGCACAAGACGAAACCTAGAATTTCATACTTTGAATGTTCAAATGTTTATATATTTTCAAGATGTTAATACATTTTAGGAAAGGTCTTTGCAATCCCTAAACAACTCAAAACAAATAATGGTGCTCATTATTACAAAAAGATATTGGTTGCTTCATAAAATAAAATATCTTACCCAATATCAACTTTTGAACAAGACTTCAGCTAGGAGAACCCCCAAGACCAAAAAGTACTTACTAGTACCTGCTTGAGGGACAGTGTCACTGATTTTTTATAATCTATCTTCAAATGTATATCATTCTCTTATAAAAACATTGAAATATTTTGGCAACTGAAACAATAGCTTTGATCAGGCAGTACTTTTAAAGCCAGGATAAGATAGCAATATAATGCAACAACCCCTAGCAGCATGAAACCAGAAGGCATTAGAACTATGCTATTACAAATATTCCGGAAAAGGTTGCACACACAACCTATTTCAAAGTGGCTATCCTTCATCAAGGGTATAACCTACATTTCAAATTTAATCTTTCTTCGGTTCTTGCTGATGTTCCTAGAGTATTCGTGGCTTCACAGGAGACAGTGTCACCATCATTGTCACGTGTAGGTGTCAAGGTTAATCTCCGTCTACGTATCATTCCACCATATTCTCCACTCTGGTCCGAGAGATTGGTTGTGCTCGATGTGACTATGTTGTTTATTCTCATTGTGATGTCAGATATCGGATTAGAACTTCCAGATGTACAAACCAATCCCAGTGTATTCTGTCCATTGGCAATTATGTTGCTGTTTCCCGTTATTGTTGTAGTTAAAGGTTTGACTAGAAAAAGGCGCAAGTATACAGATATGTAAAGACGAAGTGAATAAAATATAAACAAAATACATATTTCCGTTTTACCTATGCTACTTATGTTTTTAATGAACTGATCAACTTTTAAACATGAAACTTACTATCATAAAAACTTTTGTACCATGTTTAAACTGCATTTTGACTGAAAATGGTGTAAACTCGGAACACACTTCCTCTACAAGGATGAGTTTTAAATTACAAGCGTTCAAATACGGTATTAATTTTGCTGTTTTATAGAATGATTTTGTTGAGCTCATACGATCGCATAAACAACTTATTATAACATTAAAAGAATACAGTGATCAAAGATATAAAGAAGACATTCAGCTTAAACTAACATACATCTGATAGCTATTGAGATTTGCTCGTCATCCTCTGGGTTAATTCCGTTGTTTGCCTTACATCTATATGTCCCATGGTGAGTCCTGTTGACTGGCGTTAGACTGTAACTCAACATATTGTTGTTTGGTGTTCTTTGTGATTGTTGAATGTCGTCATGGTACCAGGTTATTGTGGCTAACGGTTTGCTGTCTACTTTACATGATAGGACTTCAGTTCCTCCCTCACTGAATGTTGTCTGTTGTATACCATTTAAATCAACTAATGGTGAATCTAACATAATGTAAGATAGAAGATAGGTTTCTAGTGTAAACAGGAGCATCAAACACTGTAGTTTAAAGGAGAAAAGAGACCTTGCAAATCAACTAGTGGTGAATATAATTCAAACATGGAGCAGATATGAAAAAGTAGACAAGAGAACAAACTGCCATTTAAGCACTAAACTGAGGGCTTAGCAGAAACTTAGAAGATACATGTAAAACATACAGTATAGTGAAAAAAACATACAGCAAAGTGATTTCTTGCATTTATGAACTGCTGGTGACAATAGGTAGTATACCCAATACCGGGGTATACCAATAACCGTGAATGATCATTAAATAATAAAGCATAGTTTCCTTTCTCATTTGCCAAGTTTCAAATATTTTCCTATGTCAATTCTATCTGAAGAAGTATTTTCTTTCAAAGGTTTGAATTCTTTTTTATCAAGCAAGCGGAAATCTTTAAAATTTGCATATTTTTGAGATTGAATGATAATCTGATGACAATTGGTCCGGAAAAGATCTCAATAGCAAACAATTAACAAAAACACCAATAATGTTATATCAAAATATTCAGGAAAAATGACAAGCTGTCAGACAAGAGTAAATAAATTGTGGTTGAAACAAAACGGAAGAAGTTTAAAACATGTTTTTTTCCAAGTTCACGGTAATATGTTTATTTGAAACAAGAGGGCCAAGAAGGCACTATATCGCTCACCTGGCTACCATTGGCTATAATCAAGGTCATCAATAGCAAAAAGGGTCAATTTTGACATGAGGACATGATTTTAATATTCTTAGAAGATGTTAACTATGCAATGATACATGCCAGATATCTAAAATCTAGGCCATGTGGTTTTAGAAATAAAGATTTTTAAAGAGTTTCCTATATAAGCCTATGTAAAATCAAGAGACCCCCAAACGGAGTCAATTTTGAGCCTGGAGTCATAATTTGAATAATCTTAGTAGAGGTCCACTAGGCAATGCCACATGCTAAATATCTAAGCCCGAGGCCTTGTGGGTCCAGAGAAGATTTTTACAGTTTTTCCCATGTAAGCCTATTTAAAAACAAGTGACCCACGGGCAGGGTCAATTTTGAACCGGTGGTCATAATTTGAACAATCTTGGTAGAGGCCAACTAGGTTATGCCACATGCTAAATATTTAAACTCTAGGCTTTGTGATTTCAGAGAAGAAGATTTTCCTATACAAGCCTACGTAAAAACAAGTGACGGGGTCAATTTTGACTCGAGGGTCATAATTTGAAGAATCTTAGTGATAGACCCCTAGACAATGCCACATGCCCAATATATAAGCCCTAAGCCGTCCTGTTCTTGAGAAGAACATTTTTAAAGTTTTTACTTTCCGTTGCCATGACAACCAGAGTTCTGCATGGAATGAAAGGGCTTGATGCAAGGAACATCCCTGCCAAGGCATCACAATTGGCCTAGTGGTTTCTGAGAAGATGTTAAAAATGTTAACGGGCGTACGACGTACGATGGACGCCGGACGTCGAGCGATGCTAATAGGTCACTCTGGCACTTTGTGCCAGGTGAGGTATAATGAAGATGACTGTCAACAAGGATCTAGTAAAGCTTACATTTAACACTTTATAAACAGTTTCGGTTTATGATTCTAATTTTTTCTCAAATGATGAAACTTTATTTTAAGGGCAGAGGTATCTTGTGTATTTTGAGTACTTTACTATGCACCTTCATTAACCAGTAAGACTCACGGTAATTGGTATGACCTGTATACATGTACTAACACTTTTTTCATTGAAAAAATAAAAGAGAAAGAGCAGAATCTTTCTAATATAATTAAAAGTATTTCAAATTTAAATAGTCTGACAAAAGAAGTTTAACAAAACTAGAGCTATGACTGGAAGTGATCAATACCCACACTTATACCCTGGTCACTATGGCAGTAAAGGACTCTATGGTACTATAAAATACTGAAGTACTCTATATTACTGTAATACAGTACTGATTAGTACTGTAGTACTCGATAATATGTAGAGTTATGCAGTATTTTAAATTATTCTAATGCAGTACATAGTATTATATTTAAAGATTGTTCCTATTTAGATAATAGCGCCCCTTTTTGTGCAATAGACCGGAACTATTTACTGTTTTTTGGCATATACAATGCATGTTACAGAGCAAGTTAGATGGTGACATTCCATCCACTGGTTCATGAGAAGACATATAGTTTCTGAGCAATACTTGACTTTATAAGAGAAGAGACGGGACGGATGGATTGACGGGACTGGACTGAGCAGGACAATGTGTGATTCCTATACAGGCCCTACTTTACTACTTTTAACAAGTTTCAACATTGAATCCACAATAGACATAACAACATTAACAGAAAACATCACTGGTAGCACTGAGGCAAAAAGAGAGCTCGTAGAAGCGTTTCAAAAATATCTAAAAACAACCTTTAGATTATTTTAAACTGTCATACTTAACTTCACTCACAGACTGTTTCTTCAAGTTATTTATCAAGTGTTAATTTCATCAAGAGCAAAATCACATAGAGAACAACAAACACTTAGAGTTCATTGTTGGCAGAACAACAACAAAAAAGATAATAACATCAACAACATAAAACGTTTTATCAAACACACAAAGAGATATTTACCTTGATTCTTTTCTCTTTGCATTTTGTTTTACTAGATATATATTGTAACAATGTGTACCTACATGAAATATAATTCAGCCAGTTATATGTAGTGCAAATTCCTTAACTGAAGTAAATGTGGAGCCGCTTCGGTGCAGTAGTACGCGTTCGCCTAAGGATTGGAGCGTCCCGGGTCTAAAAACTTTCACTTCTAGGTATAAAAATATTTTTGAATAAAACATCAAACTCCTATACGTACGGAAAACGGTTGTGTCCCCGGTTTATAGCTGTAAGGTCCTTGGTTATATGTTAATGTCTAGTTCCGCGTGAAGGAATCGAACCCGCGTCCAAAATAGTAAACGCTACAAAATCATAAACTCGCATGTGGTTATTCGTGATTTCTAATCCTGTTCCCATAATTACAGATTTCCGTGCGGCTTATTGAAATAAGTGATGAAAAAAGTATGTCTAACGTGTTTCCTGAATGAATTTAAAGTAACCGCTTTTCAAATGCATGTATATAGAACATTTCGTGCCCAAACATTTCCTAACCACGGGGCCCGATTACCACTAAAATGCATCAAATAAATATTTGGAGTCTTAGTTTTGTCAAAAGGATAGACATTTCATATATAACCATTAATTATACTGATTATAAATCGCATAATAAGGTTCCAAAGATAAGTGGAAAGGCAGTATTTAGGCTGTTACCTTTTTCTGAAGTTCAACTTTTACTTTCACCTACAGTTTATGCACAAATTGTTGTTTTGATAATTAACTCTTGTCATGCTAGCTGTAAGTAATTCTGCATAAGTTTGCTACCAGTGCAGATCATGAAAAGTATTCAGTCAGTAAAAGATTTACCCATCACCCTTTAAAACAATAAATTTTATCATCCAAGCTGGACAAGTCCGTTATAGAAATTTAGCAGCGTGCATTTGTAAGTGTTGATGCGCAATATGTTTCAATATTATGCATTAATTCAGAAGGCAAATAATTATGCCGTAGTTGTCTTTATAGTGCACGAAATGTTTTTCCACGACGCATGAACGAAGGAACATGCGTATATTAGTTATGAAGATAGACATTAAAAGGTTTGCGTACAGTGTTAGTTATCCGTTATTCAAATGCAGTTTTTCGACAGTTTTTGGCTTCTTTGTAAGAAAGCATAAATATACATGTTAATGTATTGCTGTACAGAATTACCTGTTGTCGGTATTTGTTTAAGATTATCACCAATGTTTCTTTGTAGCGTTCAGTGAAATCATATTCTGGAGGCGTTAAGAAAATCGAGGTGAGCAATGACTGTGTCACACATAAATATCAAAGAGTCCAAGAACAAATCCTTTGTTAAGACAAAATATTTCAACGTTAGCAAAACATTTAGTCAAATCGCAGAAAAAGGACGTGTATAAAGCATGCTATATATAACCGCCAAGGAATGCGACGAGGAATTGTAGAAAGGCTTCAAGAAATGTTTATATATTGCTCGCTTGTAAAAATAATTCAACTAATTTTTTATGTATTTCTGTACATTTTTTAATTTTTCTGGGAAAACTTATTTTTATATACAATGTTATGCCTAATGGAAGCGTTAAGAAAATGGTCGTATATACGCGCTTGTGTAAATAAGTTCCTAGTCAAATAATTGCAAGAACTCACAATTAATTATTAAAGCTACTATTGAAATAAACTATTGATTATGTACAATGATTAAATTACTAAAGCATACTTATAGATTAGTAAATAAAGTCAAACAGGAACTAAAAATAAAATTATATTTTATACAACTTCTATACAGTCATGCATTACTTTTAGTCAATAAAAAAATCTACTATGCGTCCCTAGGCCGCACGATTCCGCGTTGAAAAACCTCACGCGCTAAAGAGCGACAAAAATGGAATCTGTCTGGGCGGTACTGTAATCTCGAGAATAACTAATATAAGTTGTAAGAACTTGTTTCGCAATCGAGAAACTATTAATTAATATAAATTAACTAGAGTAATATGCCTGTAAATTTGAAAAAGTGCTAATGTGATCAATAATTGGCATCAAAACCACCCGTTTTAGAAGTTGTCCAGAAAGACCAAAGCGCTTTGGAACATGTGTTGGCTGATTTCAAAGGGGTATTTATATGATTTATCAATTTTCTCAATGGACTAGACTCACAAATGTAAAGACAATAATTTTTCAAAATCTAGATAACAGATCATCTTATTTAACTTCTATCTTGTCATGACAAATTTAACAAGAGCCATGTTGCAAAATAGTCCTTTTTCATCAAATACTTTTCTGGTTTGAATTGATTGACATAGTGAGGAAGGTGAGAAGATATAAACAGCTGAATGTTTGAATTATGTTCTGAAAGTCACTGCAAAAGTATAAAAGTGCTTGATTTACTTTTGAATAAGGAAGAGAAAACATACCAAGCTGACACCTTACCTATGCATATCTTTAAAATTGTTGACCTAAAATCTCTCTTTCCGAGTGGTCATTTCTGTGACATTTATTATGATACAGCTGTTTTATGTCAACCGAATGTTAGCTTACTTTCCTCTATACAACACTGTTGATACAAACTGATCTTTTAGCGACGCCATGTAGTCATGCAATGTTAAAATTAATAGGGTCTGATGTATAATGGAAAATAATTCAATACAACTATAACAGGTTACACATGAATAAAACTTACAATTTAGATTGAGTGTAGCTGTATCTGTGACTGGAGACTGTGATACAGTGTTTGAGACGGAACATGTGATGACATCACCATCCATATACCGTGTTGGTGTTAACACTAGTTGTTGTGATCTCACCACACCACTATTGTCCCCTGTTGAATTTGTATATGGCCTATTGCTTGTAATTACATCAGAACCATTCTTCCATGTGATATCAGAAGCTGGGTTAGAGGATCCTGTAGTACATGTCAATGTTAATGTGGCAGTTCCTGTAGCAGTCATAACTTTGTTACCAGTTATACTCTTGTTGTTGAAGCTGGCACTGAAACTATTTGACGTAATTTATTTGTTATCTACAATGCACCTAAATGGAAACATTTAAATACCAAACTGTTACATGTTTGCATGTTTGCTGTTACATGTATCACACAACACTAATTTTAGATTTTAGTATTATTTGTTACAGTAAATTAGTTTTGAACCACTATGATCAAATTTCTGTATATATCATGTAAACACTCATTAATAGCTTCTCACAAAAGGTTCTGTAAATCAAGCGAAAAATGTGACTTCCAGAATTTCAACAAGCTTAATTATAATTTTATATAGTGGCCTAATTAGCCAATCATAGTCGCATTTCTTTTCAGCTCTTGTAGAAACTGACTTTCACGAATATCAAATGAAAAATGAGACATGTTGAGCTTCAGCAAGCTTTTCATAGAGTATTACAATTTTGACGTCGAATGGCACATTTTCTATTTACACAGAATATTAAATGAGACAAAGCGACACCAAATAGAACAATTTCTATTTACACACTTATGGCTATATTCAGAAACGTTCCTCGACTCAAACTCGAACAGATAATTACCTTTAATCGGCTAACGGTCGATGCATTTCCTCCAATAAGGAGCGATTGGTATTCATAAACGTAAGACAGGGTTGAGTAACCTCGAGTTAGGACAGATATTTCGAGGAGCGAAAGCGCTTCCTCGAGCTGAACTCAAGGTGTCATTTTGAATATGACTCCAGTGAGAAATTGACGAATTGCATAAAATAGATGAAGTTGTGTAGGTCCGTATGCCATGAATAGTTTTAAGGGACAGAGGCAACCCCTTAGATGATTTTAATGATGTGGAATTCTTCTTAAAATGTTATACTAGTTTAGTACTAAAAAAACGAAATAAAGCTCAGTAGGCAATAAAACATATTTTATGACCAAAAACTCACCCTAGACAAATTGCGCAGATTTTTTTCAATCATTTGCTATAATAAAGTAAAACTATAGACAAATAAACATTTAGTACAATTTTTCATTCAAAAAATGCCTTTTCACTTGTAAAATCCATTGAGGGGATTATGACTACTAGGCCATTTTTTGACCAAGGGGATTTCGACCATGGGGATTGTGAAGTACACTCGATGCAATCAATAAATAGACAAGAAAAAGATAGGCGTAGGAATGGGGGTCAGGTTGGTTCTTCCCCTCCTCGCCGAGTCAGACCAGGATACTATATTTTAACATGAAATAAAACTTGCACGATTAGGATACAACAGTATAATTATATCCCTCTGTTTTTATTTCTCTGATTTCAAAGTTGTATCTTGCTAAATTGTACATATTAGCACAGGGATTCACTGCACGGTATTAATTATTTTTGCCGCATCGCACGAAACTCACCCTGACACCAGAGACACATACCTTCGTTCTTTACTCTCTCTCTCTCTAACTGTGTGGGCCCCATTGGTGCAGTGATTACGACATTCGATTCGCAACTTAAAGGTTCCGTGTTCAATTCCCAGTTAAGCCACTTGACAAATGTCCTAGACCAAAACATTTTATGCCACAGGTGTCTCCGTTTATCCAGCTGTAACTGTGTACCAGATATGAAAATCTCAATTCTCTCTAACAAGTGATAGGTTCGGGCAAGTATGGTGTCTCGAGAGCGATAACTATAATGAGCTAAGATAACTTGTTGCGTAATCGAGCTAAAATATAATCAACAAAATATCAAAGGGTCAATTACATATAATTTGAATGTCTTGACAGACAAAACCTTGAAAAAGTAAATAATATACTGTGAGACAGTTGCAATGAAACAAATGCTTTTCTGGTAAGGCCAGGTACTGATCTTATAAGATAAGCTATTTTTTAAGTATTTGTTTTAAAACAATCAATGTGCATTGATTATTTTTATAAAGCTTAGCAAGAGTACACACGTAAAACAGTGATCTTGAAAATGGCGTCAGTAGAGCGACACATTCAATTAATGCTTTCTCATACTTTTAAATAATATTCGTAGAGGGTATGATGTTTATTACATAAACGTATCTAATATGTTATTAATATTAGTATAATTAATTTAGTGTGTATGATTTGTGGTGTATGTGTGGTTTAAATGTATGTATGTTATGTTTCCTTTTATCTTTTCTTTTCTTGTTCTGAAGGCCATATGAAAATAAGTTATGTTTTGAATGATTATGATTCATAATGTACCTTTTATGTAACCTTCGTAAAATAAAGTTATTATTATTATTATTATTATTATTATTATTATTATTATTATGACTGATGCGGTTACAACCAAGAACATTGTTATTTTCAAATCAGATCATAGTGTTACGTCAACGAAAATCAACTTTAAAAAAACGATTCTTTATTTTTTGTTAAGTATAAATTAGTATATATTTTAAGTAACCTCCTCATCCTTTCTGTTAGAATCCATCCACCATGATCGCTGGTTTACTTCTTGAAGATGCGGGAAACGGAATTGTATCTGATTACACAATTCTTTAAACTGTCATGTTTTCTTTTGCAATGTGTATTCCATATTTATGTATGAATCAATTGTTAAAAGATTTATTTCGGGTGATTAACGCCTCAAACCTTCCTCGAGAAAGTCAAGGATGACTTTTGACTATGAATACCAATTAGTCACTCGAGTTCACCTTACTTGAGGCGTCCTTGAGCATCCCTTAAGGAAGCCTTTCCCGAGTATGAGTCGAGGTGGAGTTCGAGTGACGACTCTGAATATAGCCATAAGTTTTAGATCAGACAAGTTTAAGTTTGTGAAAGCCAACAAGAAGCTTGACCTATATTTCTCAGTGTCATCAACTTTTACAGACAACCTTAGACACTATACTATTTCTAGTAGAGTCATCACGAAAACATACACATACTTTAATTCTTTTGGGTAAAATACATGATGAAATTGATATGTATGACATAAAGTGAACAAACTAAAGTCGAATAATGGCAAATGGTCATAGATATAAGTTAAATAACTGTGCACCTACTGCCAGCTCATGTGTAGTCTAGACAAACTGTACAACGTAGTACTCCTTAATACTTTGGAGTGATGCACCAGGTCAAAAATGAAACATTTGATTAAATTATGAACTAGCCATGTTTGTACAATACGTATGCCCCCACCAGCACTCCAAAAACAAATACAGCTTCAAATACTTGCATATAGCATCTGCATAAAAAGTAACTTTAAATCTTATATCATCAGCTTAAGCAATGAATCCGTATTCATAAGCACTATTTGACTGGTGCGTATGTGATTCAATATCCCCAATATGTTTTTTCAACTAAAACAGGCAGCGACCGTGACATCGGACCTTGAGACCATAAAAGTCAATGTGGGTCATCATACTTAACAACTTCTCATAAACAATAATCCTACCAAGTTTGAGATATATGGGTCAAAGCTTTGACCTTAATTGATGCCTCTTGCTATGTTTTTCTTAATCATTATACCAAAATCAAGTAAGATCAATCAATGGGCTTGACAGTTAATGCAGTAGACTCTTATCCTTCATTACACAAGACTATTGTTCAAATTACTTTTTCTGGTCTTATCCCCATACTAGCATCATAGCTAATTACCCCATGGAGTCTAGATGTAATATTATCAGTAAGGAATCATGCCTTTACATCAATATTGCATAAACCACACACTACATTATATTTTGTCATAGAAACAAGAGGCATACTTTATAAGAGACGGTTTATTTGATTTTCTGTTTTCTCTTTTATACATGTCTCATTAACATAGTAATGTTAAATGTATCAAACATATTTAAAATAAAACAATACTTTTGGTTTCCCTTATTTATTTGATCAAATATCAGAATTCAAGACTAACTTACACTGAACACCGAGGTTGATTGAGGCAGTTCTCTCTGATGGACTAATCAAAGCTGTATGTGTAACCACACACTTTAAACTACGTCCGTTGTCTGAAGCTGTTACAGTTCGCCTGAATATTGATACAACTGTGTATGTTTCTGTAGAACGGTCTAATGTTGAAGTCACTGCACCTGTTGATGTTGACCCTTGGTAAGACCAGGTAATATTAGCAGCAGGTCTACTACCTGATGTTGTACATCTGACATCCACAGTACCACCGGAAGATACATCTCTCACCTGAGCAACTGTTGGCTGACTCGGTTTTACTTGAGTTAAATTAGAATGTTACATTATTTTAACTTCATATGAAATACAAGTACAAACATTGTACATGTAAATAGAAAAATAAATGTCACTGTTAAATTTAATGCCGTTTTGATAAAATATAGCTGTAATATTATTATTGTTATTAGAATTATTATAATTATCATTATGTTTGTTTTCCAAATATTGCAATGCTGATAACTACTAAGATGTTTAGATACTCACATGAAAGAATTAGTATAAGACTTGTAGTTTTAGATCCCCTATGAGCACTATCAGCCTGTGGATAGTATGATCTACATATAAATGGTTTCCTGTCATCAGACACCGTAGGTGTAAATGTATGCTGTAGTGTTACAGTGTACGTGTCATCATTCTGTAACGTTCCTGTACTTGTAGAAGCCAACTGGTTAGAGCTTGATACACTGGCCTTGTACCAGGCAACTGTGGGTGTAGGATATCCACCAGCGGATTTACACTGTATTGTGAGAGATTGTCCTTCATTCCCATATATAACCACTCGGTTGTCATTCAATGTTTCCGTGTAAGATACTACAGGTGTTTTAGGAGAAACTGGAAGAAATCTGTTATTGTTTTAAATATCTCAATAAACTCTCAGACATTCATCAGTGAGTACAGGAAGTTTCTGACAAGAATATTGTAAAGGTTTTCCTATAACTTTATATACAGGAATCGGCCCCAAAGGCGGGATTAATTTTAATCCCAGGGGCACGATTTGAAGAAAACTGGTAGAGGACCTCAATGCTGCATACCTGATATCAAAGCTCTTTCAGGCAAGAAGATTTTAAAGGTGTTTCCTATATAAATATATGTAAAACATATGACTGCCTCAGGTAACGTAGATTTTTTACCGCGGACAAACTTGGAGGAGATAATGCTACACACTAAATATCTTATCAGTGTGATTTAGCACAAGAAGATTTTAAAAGTTGTTCCTATATTCTCAACTTAACTGTTTTAATTATTTAAGTACATAATGTATATTTATTTACAAATATCTAATTAATGAACTATCAAATTAACTTTTCTTAAGTAATGTAATCTACTGGTTAATAGTAGCTAGTTGATCTATCAATTTTATGTACATTCTTAATTATCCTTACTAGGCCTTGACAGACAGGATCTTATTTTATAAGGGGCAAAACAAAAACAAAAAATACTAATTAGACTGCCAGGAGTCTGGGTCACTTTTGAAGGGGTTTTATATTTACCTCTAAGTCACAATAAAAACTATTTCCTCCTTACACAAACCAAACACTTTTTCGAATATTTGTGTAAGCCTATGTTATGAATGTTATGTTCCACTCACACAAAAGTAATATTATGTGCATATGATATAAAACACACCTATCAATATCAAAAGTCATTTTGCAAAACCTATCATACAATATCAAACATACGACGATCAATAGCTTTTTGTACTTCCACCTTATGTTTGGTAATGAATGAAATTATCGGATGCACGGCATCGCATTAAGCCCATATCTGGTAGATATAGTCTTTAGCATGGAAACCATTAAAGTGCAAAATGTAAACAAAAACTTGAAAATTTTACTGGTCGCAAGATATTGAAACTTCTTTTGACCAAGCAAAAATTGTGGTAATTGTTTTTATTTATATAAATAGGGACATGTCGTATTTTGTTAGCACCAACCTATTTTCAATGACAATTGTGTCTTAAACAAATATCAGTTGCTTTGAATTCACGAGCTTATTCAAAATTTATTTTATTTAAGAAATAATCTATGGCTTGGAGTGCTTTATCGAAATTGAAGCATTCCCCGGAGGTGATGTGCCTGGCGGAATAATTCACGAGGGCGAAGCCCGAGTGAATTATTACGCAGGCACATTACCGACGGGAAATGCTTCAATTTCGATAAAGCACTCAAAGACATAGATTATTTCGATTCTTAGAAGCCGATTTTTAGCAAACTATCGTAACTACTACGAACCTTTTTTCAGTTCGGCGGTAATGTGAAAAACAGCATAAATAGTAGCTGTTGGAATTCACTCCCCTATTCGGGCAACCATTCAAGATATCAAACATAACTATATTATACAAACTTATTTTAGTTTAATCATCTAATACATAAAATATAAAAAAAGAAATACCTGACTGACATTATGCAGAAGACGTCAGATTCAGAACCTAACGAAGCAGCTACATGATTTAAATGCGTACCGTTAATTTGAACTGTACAACGTTTTAACGTGGAGTAATGACGTCAGTGTGATGACGTAAACGTTTTCATTCATAGTTTTGTCTCCCGGAATCAAACATTGTATGACTGTTAATCCTGAATTTCTTGGCCTTTTTTAAGGAAAACAAGGTGAGGGTATTCTAAGGCTTACTTGACGCAATCAAAAATAATATTTAGGTTCTTAAACAAATCTTATTCATGCGACTGATGTATTTATACTAATATTATTTCCATTTCTATATTTTATTTTTGCGCGGGAGTAAATTAGAAAAGTCGGAAGGAGCTTCTTCCGTGACCGAAACTCCGTCTTCTTTTCCGAGTGCTTTAATCATATTAATGCACTAGAATTGACTATAGAAGTATACCCTAGGCATATTAGAATGTTGCATAATATTTTTTCTTTGGCAGATTTTATAGACGTTTTCTGAAACATTTACAAAAATATGAATACAATCGACAAAATTAAAAACTGAAAAAAGTTTATTACCTATTCTAAAGGATCCTGTGAGTGGATCAGCTTGTGTTATAGTTTTTACAACAATACTGTACGTGAATGATCCATCAGCAAGTGAGTTACTTGAAGACCATATACATCTTTAATAGCCTGGATACTGTGTACTTCTGAAACATGTTTTAGATCCTGGTATGCTGACAGGAGCGTTCTGTAAAGAATTAAGGCAAACACTTTTCAGTCTGCTTCACAAAGTAGCATGTCACTCTTGGCTTAAAGCGGGAACGATTTTCTTGTCAAAAAAGGACGCACAAAATACTTTAAAAACAGCTCAAGGTGTCTTTTTTAAGATTTTAATATTGTAATACAATGTTATCTATTAATTAAGTATAAGGTCAATAAATGGAATTTTCATGAATACACTTAAGTGATTGTTATAGGCTTTAAATACGATGTTAGTGACAAAAGAAGTTTAACTTAGTGAATGATATTTTGGTGTCATACATGGTGAATGACATTATTTTCAACGGGTTTCTTCCACAAGCAACTTTCGTTTAGTAAAATATGGATACATTGTCAACACAAGTATTGGGTGGAAATAATATCTCTGTTGAATAATTCCCTTTGTTTTTTTACCGAACATTGTAAGTTTGTATTATTTGTTCTTCAAGATACAATACAATATTATCTTACCTCTTTCCTGAATGTTGCACTGAACGTCGGTGATGGTGGATAAAGTTTATCTACAGTCACTGAAACCTTCTTTCCATTTGTCACAGATGACACAGCTGCCGATGCTTTACCTGCGATTCGAATGTTGATATAAACGGAATATTATAACAGTCGGTTGATCTGCGCTGTAGTATCTTTTGACTTGGCTGTAAAGAAATGTAGTTCCGGATCAACCTCAGATCAACCGACTGTTATAGTATTCCTTGTATTATATACCTCTACTGGATACCATGTACAATTTTATAAATTAAACGTTAATGTGTGTCAAAAATGGCGTAAAGGCAACATAACGCGCTATATCGTGTCATGTTTTATATGACTTCCATGACGTACATACAACAGCAAGAAAAAGTAAATGCAAACTGTAGATCATCTATCTGGTTTATTTAATGCGAAAAAGACATTGCATTCATTTTTCTTAAAATGCCTTCTAATTTGATTAGTTTTGTAAACAAAAATTAATTACTGTACCATTTAACAAATCATATAAAACGTTAAGGATAACAATGACGATAATGAATTATATTATGTAATAGCAATTTAAAAGTCAATTATATATCTATCATATATCTCTATTTCGTATTTTATAATAAGAACGTGCCTCTCACTTTGACATGCCATCAGCATAACGGGCGATACTAGAAAATAAGTTATTCAATAATTTGTGTTATTCTTGATGTGACTGTGTATAGCATGGGTATTTGATATATATTTGATACTTTTTTAGGTTTCACATACATATTGTTTTAATTTACCAGGCTATGCATTTCTCACTGAAACATAACTACCACATGTATATATCTACCTAATCAAATAAAAATATTTATATCAATAAGTGAAATTTATACTTTGTATACTTACATTCTATGATAAGACGAACTTCTTGACTCTCCTCAAATCCATTCCTACATCTGTACTCTCCCTCATCAGTTATATCAGTGCTATGTATGGTCAGAGTGAATGATGAAGTTCCTTCAGTTGGTGTATACTTGTTGCTGAATTCTGGTTTAGCAAGTTCACCATTAACTATTAGTGGACTGCCTAAACCAGTCCAGCCTGTAAATCCACCAACACTGCCTGTAACACTACACATGAGAACTGTATCATCTCCACAGTTTCCAGCTGTTGGTACAGTAAGAGTTGCAGAACCTACAGTTAAATAGAATGTGCAATTAAGTTTTAAAATAAGATTCTGACTATTCCTCTAGTTTCTGTATACTTGTTGTTGTCTTCTGGTTTAACAGGTGCACCGTTAGCTACAAGTGAAAGGTCTGAACTAGACCAGCCTGTATATCCATTAACACTACCTTTAACACTACATGTGAGAACTGTGTCATCTCCACAGTTTCCAGCTGTTGGTACAGTAAGAGTTGCAGAACCTACAGAAATACGACATGTTTATCTCTTAAAATTTAGCCTAAAAAGTAGAATAGACATAAGATTTTAAAGTAACAGTAGTTACTATTTCTCTTGAATCTACTGAACGTATGTTTTCACAGTAAATTCTATAAAATTCGTAATCTCTTACAATATTTATTTAATAATTGTTCATTGCAATGTACATGCCTCTAAAAGTAAAATGTATAATAACAGCCATTATCAAAGGTTTAAAGTTTCATTTTCTTATTGACAGTTTTAAATGGTCTATGTAGACTTTTGTAAATATGCCCAAGTCATATTACCGATAAAACAGATCATCGAATGCCTTTACATAATCAAACATAATCTACACCGTAAAAATGGCAGATATAAATCAGAGTGTAAATAGAAACAAAACAGTTGTCAAAACGATAATCGATGAATAAGATAAAACAAGTTTTACCGGGAATTTGAGACTTTCAAATTAAAGACCGAATACAGAAGTGAAACTGCAATTAGATGTGAGTATCATGCGAGATAAAACAAGTGTACCATGGATTCAAGACCGCCATTTCTCTAATTTATTGTGAATTACCGCTGGGGTAGGACGGGGGCAGGGGCGGGATGGGGAGGTTTGGGTTGTATGTAGTAAATTAAATGAAAACAGGTTCTATTAAGACACCACTAACTGTTATTTCAATACGGAACCATGTGTGTCGTAAAATTGTTTTAAATCAAAATAAAATATGTTTAAGAGACATAACAAAACTATTAAATGTGTACATATTTCATATGTACACTGTATGATCTTGTTGAAAAGTCAAAGCTTTAGGTCACCGTGACCGTGACATTTGAAAGTAAAAAAAATACAATAGTCATCATCAATACCGATTACTATTTGATCAAAACCCAGTTAATAAACATAGTCAATTACTTCCAATTACAGTCGTTTCTTCATGAAAAAGAGTTGCTAGAAAGACTTTGTCATTTTTGTCGAATCACTTGCGAAAGCTCGATATAGTTGTCCAAATGGGGGTTCGGTGTATGTGCGTGCGTGCGTGTGTGCGTGCGTCCGTTCGTGCGCGCGTGCGTGTGTCCGTCCATCCGTCCGAGTTTATTTTGTCCGGGTTGTAACTTATCCATGGACCAAGGTATTCTTAAATAACTTAGCACAAATGTTCGCCATCATGAGACGGAGTGTCATGCGCAAGAACCAGGCTCTTTTTCATGCACGGAGGGATTTTGATGTTACTTGGCACAATGGTCACCATGGCGCGTCCGTCTGAGTTTATTTTGTACGGGCTGTAACTTATCCATGAATCAAGGTATACTTAAATAACAAATGTTCACCATCATGAGACAGAATGTCATGCGCAAGAACCAGGTTCCTAGGTCTAAGGTCAAGGTCACACTAAGAGGTTAAAGGTCAAATTCAAGAATGACTTTGTCCTGAGCATTTCTTCTTCCTGCATGGAGGGATTTTAATGTTCACCACCATGAGCTACACTTGTTTTTTGTTACTAAAAATAGGTTATATTGTAATTTTTTTTATTACTGGCCGAAGAAAAAACCGAGACCACTTTTCTGTGGTATAACATGCATGTTACATCCAAAATTTAGGTGTTTTCGACCTATCTCTACTTGGTAAGGAGTTAGCCCTTTTGACAGCTGGCGGGCTCGACATGTTGCACGTGGGCATATAGTTTGCAATATCATTGACAAAATACTGTGTTATGTTTTTACATATTCTTACTGATTTAAAAAGTGAAGTTCGGAATGTCTTTAGTACAAGTAAATGTTATGTCTACCAGTAAGACATCTTTCTTGGTAAAATAAGAGCTACTGGTAATTGGGATCCTGTGACTTTAAACAAAATCCTCTGACAGCCCCGTTACCATTACACAGCGGCAACACTAAACAGGTTTTATGACGTATATATTTAACCATAATATAAACACATCATTCATAGTTACATGTACCTATATGTTTAGTCAAAAGATCAATTACTGGTGAATCATAATTCAGTTTAGATAAAAGTGTAAATAAAAAGGAAAACTATTTTCGATTATCTTCACTGCCATAAATAAAGCTTACATTGACCAGAAAGCTACATTGAGGCCCTATACTAGGACTGATCGAGAAGTTCGTTCACTTTGCTTCTTCATTTAATCATGTAATAAAAAGGGAAAATACATATTTTGTACCTAACGACCGGTTAAAGCGCTGCATATCCGATTAATATATCCCAACCCTGCTAAACATAGAAATCAGTAACATTTAAAAGGATGAATTATAAAAAAAAATACCGTCTTAACTTCCAAAAGTGTGGGCCTTCGAGAGATGATACAAAATTACACCTTGAAAATACGTTTTAAAATAGACCCGGTCAGATTTTAAAGGCCCAGAGTCGTTCTATCGGTAGGTGCAGTGCCGATTTGTCTTCTTGCTTGATATAATAATAGCAAATATGAATATATTATCTCTGTCTCACCTTTTGAGTAAGTGATCGAAAGTCCAAAAATAAAAGTCAATAACATAATCTCCATTTTGACATTTGATGAGTTTAAAACTTCCTGCTTGTATATTTACTAACATAAACCACCGAATATGTGTATGCAAATTATTTAAGGACACACGTTTATCATGCGTTGTCAATATCGGGTACAATGTAAACTGACTATGTCAAAGGAATGTGTAATTGGATACATTTTGCACAATCATTTAACACTTTAATTATTTTATTGATTTTTAGTTTTTATTTCGTTTAAAATGTCATCAGGAGAGCTTCACTGCGTAGCGGTGGTGATACCATTTATTTGCAAAAAGACTTTTGGTACGTTTATGTACTGTGTTAGGTAGGCCTACTATCTTAGTACAATGTAGTAAGTTGCAAATTGAAGTCAGGCTTGTCCACAGGATTAGAACGTTGTCCAAACTTCAATGCGTGCGGGTAAAATAATGCACTGCATCAGCGGTAAGGAAAACAAAGTGTTTTCTTATGCAATTTTGCTATATTAGTCTACATAATGCATGCTCCATCCCCCAGATAATGACCCATGCCCCGCAATACAAAAACACTATAACAGAAACTGTGTAAAGGTTTTCGTGGCATACCTTATTTACAAATTACTAAGTGTTCACCTCCTCTAAACTTGCATAAATCAGACTCTCCCAAACCTACTTTTGTGATAATAAATTTAGCATTAAACCGTAGATACGCCAAGTAAAGATATATGTACTAGAATCGAGATTTTGTGTAGTTTATGAGACAACAAACAAGTAGTAACTAAGTCACAGCTTAACGAAAGATCGAAAGGTCGGGCGCAGGGATGAGCCACAGGTACTTGATGCGCGACAAAGACCCCCAGTCTTCTGCTACAATCCACTGACCAACTGATACAAGCCTCAAACATTTTCCGAAAACAATGATATGATATATAGTATAGAAGGGAATTCGACTCAACGGGAGGGGGAAATACTTCTATCTGTTTCAACGCTTCTAATGTTGTCAATTATCAGCCGATTTCACTAAAACATGTGTCAACTGTCAACAGACGCAGAAATAATTATGCTTCCAAAGCATACATTTTTCTACCCATTCTATTAAAGGGTTGCAATTAATTGAGAATTTCAAAAATATGTAACCCCAACGAGTCGCTACCGTCACGAAGAATCGCTCTGTTCTGAAGTGAATGTATCCTAACGTGTCCTTTGTGGGACAAGTAACATCATATCTCTATAGAAGCAAATGAACAAAACAACTTACCTGTCTAAATAATATCACATTGCATATAATGAAGCTGAAACATATAGTTCAAAGCACTTGTTACCAAAGTACACGTACAGTGTATTTCATTTTCATTTCGCTGACCCGGACCACGTGCATTGCGTTTCGGTCTTGCCAACGTTATCGCCTACAGTTATGGAAACATTGCTTTCTACATGTTTGTTTACACGATTTAACCAGGTTTTTACTTTACTTTCTGCTAGTATAAGGAATCTTTTTGTCTAAGACATTCTGAAATAATGAACAATTGCAGTTGTACATAAAACAAGATACTATTATCGTTAATGAGTTATAATGGCAGTACATTGATTGCATATCTACTGTTTCAACTGAGATCATGTCTAAGAGACTAAGACACGTTTGATAATATTTCACATTTTGAAAATGCATGCAATAGAGTCAAAACATAATGTTTACATATTACAGTTTATTACTTTAATGTATTATACTAGTAGCTTTTTTCAACTTTGAATATGACACCTCCGTGGTAAGGTGGTTACTAAAAATAACTATGAAGAACAAAATTAAAACATATCACAGGATTTTCCGACTAACATACAGAAACAGTACGCTTTTTTTGTCAAACAAACATTTGTCTACATTACCCATGGAGCTTCCGGTATCAAGAATGATTTTTGGCTGATTTATACAATAAAATATTATGCAATGTGTCATTTTTTTCGCATCAACTGATCTCTCTCGCCACGTCTCCTTACTTGATAAAGCATGCATAACATTGTTAGGGTTTCAATGCTTGCAGTTGGACATCCTAGCCAAACTTCTAGGATCTATATATCGAACAACACAGCTCTGTTCACTAGGGAGGAGTTATGAATTCTGTCACTTCTGATTAATAGTCAGAGTGCAGAGGAAATGTGCTCGACTTTCTGTTGTAAATTGAAAAATGCATTTATGTTTGGAAGAAAAAACGAAATGCAATTGTTAGGGACGCTTAACAAGCAATCAATGGCAAGCCCTTGTGCCAAAACTCGACCGCCTAAGATTAGTTCACATGCACCCTATTACATGTACATGTGATGAGATTGAACTTAAAAAAGGGAGATATCGTCTGTAAACGTCCATTAAAAAAATGAAATACACTTATAGAAATGCAAAATAAGATAACTATTTTGAAACAACCATGCAGAATGCATTGAGCGTGTTCAGATACATTGTATATGGGACGTATACATGTACGTTGAAACTACTTCTTTCAAAGCGACGGTACTGTTAATTTGACTGTAAAAGGTTTCGTTCATCTGTGGTTTTGTGTAAGATCGTGAATTTCGTGCACATCAAGCATAGAATATAACAAATTGTTACTTTTTTTCTTATTTGGTCTGCCTCCCCTCTCACTTTTCCCTTCCCCTCTCTGCAACCTCCGCACGCCCTGGTCATCGGCTATTTGTTCTCACGTACTTTTCGCCGAACATTGCTGTATATTATTTTTCTAATGTGATTTTACTTTTCACCTGCTTTTTACCTTTTTTTACTTTTTGTTTTTCCCTTTGTGCGCTTATTGTTATGAGATAGATTTTTCACATGGTACTGTACGGTACTCTTTCACAATTCACTTAGCGATTAGTTGGCTATGACTCAGCTACTATGTCACTGTATTCTCCGGACACACCAGTTTATGTCCTTGGAATTTCCGTTTTCCAGCGTTCTTACTTTCGGACTTTGTCACACGTTAGCAGAGACGTACTTGGTACTAATGGAGAAACTTGAGACTTGATAATGCAGTTTGTGTCGAAAGATGACCAAGAAGTGACCAATGATAGATGAGAGATGAAATAAAATGAAGTGGAAATGAAGTGAAATGAAGCATCTCGCTCCTTCCAAATCTCACACATCTACAACATCTCGCTTCTTCCAAATCTCACACATCTGCAGCATCCCGCTGCTTCAAAATACTTTAATCTGCAGCATCCCGCAGCTTCCAAATCTCACATCTGCAGTATCCCACTGCTTCCAAATCTCACACATCTCAATTAAATCTCACACATCTCAATTGAATCTAACACATCTGCAGCATCCAGCTGCTTCCAAATCTCACATCTGCAGCATCCCGCAGCTTCCAAATCTCACACATCTGCAGCATCCCGCTGCTTCCAAATCTCACACACCTGCAGCATCCCACTGCTTCCAAATCTCACACATCTCAATTAAATCTCACACATTCAATTAAATCTCACACATCTGCAGCAACCAGCTGCTTCCAAATCTCACATCTGCAGCATCCCACTGCTTCCAAATCTCACATTTGCAGCATCCCGCTGCTTCCAAATCTCACATCTGCAGCATCCTGCTGCTTCCAAATCTCACACATCTCAATTAAATCTCACACATCTGCAGCATCCCACTGCTTCTACATTACACATCTGCAGCATCCCGCTGCTTCCAAATCTCACATCTGCAGCACCCCATTGCTTCCAAATCTCACATCTGCATCATCCCACTGCTTCCAAAATTCTTTAATCTGCAGCATCCCACAGCTTCCAAAATTCTTTAATCTGCAGCATCCAACTGCTGCCAAAATACTTTAATCTGCAGCATCCCACTGCTTCCAAAATACTTTAATCTGCAGCATCCCACAGCTTCCAAATCTCACACATCTGCAGCATCCCACTGCTTCCAAATCTCACACATCTGCAGCATCCCGCTGCTTCCAAAATACTTTCATCTGCAGCATACCGCTGCTTCCAAATTAAACTTATCTGCAGCATACCGCTGTCCCGCACGTCTGCAGAGTATCGCTGCTCTCAAACACCTTTCAAGTTCCAGAGCAAAACACGTTCCATCAATTGCACAATATGAAGATTAACTATAGCATGTCTGAACATTTCTTTCTTTCCGATGTTTGAAGTTGACAATGATCAACAATCGAACTATGAACACATTAAAGTTCATGAAAACAGGTTTGTTTTTACAAGTTCAATTTTTGTGAAACTAATAAACGATCATCCAGCGAATCTTTAATGTAACCGTCCTTAGCTGACACGGACCTTCACCTGCCATGTCTTTGTAACAGTTTCTCAGAAGCATGATTAGTTGCCAAGCTAGAAGCACCTTCTGAGCGGAAAGGGTCTCCACTTAATTTGGAAGAATCGAGTCTTAAGGCAGTAAGATTACGTTCCAAAATGTTACGAATGCAAGAATACGAGATTGGTTTTCCAGAGTTCTTTAGAACATGCTCGGAATTGGCTCGATTAAAATAAAGTTGTCGGAAAACGTTTTCAGTTGAATCTGGTTTAATGTGAGCTGAAATCAAATATCTCTTTTACATAGGTACTGGGCAAGTGGAAGTATTGGTTCTAGCAATGTTTTCAGTGTTTCTTTCTCTCAAAATGTCAGTCGTAGATTTTTCTACATATATTTCATAATGTGATTCAAACAGTTAATATTTGTGTTCTTTATATTCAAATTTTCACTTATACGAAAACAACATGCAAACGATTATACAAACAAACAACTGTTTCTAAAATATCCTAACGAGCTGTTCTCAGACGCGAAATGCTCTATTTAAGATATCAAAATATCTGAAGAGACTGGATCTTTTTTGTTTAATGGTTTGACAATCATTTGAATACATACTTGAAGGCAGAGCTTAAGCCAATCACGACTGCATAGATTTATTGAATCTGACATAACGCTAGCCCAATTCATTGCGTGAAAGATAAAGTTAAATTTTGATCGGCTATTAATGACGTGCACCAAATATAAGGCAACAGTAGTTTTAAAAGCTGGTTAAGATTAAAAGTTATATGTTTCAGACCACTTATCAAAAGTCTTGAAAGCTAAAGAATAGTTCTTAGAAGTAGAATTTTCCTTTCCTTGTAAACATGCATCCACTTCATCTGAGAACAATCCTAGAGCTTGCGTTTTAATGAGTCTAAACTTTTGTGCTGAACAAAGCTGTAAAATATAAAATTATACAAAGACATGTTAATTTTATCGACCAAAACATTACGATCTGATAAAAATTGAAATTCTACTAAATGCACTTTCACAGTCACTATAACAGGTATATAATAACAGGTAAACTTATCGTTGCTATGAATAACACCCCATACAAATATCAGGGACTGTCTCAAACACAATTTTTCCTGTCAAATTTAAGGCAACATATTACGAACTTTTACAATCAAGGCGATTCATTTTAATTAGTTCATTAAAAATTAGTTTTAATGTACATTCACGAATTGCCTCTAAAATTGGAACATTCACGAGCTGATATGTATGCAGTTGATACAACTGTACATGATAGCCATTATTTCCCTCAATACATTGAAAAAAGATTACAAACTGATTTAAACAATGTCGAATGTTGGTGTATATACAATCAAATGTCCCATAATCCAAAAAAGTCTACTTGTATGCTACTAGGATCAGTTCACAATACAAAAATATATCCGACATTAAATATAAATATCAACGGCAACAAAATTGACTGCGTTACAAATCATAAAGTCCTGGGCGTACTTGTTGATAGAACACTTACTTGGAAATATCAAATTAACAAGGTATATTCTAACCTAAATTGTAAATTATCATTTTTTCGAAGAATAAAACCATTTCTCAATAACGATATTCGAGTATTGTTCTACAATAGCTATATTTTACCCATATTTGATTATGGGTCTATCCTATGGTCTAAATCCAATATAAGCTTCTTAAACAAAATTATTAACACTCAGAAAAGATCAGCTAGAATGATCCAGGACAAGAAGTTTGATCACTCGTCAGCTCCTCTATTCCAATAACTGTATTGGTTGCCATTCTTAGAACGTTTTAAATACCATATGGGTGTTTTAATTTACAAAGCTTTGCATAATTAAGCTCCCGTGTATTTATCAAACCTACTCATTAATGATTAATTGATCTTGGTTCCAAAAACGAAAACGATATCCCTCATCCATTAATTAAATCGCGTTATACAAAATACACTTTCCAATATTCTGCTATGGTTGCCTGGAATGAAATCCCGGTTCAAATCCGTGATAAACCTGTGATAAATTAAACACGTTTCACAAACACTACAGAAACTATCTTCTTGGAAAACAACCATGATTATAAAAATAATGGTTATATGAAGTAAACCAGCCATTCGCTCACAGCGTTCATTCTTCCTTAACAATTGGATGTATTGTATATACATTTGTTTCAATGTGTTAATTCTTCATTTTTTGTAAATGTATGCCTTAATCATATTGTTGATGGCCACAAGTGAGATAAATGATGCTGTTATTGTTTATTGTGTAACCGTCGTTAAATAAAGTATATTGAATTGAATTAAATTGAATTGAACCACCATTACTTTACAAATGGCAACCATATGCCAATTCGTTCAACCTCGCAAATTGGCAACTGGCAACTGGCAGCCAGATGCCAATTCGATTTTTATGTAAAATTTTATTAAAAGTTGAATTGGCAATGGCAACTGGCAACTAGCATCTTGCTGCCAATTGCCAGTTGCCAATTCGCTATTTATTCTAAATTACTGACAGAAGTCGAATTAGCATCTGGCTGCCAGTTGGCAGTTGCCAATTCGTGTGGTTGAAAAAATGGCTATTTTCAAGTGAATGTTGAATTGGCATCTCGAATATGAAGTTGGTTGCCAGTTGCCAGTTGCCAATTCAACTTTGATTAAGATTCTTACATAAAAATCGAATTGGCATCTGGCTTCCAGTTGCCAGTTGCCAATTTGCGAGGTTGAACGAATTGGCATCTTGCTGCCAATTTCCAGTTGCCAATTCGCTTTTTATTGACAATAACTGACGGAAGTCGAATTGGCATCTGGCTGCCAGTTGCCAGTTGCCAATTTGTGAGGTTGAACGAATTGGCAACTTGCAAGTGAAAGTTGAATTGGCATCTGGAATATGAAGTTGGTTGCCAGTTGCCAGTTGCCAATTAAACTTTTATTAAGATTTTTACATTAAAATCGAATTGGCATCTGGTTGCCAGTTGCCAGTTGCCAATTCAACTTTTATTGAGATTTTTACATAAAAATCGAATTGGCATCTGGCTGCCAGTTGACAGTTGCCAATTCGTGAGTTTGAACGAATTGGTTATTGGCAAGTGAAAGTTGAATTGGCATCTGGAATATGAAGTTGATTGCCAGTTGCCAATTCAACTTTTACTAAGATTTTCACATAAATATAGAATTGGCATCTGGCTGCCAGTTGCCAGTTGCCAATTAGCGAGGATGAACGAATTGGCATCTGGTTGCCAGTTGCCAATTCAACTTTTATTAAGATTTTTATATAAAAATCGAATTGGCATCTGGCTGCCAATTGCCAGTTGCCAATTACCTTTTTATTCACAATTACTGACAGAAGTCGAATTGGCATCTGGCTGCCAGTTGGCAGTTGTCAATTCTTGAGGTTGAACGAATTGGCTATTTGCAAGTGAAAGTTGGATTTGCATCTGGAATATGAAGTTGGTTGCCAGTTGCCAGTTGCCAATTCAACTTTTATTAAGATTTTTACATAAAAATCAATTTGGCATCTGGCTTCCAGTTGCCAGTTGCCATTTCGCGAGGTTGAACGAATTGGCATCTTGCTGCCAATTGCCAGTTGCCAATTCGCTTTTTATTCACAATTACTGACAGAAGTCGAATTGGCATCTGGCTGCCAGTTGGCAGTTGCCAGTTGCCAATTCAACTTTTATTAAGATTTTTACATAAAAATCAAATTGGCATCTGGCTGCCAGTTGCCAGTTGCCATTTCGCGAGGTTGAACGAATTGGCATCTTGCTGCCAAATGCCATTTGCCAATTCGCTTTTTATTCACAATTACTGACAGAAGTCGAATTGGCATCTGGCTGCCAGTTGGCAGTTGCCAATTCGTGTGGTTGAAAAAATGGCTATTTTCAAGTGAAGGTTGAATTGGCATCTGGAATATGAAGTTGGTTGCCAGTTGCCAGTTGCCAATTCAACTTTGATTAAGATTCTAACATAAAAATCGAATTGGCATCTGGCTTCCAGTTGCCAGTTGCCAATTTGCGAGGTTGAACGAATTGGCATCTTGCTGCCAATTTCCAGTTGCCAATTCGCTTTTTATTCACAATAACCGACGGAAGTCGAATTGGCATCTAGCTGCCAGTTGCCAGTTGCCAATTTGTGAGGTTGAACGAATTGGCAACTTGCAAGTGAAAGTTGAATTGGCATCTGGAATATGAAGTTGGTTGCCAGTTGCCAATAAAATTTTATTAAGATTTTTACATTAAAATCGAATTGGCATCTGGTTGCCAGTTGCCAGTTGCCAATTCAACTTTTATTAAGATTTTTACATAAAAATCGAATTGGCATCTGGCTGCCAGTTGACAGTTGCCAATTCGTGTGTTTGAACGAATTGGTTATTGGCAAGTGAAAGTTGAATTGGCATCTGGAATATGAAGTTGGTTGCCAGTTGCCAATTCAACTTTTACTAAGATTTTCACATAAATATAGAATTGGCATCTGGCTGCCAGTTGCCAGTTGCCAATTAGCGAGGATGAACGAATTGGCATCTGGTTGCCAGTTGCCAATTCAACTTTTATTAAGATTTTTACATAAAAATCGAATTGGCATCTGGCTGCCAATTGCCAGTTGCCAACTCGTTAGGTTGAACGAATTGGCTATTTGCAAGTGAAAGTTGAATTGGCATCTGGAATATGAAGTTGGTTACCAGTTGCCAATTTATTTTTTATTAAGATTTTTACATAAAAATCGAATTGGCATCTGGCTGCCAGTTGCCAGTTGCCAATTCGCATGGTTTAACAATTTTGATTTTGGTTAATATTTGCAAGTGAAGACGAATTGGCAAAAGAGTGTGAAGTTGGCTGCAAGTTGCCAATTGAATTGGCATTGGATTGGCAACCGGCAACTGGCAACTGGCAGCTGACTTCACGCACATATAATCAGCTATTCTGATTATTTTGTTTCTGTATTTCAGTTTGTTTTTTTTAGCTTTTTCGATGAAATTAATAGCTCTCGAAGCGTTCCTTATTTCTATAACTCTCTTACTGGAGTCCAGTAAATCACTGATATATGTATTAAAATGATATTATCTTTGTTTGCAGAACGTTTTAGGTACACCAAGTTATCTGAACGTACCTTTTTTCTGACATTTTCAGTTGTCCACCCAGTCTCCTCCTTGATATCCCTTTAAGGTCGTCTATCTTGTTATTGAATAAAATCCTTCAACTTGAGAACAACTTGTGATTTCAAGGTCCCGGTGTTGTGTGTATTGATTTCTATTTATCTTTCAATTTCGTTTTTCGTTTTCATCTTCCGACATTTTCAGTGACTCAAATGTTTAATGCTGCCAATGTAAAAGCCTCGCATGGCGCAAATACGCCAGCCCCTAACTTATATACCACAGCACGAAGATATCTCGCGTTCCCGCCAACATTCCTATGTCTGGACGAAAAGTACTCAAGCAGACGACAAATATAGCAGACGACATTTTGTCAATTTTGAAAGGGAAATAATTTCATGTATAGTGAACTTATAGTAAACCACAGTTACACTGTATGATTAGGAAATAGGTTTTACTTTCGAGTGATATACCGGATCATGTAACACGATTTGGAGTTCAGATTTGTAGTACTCCAATCACGTAAGCCGATTTATAACTAAGCATCTGCCAAAATCATAAAGCGGCTGTTTCTCACTTTGAAATTTGTACCGGTTGTTCCTTGGAGAGGATGGGAGTCTAATACTGGTTCCTCTCAGGAACAATGATTAAGTAAACTGCCCCTCGCCGTAAAACATAACCAATATACTTTTGGAACTGGAATTAAAATCATACAACAACAACAGCTTCTTAAGAGTAACATATTGACGCTGTCATGTGCTGCAGTAATTTATATTTGCCTTCTTTCCATTTCGACAGTAAATACAGTCAAAATTAACGTCCGACAAAAAATAGCTGAGTTAGCAGTACAGTTAAATTATGATGTTTTAAGTCGTACTTCAAGCATTGGAAAACTCCTACTTTGTTTTTGAATTACGTATTACATTTAAGTATTATGTTTAAGTTAGAGAGGTCTAATAATCGTGGAATTGAAATCAATTATTAAGTTCTACAGATTGGAGGTCATTGGCTGGAGCCTTGCTGTCGACGACGACCTTAGACACCGCTTAGTGACAAAATGTCATTATTGATAGCTAAATGCTATGAAAAAGAGTCTATATCGCATTCCGCACTAGTATGTATTTCAAGTCTTTTCAGCAAATTTGACGAAACTTGTGTATAAAAGAGTTTGAGTATGTTGAGTATTTGAGTATGTAGCTAAAGCACATTAATGACACAATATTAATTGTTCCTGCTATACATTATTGACTTTATTTTTTTTACAGACTATTTACAATCATGCAAACTTTTTCAAAACTTGCTCAAATGTAGACTTTCAATTGCATAAATTTCACAAAGTATTGCAGTTGAATTATAAGAAATTGTCATATGTTGTATGTCTTCCTCTAAGAGACTTTTTTCACGGCCTTTTTACAAATACTAAGACGATTGTGGTACAGAGAGAAACTTTGTGTTATTAATTTACCCCTCACCCTTCCAGTAGTCGTCTACACGAGACGTTTCCTTCTTCTTGCTTTAGTTTCTTGTCGTGTATATATCACTCATTACCCTGCTTTTTAAAAGCAGTCAACTTGGCGTATTGTGACAATCTTTACAATTTTCATTTGATATCCCTTGCACAGCCGGCATATTTTGCTACACACTCGACAGACATGCATGTGTTTTTGTAAACACTGTACATCACGTTATGCTACTTTCGGATTACTGCGCGTGTTGTATACGTCAGCAAATAGATTGAGCTGTAATATGAAAGTAAAATTTCCATTGGCCCACCTACAGAGGTCAGGCGCAGGAGTCACCCGGTCTGCTAACCTGCGCGTGGCGCTCAAAACACAATCCCACAGGGGCCTGTACGCGAACGATGGCAAAATGAAAATTTTCAAACTTCGTGAAATTGTGTCCAAGTTCATTTTTAAGGTTGTCTAAAAGTGTCAGCATTTGCTTCGGACGTCTGAGTTTTCAACAATCAGGAGCTGTCGGCAAAGCCTTTAAATTCATACAGTCAAAACGTGTTCCATACTGTAACTGTCGCTTCTATGGAAGGCCAAACCTGTCTTAACCAGCGTATACGGTTTAGTACGTTACGGACGTTCAAAGGATATCCGCTTTTCAAGAATACACATGTCCACTGATGCAATAATTTTATATGATGTTCAATTTATCAACTGAATTATATTACTTATTATACTTTCTATTTTGTATTATTTCTATGAAATGTTTTGAATTATTCATTTTGCTTTTGTTGTGAGATAAACTTTAAAAAGTAATCCGTAAAAACCATCAAACACCGCACTCAAAAACAGCCAGACTTACACACAGAAGAATGAATCTTCCAACTATGAGAAAGGACAACAGAAAATGTTCATAGTTCGGCTTATTTCAACAATAAAAAGGCAACACTTTTGCCAAGTGCAAGTAAAGGATAACACATACACAATTTAGAAACGAAACAAAACAAATAACACACACACATAACCGGGGTAGCCGTCTTGAAATAGGTTGTTGGGGCCTACAGGAAATAAATGTAACTGAGAGTTTAAACAGAGCAATTGTAGAATACCAACAATAAATTTCACCAGAGTCAACTTGAGAGAAAGTAATGTAATACTAAATAAAACATCGGAACCCAGCTATGATCTAACATTCCAGTGCATGTGCATAAAATTAAAACCAAGCAAAACTTTATAAATCGTGGATAAATGCTTACCGAGCACTAAACTGAATAACTTGTCTGGAACAGGGACAATACACTGCAAAGCTGTAGCGATGAAACATAAATGTAAATCTACATTTGAAAACATTTATGAACTGAGATTTGTTAGGTATGAATAAAATTCAATGCGCGGATTAGGTTTCTGCCATTTAACGCCTTTAACAGTTTTAAGATATTCAGGAGTTTCAATAACGCGCTTTTAGAACACTGCCGTTGGAACTGATTTGCACCTCCGATTTATGCTGAATAATTATTGTACAACGAAACTCAATGTATGGATTACATTTCTGACATTTAATGTTATTGGTTGTTTTAAAATATTCAGGAGTTCGTTGTTGCAGATAGTGTTTTGTAAAACAAACTGTTGGAACTTAATTGCATATGCTTTAACGGATATTCATAATACATTTTTAACTTTTAAGCATTTCCTTTCAATATACCAAGGCTTGTCCGCTCTATCATAGTTTATAGATGCAAGGTTTGCTAACGAACATTTGAAATAAATTTAAATACGAATAGTCAACGAGATGTCAGAGCGCCAACCCTTTTCAGCTTGTATAATCATGAAAAACATGAAGAGATTTTACAATCTTGTTTCTTATCTTTTAGTCAACAAATAAAACCTTTGAGAACAAGGAACAAAAGAAAAAACGTCACACTTTTAGGCTATGTCTTATTATTTCTATACTAAAATGTTGCACATACATGTACCCAGGTATTACTCTTCCTCTGTGAAGACTATTCCCTGTAGCTTAAAATCACTTGATTCAATGCAATATTTAGGCCGTTTAACAAAATGCTATTTACATCTCACGTTTTCCCTTTGTAAAGTTCGAAATAAAGAATTGGGAACTTATTAGGACCATTTTTAGCAAATGTCCAGGCATTTTAAATGCAGATATATAATGCTTTACCACTTATTTTGAAACATTTTGTTGAAGGATTGCGGTAATAACCCAGGACTATGTATATGGCTTACAAACTAAAGCTAAATTGCAAAGAGTAAATGCTCGATTACATTAAACATTAAAAGTGCCGGCAATCCTGTAATTAAATCATTTCAATGCTATGAATTTCATTTCAGCAAACATAAATAATTCATGAACAATTTTTCACAACGTTTGTTTGTTTCCATATTTCTATGGTGAACATTTCAAAACATCAACGAAAATATCAATTTAAGCTCGAGAGTGATTTAATTTTAAATCAGCGACATCAGACTGATTGCTCAGATTCCAACTCAACATTACTTCTTTTCTTGGGGATAACACGTGTTTAATTAGTATTTCAATTAGTTTACCCAAACACCTTCCTTTGAAGACTAAACTCCCCTCCTCCATTAGTCACAACCTACTATTTTGCACTTAGAGACGGTTCTGAAATTTTACCCTAATCAATAAGAGAGGCTTCTCGGAGGTGGTCTGGTCCTCGGCAATTTCATTAGCCATTATGAAAATAGAAGTTGACTAATGGCGGTAGAAGAGTAAACATATTTTGTATATCGTAATTATTGCGTTTATTATCGTTTTATAAATCATGATTTCGCTTATGTACTAACCTTTGATATGCTTTACATATATTGCAAATATAAGTTTAAATACAGTAAATTGTGTAAATTGATAGAATGCAAAACAGTAAAAGCGTCGAATGACCTGTGTTTCAGGCAGCAGCACATTCAAATTTAGTGGTGATGAACGAACTGTGTTGTGCAAGTTGTGAATGCAATTGCCTTGCGTCTGTTTCATAAAGAAAACATTGCTTAATATTTTCTAGGAAGGCATATTTATTAATTTATGCTTTTGCAACGGAAAAGCTCGATACTAACAATTAACGCATACCAATTTGAAACACCCTTCTGGATGGAAAGCAACAATTCAAATGTTCACCAAACACCCGTTTATGTTTTTATATCAATTTGATCACACACTCAGGTAAACGAGAAGAACGTATAACTTACATAACTATGTTCAGAAACGGTATATTACCTACTAACACATAACACACAACATTTAAATGTACCAACCGTATGTATGGGAGAAATGTTCGATTTTCAAATATTCGACATCCCATATAAGCGGACAGAAATTAAAGCTCATGCTAACGCGATTCCTTTTACAGTATATAGTTCATGTTTAATTTATTTCAACGCTGACGTTTACAAGCAGTTTCAATTTCAGATTCGCAGAAGAGTGTAGCTGAAACTAGACTTTAACATTTTGTATCTAAGTAGACTTTTCTGTAGATATTTAAAATGAGGAACATTGTTATTTTTTCGCTTGTGTTATTGCATCAGTTGTTTTGTGTTGTTACTTATTTATTTGTAAATATGAATGGCGTGGAAATAAAGTATCTGGTCACATCGTATGGCGAATGCCTGCAAGGAAGCGACCGTTTTGCCATATTTGAAGGCTTTTCGATAAGTGAATGTGTCGCTGAATGTGGGCTGCGCCAGCATTGTGAAGTCTTGAACTTCATTGAACAAGCGAATGTATGTGAACTTTTTTCGTCTGAAAAGGGCGAGAAAAAAGGCAGTTCCAGATGCGTTATTGTTAAGAAGCAGCACATCACAGACGTTAAGGTAAGAACTTGGAAAGCATTTGTGAATTGTTTCACGAACTTAAAGTTTATGTTTTTGCAGCTTTTGATATGTATCTTTTGACCACCCGAGCATTCAATGCAATGAATCTGATGTTACTGCTAAGGGTTGCCTAAGTACCCGTTTTCTGTCCGTCGAAAGTTGCAAAATATAGAACTCCTTTAAAGTCGCTGGCTGCTTACTTGGAAACATTATATATAAATTTCTTGCATGGTTTCCTACCAGAATCGTATCTATTATATAAAGTAATCTCGTGATAATGAGTAACAGAAGCAACAACCAAAACCTGATTGTTTGACAAATGATCAAGATCCCAGAGTATTTTCACATACACTTTTGCTTCGTTTTCTACAAAATTTCTGTTAATATTTTGGTTTATCAAACTGCATTTCAGATGGCAATGATTATAGTAATAGTGAAACAAAATCTGGTAGATAAGTTGATAAGAATTTAACTTAGTCTGGTCCTCTGATAATTTTCTTGAAATGATTGAAATTGTAAAAAAAATCCGCCTGCCGCAAGAGACCTGTTCTAGATTTCCCCATCTCATATTGCCACTCGGTCCCGATTTAAATGCTCATTTGGTCCTGTTTGAGGCCACCATGTGGATGTATATTTTGTATAAGGATGAAGTTATTCTCATATGAAACTTTGTTTTTATTCATTGTGAGGCTCTCCATCAAGTGAAACAAAATGACGGTGTTAGTTTTCCAAGTATTAGTACAGAGTGAGATTTGGAAGAAAAATTGTATAAATACCAGAAATACATTGTTTGCAGAGGGATATACTCGTACATGAAATAAACTTAGTGAATTTAAATACATCCTGTCTGATGGACATTTTTATAAGAATGGTGCCGAGCCTAGAAATACGAAAACATTTATATGAGATATAGCCAATTCATATCTTATATCATACAATAGGTTTTCGTCATAAAGAAATCTCCGCAAGATTTGTCAATAATCATACAAGCTTCTGAGTTGCAGGTACCATGTAAGGAAACTTGCAAAAATGGAAAGACGTGCGATATTGCGTCCAAAAAATGCATTTACAAAGGTAAAAAAAATATTATACTTGCATCTCAAACACCATCGCAATTGCTACATTTAGTTTGTAAACTGTTACATTGAACATTGAACAAAAAGTGTATTTCGAAATTACAGTGGGTATAGGCATTTTTCAACTAGAGTAATTTCGGGTAATGTCGACACTTTTAGAAGTATTTTGGGTTATTCATTTATATATCGAATTTACCCGACAAGAAACAGAACTGGATCTAAAAATTCAACAACACAATCACAGTTACTACATGCTAGTTCAAATGTATTTCTGCACTAAAATTTATACAGGAATAGTTTCGGTTTTATAAAGTCCACACCTTTCGTCCAACTTCGACACCATAACTGAGTTTTAGAAAAAAAATCAAACATACACTAAAGAAAAGTAATAGGACGCATTTTCAAGATTTGTATACACATTACTGCCTGTTGATTACATGACTTGTATCTAATATGAGTCTATTGACTGAACTTGAACAAAATGTTACACGTTTTATTTAGAACTATATTTTTCATTAACATGCTATTTGCATAGTCGGCTACATGTTGAAATGTATTTTTCAGAAGACAGAAAGAGTTCAAATCAAGAATTTTCAGTCACTAATAATTATGATCTAAGGGTTTACTGCACAATTCCCTTGTATTCGACGCCTTCCAGCTGCGGGCCTATTTTACGAGGCCCGCAGTTGAATATACGTCAGATTGTGTGATATGTCAAACAATCAACATCTGCTTCATACTAAAAATAGTTGGAAAATCGTTTAAACAGTGAATTCACATATATTTACCCTTTTCTTCTGCTAAAATTGTCCAAACACTTTTAAAATAAGCCCGCAGAATAAACATGTTCTCACAATGGTCATGTAGCTGTCGAATTTGGACGAAACAATTAATTCTTGTCGGGTTATTTCGACACGCCGAATAGTAAAACATTCATTCTTGGTGCACGTTAAAGGTTAGAGCACATAAAAACACTTTTAAAGTTGTTTTCGTTTTCAAAATAAATAAAGAAGTTAGATAAAATCAAAATGATACATATCTTAAATTTAATCCGTCCTTACAAAAATGTGTATCGGCCGTTTAAACGAAATCTCGAGTCTACAGTAGCATTTATGTAAACAAAAACAAAAAATGAAAAGAAAAAGGTCCTGGATGACACAGAGCAAGTTGTGACATCATACGTATATACGACGTCATCAATCAAAGTCAAATTAGCAGTTAGTAATTAATATAATTATAAAATGAAAGGAAATCCAAATAAGGTATCGAAGTTGGACACGTGTCGGCTTTACCCGAACTTGCGCTACATGTGCTTTAACAAATACATTATATAACAGAAAGGCAAATTATTTTCCCAAATAAAATAAGAATTCAATCAATATTGCGTAACATCTGTAATTGAGCAAATGAAAAAAGAAGCACCGCATCAATTCAAAATCGGACCTTCTGCTATGGTTTCCGGTTTTTTCTCTCTTGAATCTGGTTTTATTTTCATTTAGATACAATTTATGTTACAGAGTGTTTAAATGCCAGTGTTCCTGTTAATGGAGAAGTGTTAGGAAATCGTAAAGAAGTTGAAAAGACTATACGCTATGCATGTAAACCAGGATACAAGGAAGTCAACGGTGTGACTAGTGCTAAATGTCTTGTGACCGGACAGTGGAGTAACTTTGCAAAGTGCGCAAAAGGTAAAATAACTGCTGGCTTTACAAAGTAAATTACATTTTCCCTTTTCAGGCTAATGTGTATTTACAAATTGCGTAGAGACAGACTAATGAAGGCTGTGGAGAACTGAGCTGACTTCTGCCATGTCGCGTTTTCGCGTAGCGAGGCGAAAATGCAACAAATTACGGGGGTTGCTGGGAGAAAATGCAAAACACGAAAAAACATAGGGCGCCAAGCGACAACTGCTTATCGTGTTGTCGCGTTTTGTTTTATTTCGCCCTGCCAATACGCAAAGCGAAACGCGAGAAATAAACATTTTCGCATTTCGCCGGATACGTTGGACTGAGAATAAGGAAAATCAGTAATTTGTCGCATTTTCTCCTTCACTTTTCGTCCCGCCACGCGAAACGCGACATGGCAAAATCAGTCACCGAACATGCACAGGTTGAAGAGACAGATGCAGATACAAGGAAATCCGGGTACCAGATCTTAGCTCTTCGCCTACAGACCACTTCTTTAACGTACCCGATTTAAAGCACCGGTACACGCAAGACTACTTCTGTGTTTCTAATCAGTTCATCTCTAGATGATTAAACACTGAAAAAGCGTTTCTAAAATATCCAGTACCCTAGCTGGGATTCGAACCGGGAACCTCCGGATTGGTAGTACATGTAAGAGTGTTAACAACTCGACCATTGCGCCACCCTGGTTTTCTGTAGGTTTGGATAACCCATTATCCCAGAGCTGATCTTGAAAGATCTTTTCTATTCATACCTTAACGTAATTGAATTCGCTGCAATTTGTACAACAAAGATGCTTGTAATATTTTAAACGGTATATTAAACTTCGTTCATATTATTTAACAAATCCCTGGAGGACGCCCATTTGATAAGAATTTGGTAGGCATATATTCTGGAAACTTTATTTAGTATTTTTACTGTTTTATTTCAGAAGATTAATGTGAACTAAACACTGCGTTTACACAGACTCGATTCGTTTTTTTTGTCTTTTCACATTTTACGTCAATTAACTACTCTGAGTTACCTACCATTATTATCTTAATTCTTAAGCAAATGACGTATCAGAATCGAAATTAATTCGGGCGAAGCCCGATCATCGGTAAAAGTATGTACGAGTATTTATTTGAAGACTGAAAGCAATAAAATAACAGATTTGCTTTAAAACTATCCGAAACTTTATTAAATGTGTAGCAGTGCATCATAATAACATTAAGACATGAAATTTGGCAATACCTATATCGGGCGAAAGCATTATTAAATAACTCGTAGGTGTGTGGTAGATAACTTTAAAATTAGTGTGCGATGTTACGTACGAGTTACCTCTCGTAGTATGCAACACATAATGTCCAAGTGTGCGCTTTTTTTTTCTTTCTACATCACATAATTATGTTCTAACTATGTTAAAACTCTTTTATAGTTCGAAAATTGTTACACACATTTTATAATTCGTATCCATTATATTCCATGGTAGTTCTCTTACCGATATCCTATTGTTGCTATTTACGGATTTTAGACAATCCCAGCATGTGATATGACATGGTATATTTACGTCATTTTATTTGATAGATTATTTTTAAGAAATGATTTTCATTTACAATGTCTGTAAGATCTATTCAAAAAAGATATATATACTATAAAATAGATAACCGTAAAATAAATGTTTTAGAATAAAAAAAAAACGGTCAGCGGAAGTTGTATAGGCGGTGTAGCGTTATAAGTATGTTTCATTATGGAGTCGACACTTTCTAATTGTGCATGGGTATATTTCAAATCTGATATTTTATTGCTTTCATTTTTCAATTAAATACTCGTACATACGTTTAAACCTATGGTCGGGCTTCGCCCGAATAAATGTGTCCCAAGATTTTATCGTTGAATAGAATACGTAGGGCTACTCGCTCGTAATTCAATGACCGTGCGTCTTAACAATCACTTGCTTGGATAACATATGAACAATGTAGAAAAATATAACGGTTACTAGTATAACATTACGTTCATGTTTCCGATGCACTCTCGAAGGAAGCACACGTAGAAGAAATCAGCACATGTACACATACATAACATTTCGTCTATTTTGTCTTAATCTTAATAAAAAGGTTTGTTAAAATCAAATCATAATGTTATGACAGGATAAGATAAAAGACAAATGAAGTTGTGTATATAACGGACTAATATGAAAATAGGCAATACCTATATCGAGCGAAAGCATAAGGTGACAAAATTCTCCCAACGGCTCTGTTCTAATAATATGAAATAAGGCACTGCCTAGAATGAGGATTTATCAACGGATGTTAGTGTTTTCGTCAAACTGCACTGTGACTGCAGTTTCGTCTCACTGAATGTTTGTAGCAAACTTGAAATGTTTTCCTCTTAGCAAGATTAATGAAAGTTGAATGAAAATAGTGGCCAGTAGACTGTGCAATATCAGGCCACTGCGACCTTGACCTTTTACCCCAAAAGAATAGGGGTCGTCTTCATGTTGCAGGCGCACCTTTGAGCAAGTTGAATGAAAATATTGAACTGTAGAATGTTGTCAAGGAAACTCCCTTGACCTTTGACCCACTGACTCCAATACAAAAGAGATCATCTCAGGTTGCAGGCGACCTTCTGAGCAAGTTTTATGAAATTCAAATGAAGATTGTGACTAGTAGAGTGTTATCAAGGAAATATTTTACGGACAGACGGACATATTTGAACCAGAGTTTCCCTATAGCCAGATATGTATCAAGCACAGTATTATGGACCTGGGATTCTCTGACCCACTGTACTATCTGACCTCTATTTCTGGCAGCAATTCAGTGTTTTCCTATACACATAATTATATTTATCATTCCATTACTATGACAACTGTCTGATTAAGCCATTGTCCTGTCAGACGCTGAGAACAGCAACCTTTCTCAGTCAGTGACATGAAAACACTTTCCCTTGTTTAAACATATGTAAAAGTCTGAGTGCATCAAATTTTTCAAGTTCTCAAACTGTTTGCCAGACTACTTTTACAATGTTTATATTGGTCACAGCATTATTAAAAAAAAGTTGACAAAAAACAATGTTTTAAAAAGCTACTTTTCCTCAATTTATTTATGAATTTTCACATTTTCTGTAGATCGTTTATAAATCAATTTGTTTAAAAACTAAAACAAAACTAAAACAATCAATATAAATTAAGCATGTAAATTTCAGCAAAAGAAAACAACAAACAATCTTACAAGTAAACACCGCAGTCCAGTATCAACATGTGGCTGAACTTCACTATTTATTTCAGTCTGAGAGTCATGGAAGAGCGTTTGATTAAGATCAAAGATTTATTGTCATATTTTACAGATTCAATTTATTTATTTCAACTGATCACGAGTTTATAAATATACATGTACACTTTCTTAGAAATCTCTCCATTGTCATAAAATCTATGAAACGTTGTTCAAAATCAATTTTATCTGACCAGTATCTTTGAAAGGTTGTTCACTACCCATTTTATTCAAGTAAGATCCACAGTTCCATAACTTGAAATTGAAAATACAAGTACAATTCATAACTTATTTCAAGAGTTGCAAATACCCCAAAAATCGCAAGCAGCTGCTTTACCTTTATAAACAGAACGGAAAATTCTGTACATGTTTGGTATAATCTATTTTATGAAAATTAATACACCTTTTATACCCAGGACGACGTGCTGTAAATGACGAAACCAATGTTAACAAGCATGTCCAATCACATTTCGCATTTGAAAAGTATCATGATGTCTGCTATGTGTTCAATAAAGCTCGGGATAGTTTTCAAAGAAAATGATTTATTAGAATCGAAGGATAAACTGTTCTTTATATTTTATTGACGTGAATAAAAATAAGTCAATTGTTCCGATACGAATAATAAAATCACTTGTGCTACGCGCTCGTAATTTATTTACTACACAGTGGAACTCCTGACTATATTTCATTGAATGATAAAATGCAGAGAGACAGTTATTATTTCTAATTAAATAAGATTATCCTTACTAGGCCTACTGTTTGCACAATTGTATAAATTGAAAAGATCTAGTTATTTCAGTTAAGGCAATGTAAAATTGAAAGTTGATTGTAATTAAGCGTCAAACAAAAGCATCTACAGAAGACAGCGGTGGTTCCCGTGAGGTTGTCCTTCATGAACGTGGTCCAGTATTCTGTATGCAAATACATGCAAGTGTCCGCGTGCATAAACTCGGGATTCAGACCTATTTTTCTTGGCATATAGAACAACACCATCTCAGGAATACAACCAGTGCCACTCAGTGGGTCCTGCAAAAAATAGTCAGAATTTAGAAAATTGGAATGCTAATAAAAGCAAAGACCCTACACATTTTCAATCAAAATTATTAAATTGTTAAAAATATCTTATGAAGTTGAATCCTGTAATCTGTTTTCCGCGATGTATATTGAAAAGTGACCTCCACCTTACAATTTACCGCAACCTGTAAAAATTACACTGATGTGTAAATCACTAAATGGGGCCAAGTTATTACATAGGTAAATGACCATTTTTATGCCGACGCGACACGTGCTCGATCACCGGTTTTACAGACAGTATCGAACTGCCTTACGGTTATTTTTGGAGAGGTGAAATACTGCATACTATCTATGTCTCACATCTGCAAAAAATACAGATCTGCATCCCTTTTTAGCAGAATTAGTTAATTTAATATAACATACCTCAAGTGACGTCTTCTTTTTTCATGGTGTCTGGGAAGGGTGTATAGACTCTTATTACGAAGTGCAATAGTAACTTAAAATAATGGTTATAACTATAATTTGACTAAATAAATTCACAACTGCCAACGACTTTTGAACAGTTTTTACATATTTACAAGCATTGGGTATGTTTATTGGTTTCACTCTTTTGTAAACAGACTTTTAGCCTTTTCAAAGTTATCAGGTGAGTGAATCTGTTGGTTCCTTTTATACATTTTCGTTGCTGACAGGACAAAAACTGATTTATAATATGACAAATGTTGAATTATGTTCCTTTAGAGGTCATTTAAAAATGAACATGAAAAGAGCATTGCTCACATGAATGTGCTGATTTAGTTTTTTTGAGACCTAAAACCTAATATTTATTTTGAAACTACCTTCAACGATTTTTTCACAATTTCTCATTTAGTTTTATTCTTACAGTACATTATCAATAAAAATTAACTCCTTACTCTATTTCTGTCTAAAATATATCATGAAATATCTAGTAACTTATCCATGTTCAACATTTGCATGTCGGCCATATTTGTTTACAAGCTGTCAAAAATGAGGTCACTGACTATTTATATGAGTAATGCTGCAAAGACCAGATAATTAAAGCTATTTGGACAACCACATATAATTTCTTTTATGATTTAAATCAAAATTTTATAATGACGTGACGTAAAGAATCTATTACACTCAGTTTTCAATGAGGTATGTCAGTTGGTAAGTTTTTGGTTACATTTTTTTAGCGTCCGTAAAACGCCGCACGCGCAATCGTCGCTCTTCTTGTTAGATATTTATTTGTGTATTGGGTCATTGATATAAAGAACGGAACACAAATGTTTCAGTTTCTATTTATGCAGGAATTGTGTGCATAAAACATTGCAAGTGATCGAGCACGTATCTGATCGAGCATGTGTACGGTCACTCTAGAGTAAAGTTAAGTGGGTGTTACATGCCAACTTTAATTCATTCAGCTAGAAAACATACCATACAGAAGCTTGGGAATTCCGATCATGCACAAACCAATGCAGATGTGTTCAAGGCATTAAAAACTATAGCAACATTTCACTACAAAAGCAAAGAAACGGCTACTGATCAACATGATCAAACACCCACTTACCATGTATATCTCGATTCTGAAACCAAGTGTATGTAGTTGTTTATGTGATAACAACTCGATCTCGGTATATAAGTAATGTTTTCTTTCCAATTTTATCAAATAAATAGCTACATGAATAACAGACAACAGGAAGTACGTCAGTGCACAAAAAAAATGCAATTGGTTATCGATTCTCAGTAAATTTCGGTTGCATTGCTACACCGGACGTTGAAGAATAAAAACCCGGCAACTCGAGGTCATTATTCACGTCAGCGCGTGATATGTTACGTCATTCAGTTGATCGATTATTTTTTCAGAAATATTTTTCGTTTTCATGAGTTGAAACAGTGATGCAGAAATGATTTATTTCGTTACCAAATAAAAAACCGTAAAAAATGTTTTGAATAAAAATATAACAACAGAGTACCTGTAGACGCAATTGGAAGTCCTCGGCAGATTTCCTTACCCTACATTCTGCCGAGGCGTTCCGATTGCGTACAGACGGTGCATCGTTATAAGTATGTTATCGTATCGTCCAGGTGTGGACACTTTCAAATCTTCCATGGGTAATCACAAATCATGTAATTGATTGCTTTCAGTATTCAGTTAAATACTCGTACATACGTTTACCTATGGTCGGGCTTCGCCCGTACTTTCGCCCGTACTATCAAATAACGTTCAAACCTTTGTACAGCAAGGAACATAAACATATTTTTGGAAAAAATATTTACTCCTATTACTTGCAGATTGTGGAGAGCCAGTCGTATTAAATGGCAAAATTGTAGCTGGCAATACCACTGAAGGGTCTACACGAGAGTTCAAGTGTGACTATGACGAACTATCATTAAACACAACGTGCATGAGCAACGGATCATGGAGTCCCAATCCTTTATGTACGGGTAGGTATTTGAAGTTTTATCATTTGTATCATAAATGTGCGTACATGTGCTGAATTAAACATTACATATATTTGAAAAAAGGAAATAATTATATGTTTTTGTTAATTAAGTGCCTAAGAAAGAGGTGTTGAAATGAACACGTGGGTTGCCTTTTTATAGGGCCATCGTCGTTAGCTACTATATTTGAAGACCATGAAATTCTGTATTACAATATATCTAGTTATGCATACCAGGTTTCAAGCAAAGATAGTTTGATTTACAAATTGCAGTAACAGGAATGAAATAATTGTTATATATCCTTTACATAAATCAATGGTCAGTGTATATACATAATAAATCGACATTGCTTACATAAACAAGAGCCGGAATGTACTTAAAAAGTTTTGAATCCGTCTGACTGAGATACTATGTTAAGGAAACTTAAAAACAAATACTACATTTCAAGTTAATATCTATAACTCCAATAATGTCACGATATACAATGTATATAATCTATCAAAAAAAAAAAAAATATTGGCAAGATATCTTTAAATTAACAAAATATATTATAAAGAAATTCAAATTTACAAAAAAAATTCTGACTGTTTCGCTATTATAGAAGATTTTCAAGTGTACATTGCATCTTTAACATTTAATAATACCTAAATACCTACGGAAGCGTATAATGGTCGCTAGTTGCTAGATATTTATGTAGATTTGATGCGAAAATATCGCGACTATGTCAACATTTGCATGTCGGCCATATTTGTTTACAAGCTGTCAAAAATGAGGTCACTGACTATTTATATGAGTAATGCTGCAAAGACCAGATAATTAAAGCTATTTGGACAACCACATATAATTTCTTTTATGATTTAAATCAAAATTTTATAATGACGTGACGTAAAGAATCTATTACCCTCAGTTTTCAATGAGGTATGTCAGTTGGTAAGTTTTTGGTTACATTTTTTTAGCGTCCGTAAAACGCCGCACGCGCAATCGTCGCTCTTCTTGTTAGATATTTATTTGTGTATTGGGTCATTGATATAAAGAACGGAACACAAATGTTTCAGTTTCTATTTATGCAGGAATTGTGTGCATAAAACATTGCAAGTGATCGAGCACGTATCTGATCGAGCATGTGTACGGTCACTCTAGAGTAAAGTTAAGTGGGTGTTACATGCCAACTTTAATTCATTCAGCTAGAAAACATACCATACAGAAGCTTGGGAATTCCGATCATGCACAAACCAATGCAGATGTGTTCAAGGCATTAAAAACTATAGCAACATTTCACTACAAAAGCAAAGAAACGGCTACTGATCAACATGATCAAACACCCACTTACCATGTATATCTCGATTCTGAAACCAAGTGTATGTAGTTGTTTATGTGATAACAACTCGATCTCGGTATATAAGTAATGTTTTCTTTCCAATTTTATCAAATAAATAGCTACATGAATAACAGACAACAGGAAGTACGTCAGTGCACAAAAAAAAATGCAATTGGTTATCGATTCTCAGTAAATTTCGGTTGCATTGCTACACCGGACGTTGAAGAATAAAAACCCGGCAACTCGAGGTCATTATTCACGTCAGCGCGTGATATGTTACGTCATTCAGTTGATCGATTATTTTTTCAGAAATATTTTTCGTTTTCATGAGTTGAAACAGTGATGCAGAAATGATTTATTTCGTTACCAAATAAAAAACCGTAAAAAATGTTTTGAATAAAAATATAACAACAGAGTACCTGTAGACGCAATTGGAAGTCCTCGGCAGATTTCCTTACCCTACATTCTGCCGAGGCGTTCCGATTGCGTACAGACGGTGCATCGTTATAAGTATGTTATCGTATCGTCCAGGTGTGGACACTTTCAAATCTTCCATGGGTAATCACAAATCATGTAATTGATTGCTTTCAGTATTCAGTTAAATACTCGTACATACGTTTACCTATGGTCGGGCTTCGCCCGTACTTTCGCCCGTACTATCAAATAACGTTCAAACCTTTGTACAGCAAGGAACATAAACATATTTTTGGAAAAAATATTTACTCCTATTACTTGCAGATTGTGGAGAGCCAGTCGTATTAAATGGCAAAATTGTAGCTGGCAATACCACTGAAGGGTCTACACGAGAGTTCAAGTGTGACTATGACGAACTATCATTAAACACAACGTGCATGAGCAACGGATCATGGAGTCCCAATCCTTTATGTACGGGTAGGTATTTGAAGTTTTATCATTTGTATCATAAATGTGCGTACATGTGCTGAATTAAACATTACATATATTTGAAAAAAGGAAATAATTATATGTTTTTGTTAATTAAGTGCCTAAGAAAGAGGTGTTGAAATGAACACGTGGGTTGCCTTTTTATAGGGCCATCGTCGTTAGCTACTATATTTGAAGACCATGAAATTCTGTATTACAATATATCTAGTTATGCATACCAGGTTTCAAGCAAAGATAGTTTGATTTACAAATTGCAGTAACAGGAATGAAATAATTGTTATATATCCTTTACATAAATCAATGGTCAGTGTATATACATAATAAATCGACATTGCTTACATAAACAAGAGCCGGAATGTACTTAAAAAGTTTTGAATCCGTCTGACTGAGATACTATGTTAAGGAAACTTAAAAACAAATACTACATTTCAAGTTAATATCTATAACTCCAATAATGTCACGATATACAATGTATATAATCTATCAAAAAAAAAAAAATATTGGCAAGATATCTTTAAATTAACAAAATATATTATAAAGAAATTCAAATTTACAAAAAAAATTCTGACTGTTTCGCTATTATAGAAGATTTTCAAGTGTACATTGCATCTTTAACATTTAATAATACCTAAATACCTACGGAAGCGTATAATGGTCGCTAGTTGCTAGATATTTATGTAGATTTGATGCGAAAATATCGCATCATGTTTGAAATCTTACGGGAAAATGGAAGATAGTAATAGAAATATAGTTTCTTTCTTGTCCTATATTTTATCAAGACAAACATTCTAACCAAATTTACGGTTTGGTTGGGTACAAATGTGGTTTCTACAATATTTGGAATATTTTTTTATTATTTGACATGGTCTATGATTTGACCCCGCGTGACCTGATTTCAACGTTTGGTCGAGAGATCATCAAGAAAAATATTCTGACCAATTTTCATGACGATTGTTCTTATAGAATGTTCAGACGGTAAGTGTGTACAGACAGACAGACAGACAGGCAAGCAGGCTAGGGTGAGCTCAAAAAAGGACATTTACACCAGCTATCTACTCTAGTTTCACCGATGTCGGAGCTAAATATTAACTCATCTTCAGTAATAAATTATCTTACACAAGCAAGATAAATCTTTCATGCAATAACTATACCGTTCAAAATGATTTTACTTGCTGATTCTTAAGAAACGAATGCTACAATTATCATGCAATACTATATTACGTGTGATCAAAACCTAGGACACCAGGTAAAAAAATAGAAAAAACCTCGTGATAACTCCAGAAGCCAACTTTACACCCAATCACCCTGGATGTCTTGATAAATGCTATGTCAAGTTTGAAATTTGGTCACATCATAAAATCTAGATCACAGTGTGAACTCATAGAACATCAACATTCTAGAATTTATATTTTGAATCAAATCATCTTGAAAATTAATCAGAATGTTTGTTTTGATGAACTCTATGTTTAGTTTTAAACTGGAATTCGTGGGGTCAAAAAGTGGGACACCAGGTAAAATAATAGAAACACCTACGAACTCTAGATGCCACATTTGACACACCGGCATCAGTCATATTGAAAGAAAGTTTGTCTTGGTGAACTTTAGTCAAGACCGAAACTGCGTAACATCTGGTCAAAAGTTAGGTCACTTTCTACATTGATTTTAAACCTACGTTTGGAATGTGTTTACCGTTTCACAAAGAGATTTTAAAAATTGCCAGCGGTTGGCATTGATCATGACTTTAGACCTACTTTTTGTCTTTGGGACAGGAAAGCGATATCGACCATCTTGACCCTCTTGTAATTCATTATAGCCGAGGGCTGTAGAGTAAATGATTGTGTTCGGTTTCAGCTTTGCGCGAGAAATATACGTCAGATAAGAACTTGATTTGCCAAATAATATATGTCGTATTCGGGAAAAAGTTTGTTTAGTAATAGTTTTAGCAAGATATTATATTGTGATTGCTTTTTGGCGTCTAACGTGTTACGAAATCAAACCGCTCTGTTTTTAATCAATAGTTTTATTTTATCATGGCATAACGCACAATTGCAAAATATTATCCAGCAAACATATCTAGTTGACATAAACAGTAACTATCGACCATTATACGCTTCCGTAAATACCTCTGTAATTGGTTATATAAATATAGTCATAAATGTAACGACTGAAAATTTGTTACATTTATTGAAATAGAATGTAAACGGGAGCATACTAATTATGTTTTCGACAAAATAAGCATTATCTAGATAGACTGAATGTTTAAAAGTATGGGAAGATAGAAACGTTCACAAAGAACGTGTTCTTATGGAATGTAGCTCTGGATTAGATATAACCGCAGATTGACAAAAAATAAACTACAGTCGCATTACTAGACAGCGTGATCTACTTCCGTGACTTTGCTTCTACAATATGTACATTTATACATTTCAGTTATAAACGTGTTGAAGTGCAACACAAGTTCTGAATGTAAACAATTCGATAAAAAGAGTAAGTGCAAAGATACAACATGTAAATGTAAACCTGGCTACACAGAAGAGACTGGGGTTTGCAGATCAAGTGAGTTCACATACAATAGACAATACAAAAAATAAGTTTTAGTTTCATATGAATTTCTCCCAATTTTATCTTTTATGCAAATGTATCGTAAAACATCCCTATAAAAGAGCATTGGTCTTTTAAGGGAAGGGTAAGAATTTCCAGGATCTATTCTAAAATTGGTTAACTTCTATAAATTACAATAATATTCGCAAAGATTTATTTTTCGCTAATTTGCAAATACATTTCGAGAAAGATATTTTCACATAGCATTGTAATTTTACGAATTTTATACCCAAATAAGTCTGTCTACTACAAAGTTGCGATTTTTTGTCATTTCAAAAATACTCCGGTTACAGTAATATTTTCCTATTGACCACGTGCTTTATACATTAAAAAATAATTTCAGTCATAAATAGAAAACCATGCATAGATGACTCTGACTGCTCTGATCACAATAATGACAGTATCTGCAACACCGGAGTATGTAAATGTAATGTTACCTTTTACACAGAAGACGGGGAGTGCAAATCCAGTAAGAATTAACTGTCGTATTTTTATGCCGTCACACGAAGGCGGCGGCATATAGTGATCACATCGTCTGTCCGTACGTTCGTCCGTCCTGCTTTTGTGCGCAGCATAACTCGAAAATCATTTAAGGGAATCAGTTGGTACTTCATACATTGATAGAATACAATAAGAGAGTATGCAGTAAGAGCCATAACTCTTCATTAAATTTGGAATTGCTGTCTATTGTTCCTTAGTTTGTGCGCAGCTTAACTCGAAAATGATTGAGGGGAAATTAGTTGATACTTTAGCTATTGATACATGTCAATTAAAGAAAATGCTGTACACAAGAACCATTAATCTGTCTTCATTATTTATAGTTACTGTCCTAAATTACTTTTTCTTGTGCGGAACATTACTAAAAAAGTATTGAAGGGAATCAATTGATACTTATGTATTGGTGTTTTGTACTGACAGCTCTTAACGTAGTGTTTGAAAGTCGGAGTTTCGATTACTAAAGATCCCTATTTACTCCTGCGCAACTAACTGTTGTTTCCATTCCCAGAGTCAACATAATGAATGAAATTGGCTACATCACGGCTTCGGTCTTTATTTCACGAGATTAGGTTGTACACTTTCACTTGGTCGTTACGTATTAACAATAAGTTGTGTACAGTCAAACGTGTGTTAAAGATCACCTCCGAATAAAGACTACCCTGATAATAAAGACCAGTAGGGTGATCACAATGCATTATTCATCTATATTAGAAACACCTGTGAATAAAAACAACCTGCAAACAAGGACCATATTTGTAGCTTCACAACAGTGGTCTTTGTTCACAGGTTTGACTGTACTTTGTCTGATTATAGGTACTATTGTCAACATTTACTTTCTCTTTTGTTAGCTTAAAATTGCTAAATTGAAAATATTTGGACATACTTTTACATTTAGTTACTTTATACTAATGTCACATAGTATCCTTAGAGATTGACTTCAAGCTTGAAATACAAAAATATGGCAATATGTAATGTGCAGAACATAAGCAAAGTAACTCTTGTATAATAGACATTTGTGGTTATTCCTATTTTTTTCAGACAAATATCTGAGTCACTTATTCAATCTACTGTAATGTTTGAAACTTAATAGTTATTCAAATAAATTACCAATAGTGAAAGTAATAAAGCAAGAACCGTTCCTTTACCTTAGGTCAGTTTCTGTGAATTTCGTTTGTTTGGTATTTGTTGCATCTTTGTTAATTGCCATCAAACAGAAGCCAATATTTAAATATGGGACAATAAAAGGATTCTCATTGTCCACGAGTGATATCACTGATTTTATTAATTATCTACCTTGTGCTTTAATTGCAACATATTTTGAACACACATTCACTTTCTTTACGCTTTATCAGTTTTAACATTCTGTAAAATGCAGGCGATACATGTGTTCAATGCAACGCATTTAAAATTTAGAAAGATTTTTCAAATGAATATTCAACAACAAAAATATAGACAAAATGTACAATTGTAGGCGTATAAATTTGAGAGTTTTCGCGTTATATAATTTCCTTTGAATTTGAGGACATGCTGACTATTTTATGTTTCGTTTACTTTAGTTTGCAAACCTACATGGGATTTTTTCGAGGGATCCTGCTACTATTTCTCACCAGAGCTTAAAAGTTGGTACGATGCAAAGGTAAATCTACACTTTTAATGTTGTTGGACCTTAATTCAGATGACAAAAATGAGTCAAATGCACTGACGTTATTTTTAACTAAAGACTGAAATCGGTACACTATATCACTGTATGAAGAATGTTAGTTAATTCTTTATATTTCAAAATATAAGTACATAAAAAAAATTAATACATCACATTCTTCAAATAATCATTTTGAAGCTAATTATCTGAAAAATACATGAACAGTACTTAACTAAAAAAAAATTCTCTTCTAGGGTGAAATCGAATACAAATTTTGAATGGGGTCTATTTGCGCTATGATTTTGTAGCATTATTTTAAAAAAAAACTTATTTAGGAAACGAAATTATACAGCAAAACTCTTTGATCTTGAAATTGTCAGTAAGATCAACAGAACTCGCGTAAGCGATTACGAGCCATCAATGCATTCTTGTTTTAATGAGTTATAATATATATTAATGACATTTAAAAATAATGGGTAACTATGAAAATGATAGTGCATCTCTACAATGCTCAGTAAATGAATATATGGTCGTGATAGGTTTGGCTTTTTAGTCTTGTTTCTAGAACAGTACTATTAGCCACTTTTGGTGCGATGTTACATATTGCTTTATGATACTTCACATCGTTAATAGCGTCAGATAAATTTTTACATGAACATGTACACTGGAATGTATGCATCTTTTTATTAGGTAATATTTTTGATGCTAAGATGGAAGTTTTGCACCTGTAACATTCACAGAATACATCATTGAGTTTTGATAAATACTATTTTAGGATTACTGTACATATCAAAATGCGACATTGGTGAAAGTTGAAAAGGATAGTGAGCGTCTTTTTATCCATACAAGGGCAGGTAAATTGCTTACTCAGATTGATATTTTTATTGCATTAATACGTTTTAGTATAATTAAGAACTGATAGACAAACTGATATGTGTACAGTACTTCAAGTGTTTAAACTTTCGTACCAACGCTACGACAGAAATGAGCATTTAAACAGATGTATACCATGAACATAATCGGAAATATAATCATAATTTGGCGTCTGAAATGATAATGTAACAAAATACAACTTTACATTGCTGATTACTGAAGCATATTTTCTCACTCATTTCTCTGACATTGTATTTTGTCTTTCTATCGAATTGTAACAGTGTGTGTAAGTTTGCGTCATATACTTTTGGTTGAAATAAAATACAGATTAAACATGAACAGTATCATTATTTCTAATTAATAAATATCATTTTGAGCCCATCTAATTCAGAACTAATTCAAACCTTTTATATACAAACAAGCCTACCATTGAAATACTTTTATGATTTTATTTATATTTCATTTATTAACTTCATAGTTGTGATTGTTATGCCTGTATTGAAGGTCAAACACTATAATTTATTATCTTGCATTGATAGCTGTAACGCACTGCACGCACACTGTTATCCATGGACCATGGATTCGATACCCAAAGTAACTACTAATTAATATGACTAATAGTGTTTCGGACGAGACCTAAAACGAGATCAGTGCTATACAACAGTCGTGTAAAAGAAACGACGGTTTCTCAGGAACTATGGTTAGCGGTAATTTAAGTATAGATCCTTTGCAAGTCTTGGAAAATCCGAAAAGGACAGGTTTCGACGGAAACTATTTTATATTTTATTTTATATCAGGTTATATTTCAACACTCATTTAAGACAGTCAAAAGAGAAATAAAGCAATATTAATCATTCTCTACACACTGCACCCTTAACTCCCAACAGTGCCCTTTCTACAGAAATTTGACCAGGGCCAATTTGAAACTAGGGCGCAAAACTGTTGAGTGCCTCCAAAATTACTTCTTCAGTCTTGACCAAGGGAGCTAATCTAAACGAAACTGTATAAAAGAGTTTTGCGATTGCACTTTAGTGGAATAACAGAAAGTGCATGTTTGTGGGTATGGTAGTATTAATTATTCTAATAAAAATTCATCTATATAATGTGGTAAATACCTGCGATCTTACGAAGAACCTTTCTTATAAAACCATAACAAGTCTGAAATATGGCAGGCCGTTTTAATACGGATGACACTATAATAAACCGTATGATGGGTCCATTGTATAATAGCTTGTGTGCTAACAAAATTAAGTCAAACTAGGACTATCAGCAATTGGCGGTAATTACATTTGATCATCATGGATTTAATCTATGAATAAAATGTTAAATTTTGTGGCTGTCCAGTTAGCACAGTTCTTAGCGCACTTGCTTTTCACCAATGCAGCACGGGTTCGATCCTCGTCCTGAATAGTATGTGAGATAGTAGGTAGGTGCTCACCATATCCAAGTCAGGTGGGTTTTCTCCGGGTTCTTCCAACAGTAAGTACACCATAAGCCAACACCTAAGCAGTCAATTCAAAAGCACACATGAGCTTGTTTGTTGTTATTTGCATCTTGACGAATTTAAATAAAGATTATAATAAATGTATTATTCGAAGTTGGCAACTCGTCCATCCAACAGGTCCACCTATCCAAGCACATGCCACACCAAACGGTGCTTAACTTCCTTACTCTGACATGGATTCAAACCTTGTCGCTATAGAACATATTAAGCTGCCGGAATACTTTATCTATGACAAGCATATCAATATAGATACATACATATTTTTAGTGTACATTAATCAGACAGTGTAAGGTATTGATTACATGTGCTTTACTTTTTTCTTTGGTAGTATAGTGTGGGAAATGGGTCCTATGACAGAGTCTTGCTCCTGTGATATCAGGTTCCGTTTATTGCATATATATATATAGTCCTAAGGTTTAAAACCCTTTAAATGCCGGAAAAGGCAATATATATAATGAATTAAATAAAAATGACTTGATATGGCTTTAAAATAATGATTTAATTAACTAAATTAACTGTGCTACGCGTTTCATACAATTCATCAGGCACAATTGTAGTGAATGACGTTGTTTCCATGACGTTGACGTCATAACTTCCTGCAAGGGAGATTACTGTTGTAAAAATGCCGGAAAAGGCAATATATATAATGAATTAAATAAAAATGACTTGATATGGCTTTAAAATAATGATTTAATTAACTAAATTAACTGTGCTACGCGTTTCATACAATTCATCAGGCACAATTGTAGTGAATGACGTTGTTTCCATGACGTTCACGTCATAACTTCCTGCAAGGGAACGTTGACGTCATGATATATAAAAATATGTAAAAAGTCAAAAGATGTGCCGGAATAAGTAAATAATAAAAAAATAAAAATAAAAGGGAACGTTGACGTCATAATATATAAAAATATGTAAAAAGTCAAAAGATGTGCCGGAATAAGTAAATTATAAAAAAATAAAAATAAAAGGGAACGTTGACGTCATAATATATTATTAGTTATACGGGTTTTTGCCGTGTACATCTGGACATGTACCCTTTTTGTATTGTATGTCGCCCGAGCCGTAAGGGTACATGTCCAGATGTACACGGCAAAAACCCGTATAACGATTATATAATACCGCAATTTAAAATTATTGCGCTATTTCACAAGAATATGTATTTTCAATAAGCTTGTAATCTTCATTAAAATGGAGCCGTATCGATCAAATATGTACACGGATCGATTAACCAATCGGAAAGCGAGCATTTTGGTAGCGGTATTATATAAAAATATGTAAAAAGTCAAAAGATGTGCCGGAATAAGTAAATTATAAAAAAAGAAAAATAAACGACATTATATAGGTCTTCACGGTATTTTTTTATTTATATATATATATATGGACCCTTGTGATAATTAGTCTAAGAAATAGATGTGAAAAATGCTCGGATGAATTCATTCGGTGTTTTAATGCATTTGCCATTTCGTTACCATGGAGCTAATATGCATGTTTGCACGCAATCTCCATATTCTTTAGGATAAATCTCACTTGATTCACAGCTAGGTATTGGTACGAATACTGCCGAAGTGACGTCATTGTACTCTACTGAATGAATTTGAAAAACGTACAGCATTTACATCAAATATGCAATGCATACTTATTCAAAACACATTATTGATCTTAACGTAAAAACTTCCACATTGGCAATAACACAGTATCCAGTTTAAACAGTTAATGAATGTGGGAAAAAAATTACCGGAACCTCCGCCATTGGCTCCGAAGTGCGGTCAAACAAAAACATTCTTTTGAATTCTTTAATGTTTTTATAAATCTAGATATATCATTACTTGAACAAGATCGTATAATAGAATTTGTTTAACAAATTTGTTATTCGCTAAGCCTGATATTGGGACCCAGTCTCAACACACTATTTCTTTTTATTCCTTTACACATATGTTCTGTGGGCTTCAGAGGGGCCCTGTTTTAAGCATAAATGAAACGAAGTGTATTCTTACATACTCTGGGCAGAAAAGTAAATTCACATATGATGGAAATTATTCTTTATGATAGATAATTATATAGAGTTTAGCATGAATTATTCAAATAGCATGAAGTACTTTCCGATATATGCGTATATTCTTACTCTTGAACTATTTAGTGTCGAAACATTCAGAGGAGTGTAATTAATATCATGATTAAGAAAACAGAGCTCAAACGTCAGAATTAGTTGTTCTAAACGGACACATAAAAAGCACGTACAATTTGATTACCAATAATTTCATTTCAGATAAACACATTTGTGTTTGGCTTGGAGGACGCTTTAATAATACGGAAGAAAAATATTTATGGCTTGACAACACAGACGTATCCTTGACTGGATGGGAACAAGACATAGTTACAGACGCTTTCAAAGGATGTATGTTGTATAAAAGAAACGGTATATTGTCAGCCACATCAATTGATCAGTGTAACAAATCGTGCCGTTTCGTATGCAAAACATAAACTGACGTATTTTGTAAAAAGGCAAACGTTATTTTTCTCTTTTTTAAACAATAAATGAATCAAGCAAGTTTCATAAATTGGTCGCTTTATTAGTTTTAGTTCCATTTCTTTATTTTGGGTTAAATATCAGATACTTCTTTCTTGCTTTTCATTACATGATACAGGGGTCATCCTTATTGTTTGTTGACAAATCAGTATAAACGTAATATATTAAGTATCAGTTAAAGGGTATAAAAGAGGTCTTTACCAGTTGGTAACATGGCATTGAGGAACAAAAATGGTAGCACAAGGAAACAAAAGCGAGGCAAATATTCTGTTGAATATTTTAAGACTAACCGTCAGGATTAGACCATTCCAGAACTGTATTCAATAACAAAATTTTATCCTTTGTCAAGAGTCTTGGCAAGTTTACCCAGGGAAATATCCAGGGTCGGCCGGCACTATAAACAATCAAAGGAAAAAAGAAAGATTTTAAATGGACACTATTAGAACAGAACTGTGATCTTGAAGAGTAGTCTATGTGTTCAAGAAATGTACTGTAACAAAAATGTTCTAGATCGACGACTGGCTCAACTTTAGAACTGATCGCATTTGTAGAACCGATTTTCATTGTAATCTTAACGCATTGTCATGCGCATGGATGTGCTGGAAGATCAGTATATTATAGCGAAATAATCATTGTTTGTCCATGTCACATATTGTTGTATGATATTATATAATATTATATAATGGTCATATAAGCTGGTTCGACAAACGGTTATCAATTAATAACACAGACAAATAGTGTAGAGTGGTGGAACCTATGCTGGCGGTATCCCTATGTTGGTGGTATCTCTGAAAAATGGCTATTTACAGAAAAACAGATGAAGAAATTCTTTTAGGGTATATTCAGCATTGACAGGCGATGAAATGCTTTTGCAGCAAACGTAGTGATAGCCGTGCGTGCAGCTCTGTGACGTCACAGCAGCCAATACAATTTTACTTGATCCATTTCGCTAGAAAAATTCTTAAATATAGACATCAAAACCACACAGTTAAAGTTAGAAATTTTGATGAAACTTATTTCTTTTGTATAAAATTATATATTCTATGGAAACTGTTATCTCTTGTTAGTTAATATTTAGCCTCTAAAAACTGTTTCCCACCTGCTGGCTGTCAAATATCACATACCGCCAGCATTGGTTTCCTTAGTGGTGAAATTTCAAGTTTTGACATGGATTGTGTCAATAGCTCCCAGAACGACTTCGTCACATGATGACGCACATCAACATCTTGTTATTGTTTCGATCTAGCAGGGATAACATTATGTTTTCGCTGAGGCAAATCAAAATGGTTAAGATTTCCTGCTTTCTGAACAGCTGATATACATTCAAAATACCTCCAGCTTAGGTTCCCCTACTATATATAAAAATCCAAAATGTTTGCCACTCAGCCGCACTGAATCCGATCAAAAACGTTTGACAAAATAGTCACAAATTCACTTGGTACTGAAGCAACTCTATAAGTAGAAATCTGATCAAGACATAGCTCAGACAAATTTTATGTACAAAAATCAAAATGGTCACCAGTCCACAATCTTTAATCTGATCAAACTCTTTGGAGATATGTTTATCGACTTTGCACTGAAGCTCCCATGAAGTTTCATTTAAATTTGATACGCGACTATCAATAAGGCAAAAGCACCACCAATCGGCAGTATTGTATAAGATCCACATAATTATACAATATGCGCATTCCGCTTGGAGTTGCAGCAACCCAAAGAAGTTCAACATTGAAAATCAGTTGCAAAATTAAGCATATTAGCTTACTTGTGTTCCTTCAATACAATTAGATATGTTGTTACGTACAATTTTATATGCTTTACAGACAAGTTCTTCTAATTTTAATCTTCTTTACTGCCTGCAAGAAACTATGATACAGGCCCTTTTGCATGATATATTATGTCACAATTTCTCAATAATGTTTGGTGACGTTTACACGGTGTCATTGTTCTGATACCTCATAAGAGTTAAAGCGTCTGATGCGCAGTTCTGGAGGCCGTTTTATCAACATAGGCGTAACTTACGCTAGTTTTCTGGCGTAACATAAACTTACGCATTTTTTTACGTTTTGCGCAAAGCGTTTTATGAAACACATTTTGAATTGGCGTAAATCGCACTAGCGTAACTTTGGCGTAAATCGTAAAGAAATGCGTGACACAGTCAACAGCACCTGTTTCCGGTGACGTCATTTTACCGCAAAGGTGTCAACTTGCATGGCCGCTAAACTGTCAAATAAAAAAATCGCCAGAAAAGAAAGATTACCTTACTGGTATTGATCAGAAAACAACTTTGTCATTGGAATTTCCTTTCTTTTACTAGTATTCATCAACACAAGTTCACTAAATTAACAGAATTAGTTACCAAAACAAGTAAAATGTCTGTATTTTATTGACCTTGAATTGTACTGCATTTTCTGACATGATTACATCTAAATACAGATGTATGTGCGTGCCCACTCTGTATGCGTGGGAGGAGTTGGTGGGTTTAAAACAGACCACGTCATATCAAAAGGGTAGTGACGACCGTGGCTAAGTATTAAATGTAAATTAAACATAAAAGAAAATAACTTTGCAATACAGTTTTTGAAGAATTTTCTGCATAATGCATTTCTTTCAGACTATACTTACATACTGACATTTTCATTGTGATACATATATCTATATTTACATTTGTAGTTTGGTACCGAGCATACATCTTGCTTGTTTCAGTTTTCATTACCTTTCTTCATGTATCTTTATCACTTATACACAGCAAATATTATAAATAAGAAATGATTGTATAAAAAAGCATACACAAATATAGTGACAATAAGGGAATATAGGAAGAGTATTTCTTCATCAAGTGAATCAGTGCCTGTGTTGTGGTCAGCAACATGCATCAGTAATTTACAACTACAATCACTTGTCAGTCTATTCTTTAAAAGTTCCAGAAAACTACTTGGGTCTGGACAGTATTTGGAAATCATACTTTACCTTTATAAAGTATTTTAGCCTGGAACGCAGCACACTCCAGAATGACGAGCATTGTCATTAGAAATTACAGGAGTGCTCCAATATATTGATGCTAACAAACATGCTGTTTATCTACTCCTATCTAGGTGATCTAGATATTTACAAGCCAATAAAATATTTCAAATGGAAATTAATGAATAATTCAGGTAGAATGATACTTCTTCCACCGGAACTTCCTCGCAGTATCTTCTAGGTAAATGTCAAGTTTGCCGAGTTGTCATTAACCACTGACCAAATATTCTAGGTAAGAGTTGTGGCTCTAGTATATATACTTCAAACACAAACTATGTTTTGGTTCGGTTTATGTCTGCATGAAACTTTACTTCAAAATATGGGATGGGGTTAAGAAAAATTAAAACTTTACTGATGCAAAGTACATTGTAGCCCCACATTTGGCTAATGCTGAATACAATTTATGAAGTAAGGTACAAGCACGGATTGCAATAGGCACTTTTATGACATTTACTTGCAGTGTCTTCAATTTGATATTTGTAAACAGGCCATGTCAAATTCTTACTCATTTATAGACAATGAATTAACTTGCAACTGAACCATTTATGGTTTCTAGCAGACCTTTATCTAAAAGTTTAAATTTTACACACTTTTAGTGCCAATGAACATGACTGTAATTAACAGGGTGAATGTATTTCACAGGAACTATTTCTGTATTAACAGTATAACAACAGTCATATAAAATAAGTCAATAATTATGAGGCTAGGTATAATACTGTACAGCTGAAAGTGTGTAAGTGATCACCTAAATAAAGCACCAGTATCTTTACACTAAATCAGCCTTTTGAACATGCTGAAGAGCTAGCAAAAAAAATCGCATTCAGCTTTAGACAAAATGATTATTGTGATGTAGCTTTAGACAGAATGATTATTGTGATGTAGCTTTAGACAGAATGATTATTGTGATGTAGCTTAACACAGGTTTGACTGTACTTTAAGCCACCATGTGTCTTTTTCTTTTTTGCATGTCCTTTTAGGTGGGATCTTTGAACCTAGGATCTACTTAAATTACCGAATATTCAAGGAGTAAACACATTTTAGAGACTTTGTTAAAACAAAGTTATAAAAGTTATTAAATACTTAGTTCTGCTGAAATTATAATGGATACATAATTTGTGTGCAAAAGATTGCCTTAAAAGATTTCTTGTGATGTTGGTATGAAAGAGTATTTTCTTCCAAACACTACTTCAGATATCTCAACATTATTAGTTTTTTATTTCTTTTTATTGAAACATTGTTGAAATACAAAACACGGTGCATGTATAACATGACACTATTCAAGTTCTTGTTTAATGTCTCACTAGTACTTTGGTCTAAATAGAAGCAAAGTACACATATTTGACTTAATAGTCACTTCAGAGGAATGTTATACTTGTGTGCATCAGAAGTTTTCTTCCATAGTGCACACTTCTGTTCTATAATTCTGTCTTGGCTGTTTTTTGTATTTTGTTACCAGTTAGGTAAGTGGGTAGCTGGAGCACATTCCTCTTAAAAATAAATTTACAGTAGGTTATGTTACAAAGGCACAAAGTTAATATTTATATGGCTTTTTTCTGCATCTGACACCTTTAAAGCTGTTGAATATTGTGCTCTCTCTTTGAAGTTTTCTGCATACTTTCATTAATCAATATCATACAGTCTCTCCACCTAAAATGAATACAAAAATATATGAATAAAGATTCTAGTACATGTAGTTTAATTGTTGACAATTTCTCATCATGCATATCTAATTAAAGAATACCAATGTGTTTATTTCTACAAAGTTCTAAGAAAATAAATTTAGAAACTTAACAGAGATAGTTTATTGTCACGGTTATTAAAAAGTTTATACTGAAAAAAATCTCAATCAATGAATGTAAAAACAAGAATACCATGTTGGAGTCAAACAGTTCTATTTATTTACAATCAGTGGGGCTGGGATGAGTGCCCAGGTACCCAAAGTCCAGGTTGGGTAAAACAATTTCCAAATTTGTACAAAAATATTACCTGTTCCATTAAGTGTTAACAAGAAAAAAAGAAGGATGAAAAATACAATGTAGAGCACAGGAACACAGTTGGGATATACATGATGTATCAAGTAACAGATTGACAATGACTGCTTTACCAAACTCCAGGATAAATATACTATTATGATAGCTTGTATTTTATTCTCATACTCAAGATTAGAAGGCCACTTTTTGTTCTTATATTGCCAAACATGAGACTTTAGTGTAACTTAATTGTTATCCTTGGTATTGATGTGCATATCATGGTTTATAAACTTGTGTATACATCTAATTATCTGTATATGTATGCATCATGTTTGTTTTAACCATGTTTGTACATCTGTGATATACTAAAATAAATCTATCTATCTATCTATAATTTCAGCAATATCTATTACTAGTGAAAATTTCTACCAATCTGACTTTGGTATTTGGTTAGTATTTAAGTGGGCACTCCAATGAACATTAAGTGTAACAGTGCATTGCTGAATGGGTGTATTTTAGAAATTTCATACAAATAATGATGCATTTTTCTTACACAATGATGTAACTCAGTGTTTCAATTTAATCATTTGAATTGGAACCAAAACAAAAATACCTTTTGTCTCAAAGACATGATTCAGCATGAGTCCAGCCGTTGTTTGCTGCTATCACTAATTAATGATTTAACTGCCATGGTCATACCTGCAGCAGAATAATTTCACAGATATGTTTAAATTCAAAACTCTATTAAAGAGACAAGAGGGCCAAGATGGCCCTATATACCTCACCTGAGACCTACTTATGACCATATAATTATGACAAAACTTCAACCCTAAACTTATATCATAAACTCAAACATTCTGTTTGACCATGACAAGACAAACCTTCTGACCAATTAACATGATGATTGTCTATAAAATATGACTTCTAGAGTACCAACAAGGTTTTCCTCAGAATTTATCTGGTGACCTAGTTTTTAATCCAAGGTGATCCACACCAACATTTTGACCAATTTTCATGATGATTGGGCTGTTAAAGTAACCTGTATGGCATACACAAGGTGATCCACACCAACATTTTGACCAATTTTCATGATGATTGGGCTGTTAAAGTAACCTGTATGGCATACACAAGGTTTTTATCCGGGTGACCTAGTTTTTTTTACCTCAGATGACCCATATTCAAACTCTACCTAAATTTCATGAAGACAATTGTTTCATGAAGATGATCCAATGAAAATTGCAACCTCTATTGCATACACAGGGCGATTTACCTGAAATGTCACACATCAGCAGATCTGCATGTACACTGTGTATGATTTTTAAACTTGTATACAGTAGACATTTCTGAATACTTACCAACACATTTCTTAAGGCACCCATGGATACTGTAATGTGAGTGCACAGCCTAATGAAACTGTGACGTGAACATTTAAAACTAAAAATCTAGAAAATATAATTATGTTGGCCTACAGTTACATAAATACATGTGTATACATGTTCACAGGCACTACAATGTCATGATGCATCTGTACTTGTAAAGTTTACTGGCAAGTATTTGATTTCATTTACTTCCTCATTCTGTAAAAGGTGAAAATTCAGTCTCTACTGTACACTAATGCAACATCGGACACCAATGTTTTTGTCCACATTCTTTATTTCTAAAACTGATCGTGTTCTTATAAACTAATAAGAAGCACTGGCAGAGATATTTGTTTTATTTCATTTTTCTTCTTTGACTTTGTACTTTTTAGAGATAAAAAAAGCATAATAATTAATACCCAGAAATCACCGGTCCAAAATACACCTCGAAAGCCATGGTTGAGTACATAGAGGCTAGGAATCGCTGAAACCTTTCACAAATTGCGGGTCATGGGTTCGGGCCCTGCTAGGAATCATCATCTCTTTACAGTTCTTGCTGACCCTAGGGTTCTAGTAAGTGCAATTCTAGCAACAATGTTTAAGTAAATAGCACCTGAAAAAAATGAGTGAAATACCATTGACCCATGCAGGCATTAAATTGCAACAAACAAAAAATCAGTACTAAAATTTATTTTATGCTAACTAATGAAATACTGTGTTATATGAGTGAAATACAGTAAACTCCATATATATTGACTCCGGATATAACTTAACTTTGGATATAACGAACAGTTTTTTTTTGGCCCAATTTTTTTCCCTTCTTTGTTTAATGTAAAAATATACGGTTATATCGTACTCCAGTTATAAGGAAACTTTGGATATAAGGAACACTATTTTCTGGCCCAACAATGAAAAATGTACAGTAAAGTAATCGTATATATCGAACTGCAAATATGTTTCGAAGAGTTAAAAATATCTGTTGATTTTGCAGTTTTCTGTTGCCGTCTGCACTTTTTTTTTCATAGCGCACTTTTAGCTATTATTCATAAAGGTAAATCATTTCACATGTGTAACCCTTTGGTTAACTAGTTAAATGAGAATACAAACATAATTGCTAAGTACGATATTCAAGTGATAATATTTAACGTAAATAATTGTGAGCGTTTTTTTTTTAAAGCTTGCAGACAGGATGCAATCCAATATTGGGAAAAATACTTTGTTAAATATTTCAAGTCATGGCAAGAGAGCGAAAATCATCTTTCTTCAATTGTATTTGTTTAAGTATTGCCATACATGAACCGTCTTTTTTTATGTTTTATTAATCCTTACAATTATTTTACATAGGTTTGGATAACAGTTATAGATCTTTATAACTTTGCAAATGGAAGTAGGAAAATCAAAAGCAACTTTAAGTTAATGGTTCGGATATTATTACATTGGACTATAAAAATACTTGTTCGATATATATATTTTAGTTCGATATAATATACATCGTATATAAGGAACTTGTTCGATATACAGATATAAGGAACTCCGGATATAAGGAACAAATCTGATAGGTCCCGAGGAGTTCGTTATAAGCGGAGTTTACTGTATAGAATGATATATATTTCATATCAGTCACAGTGTGGGTGATATAGGTCTGCTGGAACTACTTTTTTAAGCAGTGCGTATACATAATTTTGCTTTTGTTTTGATAGTTAGCATAAAATAAAAATAAAATTTATTTGTTTTGCGTGGATATGGAATATATCTCAACTCAAAGGGATACAATTTTCACATTTTAACTCGCGCTCATGAAAATATTACAACTGTATCACTTCTCGGTGAGATATATTCCATATCCACTCAAAACAAACAAATATTGTCATGTTATCATGAAAATCAACCACATGCAAGCAGGATTCAAACTCAAGATGTTCAGTTTGTTAAGCCGACACTCTACCATGTCACAATAAAAGCTTGCTCAATGGCTATGAAGTACAAGTGTTTTATTATGGTTTTCACCCTCTAATATATGATACAAAGATTTGAGTTTTGCTTGGTGAAAAGTACAAATGCTGCATTGCATGTCAGTAATTATAAAGTAACTTTAGGGAGACAACATCTACAAAGTGACTCTAACCCATAACTATCATGTAAGATAGATGATCATGTTCTTACTAAATTCATTAAACTATTTGACATCACTTATTGTAGCTATGTCACACGGGGTTTGGGCCTGGCCAGCTCCATCTCAGCTCATTATTATACATTTTAATACAAAAGCAACTAATATCTTTCATGCGTATTGGATTGGCATTTCCGGTGATTTTGCCTATGTCGGAAAAACCGGTCTGGCACCCCTGCCAGACGACTCTCGTGAAATACTTTTGATGTAGCGTTATAAACATTGTGACGTTACTTTCCTAAACACAACGTCAGAATATCACATGGGAATATCCGTCACCTTGGGTAACTGTTTTGTGGGAACTCGGCAAAACAGTTACCCTCGGTGACGGATATTTCGATCTGAACCTCGTGCTCATGACAGAAACTATTGATACAGATGTTGTGATTCTAGGCATCAGAGTGTCCAGAAGCCCGGTTAGCTCAGATGGTTAGAGCGTCTGACTTGCAAGCAGACGGTCCTGGGTTTTAATCTTACAATTAATTAAGTTACATCATTGGTGACGAGATTAAAAACAGTCAGTTTGAGCTTATAAAGTTAGTGGACGGTTCCTAGTGGACCGGACAGCATGTGGTATTTTCAGGGGTTATCATTGATGCCCAGCTCAACAGCTATACACTTCCACTGTATGGTCAAAACCTTCAAAGATACAGTGGAATAGTGTAGTGATCCTAGGCTTCAAGTTCAGAGTATCCAGAAGCCCGGTTAGCTCAATTGGTTAAAGTGTCTGACTTGCATGCAGGAGGTTGTGGGTTCAAATCTTGTATTGGTAGATGTTTTCTCAATAAGTTACATCACAGAAAAAGTTAATTAATTCAAACTCTTCCCAAATTCCTGTTTGGTTTTTCTATTTAAAATGTAATTTCTAGCTGTGTAAGCAGCTAAGCTGACTCCATGTTAGAGTAATAATAGTTCTTAATTACATTCACAACCCCTAAATCATTTCTAAGTACACCAGCACGGATTTTAGATGATCTGTGCAAACAAACTGTTTCTTCCGGGATCGCGGAAACAGAAGACAATGGGGAAAATGCAGACGTTTCTTAGGGAATTTGAAGTTCATCCATCTTTAAAAACAAATACAATTCTTTAGAAAGTATTTCTACAACATGTAGAATCAATAAAACCACTTTTAATAAAGCTGGTAAAAGTGATACTGCAAAGAAAAGTATTTTTACCCTTGTTTCCGATCATTTCGCTTGCTTGGTTACCGTGAAAGTAAGAAGTTGTGAAAATTAATGTTTTAAGGTGTTACACCATCCACTACTGTAAAGTAAATTGTACTAGAGGCAGATTTTCTTTTTCAATCGACGATAGCCGCCATCTTGATTTTGACTTGCGTAACTACTTGCGCCTGCTGTTACGCCAATTTTTACGTCTCTACGTTACGCCAGCTGTTGATAAAACGCTCCTTACGCCAAACTTTGTAGTTACGCCAGAACTTACGCCAAAACGTTGGCGTAAATATGTTGATAAAACGGCCCCAGCTGATGCGCAGTTATAATCCACTGGTATCAAGCGGTTTCACCCCCTAGTCGTTTCACCCCTAGTCATTTCACCTCCTAGTCATTTCACCCCTAGTCATTTCACCCCCTATTGTAATATACTGATTAAGTATGTGTGAAATGTTCTATTGTTATATTGATTGATATAATTGCCAAAGGTGTTTTTCAATCACAGAGTAATCAAATATAACTATAGAATATTTAGCACATAATGTAATCAGTACATCACTATGAAGAAATAAGATAGGATTAAAATAAATGTTTTGATTGTTCTAAAAACGTTAAATGATTTTGAAAACATATGTTGAAAATTTGCTGTTTCTGTGTTTTGAAAACAGTCAAAGTAAAAATATATGTAAATCCATCATATTACAGTGTCTTATAATGTCAAGTGCTTTATATTTAATATTAACTAATAGATTATGAAGACTTAACATTATACTATTTCAGAGATTACTTCATTTTGATAGTTATAAAACTTACAAATCAAATAGAAATTTTTACCCATTAACATCAAAATATGCAAATCATATTATATTTGATTGATTTAACTGTTTAAGTATTGAACAGGATTCATTTTTAAATAAAACAATAAAAATTCATATTTATTTTGGGGGGTGAATCATCTAGGGTTTTGGGAGGTGAAATGACTAGGGGTGAAACGACTAGGAGGTGAAACCACTGGTATTCAAACCACTCAGGCCTCCGGCCTTCGTGGCTAATTACTGTGTATCAGAACTCCAAATCATTGTTTATAAAACGATGAACACCGCTGGAACAGATGTTACTTCATAATTTAAAAATGTACAAGATTTTCCTGCAAGATACGCACATGTATAAGAATTATATGCCAGAAAAATGTCTCGGAATTGAAATTTTTAGTTCAAGATTTTATTCTTTTAATCAATGAAAGGGCATGTCTTTTATGGGGGTTTTGATATTACTTAATATTCCGATGATTTGTCTTCAATTATTTAAACGGGTACATTATGACCATAATATCATGTTTTGTTCTAATTTGGACTACACCATTTAAATGGTAAGGTCTTTTAAACTCCGAGCATGCATGTTAAAGGGGAGTGTAGTGTGCAAGAAACATAACCATTGTTTGTCCGTTGTTTTGATTATTTCTTTCTTGTTTTGTTATCATGTCTTGTTGAAGCATAGCTAAAAAACTATAGATGGGAATAAGTTGGACCTCTAATTATTAGCGGGGAGATGAAAAGAAAATTCAGACTGCAAGAGTTTAAACGCTGTCCGAGGTTTGTATTATCTTGTTACTGTTTCTTTTTCGGAGCATACAGTAACTCGAAAAAAGAAAATATCGACATATTATGTTGAAACTTCAAGTATCTGTTCGTGACACTGAGAAAAAATGCATTTTTTACACCCATTAAAAAAAATTATTCTACTTTGCTATATTTCCTTTTACAAAGCGTAACTTCGAGGAGAAGGGGAGGGAAGCGGTATGACATAGTTTTATCTTCGGTGTTCTTAAATTACTCTCCCCTCTATTACCTGATAGATGATTGCAAAAGGAAAACACATTTTTTTTGCTCTCGTATCAATTGTCTGGAGCATCAGTTGTCTAAAAACCTCTCCATGTTGCAAATGTTGCGGATAGATATTTTTGTGACCCAAACATTTTTAGCGTTTATTTTAGGAAATGTTTCTTTTATCAGATCTTTAAACACTACATTTTTACATCAATAAAGTTTGAATAATTGAGCCCTATTTGCAGTAATTATTTAATTCATAAGCTAAACATATTTATTTATTTAGACCTAACGGCATGATCAAATAGTTATAAATGACTTAAGCAGATAAGAAAAAGGAAGAAAGTTTACAAATTCATCTCCAGTTACGTCAAAGGAGAGTCTCAACATTTCTTTGTATATTTGTGATAACGCAATATTAGATGAATTGATTTTTATAATGTGTGATACTTTTTATACAATACTGTAAATTTGAGGCAAAGTTTCTTAATATTCGTACTGTAGAGAGACTAACCCTGCATTTCAAATGCTTAAAATCTTGTAGTGTTTTTTGAGAAAACCCCTGTGGACTTGTAGTTAAAAAAGAAATTAAAGTTCGGTATTTAACTTATATCTTCCTGGTTCACTTATGTGTGTATTTTGCACTTATCTTTGACATCATTGATATTTAAATACTCTTCATAGCCCATTAATACGTTGTCGACATTCCTAACTCTATGGATTGTTTACACAAGTCATTTAGTGCTTCTTCTATTTGTATGTTATTAAATGTTTTACTTAGGTTTTTCACTTTTATCAAATATCGTCTGCGCTAGTAGATTGCCTTCTCGAATTAGAACACAGGGTTGCAATTTGAAAGTAAGTCGCTGCCCTCCTCTATTCTCAGATATCATTCAGAAATCGTTGACACATTTACATTGCTCACCTGAGCAAATTGTCTTGCAGGAATCTTGCAGGAATCGAAAAGAAATATAATCATAATCAGTTTAAACTCTTTTCGATTTTCAAAGTTTATGGCTATTGAATGTATTACAAATAACAATATTGACTGTTGGAAATAAACTGATTGGTAGGTCCGACCGTCGGAATTTAATAATTGCTAATTCATATCGATATTACTTGAAAGGACATGTAGATAAAAGTTCAAGTTAAGTAGGCCAATATTTCGATGCATTTTGTGACAAAGGTTGTCGTAATGCCCTGCACCTAGATATGTAAACACATGTGATAGAGAAATCATCGCTAGCAACATTATGTAAGGAAGTCAAAGGTCAAGGTCACAGGAAACTGGACTCCACTGAAAATTACCACATCATTTCCATAGAGTTTTATACAATGTTCTTGGTTATTTAATTAAAATACTTGCATATATTTTGTAAGATTCCTTTAGAGTTAGTTTAACATTTTCAGCTTCTGAAGGTACAAGGTATATGCATACATGTACGTAAGTGGTGGCTTAGAAGTTGCTCTGCATTGTTTCTTACTAGTTCTGCAAATGTTTTTCTTTTACATATGTTTGTCGGAAAATAGCTCATGACATTATGTTTGTTTGTCATATCCGACGGTAAATAAAGTTTCTTGTAGCTTATATCTTCTTGTGTCTAAATCGATTCCTTCCCTCTGGGTATAATTTAAATTATCACCATTATAGTGGCCATCCAGATTAAACAATATCGTGTCATATGCACAAACATGTAGTTTTATTCCAAGCCCGCTTAGATGACCTTATTTGTTTATTTACAAGATATCCGCGTGTCAGCTTCACACAGCTCCTAATAAAGAAGATTTAGTAGAAGATACTATTAAACTTTTGTATTACATGGATAATACTGCACTTTTCTTCCATTTCCTTACGAGAGAAACTCCTCCAAAATAAAATCCTGTCACAGTAAAAATTTAGAACAGATTGTGGTTGTTAAGTTGGGCTATATCGTATATGTAAATTGTGCTTTTAGCTCACCTGGCGTGAGCTATTAGGATCGCATTCCTTCCAGCGTCCATCATACGTCCGTTTACATTTTCCTTCAAACGACATCTCTGAAACCAGTGGGCCAATGTTGATGAAACTTTCCAGGGATGTTCCTTGCGTGAAGCCCTCTCATAATTGTTCAAATTATTCAATTCCATGCAGAACTCTAGTTGCTATGGCAACAAATAGAAAAAAAACTTTTAAAATTTTCTTCTCAAGAACAGGAAGGCCTACTACATTGGCATTCTATGGGCATAATTTGAACAAACTTGGAAGTCCACTAGACAACATTACATGCCAAGAATCTAGGCTCTAGGCCATATGATTTTAGAGAACATTTTTAAACGTTTTCCTATATAAGTCTATGTAAAACAAGTAACCTCCGGGTGGGCCAGGGGCCAGTATTGACCACAGGGGCAATATTTGAACTCCACTAGCCAATGCTACTTGCCAAATACCTAATCTCTTGGTCTTGTGGTTTCAGAGATAAAGATTTTAAAGTTTTTTATTTAGAAACCTATGTAAAATCAAGTGACCCCGAGATGTGGTCAATTTTGATTCGGGGGTCATTATTTGGACAATTTTGGTAGAGGTCTTTTAGACAATATTACACATTATATATTTAAACTGTGCACCTCGTTGTTTTGAAGATTTTTAAAGGTTTTTCCTTTATAAATCTATATTTTAAACAAGTGACCCCCGGGCAGGGCTAATATTGAACATAGGGACAAGATTTGAATAACATTTGTAGAGGTCCACTAGACGATGTTACAAGCCAAGTATCTAATTTCTAGACCTTTTCCTGTATTAGTCTATGTAAGACAAGTGACCCCCGGCGGTGCAAATATTGATCCCAGGAGCCCACTAGGCAATGCTACATGCCGAATATCTAAGCTCTGGGCTTTTTGGTTTCAGAGAAGATTTGACAAGTTTTTCCTATATAAGCTTATGTAAAATCAAATGACCCAACCCCCGGGCAGGGTCAATTTTGATCCGGGGTACATGATTAGAACAGCTTTGGTAGAGGTCTACTAGGTTATGCTACATGCAAAATATCTAATGCTCTGGGCATTGTGGTTTTAGATAAGAAGATTTTAAAAGTTCTTCCTTCCAATTGCCATGGCAGACAGAGTTCTGTATGGAATGGCAATTCTTTGGTAGAGCAGTCCTGCCAAGTTTCATTAACATTGGCCTAGTGAACCATGTCAACAACGGACGACGGAGGAACGCTGGACATCCAACCATCATAAAAGCTCAACATGAGCACTTTTGTGCTCGGAAGTCAATTCAACACACAATCAAAATGATAAAATATAAGTTGTTTATGTAAGCGATACTATGTTACATACGTTAGTGTATTATAGATATTCTTCGATATTTTATCAAATAAAAATGAAATAAGTTTTAGAACAAATGTCTCCCATGTTGAAAGGAGAACGCAGAGGTTCGAAATTCAATAACATGAATATCAAAGTCAAATGATGTCATGCCCTTAGAATAAACTGATTAAAAGGCAAGAATTACATATTTGAAATGTTTATGCAAAATGTGCACGCGCGTTGATATATCAATATTAAATCCAAGTACGTTGTATTTACATTAATTCATCTTAAACGATTCGGTTAATCTCCTCAGGTGACCGAATATTGTACGCATTCATATTTTACGCACATCAGACAGATTACTGTTTACTTAGCTTTAGAATGTATAGGATATCATATAGATACAAGAAAAGCATTGATGCAAAGCATCAAAGGTCGCCGGTAACTAATTTATTTACAGACTGTAAGTAGTGATGTCAAATGCAACCATTTCTTAAAATTATGCCTGTTGAATTACAGGAAATGTTGGAAATGTAACCACAGTGATCAATAAGGTACAATTTATTTTCAAATGTGACTACTGCTAGATGTTGATACTGCAGTACTAGCTGTCGGATAAGTTATTCATGCATATCAGATCGGGATATCTGTAGTTTTTACCAGTGCTGGCAAATCTCATTTTACACCCCCTGGTATAAGATGACTTGATGATGTCAGAAAGAACTACTTTTATGAATGAATGTGTAAATTTATACATTACTACAAGAATAAGACCGTAAATATAAGTCATTACTTTTATTTTATTTCTGCTACTATTAATCGAATATGGTATGCAAGAAAAAGAATCTATCACTGGCTGCACTTACAGATGAGAATATCCGGCTCTTGGGTAACTACACTTACACTAATACAAATACTATATGTAAAAAATATATACATTATCATTGGTCAAAAATAAATAATATTATAGTACAGGTGTATTGTGACCCATTAAACAGACCTGTTAAACTGTTAAATTAACCAGACCCTAGTGGTGGGGTGCAGTCCATCTGTTTACTATTTAATTTATAAAACTTGACCTGTGAATTACAAAAATGGGTCTTTCGTGTCAATATTAAATAAGAAGCACATTAGACTCAAAGGTACCATTTAATTTTTCCCAGTGCATTGACACGTGAGTGAAGTATCCGAACAACCGATAATCCGAAATTACTGCTAAATCTAACAAAACAAGCTGAAATCGATATTTATTTTGGCTATGGATATATTAACTTATGCATACCTACTTCGTTTCTGAAAGAGTGTTCATGTTCATCGTTGTTGTTAATTTCCTGCGACGCTGTTACACCGTCACGCCAACCTTTAAAAAGTCGATTTGGTCTGGTCTAGGCGGATCTTTTCTCTTGGTGTAAGATATTGTAAACACCGGTCTGGGGAGCGTCATTATTTTTCACATTTATAAACAGTTATTTTAATTAAAAGGGCCAATTTTAGCGCGAACTTCAACTTCCTTCGCAATTTTTAAAATAGCCTTTTCTTTGTTTCAAACAATCAATGTAAGATGTCAAAACAAAATTGTAACAAATTCATACATTTTAATAACTTCTCCTACCGGCTGCAGAATCCTAAAGCGTATCAAATATAGTCGCCGGTTTCCACCGGCGACTAATTAATCGCGAAAGGATATAGCTGGTTTATCTTATACACAAAACAAACAGAAACACTAAAGTTATACAAAACAAATAGTAAAATGCACAAGCGATGACACAGCAGCTACTCTAAAGTCACTTGTCTTTATCCACTCTAACCTGTAAAGTAAGACATAATAACTGAATATGGATGTTCGGAAATCCCATATTAAATAAGATATTTGCATTCAATTAGTGTAAATAAACAGTGGCAATGTACAGAATGACATAGTCATGTGACCACTTAGTTTAAGTAAAGTCATGTCTTCAAATTCCGAAGCGGCGAGCCACATGATACACACTTGAAAGATTTCTCTACGTATTTGGTTTTCATTCTATCTGTAGGTCTGCTGACACTTGTTGTACATGTCAATGTTTTAGATACACCAGCAGTCACTTGTAATGGTTTAGAAGGTACATTGTTACCATCTTTTAGTGTCACACTCGTCACATGTACATGTACTAAATAGAAGTAATAGCATGTACAGTATATGTCTATAATGACAATTATATAAGTATATTTGGTACAGGTTATGAAAACAATCATTTCTACATAATTGCTCTTAACGTCGTTGCATCGAATGAGCGCCGATTATTACAACAACAACAACAACAATATTTATTAGCAATATCGACATATAAATGCCTTTGGCTAATGAACAGCAATGTACATATAAATAAGAGTAAACATCACACAAATACAAGATTAGTTATATATGGCGGACTTTACTTAAATTTGTGATTATACATTTTGAAAACAATTAGATGCTAAAAAACAAAAATCTTACGTGTTAGTGTTTTTTAATTTGTAGGCCTCTTTTAAGAATTTGCACACCCCAATAACTGTTTTCTTTTTCTTTGATGACATAATTCTGTTGAAAGAGGTTAGATTCGGCCACGAATAATTACATAAATATTTTCTACGTATCTGAGAATATTTCTGACATGTGAGTAAGAAGTGGTATTCCGATTCTACCGATTCTAAACGGTTGTGTCAGTAGTTGTACGGATAATATTATTGCAAGTTTTGGAATAAACTATGACAATTTTATTATTATTATTATTTTTATTATTATTATCATCATCATAATTAAAAGTAAAGGTTGTGGAAGTTCTCTAAATACAACATACGACACATCTTTGTAGTTTCAAGAAAATCACCCGTAGCCTTGGATGATCTTATTTAATTTGTGACCTGCAGCGTATTTCATTTAGATATTCACTTATGCAGTACTTTCTTCGCGAAGTCCAATAATGTTAAGCAACTAAAATGATAACGCTTATTAATGTTTATGTTTAAAGTATCTGAATTGTTTAGTAAAAAAGTAAACAAAGAGAAACAAGAGGGCCAAGATGGCACTATATCGCTCACCTGCGACTTATGACAATATGTGACCAAACTTCAACTATTAACTATATATCATAAACACAAATATTCTGTTTGACCTTGACAATGCAAAACTTTTGACCAATTTACATGATGATTGGTTTGCAAATGTCGACTGTATGGCATACACTAGGTTTTTTACCTCAGATTATCCATATTCATACTCGACCTTAATTGCATCAAGACAATAATACTGACAAAGTTTCATGAAGATAGAATGAAAAATCCAGCCTCTATTGCAAAAACATGGTTTTTCTATGATTTGACCCTGTGACCTAGTTTTTGACCCTAGATGACCCATGTTCGAACTTGGCCTAAATTTTATCAAGGCAATCATACAGTAGTCGGAACGCAACAGTTGTCAAAATTTGCGTATATCGTGCGTGTAACGTGCGTATAACGTGCGTGCGCTCATTGTGTATTTTGTCAATCGTATATCGTGTATCATATCGTATAATCCATCTTGCAACGTGCACTATATACTTATACACGATATACTATACACGATATACGATACACGATTCCCGGTGTACGATAGGCATATACGGTATACAATTCGATATTTTATTCACTCGTGAATCGTTTTACTAAGCGTGTACATCTCCGCATAAAGAAATTAAGCGCTGACTTCACATTGTATTATTATTCATTCGTCAGTGCAATACGGGCAATAATGACTTCCGGGACAAGTGGAAGACAGTTTACACCTAAAATCCGAAATTTAATTATATCTTATCGACGGAAGGACATCATTTTTCTTCAATATCTAAACTGTTGATGTCACGGTACTATCTTAAGTGCAGTAGACAAGGTATAAGGAAATTCATTACGAATTATAACAGGACATGGAACATCAAATACTTTAGAAGGTAAACTATTGAACATTTATTAGGTTGATAAAAATAATACGAAGAATCGACGAATCATCGATAATTTTACAAAATCAGTTAAAGTCCGAGCAAAAATAATAAAATAATTTTACAGTACCTTATTAAAATTACAGCTTGTTTAGGGTAATCCTCGTAAACTTTATAAAAAAAGTAATCGCCACACGAATCTACTTAAAAACTATGAATGATTTATTGAAAAGATAATTAGGTTGACTGTCAAAAGACAAATGGACAGTGTCTTTCGTGTAGCGTCGTGTAATGAAACGTGTTCACAGCAATTGACTTCCGCCCATTTTCTCGCACCTCAGGATCAATATTCAAATTCAAATTGACACTTACTGTAAATAATTTCGCACCTAGGTAAACCGTGACATTTGAAACTTACCGAAGTCTGTTTTCTATGGAAGCCGTGGAGGGCCATTTTTGAGTTTCGAATGACGGGTGTTTTTTTTACTTTTTACTTCTGACTTCTGACTTATGACTTTTGGCTTAGGCTAAGCGTTATAAAAGCATAATGATCTGCTGTGACAATATAAACTGGGATTCGAACCTGTAATAATGTTTTAAAATGATGTTTGTGCGTAGCACTGCAAACTTGTTTGCTGTAAATAAACGATCTAAGTTACTTTTGTCTTTGTCATTTATTTTAGTATCAATGAGCCGTTACGGCTCGGCAGGAGTCGACCTTGGGAGCCTCCGCAGTGAGCGGCGACGCAACTCTCGGCTCGGGAGGCCTGGTGGGTGTCCTCTTTCTTTAAGCGGGGGGTCTGGGGGGCTTACCCCCCAGGCGTAAAGCCAACTATCAAGGAACTGTAAAAGAAAATTGAAAATTGTTTGCTGCTATGGTAACATTTTTTAATTTTTTTTTAATGTTTTTATGTATCTTTAGGTTCATATCACAAGGTATACCGAGGCAAATTAAAGTGCTGTAATATGTATAAGTATATTGTTATTTTGATGGGTCCTCGGTAGCAGGTTCCTAGTATTACTTGAACCTGCCGCTGGAGGTCCTCAGTGAGGACCGTGTATAGGGTTAGGGTTAGGGTTAGAATTTATTTTTTCATAAGTCATAAGTCATAAGTAATAAGTCAAAAGTCAAAAGTCATTAGTAATAAGTAATAAGTCAAAAGTCAAAAGTAATAAGTCATAAGTCATAAGTAATAAGTCAAAAGTCATAATTAAAAAGTCAAAAGAAAAAGCGTGTTAAAATATGTTTTATTGTGTTACTATTTATAGAAATAATGTAATATATATAATTGGTTTTATTAAAATCTTTTAAATAAAAAATATATTTGATTGAGTGTGTTCGTGTTTATATTGTTCTAATAAAAATGCCAAAGAGGCAATGCAGCAGTGCTTTTATGAATGATCACAGCGAAGCGAAAAGGCGACGGTATATACCTCGTAGGAGGTATTACAAGATGAAGAATTATTACAAGAAGAGAAACTATTATCGAAAACGTAATAAGGGTTATCAAAAGTCAAAAGTCATAACTTAAAAGTCAAAAACACCGGAAGTCGAAACTCAAAAGTGGCCCTCCACGGCTTTCATAGTTTTCTATTGTGTAGGTGCGAAACCTGTAATTAATTGGGTTTATTCTTTTGGTCCCATTAACGGTATAAGGACAACAAATTGATAAAGAGAAACAAAAGAAACATATTTGGTGAAAAAAATACGATACAAATTTAAGTAAAATGTAAAAAGGTCAAAGTCATCGTACAACGTGTACTCCATCTATCGTGTAGCGTGCGCTTCGTATATCGTTCATATCGTGTATCGTTCTGAATCGTGTACCGTGTATTTACCGTACGTGTAACGTGCGTGTATCGCGTGTGAATCGTGCGCTCCATGTGATAACTGTTACGTTCCGACTACTGTACTGACCAAGTTTCATGATAGTCCAATAAAATATGCAATATCTGTAGCATACACAAGGTTTCTCTATGATTTGACCCTGTGACCTAGTTTTTGACCCTAGATAAACCATGTTTAATCTCGACCTATATTTTATCAAGTAGATTATACTGATCAGGTTTCATGAAGATCCAATGAAAAATGCAACCTCTATTGCATACACAAGGTTTTCCTATGATTTGACCGGGTGACCTAGTTGTTGATCCTAGAAAACTCATGTTCGAAATCGACCTAGATTTTATCAAAGCAATCATACTGACCAAGTTTCACGAAGATCCAATGAAAAATGCAACCTCTATTGAATACACAAGGGTTTTCTATGATTTCACCTCGAGACCTAGTTTTTGAACCTAGATGACACATGTTCAAACTCGATTTAGATTTTATCAAGGATATCATACTGACCAAGTTTCACGAAGGTCTAATGCAAAATGCAACCTCTATAATATACACAAGGTTTTTTCTATGATTTGACCCCATGGCCTACTTTTTCACCCTAGGCAGCCCATGCTCGAACTCGACTTAGATTACATCAAGCTACTCATACAGACCAAGTTTCATGAAAATAAAATGAAAATGGATAAGTAAGCTTTCGGGTAGAGACATTCCAAAGGTCATAAATTACAATCTAATACATTTTTATTTTGTTTTCATTTACAAGTTTCAAGAGGTTTAAGTAACAAAGATCCTTGAGACCTTAGTATTTGGCCAACGGAGTAAAAAGAAGACTGGCATTTCACTTCTCATAAACAATTTATATGTAAAGACTGGTGTGACTTTATCAATCGATATATTGAAGTTATCTAGCTAAAACTTAACCTGTATTTAGTTCATATATGCTGTCAATATTTAGCACCAGACAAAAATGGAAGGTTTTATTTGGTCGTCTGACCCGTTATGACGATATCAGCTTTTACGTTTTAGACTTTCTGTACGCATAAGTTGCCATATATCATTTCCGTAATCCCATTATATGTCACTTTTTATAATTTTTATAGTAGTTTTAAAGTATTAGATCTATCAGATAGGACAAAACAGTAAAGAAATATTTGTATCACATACTTAAAAAGTGTATACATTCCTCTGTTTTACTTTTTCATCACATACTATTTATTTTGAATGTAACAGGTCGGATTCAAACAATGGTAAACAATTTTGAAGTTTATATTTGTTACTGTGGACCCTTCTAAACAGAACGCATTAAACTGGCATTTGAAACATGCCTTTGCACACTTACCAGCAAACTGCACATTAACAGATGGGTTAGTGTACATTGGTTCAGCCACTCAAATAAATGCAGTGATTCCACAGGTAAACTTGACAGTTATCTCTACATTTCCAGAAAATGTTGTGTATCTTGCAAGATACATAGTAGACGTATAAATCCTCTCCGAGTCTGTACATCCTCCTGCTGTATTCGTGACAGATGCTGATGTTGACCATTCTTGACGTGATCCACCAGTCTGTAAAGTAATGATATTTACATAACATTTGTTTTATACACTATAGCTACCAACCGATACCGCTATATATCTGTATATTGCTAACTGATGCACGCATCCGAAAGCATTTGAAATATTTATTATTTTATGGAAGCCTTGGAGGGCCACTTTTGAGTTTCGACTTACGGGTGTTTTTTTTTTACTTTTGACTTATGACTTTCGACTTTTGACTTATGGCAGATACAGAGTTGGCAAAGTTTCCAAAGAGTCATAATGGTGTAAAATTGTGTTTCTTCAATCCAGGTGTAGAAACAATAAGTAAAATTATGTCTGTGCGTAGTACTGCAAACTTGTTTGCTGTAAATAAATTATCTAAGTTACTTTTGTCTTTGTCATTTATTTTAGTATCAATGAGCCGTTACGGCTCGCCAGGAGGCGACCTTGGGAGCCTCCGCAGTGAGCGGCGACGCAGGTTTCCTCTTTCTTTAAACGGGAGGGGGGGGGCTTGCCCCAAGGTGTAAAGCCAACTATCAAGGAACTGAAAAAGAATTGAATTTTTTTTGTTGCTATGGTAACATTTAAAAAAAAATATGTTTTTTATGTTTTTATGTATCTATAGGCTAATAGCACAAGGTGTATCGAAGGAAATTAAAGTGCTGTAATATGTATAAGTATATTGTTATATTGATGGGTCCTCGGTAGCAGGTTCCTAGTATTACCTGAACCTGCCGCTGGAGGTCCTCAGTGAGGACCGTGTATAGGGTTAGGGTTAGGGTTTTTTTTTCATAAGTCATAAGTCAAAGTCAAAAGTCAAAAGTCAAAGTCAAAGTCAAAAGTCATAAGTCATAAGTCAAAAGTCAAAAGTCATAACCCGTAAGTTAAAAGTCAAAAGTCAAAAGTCAAAACAAAAAGCGTGTTAAAACATGTTTTATTTTGTTACTATTGATAGAAATGATGTATTTTTTATACATATATAATTGATTTTATTAAAATCTTTTAAATAGAAATTGTATTTTATTGAGTGTGGTCGTGTTTATATTGTTCTTATAAAAATGCCAAAGAGGCAATACTATAAGAGAAAGAATTATTACAAGAAGAGAAACTATTATCGAAAACAACGCGATTCATATGTCAAAAGTAATAAGTCATAAGTCAAAAGTCAAAAGTCGAAAGTCATAACTTAAAAGTCAAAAACACCCGTAAGTCGAAACTCAAAAGTGGCCCTCCAAGGCTTCCATATTATTTTAATATTTCAACACGGACTATTTAGTTTTTAGTTTTGTTTAAGACAGTATACAGATTACTGACACACATATCTTAAGAAATAAATCGATTGCTTCACCTCAGTATAGAACCATGTGAATGATGACTGAGGGGGGGGCACATCCTGTTCTACACCTGAAGGTGACTGCATTCTCAGCAAGGTCTTGATCCTGACTTGGTGGACTGTCAAACTAAAGTGTCTGTGGAACAGCTGAAAGAAGACCAATACCAAATAGTAACAAGATTACAAGAGTGCCATGATGGCCCTAATTGAAAGAAGGTAGATCAAAGGGTAAGGAAAAGGTCAATCAACGTAAATGTTGTAAAGAATTTGCAAAACTGTCCTGGTTTCAGCTCTGTAGTTTCAAAAACAAGAGACTGTGTCAAAAGGTAAGAGTTAAGCCCATCCAATGTAAGTATTAAAATCTGTTTGCAGACCTGTATATGTACTCCAAATTTATTCAATGTTCTAAGCTTCAAAACAAGGAAGTAGGTCAAAAGGTCAAAAGGTCATGGTCATGAAAAATTGCTAGGTGTGGCCAACTTCAACGACAGGGAGATGAATTGTATATAGTCAGTAGTGGACCACCATACAATGTAAACTCTAAAATGTAAGTCTAAGTGAATGAACGTTTCAGAATGGGCGTGGCTAATTTTAACCCGGAGTGTAAACTGAACAACTTGGGACAGAAATGGTAGATGATGGCGTAAACCTAAAATCTAAGCTGTGTGCCTTGCTGTTTTAGACATAAAGATTTTTTTTGTTTTGTTTCTACTTTGTTAGTTTGTGTAAATTAAGTGATCCCCAGGATAGGGTTAAAATGGGTTGTTAAGCCAAACGTCGACTAACTTTTGATTAAAAAAACAATTTTTAGAGGACAACACTATTTTGATTTTACTTTGAAGAGTACCTAATGTAGTACTCATTCCTTTGAATACACGAATCTTTACAACAAAGTTTTTTAAACCGTAGAAATATAACCATTAAAGTTATCCGACTGTTAGCTTAATCGCCGATTAAAGCTTCGAAAAACTGGGCCTTTTAAGATTTTATAAAATTTCCAATATTTACATATATATGTTACTCCTAAAAGAAGGCCAGTTAAGAGCCCTGGGGCATAATTTGAACCAATTTGGTAGAATTCTAATAGACAATGCAACGCGTCAAATATCTAAGCTATGTGACTTAGAAGATTTTCGAATATTTCACTTTATATCTCTACGCAAGACAAATGACTACCCGGGCGGGGCCAATTTTGACGCCAGGGTCATGATTTGAAAAAAACTAGGAAGAGAACCACTAGATGATGCTGTACTGCATACCAAACACATGCGGTTTTTGAGGATATTTTCAAAGATTTTTTAGTTTTGAGCTCTGGCGGCCATGCTGTTCAACAGGCGAGCAACATCACTATACGACCTATTTAATTTCTTTACTTTCGAGAATGTGCACAAAAATATAGGAGCATGAGCACATCAAACCGAGTACCAGCGGATGATTTTTCTATACTTAAAAGTTAATATTTCTGAACATAAGCATTATACATGTACATATACCGGTACTTGTTTCTAAAAAAGTATACGTACTTTTGTGTTAGAGCTTGGTCAAAACTACAAAATAACGATATATACTTGACGTATGCAGTGGCGGTCGATTTTTCATGACATCCTAAATGATACAAAATAACGTTTTTCTATGACCAAGAATAGAAAAATAAACCATATATGAGGGTTTATATAGTCAAAAGTATTGATTTATTTGAATGAAAGAAATCGGCTATACGTACTGTAAATAGTGAGTTGCATGTCCTTCCTCTGAGTATCAATAGCACATGTCCAGTATTTCTGATCCTCTGATCTGTTGAGGTTTGTTATGTTTATGTAAACATTACTGTTGTCAGAACTGAAGGTGTATCTTCCTAAAGAACCTATTAGACGTATACACTGGGTGAGTGAGGGAGTCAGATATCCTGATATAATCATTGAATCTGTTTTGTACAGTCTTACTGCTGAACTGTGAAATATCACACACCAGTTGTATACTAGACCCTTTAATGGCAGCTTGGTTGTTTCCTATGTATATTCTCTCTACTGTTCCTAAAATAACACTACAAGTATTACCATACATAAAATATACCATATAGCACTGTATTAGCACTGTAGCCTACATTACATCACATGTATTCATTTATATGTAAATCATTGTCTTATAACACTTAGACTACAACATGCTGAGACAATTTATTATTCTATTAACTTTGCAACACGTTTAAATACATAAATTATTTGTACAGTGTGAATATCTGTATTTAGGTCAACGCAAAAATGTTTAATGACAATTAACGCCAGGTTATAAAAAGTTGAAAGCATTTTCTGTTAAAATACATGTATTATCATTTACGCAAATAGTTACATCATGTTTTTTTTATCTTATTGATTTATTAGTCTGGTATAAAATTATCTGTTTGAAATTATCAGTTTTCAATATGTACAAAAATGAAACACGACAGCTTATGATTTTACATGACACATGCAAGTTGCATGAGAAAAGGGTCAGGGCATACCTTTCAAATTCTAAATATCCCCCAGACAATTCCTTAAAATTTACTCACCAGCGATAGCAGCAGATATAAACATATTGCTGTATAAAACAATAATCCGAAACATATTCATTTTGTTTTCCTTGAAAGTTTGTGTTGTTATCTAACAGGAAGTTAAGTGCGAACTGTTCAGATTTCATTTTTATATAGATAGTAAAATATGTCATCACGTATTGACCATGTTCAGACTGAGTGTATATCAGTTATGTTAAGTCATACATGAAGATCGTCTCACCAACAACATATTCTTTACATTGCTTTTCAACTCATTTGAGAAAAAACTGTTTAGCATGTGTTCGATTATGTACAATATACTTAATGTTTGGACATAGTTATAACTGATAATTATATTATAGCACTTTGGACATAGTTCCAACTGCAAAAACATTCCAGTTTCTCAATCAGTCACTTACATAAAGAAGCACGGATACGAGTAACAAATATCCTTAAAACAAATATAGCATGTTTAAAATCAACATTTTAACGCTTTAAACATATTTATATTGATTGATTCTTGATGTTTAGTGGCGAAAAGCGAGAACTTATTTATAAACAAGAACTATCAAAAAAATGGTCGGTGCGACATTGTGTATATGAGATGGGTAGCTAAATTTCATAGTAAAAGAAGCCTGTGAATTTTAATTTTTATGCAGTAAGAAGTCGCCAAATGTCACAGGTTGAGAAAAAAGGTGCACCCTGACCGGGACGCGAACCCAGTACCCATTCCATACATGTAGGATCGAATGCTTTTCCGACTGACCTACACGTAACCGGCCGCTTACATTTTGTTCTCCCCAATTGTAATTAAGTCCAAACAGTGACATGTGCATCAGGAAAACAAACTTAATCCTTGTTTATCTTATCAAATATGCTACTCGAAATATTGACCGTTATTCACTGGTCGAGAATGTTACACTAGTTTGGCAGTAACAACATATTATGTTGATAGATATGAACTACAAAAATGTACTTTAAAACCATTCAAGAAAGACTGAAAACGCTAGATTATTTGATTGACCTTTTTCATTCGGTATTATACATTTAGAAGGTGCCTTACTGAGTAAATTTGTCAATTCAAATAACGTTATACATTCCACTTGTCATTTCATTGGCGGTTGAGAGGTTACCAACTTCGGGCCAAAAACCCTTACACAACACTCCCTTTAACTGATGTCAAACTAGTCATTTACTATGACGTCAGTTATAGGATATGTCCCTTTAAAGGGACACTCCCTATACAGTAACTGATGTCAGACTAAATAACTTCAAAAACAAAAATAATAGAATACATTGTATTGGCAAGTATAATTACTTAACATAAAAGCTTAATCTGCGCCGAAAAACAAAGATATAATTTACAACTATAGTTTTCAATCCATTGAGTGTCTCCGTACATGAGGTTTCTTTACTTGAATGTCAGCCTACTTTAAAATTGTGTGCCGCTAAAAGAGAGACATGCACTAAAGCTGCTAAAACGGGATGCATCTGAAGTAACTCCAAACTAAAATAATAAAGAAATACGTCAATAGAATTTGTCCCCAAATTTAAAACAGTTTAATAGTCAAATTATACATGCTGTAGTGTCGTTAAACCTCCACTAAGGGGAGCGGTGGTGTAGAAGTTAAGGTGTCTGCCGCTCATCCCAGAGGTTGCGGGTTCAAGCCCACTGGGGTCATGACCATACCTCCTCTTTTGACACAAGTACTAGTTTTGCCAGGAAGCTGACTCGATAGTGATTCGATAAGCTAAAAGGTTTCTTCATAATCGAGCTAAAATAAATTAGTAAAAGGTAAACCTCCACTTAATATTTGGATGGATAACAATTTATTATAGCAGGTTGCGTGCACAAAAAGACATTTTTCGATAAATAATTTATTATTTTGCATTCATTTTGCCCAGTTTAAACCTTTGGGGAATGTTGGAGGTGCCTCTTAAAATTGACACATTACTGACAGAGGGACAATTAGACGGACGAGGATTCTGCGTGAAGTAAAATGTACATATTTTCTGTTTAAAAGCAGCCAAACCTTTACAATATTATGTGACAAAATAGGTAATAGTTTTCTATACATATGTTCTGTGTCGTAAGTTTTTATAGTATTAAAATCATTCAATGGAATGGTTGATCGGGAAAGAAATATTCTTTAGGCTAATATGCCCCCTACTTTGGCTCAAATGACTTTTTTCCTTTTCGAATGATAGTTAAACCGTACCTTGATTATACTTGATGACCCTGTAATCAATACTAGTCTTCACCTCCCGCGTTCACATCGGGTCACAGAAATGGAGGAAGTTTGAGAACCTTCTACCTATTTTTCAAGGTGGTACAGCCTGTCGAAACATGTTTTCTTGACTGTTCATACAGGCGACGTAACTCAAGTGATATAAGTGCTCTGCTGTTTGGTCTGAAAGTTCACATAAACAGAGATCTCCCAATGTTCATATATATGAGTAATGAGCCTGTTGAGACCTGTGCAAAGCCTGAATATAACAGGAAGTTCCTTCTGTGGTATATCTGTCTATATATTATTGTACAGTACTAAATACGACAGTCTATGCAAGGTACTAATGTCTAGACGGTTTTTGTCTCGACTATTTGAAGAATAAGGAGGCTATTGCATCCCCCCGCAACACCTCCCCCCCCCCCCCTCCCCGGCGTCGGTGTCGGTGTCGAAGTCGAAGTCGGCGTCTGCGTCTGCGTTGGTAAAAGTTTATTATAATGTCCAATATCTTGAATACTATCAAAGGTATTGATTTAAAACTCAAAATATGTTTTTAATCATCAACATATACACCTAAGGAAACAATCCTCATAACTCTGGTTTGATTTTTGTTTTGACAGGTTTATGCCCCTTTTCAACTTATAATTTTTTTAAATTTTTTTTTATCAAGTCTAATATCTAGAATACTATCAAAAGTATTGACTTGAAACTCAAAATATGCTTTTATCATAAAATGTTTTGATTTTTGGCAGATTTATGCCCCTTTTCAACTTAGAATTTTGTTACAGTTTTTGTATAGTCCTATATCTTGCATACTGTCAAAGGTATTGGCTTGAATGTTAAAAATCTCCATCAACATCTACAGAAGCGGAAGTAATCCCATTAATTCTATTTTGATTTCTGACATATTTATGTCCCTTTTTATCTTAGAATTTTTAGTTTAGTCCAATATCCTTGACTAGAGTGTCATTTACAAAGGGCATAGAACAAGTTTTCATAACTTGGACCTCAATTCTTACACAATTACTCAATATACCTATTCTTACGACATAAAATCCAAATCTTCGAATACTAGTAGTCGAGCGTGCTGTCGTGAGACAGCTCTTGTTAACACTGCACGCACCGGTAACTACGCCATTCTACGCTACAGTAACTTTCCGAGGAAGCTGGTTTGATATGGTCACGTGATAATTTATCGCAAATACTTCAAGCAATACTATTAGTATATAACTATGCTATGCAAACAAAGTAAGCAGTTCATTTCGGCTATTTATCAAACTTCTAACGCAAAATCAAACGCATTGTCGGACGAATGTTGCAATTTCAACGCACAATGTCATACCCAGTCATCTCCCTTTAAAAAGATCCCCCTCTAGAAAAACTGTCATATAAAGGGAAGTAACCACAGTAATGTAAATATATTGCTATTTGTTGTAAATTGGTTTCATCCAATCAGCAGAACGCAATTTCAATATGACAACGTGTAACTATAATGGACACTACGTAAAGAAGTCTCCGGGATGTATTGTTCAGTCAAGTGTGTCTGTACGAAATTAAATGTTTCTTCCAGGGAAAGAACACTTATTTGATCCCATTCGTCAAGTACAAGGTAGTCAACTTTCTGCGTCTTCGTTCTTGTAAGAGTCTTAATCACCGTTATGAAAACGAGTCATCTAAGTTAGGTCATGATCTTGAAGTGAAAGAAATCTAGGCTCAAACGTTCTCTACAATTTGATAGAAAGTGTTTTTTCTCTGACCCTGACATACTGACCTAAAATGATCGAGCCATTTTCTGTTCACAACTAACCTGACTTCAAATGTTTCGGCATTTTTTTAAAAGTTTGTTTCAGTTTTGAGTAGTGGCTGAAAAAATGTGAAATGGAAAAATCGTAACGTTTGCCCATATTCACAATAGCTAAGAACTAAATTGTTTTAAGGATACCCACGCTACACACCTCGAAACTTTCAGATTTATTTCTGTCAACTGCATTACCTTTTTGACATGATCATGTTTATTCAGTCATGATTGCAAATCAGATTAAAAACGCCGTAGTGGTAGAGCACTGTATTTGAACCCGGAGCCGCCAGGTTCAAATCTCGTTTATCTTTAGACCCTATCAATATTGGTGTGAGTATGGTCGGAAAAAAATATTTGTGAAAAAATAAGCTGAAACTATATTTCAAACGGATTGTTATGCTCACCCGACTTTTTATATTGCATGCCCTGTATCTTCAGCTGATAACTTGCACAAAATAAGACTATTGTGTCAACATATTTTCTTTTCAATGAGGTTCGCGTTATAAGTGCTATTTTTACTTCCTTGTTGATAAAAGAAATGTAAACATGTTTGCTATTTAATAACATTGTTTTTGTACTACTCTGGTAAATATTTTACAATTGAAACTTCCTACTAGATCAGAAGCACGGTCTAGGTGATAAAATCATGACTTTCTTTCGGAATATTATTTTATATAGCTGGTGCTTTTTCTGGTAAGTAAATTTTAAGTTATCGTTTACTGGGCAGGTTTTTATTTCAGTGTTTATTCTTTATGTGCAAGAGTCAAGTTCTAATCTGTTAAAAGCCATTTTAAGCTTTAGCATAATCTAAAATGTTTACTTTGATGAAAGTATATACACAAACAATTCATTCGAAAGATTTAGCTATTTTGCTTATTAACTTATCATGCAGCTTTCATAAATATTCACTTTTTTCTGACAAATACAAATTACATATCTTGTCTGGAACAGGAAAAGAGTGTTTAATAACCGTTTCAATTTAATGTCGTCCAGTATTTTCTTCTTGTCATAATTATATCCACTATTTGTATGAGGTACACAATGAATTGTAAACAAAATTTTCCGACGAATTATAGATACATCGTCCGCAGATTTCCTTCACAAGCTAATAAAACTATTTAAACCAGGACACTTTGCTTACATTATAAATTATAGTAACTATTGTATGAAAATTGAATCTTTTTCATATTTGTCGATCTTGTAGCTTTATACAATGTATATTGTAATGCAACATAATTCGACTCGACGACTGTCCCTAAACTTTTCTCTTTTGTGTGTTCGTGTTGTGTAGTTTGTCGTCAAATCCACTAACGGCATTCGGACCAAGAATTGACGATACAGATGTCCGATCATACCCTAATATAAATACTATATATAATTAAATCACTGAAGGAGCGAATAGGGGCGGATCCCGCAAGTTTTCCTATAAGTCTATTGTGATAGAGGGTGACTGTGTTTAACTAAAGAAGGACCAAAATAAAATTATTTTATTATTAAAAGAAACTATTCACACGATAGCTAAAGGATTAAAGTTAAATATGCCGTTGGATGTAAAACGATATCTTAACTAGTTGCAATTGATATAGTTTTTCCTTCTTTATTCTATATGGTCAATTTTTCAAATTATCAATGATAGAGAAAGTTCGATATGAGGACAGCACTAGTGGTTTATTGTTTTCATATTCTTGTCAATATGGAGAAAGTGTATAGTCGTTACCAGGGCTTGAAATAATTCAATAACTCAACCATGAAGATGGTTGAAAAAGTTTTAAATCCCAAAATAACCCTGAAAGACAGTTTATTCCGTGTGCTTAGGGACAGTTGAAATTCAACACAATTTAAGACTATAAGAGTTTCTAACTCTAAGAGTTACTTTAAGAGTACCAAAAAGAAAACAAACTACATGTGTATAAAATTAAGAGTAGGTAGTTGGTAATTCGAACTTTGCATGTATATTCCTCTCAAAATAGAAAGTATTTTTCAAAATTTGCTCTCAAAATTGTTGAAGAGGTGCTTTTCAGTTATTTCAACATTGTTTCAAATAGGTGAAATTTCCTCAAGATGCCTTTTATTCACTTGTACTTGCTGATGTTGAACTTTGGAAGAAAATACAAAATATGTTATTTATACTAGTATCATTCAAATCCTTCATCACATATCAAGTGCATGAAAAGTGCCACCGTATAAGTTTCTCGTCAGTCCATAGAATATTCTCGCATGTCCATGAAATTGATAACTTCACTTATAATTGATGAATTATATCTAATAATCTTACGATGACGCCACCTTGATGACGTCGCATACAACGGCTTTATCACACTTATTATAGTTCTTTATTCTGTCACTTGCAGCATTATCGACCCGATAACAGGGTGCCGGATAAATTTTTTGATATTCGGCAGTTGACCACGTGACTTGTGTGTGATTGCCGGACTACTTAATTGAAAGAAAAATAATCGTGTGGCTTGTTTTCCACTCAAAAGCAAAGCTCTTCACTAGCCTAGTATGGAAATTTGTATTATTTGCAGTCACATAATAAATCAATTCCGTTAAACTGGTCCCATTTCGATTTTATTACGTCATCAGTTCAAGTCTACGTCACTGAGGCAGTAATGTTTTGGTAGCCATTATTTGTATAGTGCTGGGCCCAGTATTCGTGGTAGGTCCAGAATTCGTGGTATTTAGACAGTTTGGTCTCTCCCCATTGCTCTCATTAAATAAAACAACCGAAGTAAACCAAACCGTAAAGATGTTCCAGCTGATGTTTTTAGTTGATATCCGTTACGAAATTTAGTGTTCTTATACCGTAAGTGTTGCTTCATGTACTCCCAAAGTGAGTCTGAACATTTTGTTTATTATTGAAATGGTTGCTTTTAAAAAACTGGTACTGGAAGAATAGCTGACTGTAACTTTTTGGTCGACCCACGAATTCTGGTGCACATATTCCTGTGACGTCAAAGGTCAACACACTTTATATTTTGGAAGCTGTGTAAACAATGTGACAATCAGCATAAATAAAGTGAATCGTATGTTAAATGTTAGATGTTCTTGGTTATATTTTGACCTTGATTGTTTCTTTGTTTATTTTTTTGTACTCCGTAGTGTTATAAAGAGTTCTATTAACCACGAAAACTGGGCCAACCAGCATACATGGTGTATTGAATTGAAAAATTTCCAAGTTTCAATTTATTACTTCGGCTAATTCATGTGACACAAATAAGGATAAACAGCGTTTTATTAGAGAAGGACTTCACTTTATTTTAGTAAGACAATTGAAATCGTGCATAAACAGGATAGAAAAGGACATTTGTTTTCAGATTTTCCTCTGATCTGGCGGTATTTTATTTCGTCATTCCGGAGGCTGAATTTGTACATGAATGTCCTGTCAGCAGCAGTTAGTTGCAGAAAGGAAAACTATTAATTTGAAGAATACTTATTAGTGTCAGTGACAGTGTTTTCATTAAAAAAAACTGGAATTCAATAATTCATGGAAAAGGAGCTTGATCGACTGAAATGAGATCTTATGTTCGTAACCCGTTTTGTCTGGGAAGAAAGAAAGGTAAAAACAGCATCAATGTAAGTTTTAAGGTCTTTGAATTTGAATTATTTTTCCGAAAAACGTGTGCAGTGCTTACAAACGTCGTTGAGAAAATCGAATCGGTCGCACGGTGGCCATTTTGTTTTGAACGTAAACAAAGTTTACACAATCAGAAAAGGCAAAAATGATGAGGCTCCACTTAGTGTAAACGGTCTCATATACCGAGGTTCTTGACCAATCAGATTTACCTGCGGTATTATGATTAACATGATATGATTCTTCGTTATGCACAATATTCTGACATAAATAAAATGAATGAGAACTACTTTTTGTCTGAGTATGTCCAGTCCGTATATTCTTTACTTATGTTTAAGCTAGTTTCACAATAAAACCAGACATTTCAATGTGTGTTTTCAATGTAAGAAAGAATGACAGGATAAATAGAATAATAGTTTGGGAGATAAACTTTCTCCATCCACGCTACCAACCTATTATTCTCTATATTACATTTAAAACGATTAGTGAGTTGAAATCAGTGTTAGTTAAATTAGTGTAGGCAAGTACGTAATAAAAGCGCCATTATCAAAGAAATGCGACCCAGATGCCGAACTGGCTCCGCACTGAGCAAATCAAGCATGCTGGATCACATTACTTTATAAATAACCCTTTGCTTCTATTCGGCGAAAGAAGAATTATGCATGTCAGCGACATTAACAACGTCGCGTTTTATGTGATCGTTACGTCTTGTTTGTAGACTGACGTCAAATAAAAGACGTCGTGCACAACACCTATATCACTCCAAATACGGGTTTTACTTCCATTTTCTGCTTTAATATCATTTAAATTCAGTGTACTAGTTTGGGAAGAACCAAAATGTATGTTGTAAAAGGGTCTTTATCGTAGAAACCGGATTGACTTTCGTTTCTCGCATGATCCGACACATGAATCGAGCAAATTTCACATTCTTGAACACATAAATTTATCATTATTTAAACCCCTATTGTAGATTAATAAAATAATTTTTAATTTGGGACTTTAGTAACCTGTCTTCCATTACATGTATTAATATTTGAATGAAAGTAGGTCCCTTCATTTGGATTACTCATCGTAATTTTGTTTGTTCTACATGGTATAATGAATAAACTGAAATATTTGAAACATGGTTATCAGATCATAGTAACTGAGATATCTTGGATTGTATCCAATAAGGAAGGTAATTCACTAATTTCATTATTGTATCCCATTGTATAGTCTGAATGCCACAATTGTGTTTTAAGCATCTGGCTTCATTACAATTATGTATATATGTTATTTTGAAGGAAAAAGCTACTTTAAATGTGGTGGCACTTTTTACATAACACCTGAACACAATGTACTAACAGTTTATGGGCAAGGCAGAAGTTTGGTGGCGACAAAGAAACGTTAATTTTTATACATTAATTCTCTGTTTGATAAAGGATTTTTGTACAATCTAAATTCAGTATTCCACAATCATTGCTCAGTACACAACCCTCAGTCGTTGTAGGCTATATACGTATGTTTTGTCATAGGAGCTCGAGGTCGGGATTATGCTTTTCCGGCTTTGTTTTGTCTTTTTACATTTATTTAAGAACCAAGCTAACAAAATATGATCTTATTTTCCCCGGATCTTAACTTTCATATTTTACCGCTGAAGTACCCGGTAGACTGAAAAAAAAGGAGTGACACACGCCATGTTATCCAACACAAACTGCTAAGAGTTACGTCCATCAAAAACTGGTTCTCCGTCTACCAATGTGGCGGAACAGTTTATTTTTGTTTAATGTAGTAGTAATGGACTATTATCTTGCCATACCATTTGAACAAATTGAGCACACTGTTCATGAGTGTTGCAGAAAAAATAAAATGAAATAATTTAAAAATAAAGGGACGCCACACTTAGCAGTTTGTGTTGGATAACATGGCGGATGTCACTCCTTTTCTTTATTCAGTATACTCGGTACTTCAGCGGTAAAATATGAAAGTTAAGATCCGGGGAAAATAAGATCATATTTTGTTAGCTTGGTTCTTAAATAAATGTAAAATAACAAAACATAGCCGGAAAAAGCATAATCCCGACCTCGAGCTCCTATGTGTTTTGCCAGTCTCTTATGTGAGTGATAACTCAGGAGTGCTAAGTTAAGTTCTCTCTAATAGATCTTCTTTAATTTCTTACATGACTTGTTCATTTTCATTTTGAACTCAACGAAGAAATTCAGTTACATGTAAATAATCGTAAACACTAAGGGAAATGTGACATTTGCCTTGAGTTCGAATTAAAGAAATAGTTCCGTACTCAAGAATGAATGCCCTTTTAGTTGTTCAGTGACAATGACATCACGATCCCTACATGTGGACAGTTAACCCAACCATCGTTCATGAGAGAAACCAGTTATTGAACCCTATCACCCACAGGAAACTGCAAACCTTCTCACATTGAAGACAGCAGTCGGTATCAGGGCTCGTACCCGTAACTTTCAATCAATGAGAGGTTACAGTGACTTAAAGTTAAATCACTTCAACGGATCCGGAGGAGCGCCGTTTTCCTCGTCGATAAACAGTTTAAAAACTTTTAAAGCTAGAATAAATCAAGCGTAGACAGCACAGAAGGGTTAAACAGTCATACATTTATTTGACACCGGCATAACGAATTATGGAAAGTAGCAGAAAATCAGAGCGAGCTTATTTGAAAATTCTGTGTACCAAATAGCGCATTTTGTCACCGATCACTGATCACTCTTTGTTTACATGTAGACCCGAACATGTAGGTTTTGTTAGGGTTTCAATATTTTATTCAATGCGGAAAGATACTGTCTGAAAGAATAGTGCGTATTGGAAAAGAATCTTAAAAGAAGTCAATAGAAGAACAGTGCTACTTTATACTAATTCATTTAATCTCGATTACCTCGATTGTTACAAGTAACAAGTTATATTAATCGCTGGCGAGACTCACTCTAGATGGAATCATCCGCGAAGAGTGAGAGAGAGAGAGAGAGAGAGAGAGAGAGAGAGAGAGAGAGAGACTGTGGAATTATCTGTGTCTTGCTTAAGGACACTGCCAATACTTATGCACTGGTGGGGATCGAACCAGGGACGCTCCAAGCCTGACGTGAACGCGCTCCAACTTCGCCAAGGCGGCTCTTACTGATTTAATTGTATCTAACAAATTTTGGAAATACATGCCTATTTTGACATACAATGTTGATTTAGATTGAATGTTGTGTTTGTTTTAATAATAAAGCAGTAAAAAACATTTAATAAGATGGCATGCCTCGTAAGTTTAAAGTCATTATCAATTGGTTATCAAATTACCGCACTGCTTGTGATATTAGGGGCTCTGAATGTGCTAACGGGCTGGTTGTTTTAAAATATCGGAAAGTATGGTATGTGGCACATAACATAATTTATTTTGTTTAAGTAGTGTAATGGACACTATTCCAAAAACATATCAAACTTAATATTTTCAAAATCTGCACCCGTAAACTGACTAATGTGCAAACTTTGAAGACATTTCACCTTTAAATTGAAACATTATATCGTTTGTGTTGCCCAATTTGGCCACACCTAGCCATGTCCTGTGACTTTGGTCACGACCCTCTGATTTACTTTGTTTTCTTTGAAGCTACAGCAACATGTACAGTTTTGCTTACATATTTTAGTACTAACGATCTATGCGTGTGGCACTGCCTAGATTGTTCAATGTATGGCCCTGAGGTAAAAATTTGCTCCCGGGCGTCATGTGTTTTTCATACAAGTATATAGTAAAACTTATGAAATCTTCTTGTTAGAGACTGTAAGGTCTAAAGGTCCAGAATTTAAATATTTGATGTGTTGCATTGTTCAGGGACCCGTCTGTTAAGTTTGTTAAAATCATTTCCCAGGGGTAATGATTTTCACTTGTATATAGACTTGCATAAGTAAATATTTTAAAAATCTTGTTCAATACCAAAAGGCCTACTGTAGAGCCTAGATATTTGGAGTGTTCAAATAATGCCCCTCAGAACAAAATTGACCTGGCCCTACGTCTAATTTGTTTTTAAATAGACTTACAATGTATATCAGGTAATATTTTTAAACATCTTGTCCAAAACCATGAGGCTAGTTGATAGTTGTTGTGTAGCATTACCCGGTGATTTTCTACAAATCTACCAAGATTGTTCGTATTATTCTACTATACTCTTGTGGTATAAAGAGTGATTAATTTATAGTTATCTATAATCTATTTGAAATTCTTCTTCATAATGGCAAAGTTTGGAGCTGATTTATTTGGTATGTAGCATTTGCTACAGGCCATTTCCCTAAACGTTTTCATAAGTCAAAAAGTTGCTCCGCGTCTTGACCTACTGCTTAGTTTTTAGAGCCGTTATTGATCTTACATTATAGCCAATGGTAGCCAGGTGAGCGATAGAGGTCGATCATGACCCCTGTAAAGATGAAGGGAGCATCTCTGTTCAAACAATGTTGGTATACACTTATAAGCTGATTATTTGTATGAAAAGATTTGAAAGTCTGACAATTAGTTTTAAATGAAAAGAAATTGAATCGTTTATAAAAATAGCACAGCTACATTGGGACCTCATTTAAGTCTAAAGAATTTAGTTTTATGAATGCAGTTTTGATTATGGACAATGGACATCATTAATGTATCCAAACAAAGTAACATTCTGACTACTGAATTCAAAGAAGAGATTATTCAAGTCTTCTATTATATACACATGTATAATATACAGGGAAACAGCGGCCTCATTTTGAAACGCGTTGTACTGATTAATTTTGTTCAGTTAAAATCCGATTAGTGATTTTTTGTAGCATACAAAATTAAATTCTGACAATCGATTGAGTTTTGACTTTCTATGTAGAATATATAAGAAAACTACAAAAACCATGCATGTAACTTTGCGAGCCACAATTTCATATAGTAGTGAGCATTTCTACCATGTTTTATTGAAGTATTCCGAACCATTTCTTAGATATGGCTCCGGCGGAAGGACGAACGATCAGCGCCAAATAAATATCGCTTCGACCTCGGTGGGGGATAATTATCGAGCTTATCGTACTGCAGTTTATCGTGAGACATATATTTCATCTTCTCATTTCGTTCGACTCTAAAATATGGAATGGAGTTGATTTTATCATTCTGTTTGCTTTCTTGTATCCAGTTAAATCGGTTTGGCAAAAATAAACAAGATTGTTTATAGTCCCTGCCGACCCAGTTTAACATACGAAGACCCCAGTATGTCTCCCATGCATACTGGTGCCTAAAGTAATTGAAACGTTAGGGAGTTTTGTTTTACCTGACTGCAATATCCAGTCAGTTTTGTCCAACTATAACAATTACTTGCTAAATGGTGAGTAATGGCTGTAGCCAGAGATAGGTGTGTGAGCGTAATTTGGTGCTTTAACCACTTTACCTCGTGGTTTCTTTATTTTGTGTTATAACACAGCAGGTGGAATCCGTCTCGAGTGAGTTATGACCCTGTTTGCAAAGCTATGCCTCTTATGCCTAAATATTTCAGAATAGACGACTGTGTTTACTTATAAAAAACGGCCGAGTAAAAAATGTTTAATAAAAAAAGTAACAGTTGTCTTATTTCAAAACAAATTTTCTTATAAGCTAAAAATGTGAATATATGGGGAAGTTTATTTGGCAGCCCATTGTTCATTTCTTGCTTGTCGGACCATACTTATTACTTTATCATACCCTGCCATTCGTGTTTTCATTCATCCTTTTTTACTGTATAAATATCTTACATTCCCTCTTGTTCATTTAAATTTTTTCACTCCCTTTTCTGTTATATATTTTTTTGTATATTTTTCATAATATATATACACATAATCTGTTTGTAGGAATTGAATATTTGTGACAGGTATATGGTAGATTACAAAAATACACATCTTATACGCTCGGCTTTCTTTCTGACATCATTATTTCACTCTCCTTTTTGTATTTTTTGTTTCATATAATTTTTGGTTTATCATGATCTGTAATATTTACATACAATGTACATACTTTATATAAGCTTTGTGCAAGTGCACAGATGTACTAATGCGCGTACACATGTATTTAAAACTTGATATAACCTGTATTATTTTAGGAACAGTAGAGAGGATGTACATAGGAAACAACCAAGCAGCCATGAAAGGATCTAGTATACAACTGGTATGTGATATTTCACAGTTCAGTAGTCAGGATGTTGTAAGCCTGTACAAAACAGATACAAGTATTCTAACACGCTCTACCTGCCACATCGCTAGACCGGTGTATACCATCAGGATGCCTAGCAGGCTCTACAGGAAGATACACCTTCAGTTCTGATAACAGTCATGTTTACATTGACATCACAAACCTTAGGAGATCAGAGGATCAGAAATACTGGACATGTGCTATTGATACGCAGAGGAAGGACATCTCCCTTACTATTTATAGTATGTATAATTTGTTGTTATTGAGATAATATTTAATTAAGGGATTTGCTTCATTAAGAAGCGAAAATTGACAAATGAAATAAATAGATGAAATTATTTCTTTGAAAGCATAGTCTTAAATCAGGTTGCAATGACTTCACAATTACGAATCTAAATATAGTTGTCATATATGCTAGAATATCACAAGAAACTAGAGTACATGTATACAGCATTTAAAAGTCATAAGTAGTGTTAATATTATCGCTAGTTTTACAATATTTCTACACACCTGTTGATAGTTATGTCTCTCCCTATCAGAGGAATTGTTGGATTATTAGATTTTCATCTCACCTGGCACAAAGTTCAATGTACTTCAAAGTAGTAGGATTGCTCACTGTCTGTTGTCCGTCATACGTTGTCCGTCAGTCCGTCCATCCACCATTTAATTCTAGAAACATGCCCTCTGAAACCAATAGGCCAATGTTAATGAAACTAAGCAGGGATGTTCCTTGCATGAAGCTCTACAAAAAGTTGTTCAAGGAAAGACGCTTATTTGAAAATCTGAGCGATTCGATTGGTGGGCAAATGGGGTCAAACACTAAATAAAGTAAGCGATTTAGTAGGTAGTTTTAATAAAAAAGAAAGACGTTTATTTGAAAATCTGAGCGATTCGATTGGTGGGCAAATGGGGTCAAACATTAATCGATGGTGTAAGTACAACCACTTCGTTTCTAGTCCCGCTAAAACAAGGGCAGATTCCTCGTGCAAATAATACATTTAAACAAACAAGACAGATTACGCCGATACTATATTCTCTATAGGTTCAGCAATGATTTATACGTATAAAAATGACTTGATAAAGTTCTTTTTTTTTCACACAAATTCAATACATCCTGCAAGAAATGTTCCAAAATCATGTTTGCTTATCAAACGTCGTATAAGTCAGATACATGTACTCGTTTTGCTGTAAAAGTGTCATCTTACAACCGCCTCGGACAATTTGGTTGCGCTTGTGTATAAAATATACTTCTTACGGTTGTAAGAAGACACTTTTACAGCAAAACTCGTACTGTATCTATTACTAAGACGTTTACATGACTGACATAGTTAAAACTCCTTCAAGAAAATGATATATTTCCTATTATGTTAGTTCTATATGTTTCCTAGCTGTCCTTACAATGTACAATGTAAGGTTGACTGTTTTAGTTAACATGTGAGCTATAGTGTGTATTTTGTCATCTATCTTTTCTCATGGTTAAAAGCTGACAGCCTGGCTATTCGTACATGAAAGTGCTATGTTTAGTCGTGATTTAAGGAATTACTTTATTTATATATCTTTTAGCGTTATTCCTCTTTACATTTTACCAAAACTGTGAACGTTCTTTTTCTAAATTATAAATGACGTTTACATGTCTATATTGTGTTCTTATTTGCAGTGTTAAGGTATTAGCACACTAATAGTCAATATTGAAAATCTGCCTAAACCCTATATTTCTAGTATCTATACTCAAAAGGTAAGTTGCATACAAAGTTTCAAGAAAATTTACCGTAAATTACAAAAATTATTACAATTTTCATTGATTCAGCTTATCTTCGGATTTTGACCCATCAGTCGACAAGGACCTTAATTGTAAAAAGAACTTCAGAATTTGTAAAAAATTATTTTTATACTATTTCTTTATGTTAATCAAGTCTCTGACTATTACTGAGTATTTAAAACTAGAATTTGTTCAGTTTCAAACTAAACCGACTGAAATATATTCACATTTTTATCAGTACCCCCTATCCAAAATGGCCGACTTTCCTATGGATTTTTTTTTATCAGACTTTTCTGAGACAATTTTATTTTAATGGATGTCATGTACATGGGGAATGAGCACATCAAAATTATCTGTATTCTTATATAAAATAAATATACAAAAACAAGTAACTTTTACCGTCTTATATTGTTACAACAGTGTAATATGTTATACATGTGACATTTGAAAAGAATAGCAAAATACACAGTATAGACGACAAAAATGTAATTTCTGCCAAAAATTGTTGTTACATAAAACAATTTTAAAGCAATAAATTTTTTGAAATTCTAAATGCTTTCATTCTTAATGAAAAATCAATTGACCATTGCAAATGTAGACTTATATTTCATAACAGTTTAGTCTGATAATGGTCTGAATTGATAACAATAAGAAACATATGATACAATAGATGTATCAATTAAATTTACAAAAACTGCAGAGAATTGGTAATTTTCCAAATAAAACCCGGGCCTAAAGAAACAAACAAATGTTTGTTACTGTTAACCCTAACTAACCTACCAAAAGCCGTCGACCCTAATCATTTTCAGGGGTAAGGAAAGCAAAAAAAAAAAAAAAAAAAAAAATTACCCTAACCCTTATACATTATTTTTTTTACAGAATAAAGCTCCATAAAGCTCCATAACAACAACAATACATGAGCTCTGACATTTTCAAGGGCTATCCAATAAAATAATGTCAGCTTTGCTCTACATCAAATGTAGAATTTATGTGATTCAACTGTTTTTGCTAAAGAATTGCACCAGTTTAGGAATGACAGACTCTAAGACTCTCTTAGTACTTGTGACACGAGGTTGGCCATCACTATTCTTAGAAATAAAAACGTTAGTCAAACCATCTTCTCCTTCACGATTGAAAATTGTTCTCAAATGATTGAGACCGAGTCCTGATCCAGCAATGTTTTCAGCAATGTTATGTTTACATATGCCACTTGAAACTAATACACTTAGAGATGGAAAATTCTTTGACTTTTCTCTGTTGAAAATCTGATTATTAAATACAGATTTCGGTGGAAAACTAAAAGAAAGCACTGTTTCCTGTGACGTTGAATGTTTAAGAAGATGTCCAAGAGCTCGTACATCTTCAGTAGCATCATGGGCTCCATAGGTCGTACCTAAAATATCATGCACAAGATCCGTCTGCTTGTAAGAAGATCTTCCAGGATATTGCTTTCTGAATACAGATAAAGAATCTGTGCAACCTGACACACATTTGAAAAACCTTTCCTGCAATTTTACATTGTTAATGGCACTGATAATAACAGGGAAGTCAAACCGGCGCCCATTATGTGCAACAAGAATCACATTAGAGAATTTTTCCAGCCATGTACAGAAGTCATTCAGTGCTGTATTGATTGGCAATGGTTCAACAAGACACCCATTGACTGTCATTTCATTACTGCTTGAAACAGAAATCCCTGTCACTTGTTGTGCTGTCACTGCTATTGGCTGTTTTGGGAAAACATACTTGTTGAAAGATTGGCCTGTATTGAGCTCCATGGCTGCGATCTGTGTAATGTGAGGGTAGTTGCCATCACGAACTGCAAAACAAAGTAAATTGAAATCTTATTATTAATTATTACACAGCCCTTTCTCTACAATGTCTACTAAGCCTCATATCAATGGGCCACTGAATCCTATGCTTTATCAGACAACAAAATACAGTATTCTAAATTAATCATATTTGTGATATCATATATTAGCAAGTATTTAAAAATGTTAAATTTGATATAATAAAAACATTTTTATTAAGCAAATTACTTACTCAGATCAGTAGTTTCCAGGTCAAATGTAATAAGTGTGGAATTTCCATTTGGCAGGTGTACAGGCTTGAAAACCCCTCTGGGAACTGGGTCAGGTAGCTTTGTAATATCAACACAGTCATCGTGACCAATTCCTTGAAAAAAAGAAATTATTGATTTTACTTTTCAAAACAAATCTTGTACCTGTGAACAAAGATTATAAGAAAAATAACTAAAGCAGTCTCCAATTACAGGTGATCTATATACATAAAACATTTGAATACTAGACTTTGAATAATACACTGTTTTCTCCCTAAAAGCCTGTATCTACAAATGTTTGTGTCCCAAGGTAGTGATAATACACAGCTTTTGATTGTAGTTTGTCAGGGCTGAAAAAGGAACATCGTTGAAATGTAATCAATTATCTAAAACTTAGTAATAAATAATGCCCCAAGTTGGTACCTGTGGTAAAATGGTTACAACAATAACTTCACAACCCAACTTAGTTAGTTTCTATTTCTTGGCAGACCTCTCAGTGTATCCTTGGGCAAGACATAGTGATAGAAATTTCAATTAATTTTGTTACATGATTTTGTATCAAGTCTCAAAAATAAATTAGATTACTTCCTAAACATGCTAAAGTCTTAGTCATTCTTCTAACCTGACTGGTAGGAAACACCTTCTAATGCTTCCTTGGCTGCCTGATTAATAGCACGTTCTTGTTTTAAAATGAGACGCCTGCGCTTGGTTGAGGGTAGCTGAATGCGCTCTTGGATTCGCTTGCGGTGCTTTGCACATTTTTTGGCATAATTTTCAGTAAAAGCACCAGGAGACAAACCAGCTGCAGAGTGAACCTGTGTAAAAAAATAATAAAATTACAATTTCAATCAAAATTATAAAAACATAATAAGTTTTGAGTATTTTCAGTTTTTAAATAAAATCAGAAGATTTAGTGAGCTTAGAATCTGAAACTTTGCTGTAATTATTGTAGATATATCTATGAAGATAGTTTAAGCTTTTATTTACAGATAACTGTGTTTGAATTTGAAATGAACATAAAGCCATTACTGAACAACTTACTTATAACTGCTTTCCTGGCCAAATAAACGACTGGTAGGTATGTAACATCTGAACAGTAACAAACTCTGTAAAAAGAACAGGAACAATAACACTTGTAAAAGAATAACTGCAACAAGAACACTGAAAAATAAAGAACTATTATAATAATTATACACAAAAATTCAAAGTAACTTGTTGATAAAAAAATCAACTAAAACAAGATAACAGAACAAACAAATGCACAACAAAATGTAAAGCATTCAGCTGGTATAAATTTTACCTTTGGTATGTAGTCTCTACCCTCATTGATGAATGCTGCCGTTGCATGAACACGATGATCAAGTGACTCTGAATTTCCGTAATGAAGCATCTTTGGAGCTCTAAGGGACACTTCCCGATTGGCATGCTCACACTGCTGCGATGATCCCAGGTCACAATACTGATCAGAATTGTTAATTACAGGTAGAAACAGCTTGTCTAATTCAGAACGCAGTTCATTATCTTTTAATGCTGCCTTGTATGGCAAACTTCTGTGGCTATATTTTTCCTTAGGATTACGAACAAAACCGCAGAATCTTGCTTGACAGTTACTGTGTTCACCAAACTGATGGGGAATTAATGCACTAAGATTTTGCTTCATTCCAACTTTGTCTCCCACATTTTTGGCAAAAGCATACTTCAAACACTTCTGTATGTGCATGATGACACTTTTGCTTAATTTAATTCCTTTTTTGCTATGTAAGGAATACAAACTTGATCCTATGTTTTTGACAACATGGTTTTTATCAAATTTCTTTTTCATGTTTATTTTCAAGTTATTTCTTAGCCGGGAAATTAAAGTATTATCACCATCTCCTTCAATGACTTCTAAAGGAGTTCCTTCTTCTATCAATTCTTTTACCCCTTTCTCGCCACTAACACTTTCCATTAGTTTAGCACTTCCACTGTGAGTGTGTACACACTTGTGCTTTCGTACAGGCTGTCCTTTGCGATTCCTTTGCCACCACTTACATGTTCCACAGGTCCTATGGCTAACAATAGATTTTACAACCTTTTTGCCGTACTTTGACTTACTCATGAAAAATGTATGAGCTGAAAGTATACAAAAAAAATTTAAAAAAATAATAATCATAAATATTGTTAGTGTCATGTCCACACTGGTCTTGCAGACAGTACAAAATTTTATTTGTGTACAAGAAAAAAAAAACATACATGTATAATATAATCTAGCCTCAAAAAAATGTTTAAATACCACAGATATATCATACCTACTCTAAAATTGTTGCTTATAGTTGTTTATTATTTACATTTATAAACCAGATTACCAACAGGGGGCTCTGCTCATAAGGTAAGAGCATATGTCAAACTAATTTCTCAGTGATTGCTGTCCAAGCTTATCAAATCAGTTTGTTACTGTAGTAATGACTGTTTTTATAAACATTACTTACACGTCAAACTGTCGAAACCTTTTTTTTGCCATGCTGTGTCAATAGCACACGTCATTCCTGTTCTTGTTTTGCAAGGGTAAACTAACTTTTTCTTTGACTTGGTACATTCCATATGTTTTAGTTGTTGTTTTCTACATATAAATTAAATTAAGATAATCACACATGATATGATATGCATAGCACACATAACCAAATTATAAGAAAAATGTTTATGTTAAAAAAACTAACACGTGACTTTCATACATTTACAAATACAAACAGTCTTGCTTGATCAAAAAGGAACAAACCCTAATTTCCACCTCGATTTATCTTTCCAAAAACACGCCATATAAATGTTACTTTGTATTAGAGGTATATTATGGCACTTGTACTTCCTTGCCATTGAGCTAGCATTTATGGTGACAAAGTAGAGTGTTCCTTTAGACTACTAGAGGACCAGAGTTCAAATCCAGCTTGGGGCAAAGTATTTTCACGGTAGCATTCCTAAGCTGCACAGTCAAAACTGTCTGCTATTGTTGAAATCATTCTTAAAATAAATTATTGAATGTAAAACAGTTACCTGTGTGGTTTTCTTTCTTGAGATTTTAAATTGTCTGACAGGCTTGTATTCTCATCTTCAATATCAATCCACTGGTTGTCATTATCATCCACATATTCATGAAGTAACTGTCTAAAAACATTTTAAGAATTAATTCTCATAGTATCAGAAAGGGAAGAATATGTGTGAACAACAGGGAATCATAGCTGATAGAGATTTTGTCAATATCAGAGGAGACGGTGGTGTAGAGGGGAGGGGTGGTATAGAGGTTAAGGTGTCTGCTGCTCATCCCGGAGGTTGTGGGTTCGAGCCTCACTTGGGTCACAACCCTACAACCTCATATGACACCAGTACCGGTTTTTCCAGGAAGCAGACTTGAGAGTGACTCGATAAACTTCAAGCTTTCTTCACAATTGAGCTAAAATAAATTAGTATAAACTAATTTATCTATTTAAATGACTGTACATAACAATTTTAGAGCCATTTTGCTATGTAGCATGTTGATTTCTATTCATATCACATCTGTCTCTGATTGTTCATTTTGGTTCAAATCCAGATCAAATAACATCACATTTTGTAGAATTTTGAAATAAGTTTTATAACTAAGTTGTCTCTATTTCAAGTTGACAATGTGACTCGTATAAAAGACTAATACGAAATTGAAAAATCTTTAACTTACTTCAAATGGGGCGAGGAATCAGGCAAAGCAGCAACACCAAGATCAGGTATAACATCTTCCAAGACTTTCTCAGCCTCTTCACTCTCCAGTTTTGCAATATCTCTAAAAAGTAAGCTAAAACGGTTACAACTAGGTAAACAAATATATAAGTCATGCAGTTTGAATTACAAAATTGTTGTAAAAATACATTCGTACAAAAATGAGATAAAAAGGCAGAAATTTTATATTAAAAAAACTTCCTTCTAATCTATGGTTTACAATATACGGAAAGGGAATTTCAGCAGTCTTAAGTCTTCCATGTTAGAATATCGAGTATTTAAAACATTTTAAGAATTTTTTACATTTATATTACTTACAAAAGAAGCAGTGACAGATCTATGTTGTTGCTTTATGCTTGACAATAAATTTCAAGTAATGTCACCCACTGTTATGTACACTGCTCTATAATGGCATATTTATACTTACTGCATTTCATCATTAAATGCCTGCTTTGCTGCTGTAGCACATGATTCGAGGGACACCTTCTCTATAACATTCCCTGCTCGCCTTTCCATCTTTTTCAAGCTTACATTACTGACAGTTGGTAAATTTAATGTTGAAAGGAAGTTGTTGACTTTCACTGGGCCCCCAAGGCTGTCAATCATAGCTGAAGTAAACAAAAATAATTGCTTATTTCGCTGTTTTGGGTCTTGATATTTCAACATCTATACTGCTGTACTGTGTTCGAGAAAAAATTAAACCATTTTAGATGACACGAGCAATTGTTTCCAATTGTGAACGGATCCTTTGACCGGTACCAGTTATATAGTTAAAAAATCACTGATTCTATTCAGACGCGAGTGTAAAACCAAATAATTTAAATATCAATACTTTGACAAATATTTTACATACGTCAAAATTATACCTCTTGGCGGACAGCTAAGTTTAGTTTATAGTTTATACTAATTTATTTTAGCTCGATTGTGAAGAAAGCTTTGGGCTTATCGAGTCACTCTCAAGTCCGCTTCCTGGAAAAACCAGTACTGGTGTCATATGAGGAGGTGCGGTCGTGGCTTTGGTGGGGCTCCAACCGGCATCCTCCGGGATGAGCGAATGACACCTAAACCTCTACACCACCGCTCCAGCTAAGTTATCATCATAAGTGGTGCAAAATTAATATTAAGAATCATTTGATCATGTCTGTTGATTTATCTTCCATGTTTTAAAACAGTTTTTTGATAGTAAAAAATGATTTTACCTGTTCCAAGCTTTGTGTTGATTGCAAAGCATGGCATTCCTTTTCCCTGGCTCATTCGGTGAGTTTTTCCGTAGGGCACACAGTTAACATGTCCACATTCACCATTCTGACATCTAACATACAGGAACCCACCAAGACCTTTTTTCATTTCCCCTATGACACTATCAAAAGTTAGTGGCACAGGCCCAAGTAAACACTCTTTACAGAACTTCAAGTTCGATAGAAGAACGTCCCATTCCACAATCCTGCGCCCCACCCGCCAACTTTCCTTATTCACATGCGGTTTTACTGAGGGAATTCGGCACACATCACTTCTTTCACCATCCGTTACATAATTATGATCTATTATGACATCGTTTACCACTGCTGATCTGGATCTAACTTGCTTATCTGTCTTTATTTTCTTCCTGATGAATCGACCTTGACGATCACGTATCAAGAAAGTCGCCATCTTGATACATATATATTCTCGAAGAAAAGACAAAATTACGTGATGAATGAAAATTTTGCGTCGTATTTGTCATTTTACCGTCAAATATTACTCAATTATAGTTATGCATTATAATATATTTTTTTATTGCTGTTTATATTGAAGTTAATAGAAAATTTCTTTATTTAGTTTAGAGACTATTTTTATCACGGGCGTAGCCGAAGGTGTTCCGTAAAACTTACGTACGGTTACGATATGTGGCGATATTTACCGATCTTATTAGTATCCTAATACCTTAAGGTAGGTCGCGGGTTTCCCCCAGAAATCGGGTCATTTTTTTAAAAGGCAACGCAGATTTAAGATATTTTGCATGTCATCCCCGTGACTAATTGTCTTTTGTAGAAATAATACGGTGAGGTGATATTTCCATGGAAACTGAGTTAAAAGCGCCACCTAGCGGGGAGGTGTATTTTCGTCAATTTTCGTGTTATTTTCGTTATATCTCTTTCTATGTAGATAACGAAACGATCTAGTTTTCATAAATGCAATATCGAATCATTTATCCATCTGAAAAAATAAAAATATCTAATATTTTTTGCCAAAAATATGAAAAAGTGTGGAACGAACCCTGTAGGGGCGACAATTTTCAAAGCAAAAATAACTGCAAAATTGACGCATTTAGCGTCAATTGCGAAAAAACGGCCCGAGAGAATTTTTTTTTAAAAGCGCTATGGATTCTTAAACCAATTTAAAGCAGTTTTATCAAATAAAAAAGGGGGGTCACCGTCCTTCTTTTCATGCCACCGAAACTATTTTGAAGTGGGTAAAACATGAGAAATGTTGACGTAAAACACAAGATTGACGTGACGTAACGAGCTGATACTTGCGTTTTTCAGACGTTTCTTATTAAAATAAATTACTAGCGTTGTTGTTTATTATGCAGAAGTCACTTTAGATCGATCCTTCAATGATTAATATATATGTAGTCGATACTTAAATTTTAAATTTAAATGGACACCGTATTTTAATAAAATGGTAAAAATTGACCTGTGTTGTAAACTAGTTCGACACCATTTTATTTACTTGTAACACGGATCTGTTGTGGTATAATGTTACGTTTATAAACACAATACAGAAAACATTCGACGTAAATCTGAAGAAGAAATATCATTTTACTTGCCGCATTTAGCTCATCGTAAATACAGTATCTTCAATATAAGAATGGGGGCGGATATGCACATGACAACAGTGTGCATAGCGGGATTTCGGTCTAGTGATGCTTGTCAATATGAACGTTTTATATAGAGTATTTTTCTAAACTTTGATACTGTGTTTTATAAATTACTCTTAAAATACTTACAAAATCGACTCAGTCAATGCTGGCAAAAAATACCTAGTTGTTTTCCGGAGAGATATAAATTGAACAACAACAATCTTCCTGATACAGTAGCACGCAAGAAAAGATTATATTAATATGATGAAACGCGAACAATATTATCAATACCAGACGAGCGATTCAATCGGGTTACATACGATATAACAGTTTGAATATCTTTATCATACATGTACTTAGAGACAAACCGTGTATCACAACAACATTTAAGCCGTCACTTTTATCCATCGTCGGAACCCACGGTCTATTACGGAATATAGTATGAATAACCTGGGTACCGAGGATGCTTTTATCATAATGAAATGCTGTCTCAGTTTTAAGAATTTTCTTTTTATACGGAACAGTCCAGAAAATTTCTCATTATACCCGGATATAAAACTACATTCTTATTTGTTTTCGACAAAAACAAAAAGAAAACAGCGGTATGTGCTATAAAGTAAAGAAGTATTCGCCCGACCATTGATTCGATGTGTCTGTAGTTTCCTTTCACAGGAGACGTAGTGCCACAGGAGGGCGCGTTCGCCTCAGGATCGGAAGATCCTGGTTCGATCCCCACCAATGCCACGGCGGTTGTGTTCATACTGGCAAGACAAAAATATCTAAGTTGTAAGAACTTGTTATGCAATCGAGAAAAAAATAAATTAATATAAATTAATAGTTTCCCTTCAGTTTCCATACAGACTGTATTTTAAGTATCCAAATGCCAGTAGTTGCGTTTGCTGTCAAGAAATGATAAAACATTATACGCCTCTTCTTAAGAACCTAACCCAAAAATAAAGGGAAATAAATGAATGAACTAGTGTGGTTGGGCAAAGTCGAACCAGTTTTATTCAATAAAACATCGCTTTTACCGCACGTTTCCCTGGCATCAAAATACGGGTATGAATTAAAAGATATTGAGCCGACTGGAGTGGTCTTTATTAAGAACAAGACATGTATGATCCAATAAATGGACTACAATGCGAATAGAATTACCAAGGGGAAAAGATCTGAGGTAAATAGTTGGGGCTACTGCCGAATACACCCTGAAACCGCGTGTCCACTTGATAACTCTTTTGTATAAAGTGTCGTATCTGTGCCCTCTCCATGCAGATATATAAAGCATATTAATTTTTTTGCATGTATCTGATTATGTAAGCAAATGAAGTACATGTACACTCATGTTTGCGAAAAACTATCATCTTTAAATTACTAAATTACTAATATAAATGTTTTGAAACAAATTTATTATTGTAAATAGGCGTTATCTTCAAAATTCATGCCTTGAAGTTGTTGCGATGGCCGCCGAGCGGTTTGAGGTGTTCGAAATTTGCATTGCTAGCCGATGACGCCGAGTAAATATAACCTTAACATTTGAATAAAGTGTAATTGAACTAGTATCAATATATTCTACGCATTATGCTCTAGTTCGATTCTCTCAAATGAGCATTAATCATTTATCATCTCTCATCATACACCTTTAACAATAAAACACAACCCAACGTATAGTTAAGCCAGAGGGATCGTATTTGAGCCGTCAAAGTAAACCGTTTATTTGTATTAGTGTTTGACCCCATTTGCCCACCAATCGAATCGCTCAGATTTTCAAATAAGCGTCTTTCTTTTTATTAAAACTACATACTGAAATCACTTAATTTATTAAGTGTTCGCTCTTAATAGAAAACACTTTAGCTCCGCCCACAATCACGGACCTATATACACATAGGTCCGTGCCACAATACATGTCGGTGGCTATGCAAAAGGTCAAATGAGGTTAAACACTAAGTAAGTTAGAGTTTATTAAGTCAAATGTTAACAATTAAGAAACCCCGGTCGCTCGCTACCACTCGCTCCCTTACGGTTTTTTAATTGTTAAAATTTGACTTAATAAACTCTAACTTATACTAAGTGTACCTTAATGCAATTCAATCTTAGTAACAAATTTTCCATTTCTTAGCTCGAAAATTCGAGAATAAGGAGGTTATTGCACTCGCTCTGGCGTCGGCAACTGCGTTAGTAAATTTAAATGAAATTTATTATATTAATGTTAATTATCTTCTATACCATCCAACATATTTACTTCAAAATTGGCATACATGTTTGTAATGGCAATACAGTCAACCCTGCCCTTGCAACCACTTGAGTTAAGCAATAACCTGACATAATTATGCAACCACTTTATATACTTCCCTTGTAATTCATGATAATAGCACTTTACCCTTAGCTAAGAGACCACCTTTCTAAAGAGACCACACTAACAGCTTCCCCTGTGTGTTCTCTCACTGTATAGATAACTTCTACAAGTCACATAACTCTGTCAACCATATTTGCATACAAATGTAGTTATGCCCCTTTTTGTACTAAGATTTTGTCACAAAAACTTAACCTTAGCTATAACTTTGCAATTTCTCAATATTTCTCCATCAAACTTTGGAATTGCTTTGCTTTTGACAACAGGGTTGCAATGCAGCAAAAATATCTGGGTCAAGGTCACATTTGACAAAGTCATATCCCTTTTTTCAATATAACAAAATATAACAAAAGTTGGCTATACTTTTGCCATATCTTAATATTTCTTCATCTACTTTCAATTTATATTGCTTATGGTAACATGGTCATGATGTATCCCCTCTATATATCCCCCACCATTCTCCAACTCCAGCCCATAAAGTTACCCCCACCCCAGCCAGTCAGAAAAAAAATCTCGCTTTTATTGTTTAATAGAATGACCTTATTCAAATATTAAAGGGGCTTGAATCTTCATACAGTGATATAGCACAATGAGACGAAGTGCAGTCTGCAAGAACCATAACTTTACTTTACCTTATTAAGCAGGTTTTTTTTCAAAAAAACCTACTTATTAGAATGGCGATGTCTTATGTCGGGCGGGCGGGCAGGTGGGCGGGCGTCAAACATTGGTTTCCGTTGGATAACTTTAGTTAGGAGTGACCATTTGCAATGAAACTTGGTGTGTAGGTAGCTTGCGGGGAGACGTCGCTTGGGATTGTATTTGGGGTCACTAGGATCAAGGTCAAGGTCACTGTTACTAAAAATAGAAAAACGGTTTCCGCTCAATAACTCAAGCTAGGAGTGACCAATTACAATGAAACTTGGTCTGTAGGTAGCTTGCGTGGAGACGCCGCTTGGGATTGTATTTGGGGTCACTAGGGTCAAGGTCAAGGTCACAGTTACTAAAAATAGAAAAATGGTTTCCGCTCAATAAATCAAGTTAGGAGTGACCAATTACAATGAAACTTGGTCTGTAGGTAGCTTGCGTGGAGACGCCGCTTGGGATTGCATTAGGGGTCACTAGTATCAAGGTAAAGGTCACTGTAACTAAAAATAGAAAAATAGTTTCCGCTCAATAACTCAAGTTAGGAGTGACTAATTGCAATCAAACTCAGTGTGTAGGTAGCTTGTGTAGAGAGGAAGCTTGGGATTGCATTAGGGGTCACTTGGTTCAAGGTCAAGGGCACTGTTACTAAAAATAGAAAAATGGTTTCCACTCAATAACTTGAGTTAGGAGTGACCAATTGTAATGAAACTTGGTGTGTAGGTAGCTTGCGTTGAGAGGAAGCTTTGGGTCACTATGGTCAAGGTCACTAGGGTCAAGGTCAAGGTCACTGTTACTTACAATAGATTTTCATTTAATTTTAGTTTTTTGATTGTTTTAAGCAAAAAATATTTTTCACTAGGGTCAAGGTCAAGGTCAGTGTAACTAAAAATAGATTTTTAGTTATCTTTAGTTTTTAGATTGTTTTAAGCCAAACATTTTTTTTCGGGTCAAGGTCACTTGGCTCAAGGTCACTGTTACTAAAAATAGATTTTTATTTAATTTTGGTTTTTGATTGTTTTAAGCAAAAAAAATTTTTGGTGGTCAAGGTCACAGGGTCAAGGTCACTGTTACTAAAAATAGATTTTTATTTAATTTTAGTTTTTTGATTGTTTTAAGCAAACAAATTTTTTTTCGGGGTCAAGGTCACTAGGGTCAAGGTCAAGGTCAGTGTTACTAAAATTAGATTTTTATTTATTTTTAGTGTTTAGATTGTTTTAAGCAAAAAAAATGTTTTTGGGGTCAAGGTCAATTGGCTCAAGGTCAAGGTCACTGTCACTAAAATAGATTTTTATTTATTTTTAGTGTTTAGATTGTTTTAAGCAAAAAAAAATGTGTCACTTGGCTCAAGGTCAAGGTCACTGTTACTAAAATAGATTTTTATTTATTTTTAGTTTTTAGATTGTTTTAAGGAAAAAAAAATTTTTTTGGGGTCAAGGTCACTTGGCTCAAGGTCAAGGTCACTGTTACTAAAATAGATTTTTATTTATTTTTAGTATTTTGATTGTTTTATGCAAAACAAAAATTTTCGTGGTCAAGGTCACTAGGGTCAAGGTCAAGGCTAGGCTCAAGGTCACTGTTATTAAAAATAGATTTTTATTTATTTTTAGTTTTTAGATTGTTTTAAGCAAAAACAAATGGGGGTCAAGGTCACTAGGGTCAAGGTTACTGTTACTAAAAATGTGAAAAAATTTAGCTTTTAAATTGAAGCGAAAAAAAATTTGGGCCCAAGGTCACAAGGGTCAAGGTCAAGGGCACTGTAACTAAGATAGGGAGGAGTCAAGATGAATGTTTTTTTTTTAATTCTACAATTTCTACAGACGCTGTTTAAACCTGCTTTGGCGGCATTGCCGCGTCTTCTTGTTTTTAAATTATTTCTCTTTCTTACCCTTTTCTTATCCGTACCTTAACTCTAAATGTTCTGAAAAGATTATGTTCAAATTTGTTTCCACGAGACAGGATATTAATGGTAAGTGCAGTGCCAAAGAGCCGTAACCCTACATAGCCTTATTATTAAATTATCTGAATTTATTGAATTTTCTTGTCAGGAGCATAACTCCAAACGTGTTGAAGGGAATGAATTGAAACTGCATACAGTGATAGAACAAAATGAGAGGAAGTGCAGTGTACAAGAACCAAAACATTTTTTAACTCTTTTATTATTATCACCCTTTCTTAAATTTTCTTATCCAGAGCATTACGTGCGTTGCCCAAGAACCAAACCCTTGGGTCTCGGTAATGTGAATTTTCTGCCTTTTTTGTATATTTTCTGTCAGATCACCTTGCTATTTATACCATACTTTGATTATGAGTAATTGTGGCAATTAATAGAAGTTCAATGCACAAGAACCATATTCAAGCATCACAACTGGTCGGCAGTCGTCACTTATTAGTGACAGCTCTTGTTGTTTAATAAGGCTCACTTTTGTTTGCACAGTATACCTATTCTTAGTCAAAAACACATTATACTGACAAGCCCTCGAATAGTCAAGCGTGCTGTCATGAGACAGCTCTTGTTATTCACCAAACTGAATTCTTTCGACCGTATTCTTTTTTCTTTCCGACAAGATTTGATTAGAAAATATGTTTGTCTGTCTGTCCGTCTGTCCGTCCGTCCGTCCGTCCGTCCGTCCGTCCCAAATCATGTCCGCTCCATATCTCTTGAACCCCTTGAATGATTTAAGAATAACTCACCACAAATGTTGTGCATATTGAGACGATGTGCAGAGCATATGTTACAACCACCTTGGTTCAAGGTCAAGGTCAAAATTAGAGATTAAAGGTCAAATGACTATATGTCGTGTCCGCTACATATCTTTTGAATCCATTGAAGGATTTTAGAATAGCTCACCACAAATGTTCGCCATATCAAGACAATGTCCAGAGTGCATGCTTAAACCACCTTTGTTCAAGGTCAAGGTCACTGTTACTAAAAATGAAAAATGGTTTCCGCTAAATAACGTGGTAAGGAGTAAGCATATCTCCATAACAAGTTGGAAAGGTCTTTGATTCTCTAAGTATCGAGTTTATTGTATACCTGTTTCTGAATGAAGACAAATGATGCAGAAAACAAAACCACATAGTAGGATTTCAACATGATTTTGATAATTTTGCGATAGTCACGATCGTAAATTATATTGTATATTTTATTAGCTTAGAGTTAAACATAAGATTGGTTTCTCTGATCAGTAAGCGTGTATGTGATCCAATACTTGTACATTCTATGTTTGCTATTAATGTTCTAACGGAATATTGCACAGATGTATACGTTAGGTTGTACTTGATTTTCGCTACTGTTTCAGCTGTTCCTAAGTCACTTCAGTTTGACAGTCCATCAAGTCAGGATCAAGACCTTGCTGAGATAGCAGTCACATTTAGATGTAGTACAGGATGTGCCTTCCCTCAGCCATCATTCACATGGTTCTATACTGAGGTATATTTTTTTTAATGTGTAAGTTTTCAATTCACTGTCTTATCTAGTACTTACAATGTAACAGTACAGATAAGGATTTTGTTATGATTTTTGAAACAGTACAGATAAGGATTTTGTTATGATTTTTTGAAACCTGCAAGTAACAGTTGAGAATAGTGCACAATCAACGTATCTGTCTTGGGTTTTCAAATTTTAATTTTTTAAAGAATTTTGAAATATATTCCTTCTATAACTGCGAGTTCAAGATGAACCTTCAATTATTGACAGAAAGCTCTACATCCGAATTTATTTTGGATTCTGAATTACTCTTATCAGCTGTCAAACTTCATACAGTGCTAGAGCACAATTAGGGAAAGTGCAAAGCCTAAGAACCATAACTCTATTTTGCCTACCTTTTTAATTATCTCCCTTTGTTACATTTTCTTGACTTTTCTTGTCCAGGGTATTACTCCAAAAGTGCTGAAGGGAATTAATTGAAACTTAATTAAGTGATAGAGCACAATGAGAGAAAAAGCAGTGCCCAAGAACAATAACTCTATTTTGCCTCATTTTTTAATTATCCCCTATGTTACATTTTCTTGATTTTTCTTGTCCGGAGCGTAACTCAAAAGGTACTGAAGGGAATTACTTGAAACTTTATACAGTGATAGAGCACAATGAGGGAAAGTGCAGTGCTTAAGGTGGTATGCTTGGAAAAAATCTACTCGATAGATTTTCTTTAAACTCGCTATATTTCAACCTTATTCAATTCCAAATAAAAAACTGCAAAGAAAAAGATAGGTCACCGTCCTTGATTTCGCGCAACAGGCGTTTATAAATGTAGTATGTTTTCTTAATTTTCAAGGTTTCCAAAAAATCGAAAAATCGACAATCATGTCAGTTTCTTTTTTTTTCTCTCCTCGAAACAATAAATTATATAATGCTTATCAGATGTATAACTGGTTGAAATGTATATTTGAAGTAAAGGCATTGACGACCGATTCATCATCGCCATAAAGAAAAATAAAGCAATTAAAATTACCCCACCCACTTCTAAATCAACACGAATTGTAGACAATTCTAAATTGTTTGCCATACAAAAATTTACCGATAAATTTTTCTAATTCTTTTTTTACTTAACCTTTAGACCTAGAAGGACATAAAAATTAAAAAACAATGACATGTCCCCGTGCTTTTTTTTCGGCATGGGCGTTCGAAAATGCAGTGATTTTATGCTTAAAGTAAGGAAATTCTTTAAATCGGCATCTATAATATCTTGGAGATTTCATTTTATTGCATTGAGTAAATTTAAGATTTCTTGCCATCTACAACTTTGGGAAGGATCGTGAATTTCCGGAGAGTAAGTCTTTACCAAAATGGGTGTCTACATTTTGGTAATCGATAAAAAATTAACAGATATTTTTACCCCACCCACTTTGATTTTTTTTAATTTGATTATTTCCCGTACCAAATGCATTCTTAGGGTTAGATTTGGTGCTATATGAATTTGATGGATGATTCAATAACGTTCACTAACGCACGGAAGCACCCATGAACCATGTAACAAGGGAATGTCGGTGTTTTTGCCTTTTAAAAGCCAAGATTCCTTGAAATGATGTAGGAATACAGTTCTATGAGGTTTATTGGTCCACATGAAATGAATATTTTGTGTCCAGCCATATTACTCGTTAGGCTTTTTGGATTCCAATTTCAAGTAATGAGAAAACAAATCACAATGATCTCTTTAATATTTATTTAATATTATTTTAATCTGCTGCACTAATATGTAAGAAATAATTATATCGATAATTAGACTTACATGTGTTTTAGATTTTTAAAAAATATACAAATGTACCAGTTATAATTTTTCAACATGAGAAACAATTATTAGCATATTGTTTAGTAACTGATTATGAATGCTACAATTGAACAGCTTGTTTTAAAGTCCCAGGATCTTTTTGAATCTACTGATATTATAAAATAAATATGTACTGATAGAATAATGATAGAACCATGTTCTATTCACTCTAAAACATTGTTGACACATTTAATTCTTTTGTATTCAAATTTTTTTTATATTTTGCAACATCACTAAAAAAGGTCACAAATCCAAAACACCACACAAATATCTAAATATTAACTCTCACAGGGTGACAGTCCTATGTCCACCAAGACAAATCCAAGGAATGGGCACTTTATGCTAAGGTTAGCCAGAAAGTGTATAAATGCGAATTCTATTTCTTTGAAAAACAACACTTTTAGACAAGAATAAAATTTTCAAATAATTATGTGTACTGGTAAATTATTTAAAAGTAAAATATAGTGTCACTATACAGTGTAAAATAATTGTAGTCAACTTTGAATGTGGAAGGAATCAGTCTCAAATCATACAAAAGTAGTGTTTCCTGGAAATTTCTATTCTTCAAAACAAAACTGATAGTTACACAAAAGTATAAGTATTATCTCATTCAAATACATATTACCAGATAAGTATATTGCAACAATAAAAAGTTGTATACAGTATAGGTCTATATGCATGTACATTTATATAGAAATTCAAAGTTACAAATGTACACAAATCTCATGGTTATATGTTAATTTAGATTGATTAAATACATGTATCCTTATACTGTTCTATGCCATTTAATCAAGAGTTCTTTTTTTGTTTGTAAACTGGAATTACCAAACACATGTTTTTCACAATAAAAAGCACTCAGGTGACATGGTGCTAAATCACATCTTTTCCAACAGATATATTGTCAGTCAGTGTTTATGCCTGATTTCTAGTGAGTAATTATGCCAACTCATTACTGATGACCTGTATTCTGGCTTTCACAGCAAAATCCATTCAGATGGACTGTTTGCACTAGTCTAGTCTGACAGAAAACAACACCAAGCTTTGTAGAACTTGTACTGCAATGAATAAAGAACACATACATTAAGCTGACATGATAAACATGTAAGATTTTTAAGGTTTTAGAATGCAAGCTGGCAATGTTGTTGTAACTGAACCTTATTTCACATTAATAAGTAAATACACATGCTGATCTGTTGCCACTGCATCATAGAATATCAAAATATCAATGAAATGTCGTCCCTTCAGTGCAACAAGGTTGTAACTCCATTTTTCATTTTTTTTCAAGAGAAGCAAAAAACTTCCCCTTTTTGTCAAGCAATACCAAAAATGATCTTGTTTCTGATATTTATTTCTTGAATGAACAAGAAATCAACTGGTTGATCAAATTTTATACAATTATTAATCATAAAAGAGATTTTGTGAATTTCATGAGTTACAACCATGTTGCGCTGAAAATAACACAAATTTAGATATTTGTTTGGTGCAACAAGGTTGTAACTCATTACATTATTATCAAATATTGAATTATTTGCATAATATATATACACTGATTTACAGTATTTGTTTAAATTGTTATTATTACAACACATGATCATAATTATTTTACGATAATTACCATATACTTTCCAATAAATGCCTTTAGTCTATTAAACGCCCTTTAACCTTTTCTAACAATGACCAGAAATCTAGAACTGAAATTTTATAAAACAAAAGCCTGCTCTGCTGTATTTTTATACATGAATATCATTGTATTTAAAACAAAAAGTCTATCTGTTCAAGAAAATAAAGTGTTTTCCCCTGATATATAAGACATGTGACCTTCCTAACAAGTGAGAGACCAACATTGAAAAAATAATATTAAAAAAAATCTTTGCAGTACTAACTGCAGGTACATAACACTATTATGGCTTACCATGGTGTAGAAGCACACGATAAATTGGGATTATATTTTATCTACAATTGTTACAAGGTCAACATAATTTTTCAATGAAATATTGATACTTTCATTTTGTGGAACAAACTAACTGACTGAATATCCCCTACTTTAAGTGATCTGTTTTGTATTCAAAATGATTTGGATTGTTAGTGTATACTTTTTCATAGAATTCCAGTACAACTTTCTACAATATAGCCTTTCTTAGGCCTAGACAGAAGAATAGTTGCATTCTTAGATGGAATAAATTGTTTTTTTTAGCTCACTTTAAAGTGCCAGGTTGAGCTATTAAGATCACTCATCGTCCAATGTCCGTCCGCTCACGTTTTCCTTAAAAGAACATCTCTGAAACCATAAAGCCAATGTTGACGAAACTTGGCAGGGATGTTCCTTGCATGAATCTCTATCAAAGTTGTTCAAATAATTTAATTCCATGCAGAACGCTGGTTGCCATTGCAACAGACATGACAAACTTCTTGACTTCTCAAAAACTGTGAGGCCCAGGGGTTAGATACTATTTGGCATGCAGCATTGTCTAGTGGACCTTTACCAAGATTGTACAAATTATGACCCCAGGCTCAACATTGACCCTGACCGTGGGGGTCACTTGATTTTACATAGGCTTATTTGAGGAACCACAATACCTAGAGCTAAGATATTTAGCAATTGTAGCACTACCTAGTGGACCTCTACCAAGATTGTTCAAATTATAACCCCTGGCTCAAAATTGACCCCACTTGGGGGTCTCTTGATTTTACATAAGCTTCATAAGATAGGAAAAACTTTAAAAATCTTTTTCTCTGAAACCACTAGGTCTAGAGCTAAGATATTTAGCATGTAGTATTGCTTAGAAGACCTCTGCCGCCAAGATTGTTCAAATTATGACCCCAGGTCAAAATTGACCCCGCCCAAGGGTGACTCGACTTAAATAGGCTCATATTGGAAAACATTTAAAAATCTTCTTCTCTGAAGCCAGGTGAGCAATGTTGGGCCATCTTGGCCCTCTCGTTTAGCTCTGCTGGACTTGTGTCATGGTGCTCTTTCGGTCTGTCTGTAAACCTTTCCTTGATAACACTCCACAGGCCACAATGTGTTTTTGACTGTGATGAAACAGAAGGGTGGGTTCAATCAATCTGTACATAATCTGTTTAGAAAATGAGTCATGCTGTGCAAAAACCAACTGTGCTACAGCAGATTAATGTGAAACCTAGATAACCAATGTATTTTCATTCTACAGGTTCCATTTTCCAATGGATTTTCATAAAGCTTTCTCAGAAGGTTCCCTCCAACCTGTAGTTGATCTTTATAGAAATGAATCACACTTTGGGAAAACCAATGTGCTACAGCCAGTCATTCTAAAACCTTGATAGCACTACTGGTCATATTTTTCAAAATCTTTTCACAAAACTTACTATTAAAAAGAACAGTCCACTCAGTCCAGTAGAGCAATACTGGCCCCGAAGGGCCTCTTGTTCTTGTCATCTTTTGTAGCCTGTTCATTTAATGAGTGAAAATAACCCTGTTTACTCTGGGTATGCCCCTTTTCAAGGTATTTATGTGTGATTGAATTTATTTTGAATTTCTGAAGGGCATAAGATAGCATGGTCACATGCATTCTCTTTTTGCTTTGCGCAGTACAGACTGAATATTACTCTGAAAGATAAAACATTCTTGCATACCAGATTGAGATATCTGCAGTTTTTACCAGTGCTGGAAATTCTCATCTTACACCCCCCCCCCCCCCCGCCCCCATGTAAGACGACTCGCATGAATTACCTGTGAAGTAACTAACGTTATAAATAATGTGACGTCATTTTCCCATACACAGCATCTGAATAAAGTTTGTTTTTATATTAAAATGCATCATTTTGATAAGTTTGTATTTAAATGCAAGACGGTATGCAAGAAAAAGTTTCTACCATGAGATACTTGGTTCAGATGGAAATATCCGTCACTTCAGGTAACTGTTTCGTGCGAACTCAGCAGAGCCTCTTTCCCACCAAAACAGTTACCTTAGTGACAAATATTTCCATCTGAACCAAGTGCTCATGTAAGAAACTAATATTTTTACCTTTCTGGCTGAATGTTTTGATGGAACAGGCCCCCCTCTACCAGCAATACACTCATGCCATTTATAACAATAACCATCCCCTGTTCCCATGGCATATATGGTTATCTCAGGACTACATTTGTAATAGATTGGTGAAGCTAAAGCATTTTGGAATCATAAGCAAATCAAACACTGAACCAAATAATGCTTTATATTGGTTACTTTTTGCACTCTGCTTATCATAGGGTATAATTTTATGTTGTCTCGCTTAGTCATTACTAGAACCATATTTATGTAGCGTGACTATGCTATTTTTGAAAATTTTTTTGTATATTATATTAAGAAATTGTAACAGTTAATCACATACAACCATGTTGCACAAAAGAAGTCTGCCACAAGATGCAGTCTTGTTTGTGCAACAAGGTTGTATCTTGAGTTACAACCATGTTGCACAAAACAAGTTGTATCAATTTCAGATACAACCATTGGACAAATATTATTTTTAAAGGGTTAACATTAGAATTCAATTTCCAAATTTTAATATCCTGTGTATTTATACATATTAAATCATTTTAAATGAAAAAGTCACTTTTGTATAAAATGTCAGTTACAACCTTGTTGCACTGAAGGGACGATGTGTCAAATAGTCAATACCAGTTATGTCAATATTAAATTGCTAGGTTGCTTATAAATACATTTGTCATGAACATATAAACTTTCCACTCAAAAAACAGATATTTTTATACAAATAGTAGAAAATAATAACTTTAAATGAACTAATGACATGCATAACCAAAGTTTACCTCCATTTTGATTTCCACAATCCAAAATGCCAATCAGGTGAAAACTTTGTAAGTCCAGCCATCAAGTTGTTCAGAGTCTTGTGATGCAAGCCTAAAATGAAGACAATTGAGGAAGAATTGCATATAAATCATTACTTTTTATCTTAAATAATCACAACATAATGCATTCTAATAAATTGTTATCTTATATTTTGCTCTTCAAAATATAAGAATGTATGTTCATCTTGATAAGTATGCCTGAATATAGCTTTGCAAGCATAAAATAAAATAAATATATAATTAAGTTCACCATCTCAGGACTTTGGAACAAATGATATGGTACATATGGTATGTTAGTATGAAAATTGAAAAAAGGAAATTGAAAACAAGTCAACATATTATAAGTAGATAATTAACAGCTATGAATGTTTTGCTACATACTTGATGCCACTTAGTTGTCATGTACATACCTTAAATAATCCAACAGATTGCATTCCAGAGGACTGGGTTGCTTTTGTTCTGTACCACTCAGGAGTCATAACTTGAAGTAACAGACTTCTCCCCATGTAATACTGGATGTAACTAATAACTCCATTGTTAACCAGGGATATTGTCCCAATATGTCAGGTAAAACATCTGTTTTCCTGAAAAATATAAATATAAATTAATACATTTAATAAAGACAGTTGAATTAATGGAAAAAAAAATAAGTTTCTTTTGAAAATTGTGCCATTTTTGTATAGATTCATGTAATATAATAATAATAATACATATGAATAAGATACAATACTTAACTTATTGAATGAAAATGGATCTTACATGATACATGTATCATACATAATATAATAAATCTGGTTGAGCTTTTTATTAAGTGTTAGCAAGGATAATAAAGTGAAGGTTATAAAAATGTTGCCTAAACATGCTAAAGAAACACAATCTTTTTGTAAAATGTGTAAAGAAAGGGATGAAGTACATTGAATGGCTGCTAAATACATTGATATTGGAAAGAACTGCTGTATTATAGTGTCTATATTTGTATTTTGGAGTAGATTTTAGTGGTCCAGAATACATGTGCCAGGTTGATTATTTTATAACTGTTGCACTTTTGACTGACAGAGTTCAGAGTTGGCTTTTAACTTTAACCTAAACACGTTAAAGGCAAATAGCTGCCGAGACAGAGTCCGAGAGCAAGTGAATTAATATTAATATGCCCTTTGTAAGTCGTGAAGTGATAAAGTGTCCGTTTAGCTAACTAATGGTTCATTGTTTGAATCCTGCATAGTACAAATAATTTTTTCTATCTTACAAATAGCACTAAAAACATGTAAGTAAATAACCAATGTAAATTATGTATGTTGTACGACTACAGTCAGATATACTCCTACGTTTCTTGAAGTTATATGAAAGAGGCATACAGTATGTGTGTTATTTGGTAATGAAACTGCAATATTTCTTCCATGCTTACCAGTTAGCTTTTGCGAGTTATTTGTGGCTAAACTAAGCAAAGTACTGATTCTGAGTGACAAAGGACTTTTCATGCTTAAAAATACAGGGCAATAAATACTCAAGATCTGATTTAAATCTACACTTCATCATTTTGAATGTTCCGCCATTATCTAGTAAACAAACGGTTGCTACACAAATTAAAATTACTTCCGGGTTAACAACACAATTCAATATCTCGAAAGAAAGGCCAACTGACAGTTAAAACTATAGATTAACAACTTACCCTGAAATTGTATATCCAGAAGTTGTTAAATATGAACATCTCGACGTAACAGCTTCAAATTTGATACAAATTTACGCTAAACTTTTTATCCGGAAACGATGGTTTTACAAAGGGGAATAATTCCAATTGATTTTTTTCTAAGGGAATTGTCTAAATTCTGTACTTACCCTCTTATCATTCAACGACTGAATGGGATCAGATACATTTGTCTTGACATCATAGAAATACTTACCATAATTTTCATGAAATCAGATAATATGGGTAACGTGTAAACTGGACGTCAGACTACAGCTGAGCGTATATTTCCGCGCACTTTATAGCGTGATTGTGACGTTACGTCATTACCTCAATACACAATATTTTCCCATTCCACGACACATTTATTTCATGAATATTGTCAAAAATAGTTCAAATATCTTTATTCATACGATGTAAATGAAGGTAACAGCTTTTGTTTTTATGTTTTTAAAATGATTTCATGTTTACGACTTTAAACGCTTTCAGGCATTTGGCGCATGCGCACAGAAGCCAGCATACCACCTTAAGAACCATAACTCTATTCGCCTACTTTTCTAATTATCGCCTTTATTACATTTTCTTGTCTTGGGGATAACTTGAATAGTACTGAATAAAATTCAATCAATCAAACTGCAAATAATAATAGACACTCTGGGGAAGTGCAGTGCTCTAGAACAATAACTTTGTATGGTTTTTTTAATTGTCTCTTTCTATTAATTCATCTTGTACATAACAAATTCTAGTCCGTAGCATAACTCCAAAAGTACTGAAGGGAATTACTTGATACTTCATACAGTGATAGAGCACAACGATGGAAAGTGCAGTGCTTAAGAGCCATAACTCTACCTTGCATAATTTTTAAATTATCTATCTTAGTTACATCGTCTGGAGCATAACCTGAAGTACTGAAGGAAATGCTTTCAAATTACAATCAATGAGAGAAGACATTAAGAGGAAGTGCAGTGATTATTTGGAGATTATCAACTTCTATTGTTGGCTAATTATTGCTTTCAATGGAATATGTGCAAACAACTGATGGGGTCTGTTTTAACAAATACAAATAATCACAGAAAAGCTAAACAGATTTTAAATCCTTTATCTGCAGTCAGTCGACATGAATTACTCAATTATTATAGTTGCCACTACAGTGTTGTTTTTGTCGTTTGTATAAAACACGCTTAGCTCCACCTACTTAACTTTTGAAAGGGTAAATGACAAGATAATAATAATGGTGTGGACAGTAATGCCCAAGTCCTGCAATGACCAATTAGATGTGATTAACAGTTTTGATTGATTCTTAGTTGATTATACTATGAACATTGAAGGATTTTAAAATAAATTGGTACAAATTTTCAGCACGTGAAGATAAAGGTCAAAGTCACAGACTGTGAGACACCATTTCGGTGGAATTGTCTCTTGCAAGTGACATATCTTCTTTTTCTTAAATAGTGTTACCGTAAAATTCGTTTTTCTTTCTTATGAGTGATGCTTATCGAGGAACATTGAAAAAATTACTACCGTGCACTATGATTCTGACAGATATGTGGCCATATGACGTTTATATTATGACAAGCATCTAAACTAATTAACATCATTTACTAAATAACTATACTTGTTTATTGGCTTTAATATTCATTAACTACCCAACGTAATAAGATATATAAAATTGAATAACAGGACCAATAACAAAACCATCAGGGCCAATATCACTTATTGGACCGGTCCAATAAATGTTCTAATGAATGATTGGCTGCTGATAAATCTGACCTTTCCGATTGGCTGATACGTTCAGATGTTTGATTTCTCAGAAGGCACCTTGGAAATATTTTGAAATCAGCCTTGAAGATTGAATGACGAAAATGTAAACCAACTGTTAATCAATTTCTGCATGATAACCCATTTAGAAGGATACAAAATGCTCCAACTCAGAAATTGAATACACATCAATATGTTTGTTTAAAAAATGAATATTTTAGAGGTGTGCATGTTACTCTCTGTTTCTGACGAGTTTCTGACAATGAGGATGAAAGTCTATATAGAAGGGAAGCGGTGGTGTAACGGTTAAGGTGTCTGCCGTTCCTCCCCGATGTTGCGAGTTCGAGCCCCTCTAGGGGTCACGACCGTAACTCCTCATAAGACACCAGTACTGGTTTTTTTTCCAGGAAGCGGGCTCGAGAGTGACTCAATAAACTTCAAGCTTTCTTCACAGTCGAGCTAAAATAAATAAGTATGAACTACATGTATAAACTATATAGAATGAATCATTTTAGCTCGACTTTTCGAAGAAAAAAGGGGAGCTAACCTACTCGTTTAGGCGTCAGCGTCTGCGTCGGCGTTGGTGTCACACCTTGGTTAAGTTTTTCGTACCACCCCCATTTATTTCAAAACCATTAGAGGTATTGCTTTTAAACTAAGCATACTTGTTTACATTTTTGTCTGAATTGTGGCCCCTTTTCGACTTAGAAAGTGCATTGAGCTTGGTTAAGTTTTTAGTACCGCCTTACTTTATTTTAACATCATTATAGATATTGCTTTGAAACTTACCATACTTATTTACCATCATTACCTTCATCAACAGACAAGAGTACATAACTTTGAAAATTTGAAGGTTTCTGTCAGAATTATGCACACATGTGTAAAATATATTTGATTTAACCCCTTTAGAAACAAGAAGTACTTGTTTACATTATCGCTCTCATCTGTAGGTAAAAGAAGGTAACTCTGTCAAGGATTGTTTTCAATTTAGGCCCTTTATTGACTACATGTACTATTAAGTTGTTCGTACCAGTCCATTTTTTGACTGAACTGTTTAAGATATTAAGTTGAAAGTTTGAATACTTGTTTACCATCATGGTCCCCAAACGTAGGCAGGAGGAGGCAACCCTGTAAAAGATTCCATTTGGTTCCAATTTAGGCCCTTTTCGACTTAGAAACTAAGTTATTCATTCCTGTCCACTTGTTAATCATTTGAGATACTATTTTGAAAGTTGACACATTTCTATAAGCAAGGGAAGATAATTCTGTGAAAATGTTTCTTGATTTGTACTTAGACATTCCTGTTTAAAATCTTGTGTGCAACTGGCACTGTCAGGCATATATACATGTATCATTAACCACTAAAGATATTAATCTAAAACTATTGACTAAATATCTTTCTTCTTGTGGTGCCTGTTTGTGAGCGCGCTGTCTTACTGAAAGCTCTTGTTAATCTAAATAGTTATTTGATGTAATTGTCATTACATGTGACTGAAATGACCATGCAGTCACTGTTATGTAGACAAAGGAGACATAATCTCTGCATATTGTTAAACATACGATGTTTTTGTGCCATATTTCCTATTAGCAGGACTGTGTGGACACAAAATACAATATGATTTTATCACTATACACGTGCACGAAGCTGGTAAATTTACGTGACCTTCTCGAAGCCTGTGTTCTTCGCACCATTTCAGTACAGCAAACAGTTGAATCACTTATTTCTAAAAAGCTCTTCAAGCAATCCAAAGACACCGAACAGACAGACAACAGTCCTTCGCAAAAGCAATTTATCTTGACAAGTATGGGAATTGGAACATTATAATAAATGATAATATATATTATGATATATGTTTTTATAGGTGAATATAATTACTTTACAGACTGGAGGATCACACCAAGAATGGTCAACATCAGCATCTGTCACTAATACAGCAGGAGGATGTACAGACTCGGAGAGGATTTATACGTCTACTATGTCTCTTGCGAGATACACAATATTTTCTGGAAATGTAGAGAAAATTGTCAAGTTTACTTGTGGTATCACTGCATTTCCTGGAGTGACACAACCTTTGTACACTAATCTATCTGTCAATGTGCAGTTTGCAGGTAAGTTTAAAATTGAGATGGAAGTTTACTTATGGTATCACAGCATTTACTGGAATAACACAACCTTTGTAAAAAGATCTATCTGTCCCTGTGCAGTTTGCTGGTAACTTATAAAATTGAGATTGAAGTTTACATATGGTTTCACTGCATTTACTGGAATGACACAACCTTTGTACAAAAATTCATCTGTCAATGTATAGTTTGCTGGTAAGTTTAAAATTGAGCTTGAAGTTTATTTGCGGTAACACTTCATTCTGGAATGAAACAACCTCTGTACACAAATTCATCTGTCAATGTGCAGTGTGCAGGTAGTTTCAACTTGAGATTGACGTTTACTTGTGGTAACACTTCATTCACTGGAATGACACAACCTGTGTACACTAATCTATCTGTCAATGTGCAGTTTGCTAGTAAGTTTAAAATTGAGATGGAAGTTTACTTATGGTATCACAGCATTTACTGGAATAACACAACCTTTGTAAAAAATATATCTGTCCCTGTGCAGTTTGCTGGTAACTTATAAAATTGAGATTGAAGTTTACTTATGGTTTCACTGTATTTACTGGAATGACACAACCTTTGTACAAAAATCCATCTGTCAATGTATAGTTTGCTGGTAAGTTTAAAACTGAGCTTGAAGTTTATTTGCGGTAACACTTCATTCTGGAATGAAACAACCTTTGTACACAAATTCATCTGTCAATGTGCAGTGTGCAGGTAGTTTCAACTTGAGATTGACGTTTACTTGTGGTAACACTTCATTCACTGGAATGACACAACCTGTGTACACAAATTCATCTGTCAATGTGCAGTTTGCTAGTAAGTTTAAAATTGAGATTGAAGCTAACTGGTGGTAAAACTTCATTCACTGGAATGCCATAACCTCCATACAGTAATACAGTGTCAATATGCAGTTTGCTTGTAAGTTACATATAGTTCTCAGGTCAATGCAGTCCGTTCTTTGCATACTCATTAATAATGGATAGAAGGTATGTGTGTTCTGTGTAAGATGATTATTATAACTAATCAATGAAAAAAAACCGTGTTGCTTGTCTTATTATGATCAAAATCAGTGGATCAAATGCCCGTTACTACGTTCTATGGAAGTTTTAATCGATTGTCAGGTATCAAACGTTTTTCTTGTATTTACTAAGACACTGCTTGCTATAGCAAGATAAAACCCCATTCAATGTTCAATCTCAGTTACAACATTCTTTAAAATGTCAGTGCATTTGAACAAAAATCATTCAAGATATATGCAAAAGCAGCAAACATGTAATGTTCGAAGGTACATGTTATAAGGTGTTTAGTATACTACTTTCTTTTTATTCATTAATTAGTATTAGTGTCTCACTTTATAAATTAAGCTGTTCTCTCGCATGATGACCCGCCTGTCATTATGGACAATGTGCTTGTTTGTTAAAATATATATCCGCTTATCATCTATTACGTTTTAGGAGCTAACTACCCAATATCGTAAGATGATTTAATAGCATCATACATTTTTGTGGTTACGATGCGGCAAAATTAAGCGCACTCGTCAACTTCTCGTAGAGTGTTTTGCAAATAGTATGTCACTGATATTTTGTAAAATAGCATGTGACACAAGGTAATGATCATCAAGCGCTACACCGAAATAAAAAGACAGAAACACGATCAATTTACATTCGTCAAAGAACTGTCAGAGATATTGATTAGACTATTGGAAGCGTTTCCCTTCGGCGCCCCGATTATGATAAGCCTACGCGCGCTCCCGGACATATCAGTTGCTCGCTACAGGTTGACCAGTCTACCTCGCAGTTAAAACATAATCATACCGTTCTCACGAAAAATGGAGTTAAATATTTTGATGAAATTTAGGGACATAGACAATCCAAAATTGTCCAAGATTAATGGAGTGTGCATTTCAACATTAAAAAAGAACAAATTATAGACGAGTGTGGCAAGAAACATGTGGACATTTTGGAAGTGTGTCGGCTTAAGAGTGCGCAAAACTCTATAGCCATCATTTTGCATTGTCAACTTATCAACAAAACCAGGCCTGAGAAAGTCACCTGCAGTAAAAGTCCTTCCATTTATTTTGCACTTACGAATAGCAAGAGACACTTTATCTTTAACTTGTTTAATTTGTAGCCTTTTCAACTTGTAAAAGATGTTAGGAATGCTAACAGCAACACGTCTATCAATATTTGGCAACTCCCACTTGCAGATATCGCTGTAATGCAAGGGAACAACACGCTTTGAATTATCAGCACGTGGTTGACCACAAAATATAGTCGGAAACGCTAAAACATCAGAATTTAAGTCTTGAAATAAACTAATAGGCGAGTTTTTCTCAGCAGGAGCTACTGAAAGAATTTGATTGAATTCCCGAAAATCTAATGGCTGAAGGCATGTGTCAAGATTACCAACAAAACGTTCATTGAAAGACTCATCTTCTGTCCAGGTATCTTTCTCTGTTTCTGCATCTACCTGGCAGTTTTCTAGCTCAGAACTACATTCATCTGTAGAAATCTTGAGGATTTTCAAGCCAGGTCTCATTCAAAACTATGCCTTCACCTCGGAATAAGCAACTGTTTTCAAGCAACCACTTGGCAGCAATATAGACTACATTGGGCCGTATATTTTCAAAAGCAACATGGTGCTTGTATGACAACTTTCGTTTCAACTTCAACATAATTGTTTCATTTTCATTCATCATTCTAGGCAGCATCTTCACAGTACTGCTCACATCTGCAGGCACATTCACTATATTTCCCCTAATATTAAGCTGACCACCTCTAGGCATTTCACGCAGCTGCATAAATGGCAGTCTTGGGGAGACCAAACGTTCTTCCAAATTTGAGAGTTCAAGCTGAGGGGGTTTTGTGGGAAACTGAAGACCATTATCCAACCAGAACTTGGGAGTACCACCTTTCTTAAGAGTAACAAAATATGCATTACAGAGCCATTTCAAAGTATCAACACTCGTTATATCTGTAAGAAACTTTTGCATACCAGAAAGCTCACTCAGTGGTATACCAGTCACACATTTCACATAGTGCCGAAAGAAAGTTTGTGTACAACAACAGCAAACATAGTCTGATCCGACTGAAACCAACCTATGAAATTTTGTCACTATGTCAGAGTTACGCCTAGACAGGTTTAAGCCATCTATACAGCCTGAAGGTGTGGCATTTTGTATCAGTGATTCATTACCTGTGCAGTCTGCAATTGTATGATCATCTTTATTTTTTCTTTTCCTAGTACGTAATATCCTGAAACCAGTTAAAGTGTCTAAGATTTCAAAACCAACCGAGTATGCCTTTTGACTTTGAGATTTAACTAGAGAATACAAGTGAATATCAAACTGAGTGACACTTACATTTTGTCCAAACGACAGCACTAAACTATGCAGGTAAGTGCAAATATTTTCCAAAGAGTGTGCAACCCCAAGCACAGAAGAACCATCAGCACAAAATAAACCATTGGCATTTCTAGAATGGCTATCAAAGACATAAAAGCAACCTTCATCTAAATGAATACCAACTGATACACCACAAAAAATGGCAACAAAAAACCTATATTTTATAGAGCTTTGTAAAAACGCCATCTCCAGGGAATGTAACCCTTCATTAATTTCATTGGCTATCAGGACACCCATTATTCCTGATAAGACCATCTTATGCTCTATAAAGAATATCTGCATTTTGTATTTAATCTTTATGTTTCCAAGAGATTCTGGATCAATGAAACCATCAATACCACGTGAACATTGAATTGCACAATAAAGATTACTACCCGCAAAAAGGATGTCATCCATTTCAGTTTCACAGAAGTCCCTTGGATGCTTGCCATATTTTATCATATAAACAAAAAATCAAACAACATGGGACACATTGTCTACCTCTTGCCTCACAGGGAAAGCATTCAGCGGCCTGATGAAATTGACCCCTTGTGATCAAGTTGTATGTCATTTTTTCTGCCAACCAGTGGCAATCACAACATTTGACTTTAAAGCATGTCTATTTCAGTGGCATGAAATGCATATGATAATACATGTTCATTTTTTTCCAAACAGGGAATAATGTATTGAAACCAACAATATATTCAGTAACTTTACTACATATCACCCTAATCAATGCGCTATCAACTGACTGTCTAACCAAGCCAATGTTGCATTATCAATTTACTATCTAATGAAGATGATCACTTTATAAAACTGTCAGTAAAATATGCTTCAAACACTTACCAATATGCAGGTTGCTTTGCCAGAATCAGCAACTCGATCATCATCAGTTTTATATCCCTGATAGAAATATTAGTGTTAATGTAACCTCAATTCAATTTATTTTCCAAGACAAAGTTAGCTGTTTCTTCGAGATAAGGAAACTCTTTCAATGTATGTAAGTACACAGAAATCGACTAAAGGCGCATTTACCTAATGATGATAAAAGGTATCTATAATATAAATTTGAGACTATAGAACAGAATATCCATGTTCAGAATCCCAACTGTAGGTAATGAATGATTTGTTACTAGAATGCATTCAAACTGACAGTCAAACATTCTTCGCTCAAGTTTTTTCATCATGTGCAGGTAAGAATAAATGTAGATTTGTCACCGACTGTTATTCAACTAAAATAATATTTTTCAAAATGACATTAACCAAATCTTTAAAGTGACATTATGCGCATTTTTTTCAAGTAACAATCCAGCTGAAAATGGTGTGTGTACAAAAGCGTAGAGGAAATAATAGCTTTTAACCCAATACACCAAACTCTTCCCGCTACCAGTATGAAAAAATAACTTTCCAAATATTGATTTTCTTATTTGACTGGGAGAGTCAATTTAAGAAAAGAACAACTGCATGCAGGAGTTGCTTCCCTTCCACTGCCGAAATCTCTACCAACATAAATAAGACACAATCAACTATCATTTTATCAGTCCGATTTTTTAAATATCTAAAGCACCAATTTCAAAAACTAATGCGACATAATCATTAATTTAACACATTTAAATGCACAGCAACCAAAAATTGCAATTATAAAATTGTCTCCAAAAATACAAGATGTGCAGTAAGATGCGCATAATGTCACTTTAAATAGTTCATTGCCAAGATTTATTTGTATCATAAAATGAACTCAAAGATTCATTTAGCTAATTTTCAAGATTTACATATTCCCCAAGATCAAATTCAGTTTATTTTTCTCAAACAACTGGATGGCCAAATTAGTCTTGTAAACACGTACAAAGGCTGAGCTAATGTCACTTAAGAACATAAGAAATTTATAGAAATAAACTGATAAAATGTGCTGTTTAAATTCTTGAAAAACAAGTCATTCTCCGTGTAGGTAAAAGGTGACATTAAGCCTGTCACATACTTTCCGAATGGGCGCTCTTTTCTTTCCGGTTGGCTTTGCCTACTGTCAGCACACACTTAATCCGTTTCATGCCTATGTATAAAACCAGGTATTGATTATCACTTCATTTATAAGTACTAAAGCTGAACCAAGTATAAATGCAGACTTATGAGCAACAGTTTCCAAAACAGAATGTCATTTTAATAATGTACTCATTTCCAAGATTATTTCAGGTCATTTCCAAGAAAAACTCAATTCCAAGATTCATTCATATTATTTCAAAGATCACTCATTTCCTTGACTCAAATCAATTCATGTTCCAAGATTCAAATAAATTAATTTTCCAAGATTCAAATAAATTCATTTTCCAAGACTCAAACCAATTTTATTTCCAAGATCTTCTCAATTCCAAGCTTTGGTCTGTTAAATACTATGTATAAAACTGTGCGTCGGATATTATTTCATCATATCAAAGATTTACTCAGCACCAAGACTCTAATCAATACATTTTCCAAGATCAACTCAATTCCAACCTTGCAAAATTTTCAAGATCTGAAAACCTGTTGGATGCACAGATAAAAAGTACAGGAATTGATTTAGTCTCAGATTGCAACAAATACCACAACTTACACAAAGACACTTTCATAATGGGTCTTTCACTTAAACCCCCAACTGGGATATAAAAACCAGAAGATGGCGCTGGGGCAGGTTTCTATATAAAATGTACATGGTTAACATCAGAGAACCCTTTTTTAAAACCCTGAAAGAACTACAGAAGTAAAAAATTTCAAAATTTGCACAAGTGTATTTTGTAGTATTCTATTTCTATTGGTGCATTTAGTTTTTTCAATAAAAGTCAAAGAAGTATACTTTCCAAAAAAGTTTAAACCCAACTGTCAAAAATTTGAATTTCCCGGGAGGAGCTTAGAGGTCATAACCCTAGATAGAGAGGAATGTAAACATTACTAGCACGTGGTTTTGTTTATCATCCACAAGGCATTCTGTAGCAGACGAGAATTTACTGTAAAAGAGAATCACAATCACTACCTCTAGTTTGTAATTTAGTTGTAATCACCTTTTTGTTATGAAAGTGATTTACAATGATAATTCATCAAGTTAGTGAAAACACATAACCAGTATACTACATAATCCTTTGTTCTTTTGTCATGATAATTACATACTTCTTTTTCTCACCACATGCATTATTTTCAGATGCTAATTTTTCAAAGCAACAAAATAAATGCCAGTTATAAAGTGACAAAAGTTTATCAGTGAAATTGATGCCATGAATGTGTATTGTTTTGACAGTCCTCCCTAATTGCCTATATTATCTCAACCCTGTTGATAATTGGAATTAATTGATTTGGTGATAGACATAGGCCTGCATCATTCCACAAAATTTTCATTTTGTGCCTTGTCACTGTGTTTAACATAAGTCTTACATTGTCTTTCGGATTTAAGAAAATATCATGATATTAAAACAGTCATGGATAGTGACAACAGTTAGCCTCCACAAATTCCAGTTGAAAAGTGACAGAGTTGTTGAAATTCTAACTAATTTTTTTAAAAAGGATTGCCAGTTTATTAAAGAAGCAGAAAAGTATAAATACTGTATCATAGACACTCATAACGTCTTTCAACAATGTTCTATTACAGTTTGTAGACAAGAGATGCCATTTACAAAGTAAGGATTGGCTTAGCATTACTAGACTGGAATGGAAACATAAATAGGGACATTACATCTGAAAAAATTGTTAGCTATAAAAGAAATCCAGAAATGACATACAAAATGCCAGTCCTGTTAAAAAAACAAAAACATTTCATTATCAAGGAACAATTTGGAATAAATGGATTGAAAGGTTATACAATGCAAAGCATGACCAGTAAATTTGATCCACTGCTCTACTGTAGTGTTTGTTTACTTCAGTTATATTTAGCACAGGTACAGCGTCCCTCTGCATGAGTGATAGCTTGTTATCTGATAAACACGCCTACCAAATTCAAATTCTCCCTACCAGGGCAGGGATTTTTGCTGCTTTAAAAAGAGACTGAACTCTTATAATTAATAAAAAAAGAACACAAAGTACAATTCTAGAAATAAACTGATTGAAATGTCATAGAGCTTGTAGTCGATAAATTCATCATATGAGCCAGTAATATAACAAGCATTTAGCTGTGTGCTTTCTACTGTTAGACTCAGAGTGACTTTGTCTCCTGTAAAATCTCAGTAAAAAAACAGACACAAACTAATCAGAACCAGAGTGAATCTATTTCATAGTCTTAAAACGAAATTTTCTGACGGAGTAGAAATGAAAACTCGAATAACATTTATCAGCACAGTAAATGTCACGAAAACGAACAGTTGGTCTGTCAAAGTGCTTACATTCAAACCACTTCACTGGGGTCGACTTAATCAAGTACGAAACCATCAGTTCTCTGACACTGAAATTAATGTGCAATTCTGGAAGCTTCACCGTCACTGCTTACCAAACATTCGATTCCGATCAAGTTACTATTTACAGTTAATTAATGTACTGTAGGCGTATGCATGTACACACGATATTGGTAAATACCTGTTCAAGTAACAATATCGACCGTATCAATTGGCGGGAAATCTTCCGGGAACAAAAGAAATCACATTTTGCAACTTAGTACAAAACAGCAATGTGAATTGCCCAGTACTTTTAACAGCAAGGACGGTTAAAGCAACTTCACGTTATGGTTCAATAATTTAATGATCTAAAATACATACGTTTAGGTGTTCTTCTGAAAAAGCGTCGGAGTCTTCTGTTCTGTCTGCTGTAATGGCGTCCTGTGTTTGTGAAAATTGATCCGCGAGAGATTTCAGTTGTTGACACTGGTTGATTTTGTATTGTTTAAATATGATTAACCCGTTATCTAAAGTTTAATGCTGCATTATTCTGTCGTTATTTACAAGAATAAAGTGTTACATGAGACTATAAGCTACGAATTTGCTAGTTTCTCTTCGAGCTATTTCTTTCTATTTCTTTAATCTGAAGTAAAGCGTCAGTACTATTTTCTTAAATGTTAATACGCGGGAGCACTATTATTTTTATTTAGACACATGAATTGCATACATGAATAAAATCTTTATTTTCAATATTTAGTGTATACTTGAAAAAAAATTGTATAAAAGAAACATTGACAACAAATTTTTCATTCGCTCAACGAACTATTTCTTTCTACTTCTTTGATATGAAGTAATTCGCCCTTCGGCCTTTTCCGTAGAAATAACGGAAATGCGGAAATACGGAAAAGGCCGAACAAAGTCTGGATTTATTTTCTTCAATGGCGTATTAATGTAGACAATAAATATTGAAATATGACTAAAATGGATATTAATGATAGATGATCATATAGTGTTTAGCATGAAATATATGACAAACATGAATTGCTTTCAGAAATATACGTACATTTTTCAATGTTTGATTCTAATTCTTGAACTATTTTGTGTCGGATGATTTTCACATGAATGTAATTAGTCTTCGGTTTAAGAAAGCAAGCCTCAAAACTCCAGTTATAGATATAGTTGTCCTAACGGACACCTAAAAATGGTGTACAGGTCATGCACTACTAATGTGACGTGATCAGGCAACCTGTATGTTGTTTATTGTTTGCGTGGTGTTCATTTTTCAATGTCATTAACTATAAGAATTGTATAATAAGGAGGAAGAAACAGCAAATGTAACAGGAGTTTCATTTTTAGAAATGGTTCGAGTTTTTAAGCGAAGAAATAACGGCTCAATTTATGAAAATTATTGGTACTACAAATCGATCGAGTTTTGAAACGAGCGTTGTTTACGAACACAAATTTTGCTTTCTTTTGCGTGGCAAAAAAAAAGAGTAAACACATCTTATATTGAACATCAAAATGATGTATTCATTGTTTTTCTTATCCACATGCTTTTCCTCTGGCCGGCGGGACAACCCAGCCCTCCATATCAGACCTTAGATCCCTATAATGGTTATTGGTATGGAAAGCCGTGATTGTCTTATATACACATTTTATATATCATGAAGCCGTAACAGCAATATATAGCGTCAAACAAACACTATATGATGGAATTTGTCTTTATATGATATCGAAATACAATATATGGAACCGTTGTGTCTTTATATGATTTCAAAAGTATAGATTATAATTCCAAATCTGTCTTATATGGAGGCATTTTGTCTTAACATTTTTGTATGATATCGATATGCAATAAATTGAACCGTTATGTCTTTATCTGAAGTCAATCGTATAGATTATAATTCCAAATTTATCTTATATGGAGGCATTTTGTCTTTATATGATACCGAAATACAATATATGGAACCGTTATGTCTTTATATGAAGTCAACAGTATAGATTATGATTCGAAAGTTGTCTTATCTGGAGGCATATTGTCTTTGAATGTAATGGCTTCCTGCATGATGATTATTACATACATCTGTTAGACGTGATAAAACTATTTAGGTTAAGGTTGTTCCTTTAGATATTCCTTTAATCGGTTTGGTAGGAGATACCGGTACAAATCACATATGATTTGCCTGTTACATATGAAGATGATTATTTTTAGTTAAGAAGATACTGTTAGTACATGCACATGATTTATGCTTGACTTCAACTATTAGTATTTTTTGTTTAGCTATTACATTGACTGATTTATTATGTACATCGTGCCAATCTTTGTGGCGTGGAATTTTTTTAAATTTCGGCAATAGACAATATGAATATCAAGTTTGTTATAGTTTGTTATTATTTCAGGGCCCCCATCTTCACCATCAATTTCAACTGCTGACTTTCCGTTTTTAGAAGGTCAGACAGGAAAAAGTCTAAACTGTCAAGCTATTGAAAACATGGGCACAATATCAAGTTTGTTATAGTTTATGTCATTGTCGTTATTTCAGGGCTCCCATCTACACCATCAATTTCAACTACTGACTTTCCGTTTTTAGAAGGTCAGACAAGAAAAAAGTCTAAACTGTCAAGCTATTGAATACGGTAATCCAGGTGCAATAACGTTGTGGAGTAACAGATACGGAACCCAGGACAGTACTGATTCGAGGAAACTAAACTTGCCTACATTGACACCAGAGCACAATGATAGTCCTGTATCTTGCCAGCTAAGTAATCCGTTCACGCAAGCAAAGGGACTTGAAGTAAAATCTCCCACTGAAAAATCAAAAGTAGAATGTGGGTACATTTTATAATTTTGAAACGTTTTAACTGTTCGGAACGCATAGTGCTCTTAGTGTGCTATAGAAATCATTAATGTTCGTAGTCCAAAATTGTTTTCAAAAAATGTTGTCAATGATTTTATAATTAAACTGCACCAAAACATGCAGCACAATCCTAGCCTGAACTCTCTTTTGATTTTACTATATGTCTCATAGTGAAAAGGAAGCCCGAAAATATATTCGGTACGTTACATTGACTTGTTACTTTAGTCTTTTTCAAGTTTGTTGCAAATACAGTTCCTACATGGAATTCGTTTGCCATTGGAGTCCCTTGTTTTTCATAGACGTAGCATAACAAAGAAAAAAATAGTAATGGAAAATTATTGGCAAAATATTGCAAAGCTGACCGTCGCTAGGGTATTTGGATTGATTTCCTTTCAAGTCTCTATAGTTATGTTCGAAAACTCATTGGTAAGACTTTAAATTTATATGTAATACTTATGTATTTCATAAGAACTTTCTGCCAAGATTGGTCAAAGATTTTCTGATAAAAATATTGCGTAACAGGTGTAACAATTTCTACTTCTTATTTGTAGAGAAAACTTAAAAGCTCAGAAGGTGTTCGTTGTATTTCATCTTTTTGTACTTAATCAAGCTATAATGTATCCATATAAAATCCGATTCTTCAAAATGAAATCCGAATTGATTTGAAGGTATCGAGTGGGACTTATTTAACGTGTGAGACTAAAATGACCCTGTTATTGTACACAATGTTAACATACTAGTATATTGTCTACATTATAAATTGTCCTAACCTTTATGATTCCATAAAAAAGGAGAACACCCACTATTTAAAAAATCTAAAAATTGAGCTATGAGATGTTATTGTGTGTCGTGCTACTCTGTGTTAGGAAAGTTAGATCATAACTATTTCCGGTCGAAATTCTTCGTATTCGATTAGTCGCATTCTTCACGAACAACTATACACATTGTACTAATGCTGGTTAATTAGGTGACTGAATTATGGATTTTCGCTTCAAAACATGCTTTATACATTTATTCCGCAGATGCTGCAATAGTACATATTATAGTTGACAACAACTTTGTGGACAGTATCACAAAGAACGAAGGTCAGGACTTAACAGCAGTTTGTCACGCCAAAGGTAATCCTACACCAAACGTTTCCTGGATTGACCAAAGCTCTAATAGTGACTACCTTGTTTTTATTGGTATCGACAGAAACGAGCATGGCCTATATACATGTAGAGCTTCTGCTTCGTCGTCAAAATACCCACATCACAACTTTGTAAACGAAACAAAGTTAAGTGTCGCTGTCAATTGTAAGCATTTTCATCTACTATGACTTTTTTCTGATTAAAATTAGTTTGCTTCACCAAATGTCTCATATAGTAAAAAGTAATAACAGTAAAATATCTGTCATAAGACCACTCAGTAAACCAGCATAACGTGGCCTTATTGAAATGGTCTTATTAAATATCAAATGTAATTGTCCTTATATTTATGGTGCACAGCAATGTCTACCATCCGAAATGTAATGAAAATGAATATGTAAAAGGCGTCTATTATTTTTATCATTTCAATGGGTGAAATAAGCCGGATACAAATCTTAAAATGTTCACCAGAAACAACATAATTTATTATTTTATAGCATGTATCTTAAACACTGTATTATATGTTAGATGACAGAAACTATACATCTACATCATTCAATTCACAGTCTTCGTGCATCATTGAAAGAGTATTACACTTCCCTTTTCTAGATCCCCCGGATGTAACTGTTGACACCAACGGAGCAAAGGTACTCGAAAATACATCTCTTCGAATAATTTGCAAAGCAAATGGCAGACCTTCGACTTACTGTTACACTTCAATGGTACAAACAATAAGGGGTGTAGAAGTACCCAACTCTCATGAGTCAGTGAATGGTGTACAAAATCTACAGAATCAGGATTCAGGAACTTACACCTGTTATGTGAACAATGGTATAATAAGCAGGGATGGACAGTTGGATCAGAGAGGGGAAAAAGAAATTTTTGTTAAAGGTAAAAGAATTTGATAAAAAATAACAAATATAAACAGAATACCTGAGCTCGTATAAGTTGAGTCACTTATTGTGTATTAAATGTATTTCTTTAATGTATAAGCTTATGTATGCTAATAAAACCACTTGCGACCTTAAAGAAAACTCTAAAGCAATGCACAAATATAAACCTCAATGCTAAGTATGTATGCAAATATTAACGTGGTCAACACTTGTCATTTCAGTAACACCAAAGGTTTTGACTTATACGAACATGTTCGCAGGAGTTCCCACTGGATCTGTTGTTAAAACAGTACCATTTTACAGTTATCCAGATATTCGAAGTGTAGTTTTTAAACGAGATAATGGAAATATTGTTAACAACACTACCACGCACAATATGCATTACAAGAAGGATGTTGTCACAACAAAGTTCTATGGCAAGTCTATGGAACGCCGGCACTGTCTTTAGTAGTCGTGTTAATCTATTATTATGTCTGATTTTCATTATGAATTAAGTTCTTTATATGATGTGCAAACGTATTTATGTTATGTGTGTATATCGTTATATGTTGTCTTTTTGTTATTATATTATAGATATATCTTTATATCAGGTAGATAATTTATTACATTGTGTACATGCTTTATTATATTATGTGCATACTTTATTATATTGTGTGAACATATTGTTATATCATGCCGATACTTCATTATATGATGTGAACACATTATTATATTATGTGCATACTTTATTATATTGTGTGAACATATTGTTATATCATGCCGATACTTCATTATATGATGTGAACACATTATTATATTATGTGCATACTTTATTATATGGTGTGAATACATTATTATATTAAGTGCATACTTTATTATATGGTGTGAAAACATTATTATTTTATGTAAAAAGTTCTTTATATGTTGTGCAAACATATTTATGTTATGTGAGTATATCGTTATATGTTGTCTATTTGTAATTATATTATGACATTTTTTGTTATATTATGTAGATACATCTTTATATCATGAAGACAATTTATTACATTTAGTACATCCTTTATTATATTATGTCCATACTTTAATATGTTGTGTGCAATATATATTATATTATGTCAAATATAACTTTGATCATGTGCTTTTATCTTTACATTTTGTGCATCTTTTTTATATTATGTCTTTGGTTATTTTATTATATTATGTCAAAACTTTGTTATATTATGTCGTAACGTTATTATATCTTGTGCAAACTTTGTTATGTAGTGCTTTCTTTATTATGTAGTGGATATTTTAAAGGCCGGGGTTTGTTTCAGTGTACTACCTAGCAGATTTGTAATGTGATAATGTAAACACAAAGATCGTCTGCTTGATGTTGGGAAGTGCAATTTAAGAATAAATAACATAACTTATTGTTCACTTTTGTGAGATTTAGGGGGAAGTCACTTCAAATAAATTTAAAGTTAACTTTCAGTTATTGCAATGTTTTATTGAAGGATTAAACATTGAGTCATGTACATTTTCTTTATGTATATGAGTGCTTTAAATAGATTTTCTTCTTTCGAAAGTGAGACAAAGGCCAGTTTACTATATCTGGGAGATATCATTTATCCAGATACACACCATAAAGGAATGTCACGTAGTTCTGATAAATGCCATTAATTTTGATAATCATTCAAGGTTCATATTGTATGAAGAGCAAGTTTGAAAATGAATATTGTGGAAAACCATACCTAGGTCATTTATGGGACTATTTATTTATACCAGATAACATTTTATTATGGGATGAAACTTATGAAACAGCTAATTATGCATAAAACTTATATAATATAGACTTGTTCTATACAAAACAATACATGTGGAATTTTCCCGCCTTATGTCAATGTGTGTGACTCATACAACGGCTGTGATATTATTAGCTTTCAGCTAGCTTGGTCACCAGGCCCTGAAATATCTCTTTTACTAATAAATATCTATCAGTTTTGTTCTAGAGCCAGTCTACTATCCAGCGCTGATTTCAGGGTGATAACTGCCCCAGTGTACAATCATATAAAATAGACTGGAAATAGTGCATGAAATATAGTATATTAAAAAAACATAAATTTTATCAGACTAGTAACTAGATTTAAACCTCTGATGTTGTTAGCTCAGTGTATGCAAAGCAAGTGGCCATTTTGTTTAGAGAATTAAAAGGTCGATAGTGCTTACCAATATGCTTGTGATCGACCCAAGCATCTCTCCCTCAAGTGGCCATTTCTCTACCTGTGCCCTTTTTATAGTTCTTCCCCGGCCTTAAAGCATGGCTATCTTCTGCCTCGACACCGGAAAATGCAAGCGCCCGCCCCTTTTCAACAGTACTTAGGCGGGCAGTTTATATCCTTCACTTACTCATCACCCTCAATCAGTGAGTGGTTACTGATATTTTAAGAATCTTACCACTCGTACACGGAGGGAATATATTGTAAAACAATTGATACATGTCGTGACAAGATAAACTTTTATGCCCTACTGTGTACATTCAAGATCGGAAATCATTTAAACCCACATCATGCGAAGAAAAAATACATAGAGTCCGTAAACAACTTGCGACAAATACAGCTCTCATCGATAGTCTGACCCCTACTCAATTTGGCGACTGGGAACGTAGAGCAATGTACAAGATGCGACAGCAAAAAATAAGATAATGAATAGCAATAGTTTTTGCATTTTTACCAAGACTGTCTAATCTTGTTTTCTTCTTTTTTCTTTATTGATTACATAAATCATAACCTCTTATTATTGTGTAATTCGCATGTGTGAGTTATTTGGGACCGATACCATTTTACTCTGCCTGGTTTCTGTAGCGATCTTGAATGTATTGAATGAATTCTTATTGATTTATAGCAACCTTTACTAGCTTCTCAGAAAATAAACTTTCGGAGGCTTTACTTCCTTTCTGTTCTTACTAGTTACTACACATCAAATATTATTTAAAACCATGCAAGATATAACATTGTTTTCATTACCACATCGAAAGTACATGTATTATACAATTATCCTAATGTGCATCATATTGTTTACTTTTTGCATGTAGATTGTAAGTATGGAAACCAGCCGGAGACTCGAGTCATTTGTACCGGTGTGTGTTGAGGCAAATAGCCGTTGCAAAAAGTCCCGGGGAAAGCTCATAATATAAACACTAAAGTATGCGCATAATATAATAATGTGTTCACACCATATAATAAAGTATGCACATAATATAATGATGTTTTCACACCATAAAATAAAGTATCGCATAATATAATAATATTTTCATACCATATAATAAAGTATGCACATGATATAATAATGTTTTCAGACCATATAATAAAGTATCGCATAATATAATAATATTTTCATACCATATAATAAAGTATGCACATGATATAATAATGTTTTCACACCATATAATAAAGTATCGCATAATATAATAATATTTTCATACCATATAATAAAGTATGCACATGATATAATAATGTTTTCACACCATATAATAAAGTATCGCATAATATAATAATATTTTCATACCATATAATAAGGTATGCACATAATATAATAATATTTTCACACCATATAATAAAGTATCGCATAATATAATAATATGTTCACATCATATAATAAAGTATGCACATGATATAATAATGTGTTCACATCATATAATGAAGTATCAGCATGATATAACAATATATTCACACAATATAATAAAGTATGCACATAATATAATAAAGCATGTACAAAATGTAATAAATTGTCTACATGATATAAAGATGTATCTACATAATATAACAAAATATGTCATAATATAATATCAAAAAGACAACATAAAACGATACATGCACATAATATAAATATGTTTGCACATAATGTAAAGAACTTTGTACATAATATAATGAAAATCAGACATAATAATAGATTTACACGACTACTAAAGACAGTGCCGGCGTTCCATCAAAGTCAGTCACAATAGAAGGATATACTGCAAAGCTCGATATCAAATATTTTGAATCATTGTTCGGAAATTATACTTTGGTGCTAGACAATGGAATTGGACAACCAGTAGAGTGGAAATTTCAGTACTTTCCTCAAAGTAAGACACACAATCAGTCATTATTACATTTTGCTAGCAACTATTAGTATTGTTTCTTCAGACATATTTCTCTGATAAATATGTGATGCAAAGTTGTAGGGGGTATACTTTATTTAGCTTGTATGTCCGTCCGCCTGTCCGTATGTCCGTATTCGCTATCTTGTGCGCTTTTAATTTCCAAAACCTGTGGTCAGAACTTAATTATTTTTCACAGTTATGATTAGTACCATACCTAGTTGTGAATAGTTTATATTTCGGGTCACTGGGTCAAAGGTCAAAATCACAGGGACTCGATATTTACAAGAGTACAATTATGTGCGCTCTTTACTTAAAAAACCCTGATCACAATTCAATGATATTTCACAGAAGTGTTAAGTTGTGTACTAAATCAATGCTACAGGGGCTCCAGATAAACTATATCTATTTTGTTCATGAGTTGTGGATAAAAAATCCCACCGAGGGTTGAGATACGTCCAAAAAACTAGGCTTTCCTTATCCACAATTCAATTGACATGGTTGATTTATTTTCTGACCGTTTCAATCGCATTTTCATCGTAGGGGTAAGAGTGGTTCTTTTTTATTCTATACTATAGTAAATACTTACAAAATGTGCCAACATATTTCCCTGTTGAAATCTGAATTTAAATAATCAAACAACAAACACTTCAAATTAATATTTTAAGGTAGTAGACCCCTAATGGGCACCTATTCAAATCATTAAAGGTTTAATATTTTCTTAATCTGTATCATTTCCTGGATTTAAAAACAAATTTTAAAAGAATTTTACCGTGAAAAAAAAAAGTTATAGGAATTTGAATAACCCTACCCCCATTTTGGAATTATCTATAAAATGACATCACACAAGAGATAAGAAAATACATGTATTTCATTTATTATTCAATAATTTGGTACAGATTTGGTATCAGAATAACAAGAACTATGTTTTCTTTCAGAAATTACACACCATTTACTATATAATCAATAAGTTTTATAAAACTTTTATGAAATAATCAGATAATATTACAATTTTCATGTACTTTTTTGGCCATGTTCAATTTTGAACATGAAAGTTTTTAGGAAAAATCAACATTTTCTAGAAATGGGGCATGTCTTTTTGTATATTAAAAATTATCTATAACATTTTGGGAGCAGCATGCCAAAAATTCACAATGTTTTACCGTCTCTATTTAAAATAATTTGATTTTGAAAATCTCTATCGACAATTTTAGACGTGTCTACAAGTAATAAAATCTTCAAATAAGCTAATACTAATTTGTAAAAAAAAATTAATTTCTTTTTAGTCTAAAAACAATATAAACATATGAAGAAAAGTGCAAAATAATGAAAACAAAGAAGAAAAAGTAAAAAAAAAAATTTTGGTTCCGGCTGGATTCGAACCTATGCCCCCAAAATTGTCAAAAGATCTTCAGTCCAATGCTTAACAACATAGGCTAGCTCATTAAAATTGAAGAGTTTCAAATGGAGGTTTTTATTAGGGTTGTACTACCTTAAAAAAAAACAACAGTCTAATCAAATAGCTATGTTTCAAATCAATTATTTACGCAACTGCCATCATCATCATCATCAATATCGTCATTATCATCATCATCATCATCATCATCGTCATCATTATCATCTTCATCATCATCATCAATGTTGCAATAATTCATTTTCAGCTCGACTTTTCGAAAAAAGGGGAGCTATCCTACTCGGAAAGTTGGTGTCAGTTTTTCGTATCACCTCACTTTATTTCAAAACCATTTAAAGTATCATTACCCCATCTGTAGGCAAGAGAAGGTAACTCTTTCAAGGGTTTTCTTTTAAATTAAGGCCCTTTATCGAGTTAGAATCTCGGTTAAATTTTTTGTACCATTCCACTTTTTGACTGAACTGTGAGATATTACTTTAAAATGTGAAATACTTGTTTATCATCATGATCCCCAAAAATAGGCTGGAGAAGGTAACTGTATCAAGGAATATTTTTAAATTATGGCCTTTTTCGACTTAGACACTTAGCTAAAATTAACATTCTTGTCCACTTGTTGACTTAACTATTTGATATATGATTTTGAAAGTTGGAGTGCTTATGTACCATCATGACACCTATTTGTAAGCAAGAGAAGATAACTCGTGAAAATGTTTCTTGATTTGTACTTAACATTTCTAGTTAAAGTATTGCATGCAACTCAGTATTAATCTACAACTTTTCTGTAGTATTCAGGGATATCAAACATTTAAGTTTGCTTACTCTTGACTTAATATCTTGCTTCTTTTGGCTCTTGTTTATACAGATCCTTGTTTTGCCTTTTACTATCAAAGTTTTGTTTTATCGGCCAGCACTAAAAAATTCGAGCGCGCTGTCCCACTGACAGCTCTTGTTCTTAAAAGTTGGAAGTAAAGTACAATGAATTTACCTGTCAAATGCATACGTAGATGATATATTTTTAGTTCATGAAATCAATCGTGCCAGAGAAGTCAAGCAAATCGGAAACGAGCAGCAAATCAATTTAAAGAGAATGTCTGAGGACACCCAAACTTTTAGAATTTAGAATTTGAATTTGTTAATACGCTTAATTTACGTTCGATGGAAAATGCTTATTAAAAAAGTGGCAACATATTTTTTTCTGAGTTAAATATCCTTGTTTTGGCTGCAGATGCACGAACCGTTCAAATTGTTTTAACGATGCATTTTTCAGCGTATTTTCTATTCACGTCTAGGTCAACTGCTAAGAAACAGTTTCACAAACAAAACCCACCTGTTCTTTTGTGCAAACCAAGTAAACCATTGGACACGTGGTGCCCTGTTGGTCAATAGATAATCAAGCGAATTAATTTTGATATCATTGTTAACATTTGAACCGTCCATTATTGTCTTGATGCAATAAGTCTTTTAGTTTTTCAAGTTTATTGCTGACGTACAAGTACAGTGTCTGTCCGTCCGTCCGTCATTCCGTCCTTCATTCGGTCCGTCCTTCCGTCACAAATCGTGTCCGCTCCATGTCTCTTGAACCCCTTGAAGAATTTTAGAATAACTCACCACGAATGTTCACCATATTGAGACGATGTGCAGATCTTTTGTTACAGCCACCTAGGTTCAAGGTCAATGACACTGCTACTAAAAACAGAAAAATGGTCAAGGTCACTAGCAACATTACCGCATTTTCAAGTTTTATTTTAACATCCTGTTTCAGTCATGGGGGAAACATATGTTTTTGTGACAAAAACAACCATCTAGTTACTTTACTTTAATTTTATTTCAACAGGTATTCCATTTCCACCTTTACACGTTCATCTCGACGGTTTATCTAATGGAATACCAAAGTTTCGTGTAGTTGGTGGTTTTAATGGAGGACTGCTTCATACATTAATTATCGAGAATTCGAAATCAGGGACAGAAGATTGGATAGAACAACATCGGTGTAATGAAACAGATGCAAGGTTTCTTCAAGAAGATACATCATTTGTTTTCAACATCACTGGGTTACAACCTGGTCAATACAAGGTTCGCATCCGAGCAGGAAATCAGCTTGGTTGGATCGATCACACAGAATCACCGATAGTTCAGATTACCATACCAAGTTCAGGTAGTTGAATTCAATTTATTCATTGAAATAAACAACGGTCGCTATTCCATTTCATTAACTATGCTAATATTGGATTTATTGTTGTTTATGTTAAAAACAAATTTTATACGAAAACGGAATAGTATCCTTCTTTTTCTCGCAGTGATTCATATAGACATGCGCCGTAAATGAACCGTAGGTCGGGGTCACGCGTCTTCCAGATTCAGTTTCATTAGAAGCGGTACGCTTATCAATTCATCAACAAAGCGCTAGAGCTAGTCGGAGCTTACACATCTCCATTACCTTATAACCGCCATCCTTCCCCGCCACCTTTCCTTGTTGAGCAATGCCTAACTGGTTTACTCGAGTTGGTCTGTACCTTTCCCTTTGACAGGGCATTCGGCTGTCTAATAACAGCCTTGTCCCCAAGAAAGGCGAGCGCAGACTGGCTCGGTTACACCAGACTTGATATTTATATTACTCAATTTATGTCACTTGTAATCATTTAGTATAGTGATTGTTTCTATGAAATCATGTTTAATAGTAGATGTTATTCAAGTCACGGTGTATCAAGCCAGTTGTTTGCCAAAAATAAATTACTTAGACTTTCGCTGGTGTTTTGTCAGTTACTTTGTAGTATGCAGTTTGAGAATAAACAACAATTAGATCACGGCTTTCATAGATGTGTACAAGACAAAATATAGTACTGTAGCCTAAAATGATAATTTAAATTAATAACACGCATGCATGCAATCTACGAAAAAGTCATTATACAATCAGTTTTGAATACATCATAATACACCGTGAAGTTTTATATTCTTTTCATATTTTGAAAAGGTAAATAACGGGATAATAATCAAGCATGAAATTTTGTTAAACATTTCGAAAAACTACGATAAGCGGTCGGAAGATACTTTTGAAGGGACTTTTGTTACTTTTCGAAAATCAAGAAAACCTGTTACTACTCAAACTGCATGTATGCTATTTGTCAACTGTCAACCGGGCATTACGTTCCTTCTGCAACCCATGAAACAAACCGTATGCCTGAGATACAGATCACAGCTGAAATTTAAACTTGTAATAGGTTCGGTTCCTGAAAAAAAAGATACGGGTCCATTATAATGAACAAGAATGACATTTTTCAGTGTTAGCCTCAGACATACTAGCAACTGTTTGTGTTTTCACGACGAATTTTATAACTACTTCAGATTAGTAGTTGAGAAGCAGCCATGGCACAGTGGTAGCGCATTCGCCTCGAGTAAGGCATTATTTCGCATTCGAGAGCAAATAAATTTGTAAAATAGAAAAGCAGTCGGGAGTACATGTAACAGTTTTACCTTTTGGCATAAAAAGAATAAGCATTATTTAATACAAGTCATGTGCATCCGAAAAAACATTACCTCACCGTTAAAAGGAGACATTTTCGGGGATAGGGAAATTACTCGCTTCAACTTCTTTGACTAAGCTTTAGTATCGTGTTTTGCATGATGCACCCCATTGTGTACCAAGTAAATTACGATTAAAAAACGCTTTCCCATTCTGATTAAGATTATAAAAATGAGTTTGAAATGGTCAACCAAATAACCATTTGGTCATCTGTCAACTGTCTTAGCATTCATCTTACATGTATCTTGCTCATACAATGTACAAAGTTGTTCATATAAAATGCGAATGCTTAATCTATCAGCTATCTCGTGAAGTTTACCCGGCTATCATGCTTCACGAAAACCTCGACGTTTTCAACCATTTAAGTGACTGCTGCCTGCAAGACCTAGGCTTGTCTCAAACACTGGTTTTTGGCGCTGCAAAACTAAAAACCATAGTTGTAAAATGCGGAATGTGATATGCAGACATCGCCAAATCATTTATTTAGTCTTTAGACATTATGGCGCAGGTTTTCAACCTCTACCCAGGAATTCTATAACAGAGTGTTATTTTTCTTGCTAAAGGTCCATGTTGATCGAAACACCTCCCATGTGTAAATTGCATATAAAATGTTCACACATGCTTTCAGACCGATTTATTCACAAGATATTATATGTAGTTTTTGCTATATGAAGTCTTATTTGATTATATGATGTCTGCTTCTATTTTACAAACCATCTAACGTCAGTGTAATTAGTTCTACCCCTGATGGTGTTAATATGAATTAGGGAAGGGTTGACTCACTTTGTTTTAGAAAAAATTTTGTATCAATTTACTTACCTTATTCATGTTTATGTTTATGTTTCGGTTGTGTTAGCGAGAGTTCACATGTAAAAATGGGCAATTTCAATTTCAGATGTGAATGTGCAAGAAAAGGAAACATCTTTAACCCCCATTGTTGGTGGTATTTCAGGAGCAGTGGTTGTTGTGGTCGTCTCTGTTGTTGTAGTTGTTGTTCTTTTATGGCGTAGGAAATCATTAGCTCGAAGAGGTAAAATTAAGCATTATTTTCTATGGAATTTTGCAATGATATGGTAGACATTTACCGGACAGTCCTTATTAAAATGATGTCAGACTTTGGGATGTTTGCCTTCTGTTTGTCACTCTTCTTTAATGTCCAGAGAAATTCATCAAACAAGTAATTAATATATCAGTTATAAATGCGTAATGTCAAAGGAGACTTGAGCTATCAATGGAGATGTTTTATGACCTCACGAATGTGAACTTACTTTCTGAATGCACGCGACTCTTTAATGTAATATACCTATGTTTTGTGTTATCAATTTAAATGTAAATGGGGTAATAAGAAGTGTCAAATTGCACACGGCTTTTGTATATCAACAATCTGTTTTTGTTTTATACATTTTATATGACGTCTCGTACATACACCATTGTTGAATGCAACGGTATTAAGTACTTACAGATAAGACAAAGCAAGGGTTACGGTCCTTCACAATGAATTGGTTGTGAGTGTTACGTTTCCGTGCATATTTTTCAAATAAATTGTTTTTAGTTATATGCCACAAACGATAGTGCAAGAATGTGCAATAATTTTTTGAAAATACGAAGATTTACAAACTTTAAGAAGCTACAGTTTCTATGTAAGTACGTAGTTTGGAAACAATAGAGCGAGTACTTTCCAAAACGACATGTATAATGTAAAATACAAATGATGGTAAAAATCTAATTAAAAGCATCATGTGTTATAATTTTGAAATTCAGGAATTGACAAGATAGAACTGAAAGAATGGTAAGTAATTTTTTACATAGTTTGAGAACTGTTGATATGATAATTATGCTGTTTAGCAATAACTTTAAAGTATTATGTAACTTTTTTGGCATTTTTACACAATTTGGCTAAATAATTTTATATTTAGACAAAACTGACTGGGCACTGCAAATTTTCAAACTATGGTAGATACCGGTATGCATGGGGGTCATAATGGGGTCTTGGCTTAATTATAAAAAAAAAAATTTATTGAGACATGCATACTGAAGAATTCTCGTCAATGAAATATTGATATCTTCAATACTACTTGTCACATCCCTGTGGTAAGAATAGTTGAATACTTAATGAAAGAATGCATGTACATGTAGTTCGAGTATGTTATAAACATATTTTACCTCGACCATTCAAATAGTTGTATGTAGAGTTCTTGTACACTATGATATTCATGTTGCAGCATGAATGGGCAACTGCAACAAGCAGTTTCAGAAACTACAGTCCCTAGCGGTCATTTGGATATTCAACACTTAAATAGTCGAGCACACTGTTTTACGGAAAGCTCTTGTTTACGCGGTACGGTAATGAAGTATGTGTATATTGACATTTAAGGCTTGGTATTTAATTTCTACAGCAAAACAGATGAGCTTCCGGTTGATTCAAAGGAGACGGGACTTGGTAGTGAATATACAGACATTGCAGGTGAAGTAAAGTATAGGATATCAATTCAATACAGTATTATACTAATCACCACCGTAGTTTAAAATTATACTCTTTGAAAGAAATATGCCTGTTTTTGGCTGGCTTAAACAGTATTTCATTGAAAAATCACATGTAATACATACTAATATACATCAGCATAAAGGAGTTAGTAGAAATCTCAAGGCTTATTTATAAACTCTCTCCTTTTGGTTATATCGATATACACAGGTTTAACCGAAGACACTTTGAAACAAGCATGCTTTTGCTTACATTAAATTCAAGCTCTTCGGTGTCCGTGATTTACTGTTCACGTTGGTAAGAGAAAATATGGAACGCCGCAGCTGTCTTATGTTAATAAGTAACAAGTTGTCTTGTTAACAGAGTGTTTTGTCTTGTCAAAATGGTTTTCTGTCTTCTCAAATAGCTTTTATATCTTGTTAATGAGCCGTTATATCTTCTTAAGTGTAATGTGATCTTGTCAATGTGCCATTTTATCATGTCAAACAGTCGTTATATCTTCTTAAAGTCTTGTGTTATCTTGTCTAAGTAACATCTTATTATGTCAAAAAGCCATGCTATCTTCTTAAAGTCTTGCGTTTTCTTGTCTAAGTGACGTGTTATTATGTCAAACACGACTTGAGGAAGATAACATGACTGTTTGACAAAATATAATGTTACTTTGACATGATAACACGCAATTTCAAGAAGAAAGCTTGACTGTTTGATATAATATAATATTGATATCTTCAATACTACTTGTCACATCCCTATGGTAAGAATAGTTGAATACTTAATGAAAGAATGCATGTACATGTAGTTCGAGTATGTTATAAACATATTTTACCTCGACCATTCAAATAGTTGTATGTCGAGTTCTTGTACACTATGATATTCATGTTGCAGCATGAATGGGCAACTGCAACAAGCAGTTTCAGAAACTACAGTCCCTAGCGGTCATTTGGATATACAACACTTAAATAGTCGAGCACACTGTTTTACGGAAAGCTCTTGTTTACGCGGTGCGGTAGATAATATAACGATACTTTGACAAGATAACACACCACTTTAAGAAGATAGCATGACTGTGTGACATAATATAATTATACTTTGACAAGATAACACACCACCTTAGGAAGATAGCAAGACTGTTTGACATAATAACATGTTATGTAGAAAAGATATCACACCGCGTTAAGAAGATAGCATGAGTGTTTGACATTATACCACGTTACTTTGACAAGATAACACACCGCTTCAAGATGATGATACGTTCATTGGACATAATAGTACAATTTTTAACAACATGTATTTTGAACAAGTTAAGACGGTATTTCTACAAGATGACATGACAGTTTGACATAATAGCAGCGCATGTAGAGAAGTTAACGTGGTATTTAGACAAGATAGCATGCATGTTTCACATAATATAACAACATAATAAGAATATATTATATGAAATAGACATAATAACACGACACTTTGACAAGATACTAGCACACTTAAGAAGATATAACAGTTCATTAACAAGACATCATAACTGTTTGAGAAGATAGAAAACCATTTTAACAAGACAGTACACCCAGTTAACAAGACAACTTGTAATTATTAACATAAGACAGCTACGGCGTTCCATAAGAAGACATTTATCATCATGATCAGGCAAGTGCGACAAAAGCTTATTATATGTATGCTCATTTCTACTTTCCGACACTGTTTTTAAAACTGTGTATTTTATAAATTATAACCGAGTTTTGATTTCTGATATCATTCATCAGATAGCGACTGGGGTTCATTATGTGTGTTTGTGTGAAACTACTAAAATATAGATATATTCTGAATCTAGAATTGATTATATAATTTGATGATTTTAGTAACACAAACAACATATCGTGTATAATATAAGATCACTGCAAAATATTAAAGTTCGTACATGCCCACCAGACAGTATGGGGTTAGGGTTTGAGTGCAACTTAGCATTGTGAGGTTCTTTGAGTTCATTCCGTCATTATGGGGTTAAACTGGTATTGTGGGGTTAAATAATTTCATTGTGGGGTTACAAAAGATCAAAGAAAGACCAAAGGGATAACCTCACAAAGTCCGTCTGGTAAGTACGTCCGTCTGTGCGTCCTCCCTTACATTTCTTCGTGTCCGGGCTAAAACTGTGTCATGCATTGAAAGCTTTTGAAATAACTTGGCAAATATGTTCAGCACATCAAGACGGTGTGTCGCGTGCAAGACCCATATCCCTACCTCAAAGGTCAAGGTCACACTTAGAGTTTGAAGGTAATGGAATCCTCAATATATGCACACATTCGTGTCCGGACTGTAACTTTGTTATGCATTGATTGATTTAAATAACCTGGCACAAATGTCTTGCACGTCAAGACGATATGTCGCGTGCAAGACCCACGTCCCTACCTCAAAGGCCAAGGTCACAATGAGAGTTTGAAGGTTATTGAATTCTGTATACATGTATATGCATACATTCGTGTCCGGACTGTAACTTTGTCATGCATTGAAGGATTTTAAAATAACTTGGCACAAATGTCTAGCACATCAAGACAACGTGTCGCGTGAAAGACCAACGTCCCTACCTCAAAGGTAAAGGTCACTCTTAGAGTTTATAGGTAATGGAATCCTGTATATGTGCATATATTTGTGTCCGGACTGTCACCTTGTCATGCATTGATTCATTTTAAAATAACTTGGCACAAATGTTCAGCACATCAAGACAATGTGTTGTGTGCAAGAACCATGTCCCTACCTCAAAGGTCAAGGTCACACTTAGTGTTTAAAAGTTATGAAATACTGTATGCATGGTAACTCTGTCATGCATGGAAGGATTTTAAAATTGCATAGCACAATTATTGAGCACATGGAGGGGACACAGACTGTGAGACACCTCTTTCGGGGGCATTCGTCACTTATGAAGGACAGCACTTGTTTCTCCTCTTTTTGACTGCGCGAGTTTTCTACAAAAGAACTCTCTCCTACTGCGATACAGTGCCAAATAAAGAAACCACGAGGCAAAAAGGTTCAAAAACCAATATACGCTTGAAACTCGTGTCTGGTCTGCAAGGTAGTATACCTATCTTTTGGCAATATATATACTGGCATTTTTACACAATTTGGCTAAATAATTATAATCTTTGGACACAACTGACTGGGTATTGCAGTCTGGTAAAACAAGACTCCCTTGATTTTCAAACTCTGGTAGATACCGGTATGCATGGGAGTCATACTGGGTTCTTGGCTTAATTTTAACGAAGACACTTTGAAACAAGAATGACTGTGCTTACATTAAATTCAAGCCCTTCGATGTTCGTGATTTACTGTTCACGTTAGTGAAGGTAAGACAAAACATTTATCGCCATGATCAAGCAAGTGCGACAAAAGCTTATTATTATATATATGCTCAATTCTACTTTCAGACACTGGCTTTAAGGATGTGTAAGTTTTTTTTATAAATTTTAACCGAGTTTTGATTTCTAATAGCGACTGGGGTTCATTATGTGTGTTTGTGTGAAACTACACAAATATAAATAGATTCTGAATCTAGAATTGATTATATAATTTGATGATTTTAGTAACACAAACAACATATCGTGTATAATATAAGATCACTGCAAAATATTAAAGTTACAAATATGTTTTCGTTTTTTTTAGTAAATTGTTTAGAAACCAAATAAATGATAATACAAAATGACAACAGCCACTCGACTGGGAACTTAGACAAAAGGAATATTACTGTAAAAGTTTCTTAAATAATGTTTTGACACTCGTTCTTAAAACTTTCTATATCTCGCATTTTGTTGAGCAAGCCTATTGATAAGTCAACTAATATATTATGCTATTATACATTCATTACTTGTCCGTCTTATTGTAAATAGCTTTTTATGCCCCAGAAGGGTGGCATATTAATATTACATCATGCGTCTGTCCGTCCGCCTGTCCGTACATGCCCACCAGACATTATGGGGTTAGGGTTTGAGTGCAACTTAGCATTGTGAGGTTCTTTGAGTTCATTCCGTCATTATGGGGTTAAACTGGTATTGTGGGGTTAAATAATTTCATTGTGGGGTTACAAAAGATCAAAGAAAGACCAAAGGGATAACCTCACAAAGTCCGTCTGGTAAGTACGTCCGTCTGTGCGTCCTCCCTTACATTTCTTCGTGTCCGGGCTAAAACTTTGTCATGCATTGAAAGCTTTTGAAATAACTTGGCAAATATGTTCAGCACATCAAGACGGTGTGTCGCGTGCAAGACCCATATCCCTACCTCAAAGGTCAAGGTCACACTTAGAGTTTGAAGGTAATGGAATCCTCAATATATGCACACATTCGTGTCCGGACTGTAACTTTGTCATGCATTGATTGATTTAAATAACCTGGCACAAATGTCTTACACGTCAAGACGATATGTCGCGTGCAAGACCCACGTCCCTACCTCAAAGGCCAAGGTCACAATGAGAGTTTGAAGGTTATTGAATCCTGTATACATGTATATGCATACATTCGTGTCCGGACTGTAACTTTGTCATGCATTGAAGGATTTTAAAATAACTTGGCACAAATGTCTAGCACATCAAGACAACGTGTCGCGTGAAAGACCAACGTCCCTACCTCAAAGGTAAAGGTCACTCTTAGAGTTTATAGGTAATGGAATCCTGTATATGTGCATATATTTGTGTCCGGACTGTCACCTTGTCATGCATTGATTCATTTTAAAATAACTTGGCACAAATGTTCAGCACATCAAGACAATGTGTTGTGTGCAAGAACCATGTCCCTACCTCAAAGGTCAAGGTCACACTTAGTGTTTAAAAGTTATGAAATACTGTATGCATGGTAACTCTGTCATGCATGGAAGGATTTTAAAATTGCATAGCACAATTATTGAGCACATGGAGGGGACACAGACTGTGAGACACCTCTTTCGGGGACATTCGTCACTTATGAAGGACAGCACTTGTTTCTCCTCTTTTTGACTGCGCGAGTTTTCTACAAAAGAACTCTCTCCTACTGCGATACAGTGCCAAATAAAGAAACCACGAGGCAAAAAGGTTCAAAAACCAATATACGCTTGAAACTCGTGTCTGGTCTGCAAGGTAGTATACCTATCTTTTGGCTATATATATACTGGCATTTTTACACAATTTGGCTAAATAATTATAATCTTTGGACATAATTGACTGGGTACTGCAGTCTGGTAAAACAAAACTCCCTAGATTTTCAAACTCTGGTAGATACCGGTATGCATGGGAGTCATACTGGGTTCTTGGCTTAATTATAAAAAAAATAATTTTAAATTTAGACATGCATACTGAACAATTTTCATCAATGAAATATTGATATCTTCAATACTACTTGTCACATCCCTGTGGTAAGAATAGTTGAATACTTAATGAAAGAATGCATGTAGTTCGAGTATGTTATTAACAGTTTTTTACCTCGACCATTCGAATAATTGTATGTAGAGTTCTTGTGCACTATAATATTCATGTTGCAGCATGAATGGGCAACTGCAACAAGCAGTTTCAGAAACTACAGTCCCTAGCGGTCATTTGGATATACAACACTTAAATAGTCGAGCACACTGTTCTATGGAAAGCTCCTGTTTACGCGGTACGGTAATGAAGTATGTGTATATTGACATTTATGGTTTTTTGTTTTTTTGGTATTTAATTTCTACAGCAAAACAGATGAGCTTCCGATTGATTCAAAGGAGACGGGACTTGGTAGTGAATATACAGACATTGCAGGTGAAGTAAAGTATAGGATATCAAATCAATACAGTATTATACTAATCACCATCGTAGTTTAAAATTATACTCTTTGAAAGAAATATGACTGTTTTGGTTGGTTTAAACAGTATTTCATTGAAAGATCGCATGTAATACATACTAATATACATCAGCATAAAGGAGTAAGTAGAAATCTCAAGGCTTATTTATAAACTCTCTCCTTTTGGTTATATCGGTATACACAGGTTTTAACGAAGACACTTTGAAACAAGAATGACTGTGCTTACATTAAATTCAAGCCCTTCGATGTTCGTGATTTAGTGTTCACGTTAGTGAAGGTAAGACAAAACATTTATCGCCATGATCAAGCAAGTGCGACAAAAGCTTATTATTATATATATGCTCAATTCTACTTTCAGACACTGGTTTTAAGGATGTGTAAGTTTTTTTATAAATTTTAACCGAGTTTTGATTTCTAATAGCGACTGGGGTTCATTATGTGTGTTTGTGTGAAACTACTTAAATATAAATAGATTCTGAATCTAGAATTGATTATATAATTTGATGATTTTAGTAACACAAACAACAGATCGTGTATAATATAAGATCACTGCAAAAATATTAAAGTTACTATTAGGTTTTCGTTTTTAAGTAAATTGTTTAGAAACCAAATACATAATAATGACACCAGCTACCTGACTGGGAACTATCTAAAAAATCTTAGACAAATTATAACCGAGTTTTGATTCCTGATATAAATCATCAAAATCGAGTCGGAAAGATTTCTTAATGCATCGACCTTTAAGGCGATAATTCATATACATAACGTTTGGTATAAATTTAAACATGTACATAAGCGGAACGCTAGTCAGTCTACTAAAACCAGAACTAGTGTAAAATATATGTTGCGTAATATAGGGTTTTATTTTATAATACTATTAGATATTTTTTTACTTTTCGAAAAAAGCAATATGTTTATAACTTCCTTTTAGACTACATAATATAAGAGTTTTTGTAAGTTCAAGAAGGTATTATTATAACATTATACACGTATTTAATGACTTATATCTTTCCATTAAGCACATATGGGTAGGGTTTCCACGTTGTGATTATTATATGATATTAGACAGCAAATTTATCTTATCAGGAATCTCGTCAATAGTAGCTTGCAAATGTCAGAATCTTGAATTTTGACAAATTATATGACATTAGTACATGGAAAAGGTAAAATGAGTTTCAGAAAGACACTTGCAAAACTAGTCATTTACTACAGGTAAGATAGACATCCTTATTAAGGAAATTATTTTTTAAGACTAAGTTTATAATTCAAGTAAGTGTATACATAATGAAACAAATTGCGTAAGTTTCGTTTTTTGACCATATAAATACTAGTCCTAATATTTAATAAATTTTGGATTCTGATTTTGACATTTGGCTACATATTTCTCCACGATTTCCTGTTACTGCAACACAAATACATGCTTTTTCTGAGGTTCACTTACCTAGTTAGTAATATATGCAAAAATATCTTCTGTAATCATCCATAGCATATTGGTCAATCGACTGTCATACGATTTCTATTTTCTTTTCAGTTCGAATTACGATAACTTGAATACGGAATATCAGCGTCAAACAACTAACACATCTTTGGAGAAAGAACAAGATTGATTGTTATATATGTGTTAGTAATTAATGTGTATGTAAAACTTATTTTAGAACGTCTTGAAACTTAAATGCTCATATAATATTTTTATGTTCATACAAGTTTTATGACACACTGTTTAAAATAATACAACTGCTAATGGTTATGACAATTTGACAATTTTATATTTCAGTCACTCGAGAAACAAGCGGAACGAAAACATGAATTTCTAATTCCAAATATAACAAGGCAATAGAATTCGTGGACATTATGTTCTATTTCAATTTTTTACCAGTGTTAGTAATATTTGCTTTCGTGCACTCAAGTTTCGAACTCATTTGTGCTTCAGAATAATTAGATTCTTAAGATTTGTAGATTGTAGTTAATAGATTTACAGAGCTTCGTATGATAACGTTTTGATAAATGTAAGTCCGAGATAGTGGTATGGTATAAGATCAGTATAGTTTTCCTCATAATAATAGGGTTAATGCAAAAACATAAGATATACACTTGGCTAACATTGACCTTGACCTACTAACTAACTTTCTGTTTTTGAAGTTGCATCAAATTGAATGTTGTTTTGACTGTATACACAGTTTTGCATGTAGACTTCAACTTTGGCTGACCTGGCCCCGATTTCACGAAAATACTTAAGTAATTGCTCAGCTGAGTACGTTATTTTAAAGTAAAATTTTCACTAAAATTAAGGATATTTCTTGTTGTCATTTTTTATGATAGTCTATTTTTAATGAAATTAACATGTTGAAAGAAAAAAATGTTGTATGATAGTAAATGCAAGTCAAATACAGCGAAAAATTCATTTGAGTACAACTCAAGAATTTTAAGAATTTACTTAAATAAGTTACGTGCTATAAAACAACATTTCTTTCACAAATACTGACAGGTGTATATAAATGTAATAAATGGGCATACTTTTCTGACAAACTTGAATTCTTTACAGGAATAAACATGCAAGAGGCTGATTAGTGTTGAAATAAGTTAAGCATGTTACTGAGTAAATACTTAAGTATTTTCGTGAAATCGGGGCCTGGACCTATTTTCTCATTTTAAAGCGCAATTATACTCAGGTGAGCGACAAAGAGCCATAATGGCCCTCTTGTATAAAATAGATATGATTAAATAAATAACCATGTTACGGTAGCTGTCGCTTTCGAAAGATGAATGATTTGATTGAATACATTTGTATGTGAATGTTGGTAACATATACTGAGCCTGAAAGACTTAGTGGAGAGCGGCTAAAGTTTTGCCTTTTTTTGGAAAATTGATCCGGTTGAAATTTACCTGTCCGTTGAGCCTCTGTTGAGAAAATTTAAGCCAAATTAATAATTGAATATGTTAAGCCACTACTTCGTTATTACATGTACATATGTAGTTGGCAGTCAAACATGAACGGATTTAACACAACTCGTCATTCGTCATTCATAAAATTAGAGAATAATACGTGTGTCACCACCGCGACAATATTTTACTGAGATCTATTTTATTGAACAACATTCTGTACACATTAGTAAGATGTATCAAATAGCCTCGCTTGAAAAATAAAGCATTGCACAAGCAATAAACGTTCAGCTACAATGCCACTTATTTTATTGACGTTCTTTTTCCTTCGATTTAAAAACGTTATCCAAATAAAACGTTTTAAACGTGCTTGTTTCATAGTTTTCAATTGTATTTAAATATAACTTTCTTTAATACTAATAACAATCACAATGCGTTCATGAAATATAAAATATGAACTCTATAGAATATATCAGATGAATATTGATTGTGCGCTTTTCAAGATCATCATATTTTTTGAAACTCTATCTTACATTCTAATATGCCTATGGTATATTTCTATAGTCAATTCGAGTGCTTTAATATGATTAAAGCACTCGGAAAAGTAGGCGGAGTTTCGGACATGGAAGTAGCTCCTTCCGACTTCTCTAATTTACTCCCGCGCACTAAATAAATTATAGAAATAGAAATAATATCAGTATAAATACAACAGTCGCATGAAAAAGTTTTGTTAAAGAACCTAAATATTATTTTTGATTACGTCAAGTAAGCCTTAGAATACCTTCACCTTACTTTCCTTTAAAAAGGCCAAGAAATTCAGCATTAACAGTCATACAATGTTTTGATTCCGGGAGACAAAACAATTAATGCAAACGTTTACGTCATCACACTGACGTCATTACTCCACGTTAAAACGTTGTACAGTTTAAATTAACGGTACGCATTTAATCGGTTGTCTGCCTTGTTCTGAATCTGACGTCTTCTACATAATGTCACAGTCAGGTATTTTTTATATTTTATTTAAACTAAAATATGTTTGTATATTATAGTTATGTATGATATATTGAATGATTGCCCGAATAGGGGAGTGAATTCCAACAGCCACTATCTATGCTATTTTACACATTACCGCCGAACTGAAAAAGGTCCGTAGTAGTTACGATAGTTTTAAAACATTCGGCTTATAAGAATCGAAATAATCTATGGCTTGTTGTGCTATATCGAAATTGAAGCATTTCCCGTCGGTAATGTTCCTGCGTAATAATTCACTCGGGCTTCGCCCTCGTGAATCATTCCGCCAGGCACATCGCCTCCGGGAAATGCATCAATTTCGGTAAAGCACTCCAAGCCATAGATTATTCCTTAAATATAGGCTATAGTCCTTTTGTTTCTTTGAATGCATAATCTGAAATACATTGAAGGAAATTCTTTAAACCTGCTCGTTAAAATATAGTGTTAACTGTAAGAACTACAAAAATGTATGACTCTGGTTTGCCTCATTTTTAAGAAGGTGGCGGTTAGGGTGGTATAAATAAATCCCGGGGACCTCAAGGATAAGAAGGGACCCCCAGGTAAAGATGCCGACGCTCTTACCATTCACATAGTCTCAATAATTCGACTCCAAACGCAGACCCATTTAACATACGGACACTTTATAGATATCTGCGCTTTTACGTCTCAACCAGAAACCACAAAAACTGTGGTGGAAATCAGGTATTTCGAAATTATTTTTTCTCTGGTTTTTCATGTTATTTTTAATACTGAAATGATTGGAAACTGTTAAATAACAATAATATGTAGAAATAATTGACTAAAACACTTCAAAATGCAAAAAAAGTATTGTTAAACCTCCCACGATACCCCGTGTTTACAGATAGAGGTACGACTGCGATATCCAATGAAAACGTTTGACCGAGTTTTAAATTGAGTGTAACGCCTGTGAAAGGTGTACATAAAAAAGCATATCATGTCGTCGTTATTGGTGCAGTTGTGCAGGATAACTTCTGAAATTTGAAGTAGACAAAATGTTTTGTTTCAGCATTTAACTAAACACTATAGTGTAGATCGATATTTTGTTTTTATTTGTTTAACTATCTTTCGCCAATGTCAAACCCCTCATTTTACCTGGGTCGGACATAATTCTACAAAATCAAGACTATTTTTCTTAAGTTATATTTCCATAACTTTTTACACCCCCCAAAAAAACCCTGCTTCTAGCATTGTAATGAAATTAAAAGTGAGTACGAACCAGCGAAATGTTCGTGCATTCTGTTGTAATCGTACATGGAGTTTTAAATACATGTTCTTCAAACACAGAACTGGTTTACAAGTCATGTCTACTCTCCCAATTAGTGGAAAAGAATGAGAACAGCAAATGATTAAATATTTATCACTTTAAACATGCTTGCCATTAGGCCTACAAAACGGCATTTGCACTGCGGCGTATTTTTAACATCACCTCTTCTATTTTAAGCACGTGGCTTTCTCGTATTTGGCGGGAATATTTTGTGCGGGAACTTGAAAGAAGATATTATCATATTTGCCGACAATCAAAGGTTCCGACAGAACAATAACATATGTATATGCCTTAGTAATTAAAACAAGGCATTGCAAGCTGAGTAATAACTTTTCTTTTCCATCGCCGCCTTATTTGAATTAAATAGCTGTATTTTTTTCACGGACCCATACACACATTATATAGGTCCGTGACTTTTTAAAAGATAAAATTTCTTCTTCGTATTCACGATACAAACAGACTGGGAATAACTTACAATTAAAATAAGTCATAACAACAAAGTAACCGCGTGTTTTAAGCATTATCTTGACCTAGTATGTGAAACTTTATGAGAAATTGAGATTTTTGAAAATAATTTCGTCTTTTTGAACTTTAGAGATTTGCAACATGTTCGCTTATGTAGACCTTTTTGTTATGTTTCACAGGTGCATATTTTGCTCTGAAATACTTAACTACAGTATGAACTTTTGTTTTCCGGCTACGGTATTTTTGTGAAAACTTGTTAATTTCATCGTCATAGAAAAATACATTCGAAAACGGGAAATGTTTCAGCATTGGGTACAAAATAAAAATATGTGCATAAATTTATGTTTTTAATAATGAAAACGAAATGTTCCCGGTTGTAGGTCAGTAATGTATTTCTAATAGTTTGATAATTTATCTAATTTTGTATTTGAAATGCTTTCAAAAGCGCACGTCCAGAATATGCCTTATTCATGTAATTGATCGTGCAAAGCAGCGTTCTCGTCGAAAATACCACATCGGTTGTAAAAAAACAGACGTTTTTCACACAAACTATGATGTGCATGTGTCTTAGATGGCACACGTCACTGGTAAGAATTTGTGGTAACAATTGACGATACGTTTCTATTCCTGATAGAAAAAACAAGCGTCAAAATAAGTTATCCTCCTTCGGCGATTGATGTAAGAAAAAAATCGCTATAAGTTCCGAAACTTTGAGTAATACACGACAGTTTTACGTCAATTTTGTATTTATTCCATTTGAATTTGTTTGATATCGTTTCATGTGATATTTGCCTTCATTGTTTCTCAGTTCGGCACGGCGAGTCTTGCTTTTAAAATCGCGGATCGCTTCAATAATACAGCCTCAAAATAATATCACGGGGTATTACACACACTACAACATGATAATTGAATAATTTACAAATTTCCTCATAACCACGCCATGATCAAATAATCTACGTCGGGGTCCGTAAACGTAAATGCATGGATTGTAAGGTCACGGGATTACTTTTTTCTCGGGTATTCCGGTATTTCGATTGTATTGCGGTATTTCGTGTGACCGCTGTCAATGTAATTTTAGTTTACTCAGATGGTACAAGAACATGTTATCTGTCAACATGAATTCCACGTGTCAAACATAGAATAGACAGTTTTAAAATGTTACCATTTATTAAAAATAAATGATACTTCGGTTTCTATCCAACCTGGGACGAATATTGCTTCAGATCAAACATAAAACAATCGTAAAATGTATGCGTTCTAAAGATTCTTACAACATATGTTAATTCAACCAAATACCTATAAAATAACGATTTAAAGGTCTGTGATTCCGTGCAGTCACTTTTAATAAATGATTCATAAGTAATTACATGTATTTATAATCTAGTAAATAACGCTAGAGATAAGATCGCGTCCAATAATCGTACAGGTTTCACAACAGTAGTATAGTGTTTACCTATAGCGGCCATTGTAAATTAGCGTGTTAAATCAGTAAAATTTGTTAATTGCTGTAATTTTTTTTTTGGAATGAGCAATTTGCTTGCAATAAACTGCAACTTAAGCAGAATATTCAACTCTTTCTAGGCATGTAAGTTTCATATTGATATGTTGTTAAATTATTGCCAAATATCGTGGCCCAACAAATTTTCTTGGGCATTACATAGGCAAAGAATAAAATATTTCCAACACAGTTAGCCGGGTTTCTGGTTTGTACTCGGAGGCAGGATAGCGCCTAGCAAAATATATAACGATATTCACCTGCTGAGTACAATTATTTGGACTAACCATTCACATAACAATGTGGGCACTTTAAAAATTTGCCAAATATTGACACTATATGCATGGCTTCTCAGGTTAAAAAAATCATTAACATAAGATAAACGTAAATGTAAATTTATTGAACCTCCATTATGCTAACTGGGATAATTAAGAAAAAAGCGGTTCAGGGTGAAATAAAGCAATGCGCCATTTTAGCGAAGTTATCATTAAATTGATTTATAAATCGGTGTCTTACATTTTTTATCATTTATTACAAAGAAAAGACAAACACACAATAGAGATTCAATGTGTTTGGTGTGTGTTTTACTGCAAAATAAATGCATGTGTGGTAAATGCTAATAAATGAATTGTATTATACATGTTTTGCGTTTGTTACTGAGTGTAGTATGTTGGTGAGATACTTATTTGACCTGTTGCTATTTATTGCTTGAAAATGTGTATGTAGAAGCATTCTGAGTGATAGTCGTTCTGCTAGTGAGCCATTCAATGTAATTTGTCTGTTACATGCACACGATCGATGTGAAATGGTATGACAATGGCAAAAATGACGACTGGTCATTATCAATCAACTACAGCATTAAATTTGAATTAAATTAAAATGTATTGCTAGCAGCTTTTATATTAGTTAATCTTTAAAGATTTATGTGCTCGCCTTCAGGCAGAAGCATCTGTTCTTGTTATTTAACTCTCAGTGTGAATGGCTTATTCAGGTACTCTGTTCCTATTTGTCTTTGCATTTTTGTACTACAGAAGTGCACCTACTGGTTATAGATAATTGAAATAGGATTCATTTGAGAAAAGTCTCGATTAGTTTAGAGAGGTCTTTATGATAAGATATTGCTGTAAGTTTTCAGAATAATGAGCGACTCCATATGCGATGCCACTTATTAAATGTAAATTCAAGTTAGAATGAATATATATCACAATAGATACGCCCTAAAAAATGCCACGGCAGTGTAACGTACATCACTTATCAACTCCATAAATACTATTGCAATAACACTACTGTATTTTTTGAGGAAATCATACAAACAAAAAAACAAAAATAATATCAAACAGGGAATGCCACGTACCAAAAACGCAGCCTCCCCAAAACGAGCCCCACAGCACCAGAAGTGCACACCACCAACACACACACACACACACACACACACACACACACACACACACACACACACACACACACACACACACACACACACACACACACACACACACACACACACACACACACACACACACACACACACACACACACACACACACACACACACACACACACACACACACACACACACACACACACACACACACACACACACACACACACACACACACACACACACACACACACACACACAAAAAAGCATACAAAGCAAACACACGAGGACAAAACGAACAATTAAAGGAACACAGTGGGGCACCGCCTTGGAACGGTCAGTGGCAAAAACACCACTGGGGAGCTTAAACCGGTTTATGGTGCGCACCCAACCTCACTCTTACCCCCACCATGTTCCAAAGTCACAGGACAGTGTAAATAAAAGTAATCCCTGCTAGGCGAATCTCTAACACACGAAATGGAAACAAAAGGCATGGTATGTAAAACACAAAAATGCTCGTGTATAAATATATAAAAAGCAAACCTTGAGAACCAAAAAACGTATGTACTCAATGCCTTTGCAGAAGGCAGAGCACCAAGAGAAACACCCTTAAGGGCCCGACGAAACAGGCCAGAGGACAGAAATCAAAACAGTTTCGTCCCATTGGGATTTAAAAACTGCCCATCACAGAGTCCTCCCCCTCTTCCGTCAGACACAATCAAAGAGGGAAGCATAGCGTCCAACTGTAAACGGGTTGAACACCAAACATGCGGTGTGTCTCAAAATAGTTGGGTCGTAACCTCTTTTAACAAAACGTTTTATAATTTTAGCAAATACAGTTGGAAAATTGCCATGACCCAAAATCTTACGAAGTTTGTAAACCACATCCCCATAAAAATCGGGTTTTGAAATACCTTCTCACAGAAGAGTCTTTAGATAACTATTGAATTTCAAAACCAAATCAGAATTACGATAGTAAAATTTAGCAAAATATTTACGCAATTTGTAATAACGGTAGCCCTGTTGAAGAAGTTTATTTGTAATATATTGATTACGTTCATTGAAATCCTCAACATGACTACACGCTCTGGCAAACCGAATTAACTGAGAAATGTATACCCCATAAGATGTAGCATGAGGTACATCCCCATCCAAATTGGGGAAATTTACAATACTAAAATTAAAATTATCGCTCTTGTCATAAATTTTGGTATGTATAATATTGTTATAAATAGAGAGATGTAAATCTAAAAATGAAGCACCAGTATCCAAATTGTTAGTTTTAATTAACTGGAGTTCCCGGGGATAAATAGTGTCCACCAATTGACCAAAAAACGGGTTATCCATATTAAGAATATCATCCAGATAGCGTGATGTATTATTAAAAGCAGTGATAATGTCTGCCTGCGTATCTGGAGAAAGACTCAACATAAAGTCTCTTTCATAACAATATAAAAACAAATCTGCGACAAGGGGTGCACAATTTGTTCCCATGGGAATACCGATTACTTGTCTGAAAACTGCATTCCCAAACCTTATATAAATGTTGTTCAATAGAAAGGAAAGGGCTTTACAAACTTCGTCACAGGTCAAAGTTCGCTTTTGTAAATGTTTGTTTAATACAAATATGGCACAGATTGTAAATATCCTGATATCACGAGTATCATAATAATAATCTTTTTTTATTCTCAATTAAATGATTGAAACAAGCAAATGCTGTAAAAAGTAATAGTCTCTTACGTTAGTTTATACCCTTATTTTGTTTTTATTGTAGTCAAACTGCAAATTTGACAGAGTCACTTGCATGGAACTTGTGCCAAGATAATTGGTTCAAAAAGTAAAACCTAAAAGTATGTTCATTTTAATAATTTTGAAGTGACCCGATTCCTTTCGCTTTTGCTCTGGTGAGAGTTGCGCACAAATAGGCTCTCTTATTTCAACTTGCTTACCTTATAATCAAAACGAGTCTCCTTTTTTCACTCACTGCCCTCCGGTCACAGCAATGCAGGAAGCTGTCTGTTTGAGATCCTCCTTCCTGACTTTCATTCTTCCAGGCTGGTACAGTCATGCCAAACACATTTTCTCTGTTAATACAGGCGACATCAGTAAGTACTCTGCTCTTTGTTCTGAACGGTCCCATTAAAATGCAGTTCTAAGTTTTCATACATATGAGCCATCTTCCTGCGTCTTCGTTTTTGTTAAAATATTAATCACCGTTATTATTACGTTCATAATCAAGTAAAAGAAACCCGTGCCCAATCGTTCTCCACCATTTGATCAGAAAATGTTTTGCTGTACAAGGCCAATCTGAATTTGACGTCTGCCCAACTGAACTCGAAAACGATAGAGTCATTTTACGATCACAAGTAACCTTAATACAAATTTTTAAGGTTATCTCTAAAATATTTGTTTCAATTTTGAGTAGAGGTTGAAAAATATGAAATGGAAAAGCCGTAGAGTTTGCCCTTATTCACAACGGCTATTAATTAAACGATCTTTTCTTTTTAGAAAAACGTGTGTCACCTCACTGCTCAGACCTCTCCAAAAGTGACCTTGACCATTGATGCCCTGAACTCGAACTCAAAAAGGGTCATTCACAGGTTATTAGCAATAACCTTACCAAGTTATATTCTACGGTCAACCCTTCGCCAGTTATAAATATGAAACTGTTAAGTTCATTAGGAAATTGGCTTCCCTAAAAGTCTGATGAAAATTCGAGTTAGGAGATAAAGAGAAGGCAAAATTTTCAACATCCTTCGTCTGAAACCTTGACTTTTGACCCAAAATTATAACATAATCGTTAACCTTAGATTGTATGACCCACACATGTATGCACAACTAGATTTTATACTGATGTTTGTCACCAAGTGCAGATGAAAAACGGACAAGATTTCAGGTTTCAGCCTCTTTACATTGACCTTTACCTATATGACCCCATATTGTAAAAGTTTAATGCACGACAAGATTTTATATTGATGCTTCCCTGAAAGACTGTTGAAAATCAAACAAAAGTTTTAAAAGTGTCAAGCGGTTATATTTAAAGTGTTTGGTCCCTTTGATCATGGTCTTTGCCTATATGACCCAAAACTGTAATATGCACAACTAGACTTTATACTGATACTTCCTGGATAGTTTCATGTAATTCCAACAATGGGTTTTGGAGATGAATAGCTGCCTTTTAATTTTGTCATTTTTCAGGTCCCTGTCACCCTGACCTTTGTTAACATGACACCAATTTGAACCCGGACTAAACGTCGAACTGATGCTTTCCTGAAAGTTTGATAAAAATCCAACAAAAATATTTAAAATAAACATGGACCATAATTATGCTTCTTTAACTTTAGCCGTTTACCCTATGACCCCAAATGGTTCCATGCATGACGAGACTTCATTCTGACGCTTCTTGAAAATCTGATTCAGATTTTTTCTGACAATTACTCGACGTTTTTTCGAAATTAAATAAAGCATTCCCTCCCCTCTACCTCTCCCTCTCCCCCCCTCTCTCTCTCTCTCTCTCTCTCTCTCTCTCTCTCTCTGTTTGATTCCATCTAGAGTGGATCTAGAGAGCGATTAAACTACGATTTAAGAACCTGTTTCTAATTCGAGAATAATTGAATGAGTACACATTTAAAATTGGAGACGCCGAAGTTAAGGGTAAAGCACTGCACTCCAAACCCGGAACCGCCGGATTCGCGAATCCCTTTTATTTTTGACCATCTCAATGTATGTGTGAGAGATGGTCAGCACCACAGTAAACAGTCACCAAAAGTAGTTGCGAGCACTTTCTTTAAAATTTGATGTAAAAAAATACGATTAAACTATATTTGAAACGAATCTTATGCTCAGTTGACTTTTTGGTACAAGTCCTAATGTTTGCTATTCTGAAAATAAATTCGATATTTAACAGGGAATTTTACTTTCCTATCGATGAAAGGAGAGTACACATTTGTGACTTAAACTTCCTACTAGATAAGAAGCATAATACAAATGGATAACATCATGACTTGTTCTTGGAATATCATTTTATATAGTTATATACTTATAACTGGTGCTTTTTCTGGTAAGTAAATTTTAAGTTATTTATCTACAGGGCAGGTTAACAATCACTGTTTATTCCTTATGTGCAATTGTCAAGTACTAATCTGTTAAAGGCCTTTTAAAGCTGTAACATAGTTAAAACTGGATGTGTTTACTTTAATGAAATTAAATACACACACAATTTATTTGAGAGGTTAAGCTATTTTATCCAGGGGCGTAGCTGCTATAAGGCACAGCAGACCTGGGCCTACAGATTGTTTTGAAAGTGTTGAATTTAAAAAGGCATAAAATGCAATAAAAACTGAGGGGATATATGGAGGAGGTTAAGGCTGTTTTTTGCAGCAAACTCGTATGCTATGAACATAAACTTGTGTTTATCATTTTACATGTATGATCAAAATGAATGCTTTTAGTAATATTTCTAACTAAATCAAACGAAATCATTCACGGTAGGTAAGTCATATACACGTTTTTCATCGCCTAAATTTAGAGTTTATGCACGGAACACGGCTGATGACCTTCCTTCTCTAGATAACGCAATTGTGTGTGCATTTAATTTCTGTATTAAACATGATCACAAAGCATTGTCTTCTGATTGTCCAAAATCTCGTGGTCGTGTCTGTCTAAGACATTTCCTTACAGCGTATTTCGGTGTCGGTAGGTTCAATATTTCTGACCTTGCGACTTTTATGTTTTTAATCTCACTCTCATTGAATTTAAATCTGTTTGCTATGTGGTGTTTTCGTTCTACGTTCTTCTAGCTCTTTTGTTCTACGTTTGAATTCAACTCACTTTGAAAATGCTATTAATTACTTTTGTTTAGGTGTTGGACACATTACTAATATTGCAAGTTTGATGAAACAGCTAGTCTTATCTTATTACGGTGTAGCGGTTTTACATTGCTAACAGGATTTGACTCTCGAGTCGCTTATTCATGTCACTCATTGGATATTTTAATATTTTAACACTTTCAAAGGTCATTTGACCCTATTGCAATCAACTCTAGTGAGGATTTTTAAAATTAGGGAAACAGTGCATGTTTAAGCCACAACAATTCAATGTCAAAGTCAAACTCACAGTTTAAATGCAGTTTAAGATCATAAGATCTCTTTGTGCACAAAATATAAATAAATTCACTTTAAACATTACTTGCATTACTTACAAAGCCCTTAATTACCATAAAACTCGAAGGAGGTATTATTAAAATACATCAGAAATAAGGTTTTTTATTTGTTATTTATTGTACATACATGCACCAGTAACGTCCCGGTGCAGATGTAATGCAGTTTACCGTCCGATATGTATTTTATTTTCTATATTCTTTGGATTCTAATATATGGAATAGAGCTGATATTATCAATCTTCTTGTTTTCCTATATCATGTTATACAAATGTATCTTCTTTCGGCAAAGAGAAAAAAACACTGTGTAGTGAACAAGTGTACTTATGCGTGTAGTGTTAAAAGCTGTTGTTTTGATAATTAATAGAAGTGCCACTATTTCAGAAAATGTAGAGAGGATATACATCGGAAACAACGAGACAGCCATTAAAGGGTCTAGTATACAACTGGTTTGTGATATTTCACAGTTCAGCAGTCAGGGTGTGCTTAACTTGTATAAAACTGATTCAAAGATTTCACCAGGATCCCTGCCATACTCAATTGAACTGTGTATACAATCAAAGTGCCTAACAGGTTCTGACGGAAGATATACATACAGTGCTGACAGCAGTCATGTTTACATTAACATCACAAATCTGACAAGATCAGAGGATCAGAAATGGTGGACATGTGCGATCAGATGAAGGATATATACGTTACCATCTACAGTATGTAAATTTTCTTTGTAATTGAGATACTTTCTAATAGAAGGAATGATTCCCAGAAGGGTTAGAATTGACCAAAAATTAAATGTGTTCAAACTTACGTTTAAAGAAAGATAGGTCACTGTAATTGCATAAAACTATAGGTATTTGAATGCTTTTGATATTTAATTTTGCATTAGCAGCAAACTAATTATTTCTGTGAAATAGACAAATTATAGATATTACAAAATTGAAATGAATTTGAGATTGTTTTCACGAAAAAAACGCATGTATCCCACCCTATGACTTTTGACCGAGTGACCTCAATTTATGATATGCACAACTAGTTCATACTGAAGCTTCCTGTAAAATTAAAAGAAAATCCAGCTAGCGGTTTTGGAGAAGAAGCGTCAATACTCTTTTCAATTTGCATGCTCTTGTGTTTGATCTTTGCCATAATAACCAAAAAGTATTACAGTGGCGCTCACGTTTTTGTTCCGTTTACCTCATGGTTGTTACCGCATTGAAAACGCCGGGTAAACGCGGTCAATTTCACGCGTTTTACCGCGTTTTACCGCGAAAAAACGGCTCACTTCCAAATATGGAAAGAATAGCCGGTAAAGAAAACGGGTCATTCCAAATATGGAAGCAGTACCCCGGTAAATAGGCGTCTCCAAACAAGCAGCCAATCAGAAGATTCCCAGCGCGTTTTTTTTTTTCACGGCTGTTGCCGTTTCACTAATGAGCGAAGCGTGTCTTTGTCTGAATACTTTGATTTTGTTTACATTGAAATGTAAGCGTCGATGTTATTGCTGAACTGTTTTATCAATATGAAATCTACAGTTTAATCACAGTTGACACGGACATTGATATTATAAACATACTGTACATTAATAATTTCTCCCGTGACTAATAGTCAGAGACTATGTCGATCTCTGCTATTGAGTAGTATTTCTTTTAGGCGAGTGAAGAAGCGTAGATAATTACAACATAACACAGTCATTAATTCGGAGCGGCACTTTACTGTACCTGGCCTCGACACAAACAACAATTTACGTTCATTTACGATCAATTTACGTTCATTGAACAAATAATCTATGTTTCCAGAATATAATCTGCTAGGTGTAGGGAGTGCCCCTTTAAAGAGACATACCCTATATCTGATGACAAACTGAAAACCTCCAAAACATAAATAATGGAATTTTTAGAACCTAAAAAACTCAGCTATGCATTTCCAGTTATTATCGATAAAATCAGCGGTTTAAAATATACTGCAGTACAGTTAACAATTCAATAATCTATGTAGAGTTGTTTTTGTACAATTAATGGGTGGATGCGATTTATTACAGAACACCTTTTTATTGATTAATTGTGGTAAAATGAGGCATTTTTCGCCATAGGTTCTTCTTTGAAATGGTATTTATTCATCATTTTGCATTCATTGAACACATAATCTTTGTTTTGAGAATATAATCTGCCAGATGTAGAGAGTGCCTCTTTAAGCGACATAAATAATTACATGACATTATTATTATAAAGCTTCCATCAACAAAACTGCAACATGTTTATACAACATTAAGGGTGTCATAAAAAATTGACCGTCACTGCCAGGCTTTTCTTTCTGGGTGCTCAAACTGGCGTGTTGGTTACTGAGGAAGAGAAACAGCAGTACATTGCAGTATTTAACAATTTTATGCACTAATGCAAATTTAAAGCATTTTTGTTGGTATATATTGACAATGAAATAACCATGTGATTTTGACACAGGGACTTTATGGTTAATAAAACATGTAAGCATTACTCCTCTGTTAACCAACAAGTGCCTTTTCCTAAAAAGCAATTTAAATCAAATTTTCATCAAAAAATTTATTTTTTTCGAGCCGCTTGCGGGCGTGCGTCTGTCCGTCGTGCGTCCGTCCGTCCGAATTTTGTTTGTCCTGGCTGTAACTTCTCAATGGATAAAGAGATTCTTAAATAACTTGGTACAAATGTTCACCCCACCATGAGACGGAGTGTCATGCGCAAGAACCAGGTCCCTAAGTCCATGGTCAAGGTCACACTTAGAGGCTAAAGGTAAGGTACAAGAATAATTCAAGAATGACTTTGTCCGTACCATTTCTTCTTCATGCATGGAGGGATTTTGATGTAATTTGGCACAAATGTTCACCACCATGAGAAAGAGTGTCATGCGCAAGAACCAGGTCTAAGGTCAAGGTCACACTTAAAGGTGAAAGGTCAAATTCAAGAATATCTTTGTCTGCAGCATTTCTTCTTCATGCAAGGCTCCAGGGATTTTGATGTAACTTGGCACAAATATTCACCACCATGAGCTACCCTTGTTTTTAGAATTACTTCCCTTTGTTGTACTATAAATAGCTTATATTGTAACTATTTTTATTATTCATCGTAGAGAAAAATCGAGACCACTTTTATGTGGTACAACATGCATGTTACATCCAATATTTAGGTGTATTTTGATCTATCTCTACTTGTTAAGTAGTTAGTCCTTTTGACAGCTGGCGGCCCGACATGTTGCACGCGGGCATCTAGTTTATGACGGCAGATTGCTTTACCATAGCAAGTTTTTCTATGCGGACCTTTGATAAACAATGAAATAGCTATACATGGGTGAAAAGTTTCTGATAGATTTTCACTTGCAATTTCAATTGCCCCCACGTGTTAGAATGAAAGGGTCTGGTTCTCTAACTCGCCCCTCCCTGCCGACTTTGCCAATGCATACGTTCTGTCATTTTGTACATGTACCTATTTACATGTAAATAAACATGTTTTGAAATTTGTTTTCGAAACGATGGAGGGAAGCCATTTATAGAAGGATTGCATGGCGACATGTACATTTTATCCCTCTCTCCCTGACCGGCCAGACAGGATATTTTTGGGATGACTGTTCCTTTCAATGTAAAATAGCATTAATCAACACCATTCTTAAAGAGCATACACAGAAATCAGTGCTTAATGTTTTTCTTAAAACTATTTATTACATTTTGTGTATTCCCGGTTTTTATGACATTTTATTAAAGAAATGATATTTGATTTATAGTAAAATTTGTTTGTAATACTGTGGATATAGCGAAAATCAATCCGGATATAAGGAATATATCTTATTCTCTGCCCGAGATTCTTCCTTTATTTTACTTTTCTTATGAAAATGTTATATGGATATAACAAACTCCGGATAATGATTAAAGGTCCCAATGAGTTCATTATAAGCAAAGTTACCTGTATGTCCTTCACTTTTCTATTGATTTAGTGTCCAGTGCCAGTGATATTAGGTTAATGTACCAAAAATATACTTGATATTTTCTGAATTAAGTGACGGTCTTATTACATATTGCTTTAGGTTCGTTAACTTGGGTGTTGTCCGCAGCTTTTAAACCCCTAAATTCAATATACATGCAGTCACCCTGTACATTTTGGACTTGATTTTATGTTGATTATTAAACAAGACTTATTTGCCAATAAATAGTGTGCACTGTTGAACAAGATCACAATTAAGTGACAGATTTTTATCATAGTCTACATTTGAATCAGAAAGGCAGAAATTAATGTCTGGTATTATTAAAGAACTTGGGATTTTCAACAAAATGCTGCAGTTCTGATAGCTGTCATTTTCATTAAAAAAATAGTAGAAAAAAGTGGAGTATGGACATGGTGGAAAGTCACCTATCTTGATTACATATTACTTCTTGCTTTTCGAAGGGAACATTACTGCCATTATACAAATGTGTTGCTTTGACCTACAATTTTTTATATTTGTCTGAGCACTGATCTTACAAAAAGAGATCAGGTTCAAGACCTGACTTTTAATATCTGAACTTTTTTATCATGGCAGTTAATTAGCATGGCTGTTATTCTTATTTTTATTACACTCTATTTATCCTAAACAAGAAACTTGGTTTCTGTATAGTGCTTTCAAAGTCAAATGAGAACTGTAACAGTTGTAGATATGGGTCTGTTTTAGGACACCAAGTGTATCCATAATTCATTGGAACAATTAATCTTATCCTCTTGTTTTAAGAAATGAAGCTGGTCCCTCATTAATCTACAGCTTATTCAAGTTGTTTTATTGCCTTAGGCACTTACTTAAGCATTTGCATCAATTTCCCCCTTATCAGTATATTATGTAAGATTACATAACAAAGATATGACTGAGTGACCATAAAGTACACTATAGTCCACTTTTGAGCACTGAACTATGAATTTACTAAGATCTTACTGTAATTAGTTTAGTTTATACTTACCGTAATTCAATATTCAAGGTCAAAATTCAGGCTATACTGAAGAACTATTGGTCAGCGGGACGCTTTTTTATTTTATATTCGCACCATTTGTTCAGTTTTATTAAAATGCATTTTAACAGCTGTACTTCATAAACAGTTGATTGAACTGTAGTTGGAATTGAAGAATTATTTTTGGAAGTTTCTAATTCAAAATCATTTTTGGAAGTTTAAAAACTAAACTGAAGAAATGTTGTTCTATGGGAAATTTTGAATAAATATCAAGTGGTAAAGTCCTTTTAAATAAGTTCCAAGTTAGACATATGTAAACATATGACAATCTGTTATTTTATTTAAATAACAGTTCAGTCATTCATACAAGTTAAGTCCAGATATGTTTAAGAGTCTCAAAGAATTAGGAATGTCTAGGATTTCACTTAGAGTACACAAAGTTTAAACATAGAGTAAGTATTTTGATTTGAATCTATAAAATGCTGCTCAAAGTTTATATACCTGTGATATTACATCTGTCACTTAAGGGAGCCGCTCCCCTCAAAAAGTCATTGTTTGAGAATAGTGACATAAATAAAAAATCAGTGATATACTAGTTATTAAAAAATGTTTGATACCGGTAATTAAAGCTTGCCCTGTTGAAACTATGAGAACAGTTCAAGTACAGATGTTTTTTAATAGATGTTTAGAATGGTTGTCACAGGTTACATATATTTAATGTTCAAGAACTGTTCTTATAATGTCCTAGAAGAATTAAACTATTCCTAAACATAAGAACATAGTTTTGCAGGGCTAAACAATTAAACTATTTCCTTGATCAGAAATTGCAAATGGCTTTGAGTTACTGGAAAATATTTGACATTTAGCAAACATTACAAGTTTGAATAAATAACTTTACTTGAATACTGAAATAAATTGCAATCTACTGTAAATCCTGTACATTTTGATATCTGAGTCAACATATTTGTTAAACATCATAACCATTTTTGGGAAGCCGCTTATGAAAGCTCGATAAATGTGTCCAAATGATGGTTCGGTGTATGTGCGTGCGTCCGTCCTTGCGAGCGAGCGTGCGTCCGTCTGAGTTTAGTTTGTCTTGGCTGTAACTTATCCATGGATCAAGGGATTCTTAAATAACTTGGCACACATGTTCAACATCATGAGACGGACTGTCATGCGCATGAACCAGGTCCCTAAGTCTAAGGTCAAGGTCACACTAAGAGGTTATAGGTCAAACGCAAGAATGACTGTCTGGAGCATTTCTTCTTTATGCATGAAAGGATTTTGATGTTATTTGGCACAAATGTTCACCACCATGAGAAGGAGTGTCATGCGCAAGAATCAGGTCCCTAGGTCTAAGGTCAAGATCACACTAAGAGGTTATAGGTCAAACTCAAGAATGACTGTCTGGAGCATTTCTTCTTTATGCATGAAAGGATTTTGATGTTATTTGGCACAAATGTTTACCACCATGAGAAGGAGTGTCATGCGCAAGAACCAGGTCCCTAGGTCTAAGGTCAAGATCACAGAGGTTAAAGGTCAAATTCAAGAATATCTTTGTCTGCAGCATTTCTTCTTCATGCATGGCTCCAGGGATTTTGATGTAACTTGACACCACCATGAGCTACCCTTGTTTTTAGAATTACTTCCCTTTGTTGTTACTATAAATAGCTTATATTGTAACTGTTTTATTACTCGCCGTAGAGAAAAATCAAGACTACTTTTATGTGGTACAACATGCATGTTACATCCAATATTTAGGTGTATTTTGACCTATCTCTATTTGGTAAGGAGTTAGTCCTTTTGACAGCTGGCAGGGTCGACATGTTGCACGTGGGCATCTAGTTTAATTTTTAGCAATTTGCTTACACTTTTGCCTCTTATGCAGATCAAAACCATGTAGTCTGATCATAACCTGCACTGTTAACTATTCAGTCAGTAAATTTTCAGTATGTGTATCATTTATTAATTGTAAGATTTAAAACAAAATGCAATTGCTAATTTTTCTTTTTAATTTGTTGTAGAAAAAAGCGTCATGTACGTACAGTGAGGAGGGAAGTTCAATAGACCAAGATATGAAAACAACAGTTGTTAACTGAAGGATTCTGTGGAGATGGCTGTATCAGTTTAGAAGATGAAGTTATTTTTTGATTCATCAAATTACATTGGTGATGAGACTTGACATCATATGCTTAATAGTAGATTTTTCAGTTTTAATGGAATAAACAAAACAGGAAAACAAAAGCATCAAATGAAAAGAATTGATAATTGATGTGAAACAATGAGACACTTGACACTTGATGTATTGACAACATGCAGTTAACATTAAAGAAGAACTTTGCTGAGTTTACTTAAATTTGGAATTCATGTACATTGATATTTTGAAGATAAGGAAAGAACAACAGTTAAATCAGCAAATTGATAGCTAACAAGAAACATTATTTGGCCAGACTGTTGAACATTCATATTGGATAAATTCCCAAGTTGCAGCTGAAGTGATAATGCTACACTAGCTGTGAATTTTTGTTTTTATGAGAGAAGTCATTGAAACTCTAGAAGAGTAGCTGATTATGAAGAATTAAGCACGCGAGATAATCTTAGTAATTTATATAATATATATACATGTGCAGTGCAACCAGCCGTTTTATTTCACGGGGCGGGCAGAAAAACGCGTTTTTTAAACGGTGGGAGCCGAAAGACGTCCCGTTTCGTAAACGGGCGAAAAACGGGCGCTGCTAGCGTTTTCCTGCCGAAAAACGGAACAAAAACGTGAGCGCCACTGTATATACACAACTAGACTTCATAATGATTCTTCCTGCAAAGTTTAATGAAAATCCAGCAAAGGGTTTTTGGGATGTGTGACCTAGTGATCCATGTATAAGAGGAGTTGTCCGGACAAACTTTTTAATAGACATACAGACGGACTGACCGACTAACAGACAAACAGACACCACTAAATCAATATTGTTTCGCTGTTAGTTGGACACATGATAAACGAAATTATTTCAGGGAAAGAAAATGTTGTTTGCAGAGCCTAAAACCTTAAATTAAGAAAACTCAAAGACATAACTGATCAAAACCACAAAACAAATACCGTTTTGAATATTCTGTGATATCTTAGCACCTTATCGTTGTATCTAAAACAGCTTTAATTTACAAAAATACTTTTTCTTGTCTTTAGTTAAATGTTCATTTCAACAGAAGTTTTGCATGTGTTCTATGATCACCCTCCATGAAAAAGTGCCAGCTTTCTCGCATAAAGAGTTCGAACGGTAGGGAGATCGAATATATGGCCCTTAGTAATTCAGTGATTTCCAGTCAACGGGACGTTTACATTCAAGCCAAGACGGCATCTTTCTATATTGGTGGATAAAGTCTTAACACCACCTTTTTACAAAGACAACAACACCACCTTATAGCAAGGGGCGAACAATGCATTTATTTACCGTGAACTGCTGCATACTGAGTATACGTACAACCATATGTATACAAACTTGTATCATACAAATATAGTTAAAATCACATTATAGATGAGTTTCAAGTGAAAACAGCCATAACTATATAGTAAGTTTACCATTTAATTTAGAATGACGGTTGTACGTCATAACTGCCATTCTGTATCCGTCATGGAATCACCAAGCCGCACAGTAAAAACACCCTCTTTTTTGGATGAAACATGTACCCGTGGCATTGTGCTAAGCTGCCTCTCTGGATAAACGGCGACGGGAAATTTACACTTTAGACCCTCTGTATGACCTCGTTAAACAACAATAAAATAAAGACGTATCTGTTACACACAGGAGAAGAACATGGTTCGTAGACATCACCAACCGTGTTTTACATTCCGACTAGTCCAATAGTTTCACTGGAATTTAAGACCCTGCCATTTGTATTTGAATAGTCGTATGAAATTTGGTGTTCACAGTAAGAAAGTTTCGCGTAGAAGTGACCACCGGTCAATCAGCCCATACATTTATGGGTAAATTTCCGCTCGATAGCGCACAAAAAACCAGTTATCGTATGTGAACCTGTGTGTCCCGGCCGTGCTATGAGAAACGTTCTCAGTTTTACGTGGTATCGCTGAGAACACGTAATTTTAACCAAGAAAGTATCTGTAGATCCCTATGGTAAAAAATAATTGCCAAAATTGCTGATCGCATACACGCGTATTAAGTAAAATCAAAGAATTAGAGTACATTGAAATTGTTTTATATGTATACATTGTCATCCGAGTTTGTAATGTTAAGGCTGCCCGAACACAAAATACGCATGATGATCATCTGTTGTCTTTTTATATCTACTTTGTAGAACACAATAACTTCATGAAACATCATAATAATTTGTCTTAGTAATATCTATTGTGTGGACAAATTAACCAGATCCTGACATTTTTGCATGAATATATCATTCAGCGATTACGCCGAATAAATCAGTTTCCGTGAGCGAATAGTGCAGTAGCGGTACCTTTAGTTGGCATGACGGAAGCTATTGCCTCCGTGCAATAGTGTTACATGTAGTAAGGAAAAGGTCTGGTGTTTATAGAACTGTGAGGGGATTTGTGAACCGAGCGAGAGTAGCTTTTCATTTTGGTTTTTCAATCGTAAACTGTATTTGAAACAAGATATTTCTAGGAAAATAAATGAATGATAAAAGAGAATTTGCTAAAACATTTCCGCAAATTGAAATATTAAAATGTGCTACTCTCTATGTCGCTGTAAATATAATTGCCAATTTATGTAAATTGATAAGTCAAAACAATATAACTCGTAACATGGATTCAGACGGTAAAGAGACGGATCTGTGAAGGGGAAAGTAAGATATTTACTTTTTATGCCCCACTTGGAGGAGGAGTCTTGTTCAATTTATGGGCCTTTCACTTAGTCCATCATGGCATTCTACATGGCAACTACTCCTTAAGTTTCGTGCTTGAAATGTTTGAAATGGGTCCCTACATGAATTTTGACCTTCGAAGACTATAAACAAACTTATAGTCTCTTATTTGACATACCAGCTTGTTAAGAATAGGCAGTTGAAGTTTTCTACAGTGAATATTTGTTTACAGATGTTTTGCTTCCAGTGCATCACTTTCTTTGACATAGGGCGTACTCTGTATAAAGCAGAGTTAATGCAGTGAAATTGAAGCAATGTCTGTTAAAAATATTGAAAAACTCAAACTGAAAGTGAAAGTAGACCTGCCGAAGACAAAAATTGATAGCATTTTGCACTGAATTATTATTTTAGTTTTTGATAACTCCCAGTACCTAGATAAGTATATTGCACGCTTGATACTAATAGATTTTTAGAAATGATATTCTAAATACAGAAGTTTGCTGTTTTCTACACCCTAAGTACTCAAAGTCTTTGCTTCCTTTTCTTTCTTTAGAAATAGCTGTTCACCTAAAAATATTCATTTACATAATAACACTATTATTATGTAATATTACCATCTGTCCATAAGTTTGACATCAACTATATTAACTAAGAAACACTGTATTCTGGTCAACTGCTATTGACTGACTTGTATTTTCAAGTTTGTGAATAATTATTTTATTGTTGGACGGATTTAAGAATCATCGTAAATATTTGATAAAGATGATATGATTATCACATATGGTTTCTATAGATATCAAATCAATATAAACAAATAAAGTTTAACTATTAATTTTGGATCTTACAGCAGTCAGGTTTTTAATTTTAAAGCATGCTCCTTTTTCAAGTTATTAACAGCTTTAAAATGCATCAGCACACCTATAAGTTTTCATATTATGATGGTTTATACAATAATGACATAGAAAATCATACTCTGTAACTCGTGAAATCAGAAAGTAATCAGAAATTAATCATGATTACATGCCTTTTGAGCCCTGTGATTACTGATTACAGCTGATTATATGGAATCACGTAATCGATTACAGCTGATTACAACTACAATTAACGATTACCACATCTCTGCTCTGGGTATAATCTGACTTACTTATCTCCGGTATAAATAAACTACCAGACATAATATTTCAATGCACATCAAGCCTATAGATTTTTAAAAACTTTTTCACGATAAATAGAATAGTTATTGAAATAATACATTATAATATAGCATCGCCACCAGGCTAGATGATAGGATATTTTCATTATTCAAGCAGAATATTTTCTGGCCCATATCTACTGACAGGGCTTGATCATCTAGCCTGGTGAAATCCGGCAGGCAAACGAAATTCAATACCCTTGTTCACTCGAAACAACCGCTAACTGCCAATTAATTGACAAGGGAGAAATTTGCCTAGAGGGTCAGAAATAAACATTGAGTAACAAAATCTTAATCACCAGTTCCAGGTACAGATGGAAAATCATTTTCATTGGATTTTTGTATATCAAGAGTTGATTTCTGCAGGACTTATATTTATTGAATTAGCAGTAAAATCTATGATTTCTGTGTTTATTTAGATGCAAATTATAAGAAAAACAACAATATAATGTTATGCTATTCTGAAATGTTTTGATATTACTTAGATCTGTTACTATATAATTTTTAAAACAGAAAACAGTATAATTCGTAACAACTGAATATATGGAACTACTTGTTTCTATGTAAAGCGTTTGGCCGTAAGGAATCTATACTCTGTAAACATTGATAAATCAATCGATCCAAAAATGGAATGAGCAAAAGAATGCATACACATGTATTAAGCTACATGCCTATGGCGCCCAGTTTACTAAAAAAATATTATAATGCCTACGTTCATATAGATATACGTACTGTACGACCCATTTGAATCCAAATAAGGATAGCAATCAGATGCTTCATGTTCATATTAAGCATAATTGCAGTATCTAATGACCCACTACCAAAACTTGCAAACTGTGTTAAAACAGACTTAATTTTGAAGAGTATATATAGTTACTATCGTCTCACATTCTCGCCGCATTCTTGAAAAATACAATGGAAACTGAAGAGTCTTTCATAGTGCACTTAGACTGAAACCTATGCATGGTTAGAATAGGTAAATAAGATAATTTGCAAGTTTTGATAGAAGATAACTATCTGTGAATTGGTACTTCACCATTTATTAAAATTCTTTAGACAGAGTTCCAGTTATATTAAACAATAGTGCTTAATCTTCCCCAATTAAGAACAATCGTGTCATGTACTTAAATTGTATACTCAGCTTGTTTTCGGCTCTCATTCCACTTCAAATTTGGTAAGATTTGGTAAAGAATAACTTAATGAATAAATGAACTATTAAAATTTACAAGTGATGCTTAATTTGTGGTTCAGTTTGCACTTTAAAATAATGACATTGTAATTAATGACAAACAAGAGGGCATTCACGGCCCTATATCGCTCGCCTGAGTACCATTGCTCATCACATCAAGGTTACTAAGTCGAACACCACGCAAACATGCAGATATAAACTCATACATTGCTGTGTTTCCAAGTTTCTAAATAATGACTAAATTTTAAATGAACAGTGGTTTAACCCATTCTTTATTGTACCTTCCTTTGATTATTTCATTTTTTTCACAACATTAGCCTGTATTAGTGTTGCCATGATTTTGTTGACTGACTTACATAAGGATTGCATACACTCCGATCTTAACTCAAATAAAACAGGTTATTGCACAGTGGAATAATGGATTATTCCTTAGTTTAGTTTATACTAATTTATTTTAGCTCGATTGTGAAGAAAGCTTGAAGCTTATCGAGTCACTCTGGAGTCCGCTTCCTGGAAAAAAAAACAGTATTGGTTTTATATGAAGAAGTACGGCCGTTATTTCTTGGCAATTTCAAAAAACATCATTAGATTTGAGCCCTAACACGAGAAAACCTGTATCAACATAAAATATTAGGCAGCAGTGAATTGGTAAAGAAGATGAGCAACCTTTTTATGGTATTATTCTGAAAATTTGAATAATGCAATCCTGATAACTCTGAACTGTTAAGCCCAGGGAACACCGCCTCATATCCCATAAGTTTCAATTTGGCCACAAGTTAAACGTTTCTTTCGTTATTCCGTCAGCTCCATGTCCCCAATCATCTGCGCAGCCTTAGATTACAGTGCCTACATGAAAATCCCCGAATGGTGATGAGTTAAGCTTTGTGTCATCTAGTATCAACAGTGTATCTGATTACACGACTTTGTTTATATCCCTGCAACCCCAGTTAGCCCCCTGTCTCACTAATCAACACAGCCTCAGGTTGCTTTGCCTCTACATGTGTCCCCGCTGAGAAGGTGCTTGTTTTCACGGGCTTTGTTGATACTGGTGTTGAGGATACACCTCAGGGAGCGGTGTTACCTGCAGTGTCCATCTTGATACAACGGAATATGGAGCTTAGTACACGGACCTGCGGCAAAACCTGGGGACACGCCGCAAATAGGCTTCAGGGATACTAGGGAAGAAAAGGCTAATTTCACGTGGCTGCGGGTAACAAGGATTACGGAGTAACCAGGGTGCGTGTCCGGGTAAGCTTGGGGATAATGGGCTCAGTTCACCGGGTAACTAAACACGGATTTACCAGGACGCACAAGGATACCAGGCAGGGGCACGGAGCTTATTTTGCAACCACTTAAACTTGGGGAAACGGGGCTCAGTTCTCCAGACTGAGGGAAAACTACAAATGTAAGGGTCACGGGGTAAACAGAGACTGTGTGGATATCAAGTGCCACGGTGCCAATTTCACTGACCTGCAGAGCTAAACAAGGATGAGGGGCTTACTTCCTGTCCGTGTCTAGACTGTATCTTTGTCATTCATTGGGTATTTTGAGATTCCTAATGGCAACATTTAATGAATTTTCTGTAAGGACTTAAAACTTTATTACATTCGGTGTGCTATTCTGTGTAAGCTTGGTACATTTGTAAATGGCTTGAACCCTAAAATTTGCAGTAAGATTTTGTTTTCTTTGATAATTATCTACTGCTATTTCTGGCAAAATTCGTTTTCACATTTATTCTTTTTTATCTCAATTCATTTTTTGATTTGAAATTAATTGTTTTCAGGATCTCATTTTATAATCAAAAATCATTTTATTAATCAGTTATAATCACTTTTTATTCACACAAAACTTACATCTGTTAAAAAATATTGAAACGATTTAGAATCTTCATTCATATATTTCAGGAAAATACAGAAAGGACAAATAACCCCAGAGTTTATTTCTCAGTATCATTTGATCTTAGATAATAAAATGAGATATGGAACATTTGCACTGACCACAAACTGTTTCTCTCTGCCAGGTAATTATTGCTTGACCTCAGGAAAAGGTGATTCCCAGAATTTAGGGAAAATGAAATCCGCTTTTCACCAGTCCTTACATTTTTGGTAGCAAAGGGAGCTAATTGAGTAATAAATAGTAAATGTAAGGACTGAATTCCAGTCTAATTATAATAGTATCGGCCCTATTTATTTACGGGGATCCATCGGAGGGCGGGGGGTGGGTGGAGGAGGGGGCTGAGTATTGTCAGAAAATTGCTGAGAAGACTGTTTGAAATAGGCAAGGATTTGAAAGTACCCCTGTACCAATACAATGCAATACAAACAAATTACTGACCACGACCAGAACTTAATTAGAACTTATAAATTGACAATTTATTTACAGTGGTGCTCACGTGTAATAACTTTGCAAAATTTTCGTGTATCGTGCGTGTATCGTGCATTCCGTTTGCATTCATCGTGCGTTTATCGTTCGTGCATTTATCGTGCATCATTCAAATCGTGTAACGCATCGTTCGTTCCGTGTGATGAACGTTGCACGATAGGAATTATATAAAAGTGGTCCGAGATAGTGCGGACGGCTAATCGTGTAGAACGTTTGCACGTTAGCCTAGACCTAAACGCGTATTATTCATATTATTGTTCAAAGATCGGATTAAATTGATGAAATAGAAAAAATCATTATTTCAATTATCTAAACTATCTTTCTGTTACATTTTTTTCTTTTTCTCACGAGATATTTGTTGGAAGAAGAGATGTTGACTTCCGGTAAAACCGAATGTAGACGTTCTGCATATCGTGCAAGATTTACACCAGGTGTTATTCTACCGACGCAAAGGATATGGGAATTCACTTATTTGTAAATTGCTTCTGTGTAGACATTCGGTAAAGTGCTCACTGTAACTTAAAAATTATGGCAGTGGCTAGGTAGCGGTTATACACCGAATCGGACTTTTCTTCCGATGATTCTTTACAACATTTAATTATAAATGTAATTAATATGTGTGTCGCTATTCAACTACTCATCAATTATTCTTATAATATGTTTGGTTCTACTGTAAATTATCGATAATTTTGGATTTTAAGTGTGTTCGATTCAGCTCTTACATTTTAATTAGACATCTATTATTAATATTGTTGTTAAGCAAACGAAAATGTCCGAGTTTATCGAATAATCGTTTTTCGTTTCGTTCATCGGGAATCGTGTATCATTCTTATCGCTCATCATTCATGATTCATTCATCGGTTATCGTGCGTTTATCGTGCGTTCCGTTTGTGTGTTTCGTGCGTGTATCGTTCGTTCCGTGTGCAAAGTTATACGTAAGCACCACTGTATCAAGTAAATACTTATTCAATATAACCAATAGCGAAACTCTTGTTCGTAACTAGAATTCAACATGTACTTTTTACTTAAATATATCAAAGATTTTAAATACTTCAACAATCAATATGATATAGATCATTTCACACTAAAGTTTAACAATAAAGGGATGTAACTATGACAGACAGCTACAAAATAGACCTTTGTGTAAAGATCTGCCGTTAGGTGTCTCTGGTGACCGGGTTCCCGCCAAATTTTCTCGTTTTTGTTCTCTATGTTAGCGTACCACATTTCAAACACGGCTGATAATTTAACTGTGCTATGTGCTGATAACAACTATAAACATGCGCCATGGGAAAGTAGTGCAAGACAGACCAGATCAATCTTCTTTTTGAATGCGCATACGATAAGAACATATAACAAATAAAAACAGTACAAACAACTTCAAATGACTGCAGAAAGGTCCATAGCATACGGGCTCCATTACACATTCTTTTCATGGACTCTGTTTTAGGAGTTACTGCACTGTTAGATTATTGCGGAAGATAAATATATGCAATCACGGAAAAGTGCGGATATTTACGGATCGTACGGAGCTCGATATGAGTTTGTAGTTTGATTTTTCAACTTTCTGATGTTATTTCATTGACATTTTTTTTATCTACGAACGATCACATATATATTTACATAAAAAGGATATAATTTACCTACATTACGACATATGGAACTTAAATTTTTCCAATAATCGATGTATCGATATTTTTTCCACATTAAAGCTGCTCGCTCTCAGTTACCGTTGAACAAATATTTTTTTTAAGCTTCGCATACTTATTATATAAAAATTTAATATAAAACTAAATGCTAGAATCAAAATATAAGCAAAAATCTAGGTAGGAATTTGCAGAAATCGATTGAAAATGTCGGTTACACGGCACCGCTACACTATATGTTTATATTGGAATTTCAAAAGCGTTTGCAAAGCTTTTGAATTTGGTAGCGTATTATTTGAAATGTAGAGATATACGTGACAGGAATTTATACTGAAGCCTTTTTGTATGACTATATTTTCTAAGATACGTTATTTACGTACAGTTTCAAGAACCAAATCTGAGAGCGAGCAGCTTTAAACAAAGAAGGATGAAATCGGTTAACCCTCATAACTTTTTAACGGTTTTATAAATCGTAATTGCAATTATCACAAAAGATGGCAAATTCTCCTAAATGGTGATATAAATTTCAGACAAATTAATTTAGTATTTCACTTAACCATTTTGGTTTAAAACCTACAACCCTGTTTTCCTAATGAAATGCTAAGCCTTATGGGAGTCTTAAATTGCTTCATAGTTTTCAGTGATTTGTTGCAACATTTCGTCTTATATAGAGAAAATCATTTAAAGGATCGTTTATGCAATTGTTGCATCGGCAAGTGAAATATAAGGAATAAAATTGTGCAAACATTTTATTACATAGATTCCGATATATCATACGGAAATCATATTTAAGGTAGGCTGTTAAGAATTGATTAATTAAGGGGCCGTCATTAGAGATTTTTAAATCTTATGTTTCAATAAAAGAAATGGTAGAACTGCCACTGCAGTTTTTTTTTTTTTTTTTGCTTATCGTGTAGTTTGAGATTTTTTTCAACTGTCACAGTTTAATGTATATTTTAAACTAGTTTCTTTGGAGGTGTATTTGTATTTTGTAGGGCTGACTATTGCAGCCACATTTACTATCACGATAGTTATCGATAGTTAAAAGTACTATCACGATAGACTATCAATAGTTGGCTTTACTATCGCGATACTATCACGATAGCTTCGATAGTTTAAAAACTATACATTTTTACTAAGTTGATTCAATTTGTTTGTATCAATACCTGTAATAAACAGACAAAATATGAAATTGTTACGTTTTTTACTTTAATGGACAAACTTTGGCAATGCCTTCACAATAAACAAAAGATAAATTGCAATACCCTATGCTTCAATGACTTACAAATAATTTGAAATAAAAGAATGTGCTTAACAATTAACTTATATGTTAAGATACTACAAAACTGAAACAGAGAAAGAAATAGCGCATTCAAATATGAAATTAAAACTATCGAGAAAAGTCGATAGCTATCCAGACTATCGGCGATATTATCGATAGTGTGAAATTGCTATCGACTATTGACTATCGGGACTGATACAATCGCGATAAGTCGATAGTATCGACTATCGTTACACTCCTAGTATTTTGACATCTTTAAGGTCGAAAGGGGGGAAGTGTCACCTGTAGGTGTTTTTAAAAGGTTTGGCTTCTATCAAATGTACCCTCCACTTGTTAAAAAAGTGTGAATATTGTTGTTAATTGAACTAAGTGTGACACAATAGTCCCACACCTTTTCTGGTTATTAAAAACGTGATACTTTTCTAGAATTTTATTCTTTCGTGATAAAATATTTGCATGTTTTGCTTGAATTTTGAGATAAATTCAGCCCAAAATCATCTTTAAATTCAGCGAGTGTCGAAAATATTTCTTCTTAAATTTTATGTTCCATAATATTTAAGTATACCCGGATTTCTAGATTGCTTTTTTTCAATTTGACACAATCACCCTTTGCTTTTCTATTCTAAAATATACATAGAACCTATCATCATCAGTGTTACCACACTGTTTTTATGAAGCAATAAATTGGTTTAATAATAAAATTAATTTGTATTGGACTTTCATTTCATCTTTTTTCTAGACTTACTAAAAGGTGTCAAACTTTATCATACTATTTATGTAACTTAATGAAACGTAATGTTAAATTTTGTTGTTAAGGTGGAGGCATACTATAACTTTTTTCTCTAGCCAACCTTAGTGCTTGGTACAAACTGAAACTTGACGATATTTCTGATCCAGATCTATATTTTATTTGACGTTATTAATGTACATAACGTTACCATGACGTCGCAAACATGACTATGTCGCGCCATTTTTACTTCTGTTGTACGGAGACAAATTTTGTCTTATAGTCTTACTGTTCTGAGATCATTTGTTGACATAAAGCAATAAAATTGTCATCAAAATAAATATCAAAATTGCCTACACGCACTGTAAAAGCTAGTAACATATGACGCGTTTCAAGGGCGTTAATTTTTTAAACGGTGGTGTTCTCATGGTGTGCAATTTTGAAACACAATGTGTTCGTTTGGTATACTGAAACGGGAGTGTGCGGTATTGAAACGGCTTGCGTTTAATATGAAACGCTAGTGTTTGCCTAGCGTTTATATTATGTTTCCGCTATGTTAGCGTTAAATGACTTTTAAACGTGATAATCCAGCTGTAAGATTTAGTTAAAGATATCTCCATCGGAGATTCGAACCCGAAGCCTCGAAGTAATCGGAGCTGTTTCATGTTGTAACACGGGTGTTTTCAAGGCGAACGATTTGGAACACTAAAAGCGTGTCAATCGAAAACACCTATTAATCTCTAAATCCTGAATTGTTAATTGTTTTCATAAAATTGTTATAATGCACTAACTCAACAATGTTTTGATGTTGTATTGTTGTCCTATTTAATTAATTAAAGAAAATGGTTGGTTTGCTTTAAAGAAAAAAAAAGACCAAACATATTATTGGTGAAATAATCTCTTTCACATGAGATTTTTGGCGGTAAAACCGAACGTGAAAACAAAACAATTTTTATTTTTTTGTCCCAAATATTGAAGAAAACAGTTGCAAGAGATTGAATAAATCATAATTTAAAGTTCGAATCCACCGATAAAGGGAAAACATATTGTACCGGGGAACTCTGCATGTTTAGTTGAAAATAGCAGTTCCCCACCCACCGTTTTGCCAGTGGATTGCGAGCTTTGGTCGAGTTTAAAAAAACGTGGAAATTTAGAAGGAAGAGCCAAACATCACACACATGAAGGCGTTGATGAAGGCCACGTCCCCCACAAGAGACCGTGGATACAGCCACTGCCTGCAAAGTGGTCAGCCGATCTTGGAAAAGTTACCATGCTTAGACAAGAGTCCAATCTATGTAAGTACGATAATGAATAATAATTTGACTTTTATCCCAAACGGTATTTATTTATTGAAGAATTGAATCTTATTTTTCTGCGGTTCATTGATGAACTGTCGGAATGTAATCGCCTAATTTGCATAAACAGGTGAATATATTCGGGAAAGGTGAATCCTCTGCTTTCATTGCTCGCTGGTCTCTATACATCTTTAGTTTTAAATGTAAAACATCCATGAATGAAATTAGCTTATAATGATAGCATTGAATTTCGAAAACTTTTACGAAGTCAAGAGTTCTGTTTTGTAAGGGTGTAACGATACGCTCACCTTGCGATTCGATACGTAATGCGGTACAAAGTGTACGAAAAAATATGTATCGCGATACGTAGTTTAAGATGAAAAAAACAGTATAAATCATTCAAACTTTATAACAACTCTACTCTTGAAGGCACATCATATTTTGGCTCGAGAACTTTGATCATATTCTTAAATCCTGGGGTTTCAACTACACTAAATGGCCGCATGTCAGCTGCTATTAATGACCTACGGCCTTCATTATTGCAAGTGCCCGTGAAGACGAAAAGGGCAACTTCTTTGCGTTACATTCTGGAGTCGTAATTGTCCTGTTGCACAAGTTGTTGAGGAGATTGCCTTTTCTTTTTTGTTCGGACGAGTAAAGTCAGATTTCTCAAAAATGTTGGGATAATGCTGTTTTATGTTCTTTGCCATATTGGAAGTGTTGCCAGATTTATATGACACATCAACAAAACAATGTCGGCAAGTTGTTAAATCTTTAATTGTTGTTGTAACGCCGTTCTTTTTTACGGTCTTGAATCCAAAATGATTGCATATTTTTTATTTGTACGACGCCGGTAGCGATTTCAATTCAGCTGACATCATATTTGTTGATTTTTACTTCCCTTGAATTAGAAAATGGGAATACGCCGTGCTGTACCGTACAAGCAATGCGTCGTATTTTAAACCGTACCGGGTCCCAATTAATTCATCAACAGTATATCGTTACACCTTTACTGTTTTGTTTGGAATAAATCCAAACTTACGTTAAAGAGTGAGTTTTCACCTTTTAGTCTTTTACCGAATGAAGGAATGAATGCGATCTAATAATTAGATTGGTGAACTGGTCAGTATGACGTCACTGCGAAGCCGAGAATGTGTTCACTTTCTGATAGTTTATACACCAATAAACTTCTAGAATAGATTTATTTTGACAATCGGTGTGTAAAATAAATCAATAACACGCTCTCATACAATAACAGTACATTCTGTAACAGCATTGTGACGTTGTGTCTAGTTGAGATTGATTTTGTTTACAGACGAAGACCATAGATTCGATGGACAGGGCTAACTTGCATTTTGTCGGTCAAAAGCTATACATAGCTTGTGATACATGTTTAATCCTTTTCTGAAAATAAATTAATATTGTATTGTATTGCATGGCCATCTTTCTTTTGGGCCTGGCGCTGACAAGCTGTAGAAATGTGGAGCCGCAGTGGTAGCGCATTCGCCTAAGGATCGAAGGACCCCGGGTTTGATCCCTACCATCACCATTTCGATAGTGTCCTTAGGCAAGACACAAATAATTCCACATTGCCTCTCTCTATTCGAGGCTGATTCCATCTGGAATGAGTCTCGAGAGCGATTTATATAAGTTTTAAGAACTTGTTTCGCAATTGAGAATACATGAATTAGAACATTTTTATTAAAACTAAATGAAAGAAATTCCACTCGTTATAAAATTATGCACAGCTCTCCTTCGCCTTTCAGGATTAAAAGGATTTGGCAGTGCTGAAAGCCTTGAAATCGGAAACAATCTATAGACAAGTACAGGTCTGAAGAAAAAGTATATTGTTCAGATAGATAATGTATGTTATACTTGGACATGTTGGATAAGCAGCATATTTGCAAATTAGAGGGTGCCCAATAGTCCAAAATATTAATTTTGTCCTATTAAGTATTCAGTATGCCCACAAAGCATCCTTACCTAGAACAGCCACAATGCTAAATAATCAATTTCGACCAGTGTAGATGAAGATCAGACTGCCTACATAAGGGTCTATCTTAAATAATTTCTTAATTATCTTCCCTTTAATTATTAACAAATACCAGGAAAATATCTTGGAAATTATTGAATATTTTCAATTTAACATTGGCACAGTTATAGGAATCCTTGTTCATTTACTGAATAGTTTTTTCTTGCCAAGCATTCTTATAGGCGAGAAGGTTTCTGAAGGATAACTCTTGTTATTTATTGACATATAGTTTAGTTTGAAGGTGAGAAGGTGGAATGACTTCTTTCTTCAGCCCACAAGTCCGCACCAAAGTTTTGCCATCACCAAGGAGGAGAAGATAGTTAACATGGCTATTGTCATGATTGTGTGCGACATTGTGTACATTTTCCCGGATACTGCAGAAACAATAGAGGCCATGCTGGTTCTGCTGGGGATGTATTACCTCAGAGACTTGGACTTGCTCTATTGGCAGCAGACGGTTTTTCAACAACAATATGAGGGACACAAGACATGTATGGTTTCATATAGTTTCTGAAACTGATGACTGCAGAGATTAAAAAATGAGGTTTATCAATATTGACTCACAAATGATTATGGGATAGACGGAATGTAAAATTTAAGACTACAGATTTTAAACTGAAGGAAATTTATTCTGTTAAATATATGAGAAATGTGATTTCTCTGTCCATTTGATGCCATTTTCATCCAATAACTTAATATGTATAAATAATAGCTGAAAGAAATCTTGCTGACATATTTCGAACTGTTAACGGTGAGATTAGAATATAGGCATGGAGATGTGCAAATCCTATACTGCAAGCTTGATTAGATTTATTTCTTATTACAGATAATTTGTTATTAACTCTTAAACTTGTACTTTCTTTAAAATTACATAAATGTATAAATAAATGGGTTTTGTATCACTCAGGTAATCCCCGGGGGAGGGGGGATATAAATTCACTGAATTTGCTTGTCTCTCTTTTTTATCTCGACTTTTCGAAGAAAGGGGAGCTATCCTACTCGCCTCGGCGTTGGTGTTAGTCTTTGGTTAAGTTTTTCATAACACCCCACTTTATTTCAAAACCATTATAGGCAATGCTTTGCAAATTACAATAATTGTTAACCATCATAACCTGCATCAACAAACAAGAGTAGATAACTGTCAGGGTTTTTGTCAGAATTATGGCCCTTTTGTACTTAGAAAGTGCATTGAACTCTGTTAAGTTTTTCGTACCATCCCACTTTATTTCAAAACAATTACAGATATTGCTTTGAAACTTCTTATACTTGTTTACTGTCATTCTTTCCATCCACAGACAAGAGTACATAACTCTGAAGGGTTTTGTCAGATTACTTTTGTGACTTAGAAAATACAATGAATATTGGTAAAATCCACTTATTGAATTAAACCTTTGAGATATTGCTGCGAAACTTTGAATACTTGTTTGCATCATTACCCCCATCTGTAGGCAAGAGAAGGTAACTCTGTCAATAAACATTTGAAAATTAAGGCTCTTTATTGACTTAGAATCTCGGTTAAGCTTGTCGTACCAGTCCACTTTTTGACTGAACTGTTTGAGATTTAGTTGGAATACATGTTTACCATCATGATCCCAAATTGAAGACAGGAGAATGTAACTCTGTCAAGGATTTCATTTTGATTATAGCCCATTAACCGACTTAGAAACTCGGTTAATATTCATTATTGTCCACTAGTTGACTTAATCATGTGAGATATTGCTTTGAAAATTAGAAAACTGATGTACCTTCATGACACCTATCTGTAAGCAAGAGAAGATAGCTCTGTGAAAATGTTTTTTCATTTGTACATTGAAATTCCTAGTTAAAATCTTGTGTGCAACTGGCACTGTATATCATTAATCACTTTTAAGTATTAATTTAAAACTTTGCTGCAGTATTCAGGGATATCAAACAATTCAGTTTGACGACTCTTTGTCTTAATATCTTGCTACTTGTGGCCCTTGTTTTTACAGATACTTGTTTTGCCTTTTACTGCCAAAGTTTTGTTTTATTGGCAAGCACTGAAAAAGTTGAGCGCGCTGTCCTACTGACAGCTCTTGTTATTATGCCTGCCTGTCTGGAACATACTTTGAGTACTATTCAAGGGATGTAGTTGATATTTCACACAATGATAGAGGGCATAAAGAGGAGGTGCAGTGTGCAAGAACCATAACTATACTTTCTAAATTAGTTGAATTGTCTCCTTTTATTAGAATTTCTTGTCTGCGGCATAATTCGAAAACTCTTGAGGGGAAATTTTTTCTACTTTAAATATAACTCCCTTTGCCCCAGGGTGGGGGTGAGGGGTTGAAATATCTCGGAGCATCCATCGTTTCCAATGATTTCCTTTTTTGTTTGTTTTTATAGTAAAGCATATATAAATGTAATTGTTCTTTGTTTTGTTCAATTTGTATTAATAAGATGCTAGTATGTCTATGATAACAATTGCAAAACGCTATACACTTATAGTTTGCGATTCGAGTAGAGAATTGCAAACTTCAGACAAGTTCCCAGTTCTCAGTTCGCGATTACAAACTGCCAACTGCGAACAACAGACTAGTTGCCAGTTCGTGTGCCAGTTCGCGATTCCATAGTTCTCAGTTCGCGGTTGAATGAAGACTAGGTGCCAGTTCGCAGTTCGCGTTTTTCCAGTTCTCAATTCGCAGTTCGCCATTTGACTAGTTCATAGCTTGTGGTTTAAATTGCTGATTGCAAACCAGTCACCAGTTTACTATTAGAATAGCGACTTTTTTGCGATAAGAATTGCGAACTGCAAACTAAAAACTAGTCGCTAGTTTGTAGTTCACCGTGTAAATATTATTCTTTTCAATGAAAACAAAATTTTAAATCGATCTCAATTTTACTTATTTATACTGCAAAAATAGTTAAGTGCTTCCGAAAACATATGTTCACCTGCAATATACTGTGAACTCATAAGGCACGACTTACAGGCACTCGTTTTTCCATATAATACACTGTACATTGGCGTTTCCATTTTTACAATAGTTGTTGCACATTCTGGTAAGAATGAACGTTTTCAAAGTAGCCTCATCCGAAATAAAAACAAATAAAGAGGAAAGATATTAACCAAGTACATGCAAACGTTCTGCATGTATTACGACATTTGGAAATTTTTACAAAACAATATGAATAACGTGTTCCTGTTTACGATGCAAATGCAACTGAAGTATACATCCAATCTTACTGATATTCCCTATAAAATAGTGTATTATTTACGCTCATCTTCTCATCGCTCATCCAATCTTACTAATATTCCCTATAAAACAGTGTATTATTTAGGTTATCTTCTAGACAAAATCTTCTAATCACACAAAACAAGCTTTGCTAACGACAGTACACGGCTGCGCAAAAGGCAAAAGTAATCATTATATATAGTATTCTGTTATGTTGTTTTTTTTTCTTGTGGGGGGTTGAAGGGGGGTGGGGGGGATTAAGGGAGGGTGCATACAAATGTTGCTTGAATTACAATTACAATGTTTAGTTCTGAAATCTTATGGAACTAAAAAACTAATAAAATCATTTAATTCTTAAGAGTTCGCTCTTAATAGAACGCACTTTAGCTCCGCAAAACACGACTCTGGCTATGCAAAAGGTCAAATGAGGTTAAACACTAAGTAAGTTAGGGTTTCTTAATTGTTAAAATTTTACTTAATATACATATACTTAAAGGGGTTTTCTCTACAGCGAGGACATTATTTTCTAAAATGTTAAAAAATAAGCTAAATGTATTGTAGTGTAAGCTTTTTAAAAAAGAATAACATATATCGCGAAATGTCGCATTTATGCAGACTGTGCACTATGGCGGCATTACATAACTGATCACCATCCCCACAAAAATTATGAAACAAACATTTATGGAGTTTTACAGAAAAACAACACGTATGAATCTGCTATGCTGGAAGGTTTAACTGAAACTTTCAGGTTTGATAGCAAACATTTCAATTATTTGAATAAAAGTTGTTTTATGGTAATTTTAATTGATTCCAGATTTAGGATGTGTCTCTTCATCTAAGTAACATATCAAAGAATTAAAAAGAAGTTTAATTTCAAAATTACATGTATTTCCAGAAAAGACACGGTATGTGCAAGCTTATGAAGCTGTTCAACACCAGAAAAACAGTGAAAGAAAAAAAATAAAACAAGCTTGCGAGCTATACACCGTTAAGCGCTGAAACAAAGAGAAACGTATATGACTAGTCTCTAATTTATTCAGTTTTATTCATATATGGGGATCTGTTGATTTCGGGTTGTTTTCTAACGTCGCGTATGATGTGACTTTGACATAGAGTTTATACATTGTTCGGTTCTTATAATAGAGTTATATTCCGTTTCCGTTCTACCCTCTCCTTCAAATGATAAATACATGACTATCTTTATCGTTTTTTACAAAATTTGAGGCTTAGTTTTCTACGTTAATATGTTGATTGTTTGTTTGTAGTTTTTTTTTTTTTTTTTTTAAAGGGGGGGGGGGGGTTTAGGTTCAAAAGTAAAGGGAGGCACTCCCTACAACTAACTGATCACGTCATCCAAACATAAATAATGCGCTATTAGAACACAAAACGATAAACAAACAAAATTTATATTGAAAAATGTCCCATTTTAGCGCAAATAATAAAATAATTGAATGGTGACCGTCTGTAATAAATCGCTGTCCATATACTAATTGTACAGCAATTTTACATAGATTATAATATATAGTCTCGATTTAATGATAGATTGGAACATATAAAAGAATACTTATCTTGTGGTTCTCTTTCTTTCTGCTTTTGTTTTTTTCTCGCTCTTTAAGGTTGACAAACCAGATGTAACTCGGCCTTTTTTACCCTTTGATGTCTTATACGCCACTAGCAAGGCCGTCCTTTTCGTACTCAAGGACAGACGTTGACTTGTTGGCTAACTTTATCCGCCCAATATGCCTGATGCGTAGATTTTGTTCTTGTTGTTAGCTTAGCATACAGTTCATACGTTTTGAAATTTCTGTTGATATTTCACAGATGATATACACTAAGTGTTGGTTACGATTTAACAGTCACTGACACACAGGCACACGAAAAGAGCTATGCCGCTACTGGTTTGCAAACATCCTTTTAAAAATTCAATGAACTTAATGTTGAAATAGTTTTAAAAGTAAGTTTCAATGTCCTCGAATGAAATATTTATAAAAAATGTCCGTAGTCTCATTTTATACAATGTAACTAGACGGCTTGACGATTCACCCTCGAATGGCTATCAAAATACATGTAATACACTGAAAAACGTGCAAAATTACCACCAAAACTACCAACCGCTACACCTAGAACACGGTGTATGCTCCCGACAGTAAATTGATTATGTATAATGTGGGAAAATATAGTAAATATCAAATAATTAGACTACATACATTATGTGCCCACCTATGTTATTATTCAGAATCAAGCGTGTTCTCGAACAAACCAGCAGAAAGGGTAAACAGAGGAGTTGTTTGAAAGAAATGGTAAAGCAGGGTAAAGCAGAAGTACGAGATAAATTAATATACATATACATCTGAAGAAAGTTAAGGATACCACAAACAAATGAGTAATAAAAAAGAACTGTTTGTAGTCTGAGTAAACTGTTCGTTTGCATAATTTGGCTATAGTCACGGTCACATAATGTACAGTTTCTACGCACATTTTTTGCAGAACCTATATTTTTATGAACGACTCTCTCAATCGGAATCGAAATTAATACATGTCTTTTTAGCCTAGAGGTAAACACCCCGATCGGATCAGAAAGTCTCATGTTATCCAATAGTTGTACATCTAACACTTTGGCTTGCTGTTAATGTTCCTACGGAATCTTGCGGTTTGTGTTTGACTATTGCTATTGTATTTTCAGCTGTTTCTCAGACACTTCAGTTTGACAGTCCACCAAGTCAGGATCAAGACCTAGTAGAGAATGCAGCACCTTCAGATGTAGTACAGGGTGTTCCTTTCCTCAACCATCGTTCACATGATACTATGCTGAGGTATATTTTCTTTTGGAATCTCAATCTTCAAATTTACTGTCTCATCTAGTACTTTTCAAAACGGTACACAGATTTTATACTTTTTGAAACTTGCAATTGGAATTGAGATGGAAACAGTTGAGATTTTAACACAATCCACGTTTTTTAAAGGGATTTCATACTTCAATTTTCAAACATACAGCGGGAGAAAATATTAAAGGGAAGTGCATTGTCCAGGAACAAAACTCTACATTACCTTATTTTTAGATTACCCCCTTTGTTACATTTTCTTATTATGCCTTCTTTTTTAATTACAAAGATGTATTTCATTTCTTTGAAACTACAAAAGTTTTAAAGGGAATTACTTGAAACTCAATATATTGATAGAGCACAATGCGACGAAGTTCAGTATAAATAACCAAAATTATACCTTGCCTATTTTTTTCATTATATCATTTTATTACATTTTCTTGTCTAGAGCATAACTCCAAAAGTATGAAAGGGATTTACTTGAAAATCTTGCAAAGACGGAGTACAACGAGAGGAAGTGCAGTGTACAAGGACAGCGACTATACCTTGCCTATCTCTTGAAATATCTTCCTTTGTTATATTTTCTTACCAGAGCATAGCTTTTAAGGTGTTGAGGGAAATCCGTTCTAATAGACCCTTCTGTATTTTCCTACATACAGCGATAGAGAACATTAAAAGCAAGTACAGTGCCCAAGAACAATACCCTCTATTACCTTATTTGTGAATTATCTCCCTTTATTTATTTTTTCTTCTGTCAGATCGCCTTGCTCAATATGCATTAAACACATTTTGAATATGGGTAATTTTGGCAGCGAATAGTATTGCTATGCACAAGAACAATATTCAAGCATCACCACCTCGGGGGCATTCGTCACTAAACATTGACAGCTATTGTTTCAATAAAAATTGCTCTTATGCTTGAGACGATTCACATAACTCATTACAGCTACATTCTCAAACCTCACAGAAATGTTAATCATCATGCGAAGTTGTGGAATTAGGGTTTTGTTTTGACTTAATCAAATTAAGATCAGGAAAACCTGATTAAGAACTAGCACTGTTTGAAAATGTGCATATTGGCTGCTGTTATCTGCTGCAGGCGGGGATATACATATATGGTGTTGCGTTATCCGTCCGTCTTGCTATTTCGTATATCAACATGTACTTTAATTCTTTAAAACGTAGATAATGATTGCTCATGTGTATCGCTTCTGCTAAGCTAGTCAGTATTTACTGAAGTTACCACATATAAGTAGATAAAAAAACATAAAACCGAGTTGGTGGCTTATTTTCATCTAGAGCTATGTTCTTTTGTCTATCTATTCGTTTGTTTTGTTCGTATGCCTTTTTTATGCCCTCTTCGAAGAATAGGAGTATATTGGTTTGCAGATGTGTGTCGGTCCGTCCGTCAGTCCGTCCGCCCGTACGTCTGTCTACCAATTGCTTTCCTGATGATAACTCGAGAACCATTGAGCCTAAGATATTGAAACTCGATGTGGAGATTGGTCATGACTAGGAGAGGAAGGCTATATGTTTTGAGGTCAGTAGGGTAACGGTCAAGGTCACAGTAACCAGACATAGTAAAACTGTTTCTGGACGATAACTAAAAATGTTTGGGCCTAGGATCTTGAAAATTGTATAGGAGGTATTTCATGACCAGTAGAGGACCCCTATTGATGTAGAGGTCAAAGGTCAATGTGACGGCGATCTGGAATTGTTCAATGGTTTCCGGACAATAACTTACAAATGTGTGGCCCTATTATCATGAAACTTGATGTAGAGGTTGGTCATGACCAGCACATGACCCCTATTTATTTTAAGCTAAGTAGGTCAAAGGCCATTATTTTGTTCAGTCTATTTTTTTAATATTTCAAGGCCAAACTTTATGGAAAAAATTGAGGCGCACAACGTTTTTCTTTTTAAGGCCAAATTTTTTTATTTTTTTTAAACCAGGGCTCATGATTATTAGTGAGGTGCGTTTGAATCTTTTTAATGGCCGTATAAAAATACAATTTTGTTTTCAAACTTGATTTGTCATTACCAGTTGATAACCCTATTCATTTTCAGGTTATTAAGTCATATGCGAATTTTACAGTGACTTTTACTTTAAAAACTGTTTCCTTTCATAGTTCGACTTATGCATAAAGGGCATACATGTTTTAAAATCAGCTCTTGTTTCCTTTATGTTTTTAAAGGAAAGTTGGCTTCTATATCTGCATTAAATGTATATATGGTTAAAAACATTTCACGATATTTTCTAGGTAATATTAGTTGAACTGAAGATTCGGTGTCTCTTTCAAATATTTGAGCATAACAAGGATGACGCACATATTTAATTAGCTTGGCACCTGGCATTTTAAATAAGGAACCAGTATTAATTAGGGATAAATCGTTAACGTTGAAATTATCTAAATTACCATGACTTTTCTCTCTTCAAACCGAATTACACTTTACGCAATTTCTGATAATGGTTATACAGAAGCAGAACTTATTTAGGTTAGAGTTAAACTTCAAAGACATCTTTTTAGAAAAAGACAAAAATAATCGCTCCTTCCACATAAAATCAACTAAAAGCATTCCATGTAGATACGGCAATAATTACTTATTGCATCTGTAGCTTTGTTTCCCTTTACATGTGTTTTTCGTTTTCATTAACGTGAAAATGTGCTTAATACCTATGAAGTTTTATTTACCGAGTCAATATTTTCTCGTAGTTAACCTACCATGCCAAACTTTAGATTTTTTTCTAATTATTCCCCTATTTGTTCTTGTGTTTGATTTGTAGACTTATTTTTGGTCCATGGTAACAATAATTCTTACAGTATTCACATATCCGATTTGCTGTGCGTTAAGTTTACATGCTCATGTATCCAAATCGTGCCGTACAGCAATCGAACATTTTTACAGACGTATTCGGCGTGTAACTAAATCAGGGCATTAAATAGCATGCCCTCTTCTACAAAGAAAGTTCGGTCTAGTAGTACAGGTAATATTATGGTTACCATTTATCATAGCTGCGAGTTTATTAATTACCATTAGGGCTGACTATTGCAGCCACATTTACTATCACGATAGTTATCGATAGTTAAAAGTACTATCACGATAGACTATCAATAGTTGGCTTTACTATCGCGATACTATCACGATAGTTTCGATAGTTTAAAAACTATACATTTTTACTAAGTTGATTCAATTTGTTTGTATCAATACCTGTAATAAACAGACAAAATATGAAATGGTTACGTTTTTTACTTTAATGGACAAACTTTGGCAATGCCTTCACAATAAACAAAAGATAAATTGCAATACCCTATGCTTCAATGACTTAAAAATAATTTGAAATAAAAGAATGTGCTTAACAATTAACTTATATATTAAGATACTACAAAACTGAAACAGAGAACGAAATAACGCATTCAAATATGAAATTAAAACTATCGAGAAAAGTCGATAGCTATCCAGACTATCGGCGATATTATCTATTGACTATCGGGACTGATACAATCGCGATAAGTCGATAGTATCGACTATCGTTACACTCCTAATTACCATAGAGTGTTTTGAATTATAATAAATATTCAGAAGTATGTTCCGTTATAATTACAGAGAGCTAACAAAGTCTCCTTTTAAAACTACTGAGTTTACTCTTTTTTGTCATTTTTGTCATAACAAAGACGATGACATAAAGCTGAGAACAGGATCATAAACAATGTTTATATATTTTTAATGAGAATGTCAGAGACATTAGAAATAAATTTGATGATATTGAAGCAATTATTGTTACTGATTTTTATAGTTTAACTTGTTACGGATACAGTTTTAAACGATCACAGGACATAGTACTATGTACAGAAGGACAAGTACAAAACTGTTCACTCGGGATATGTCCTTACCTATATCTCATTACATTTGATTTAAAAAGACACTATTGTCTTGAGGACTAATAACCGGAATCAGTAAAAGCGTATAATACGTCAGTACGCCGAAAGACTTTGAATTGATGTTATGATATAATTTTGTCGAAGGTCTTTTTTCTATATTTGAATACAGACCAAATTTAAATTACCCTAAACAAATGATAAAAATGAAATGTTCACAGTCAACTGAATTACCTATCATGGTACCTTTACTACACATCTATATTTATTCATTCATTTACGAAAATATGATAATAAATACTAGTAAATAGTAAGCCATGGTGCATGGAAATTGGAGGAAAAAAACAAGTTACTATTTCCAATGAAACTGTGAAGTATAACGACAAGATTGAGTATGAAAATATCACGAAAGAGGAATTTCCCAACATTTTGTTCCATTTAGTTTTCGCTGGATATTTATGTTTTTTTTAACATTTTCAAAGGAGCTAGTTATTTACTTTGCAAAATTGTTGACGGAATATGATCACTGATGATGGATATAACTATATTACTGGATAAGAACCGATAAAAGTGTGACTGTTCCTTTGTATTATTTTTGTTTACTGGTAACTAATGCGGAATTACTTAATGAACTATGAGGGTATGAGGAAATTATGAGGTCGGTTATTACATTCTATGTACGATTATAAGGTAGAACAAAAAGACGCGGCAATGCCGCCTTAGCATGTTTAAACGGTGCCTGTAGAAATTGTAGAATTAAAAAAAAAACAGTTTTTTGCTTAAAAATTAAAAAACAAAAAAATGAAAATCTATTTTTAGTAACAGTGACCTTGACCTTGACCATAGTGACCTTGACCCCAATTTTTTTGCTTAAAACAATTAAAAAACGAAAAAATATAAAAATCTATTTTATGAATAGTGACCTTGACCCTTGTGACCTTGACCCCAACATTTTGTTTTTGCTTAAAAATATTTAAAAACTAAAACAAACAAAAAGCTATTTTAAGTAATAGTGACCTTGACCTTAACCCAAGTGACCTTGACCCTAGTGACCCTAAGCTTTCACTTCACGCAAGCTACCTTCACACCAGGTTTCATTACAATCGGTCACTCCTAACTCAAGTTATTGAGCGGAAACCATTTTTCTATTTTTAGTAACAGTGACTTTGAACTTCCTCCTAGTGACCCAAAATGCAATCCCAAGCTGCGTCTCTACGCATGCTACCTACAGACCAAGTTTCATTGCGATTGGTCACTCCTAACTGGAGTTATTGAGCTTAAACCGTTTTTGTTTTTTTTTAGTAACAGTGATCTTGACCTTGACCCTAGTAACTCCAAATGCAATCCCAGGCTGCGTATCTATGTAAGCTGCCTACACACCGAGTTTCATTGCAATTAAGCACTTCTAACTTAAGTTATTGAATGGAAACCAATGTTTCCCGCCCGCCGGACATACAACATCGCCATTCTAATAAGTAGGGTTTTTTTTTCCAAAAAACTTGCTTAAAAAATAAAGAACGATAGCAAAACAAAAAGAACATGATATGCCGTTAAGCATACACGTTATATTTAGGACGGCTTTTGAAAATGTTTCTGTAAGTGAAGTAGTGAATAGTTCTTTGCACACGTTTAGAAAGTAATGAACAGCTTTTATTGTACACTAGCTTCGGTCAAACTGGAATGTAAGTGAAGAAGTGGATAGTTCTTTGCACACATATTATGCAGTGAATGAAAATCGCCTACGAAAGCAGCATAAAATATGGGGTAGCATCACTCTTCAATGTGCAGCTTATAATACAATAAGTAGTAATCAGTAGCTTACACTATATCTACTCGATTGCTGAGTGTAGCGTGAATTGTTGCATACATTGCCTATACAATGTACATGCATGTACTAACCATTACACCAGTTGTTGATGTTTATTCTGTATTGTGATTACTATAAACATGTACACTGGTTCGGCACGATGGTTAACGTATGAAGGTATATCATGCTTCGTCCAAACCAGGAAGAAATCTTCTACGTCGTCCACAGAATGCACAAGTTTAACTTCACATTTTACTTTTTCTTTAAAGAGAGTTTTTTTTATGGATGAACGTTTACTGTATTCTTTATCTTATATTTGGTGCAATAAATCAACGTTCTCAGCTGCATTTCTAAGGTTATCCGGCAGACTATATTTATATATTTTATATGTTGGATAAATGAGTTTTGTTTGTCAAGTTTAGCTTGGAATCGCTTTTTAACTTTTTACTTTAGACAGACAATTTGTTATTTATTGGTTGAAATATTGGTTCGATTTCTCTATGGACTATTTGTGCTAGAGCTGGCGCAATATCTGCTGTGTTTGCTTCAATGACCAATTCACTGCAAATGACCTTTCTCGCCTATTCCATTTAGTTAAAAGTTTGTCCTTTATGAGAAATGACAGAATCATAGTTGGGCAGGTGTTACATGGTGCATCTTGTGGAGTGGGAACATTAACATGGTCACCATGCAAAGTGGTTGAAGGGCTTACAGTGTCATCAATACCTCTCTTATTGGAACTTTTTAGTGTATCATACACCTTAGAAGCTTCTAAATAAAATAAATATTAATATCTAATTTAAATCCGTTTGCAGATTGGAGGATCACGTCAAGAATGGTCAACATCAGCATCTGTCACAGATACAGCAGGAGAATGTAAAGACTCGGAGATAATTTATACGTGTACTCTGTCTCTTACAAGATACACAACATTTTCTGGAAATACAGAGAAAACTGTCACGTTTACCTGTGGAATCACTTCATTCACTGGAAGTACACAACCTCTGTACACTTACCCATCTGTCAATGTGCAGTTTGCTGGTAATTTTCACAAAGTTCCCAGTTTCAATTTACACGATTGCTTCTATAATCATGAACAAAACTCCATATATTACTACTGACAAGCAAATCCTACCTGTCATTGATGTTCTTTAAATCAAGCTGTTCTTATAATGCATAATGATCTGTCCCATGACTATACCAAGTTTAATCGGGAACCCTGTCTTTATCGGCAACATTCTTTACTAATAAAAACAAACGTCGTGAAATTGCATTATTGTCAAAACTTTTTTAATTTTCAAAAACAGTCAATTTTCAAAAAGTCAAAGAAATATAACAATATCATTCGTTTTATTTATTCAGATTTATGCTTGTTATTTTTGCCTTTGTAACAGTTACATATGTAGAATCTTGATATATGGACAAAGCATGTTTATAACTTTTATTTCAGTAGAAGTGACGGGTGTGACACTACAATATGGCAACAGCGCACCTTCTAAACCATTACAAGTGACTGTAGGTGTTTCTAAAACATTGACATGTACAACGAGTGTCAGCAGACCTTCATCAACTATTGTTTGGTATATTGGAACAGTTGAAGAACACCGCTCTAGCTCCAGCACTAGCTATACATTTACTCCACTGAACAGTGACCACAACAAACAGATCTACTGTAAAGCTTTCAACACACAACCAGAAAGTCAAGCTGTGTCTTCTTATAACGTCACACTTTATGTTCAAGGTAAACATTCCGTATGACGTAACACTGGTTTGATAATAGCCGTTGACATGCATATCGGTCAGGATTTTCACTTTCCGTGACTTCTGATATGTTGGTCTTCTTACTTTGTTCTCTCTTCATCACATTTAACATTGCAAGGGTGTTGAGTAGGTGACCAAGTACAAGTAACAGTTATCACCTTTATATGTGTGTGAGTTACAAAATTAATAGTGACAAGAAACTCTCTGGTCAGTTACCGATTCAGAACTATGGTAATGCAAATCTTGTGTAGTGAAGGAATTTACATGTTTGTTTGCAATTTGTGTTGGATTTAGAGGTTCTGTAAGTAATAGCTACAAACGTAATCCAGATGTCCTATGTTTGATGAATATACTCATGAACTAGAGTATCTCCAACACTATGTAACAAATTTGATATAACACTTTTATCATTCTTAAGTAAATTTAATGCTAGTAAAAATAAAAGCAATCCTGAAGAGCAGTAAACTTATTGATATATGGCATATTTTATGACAATAAATGACAAAACCCACGTCAAATCTGAGTCTTATCTAACCAACGTACATAACTCATGTTTCTATAATTCAGCCTCAATGACAGCTTTATTTCTATTTCGAAATGGAATGATACATGTATGTAGAGAATATAGGTATCGACAAATATATTGTAAAACCGTAAGGTGAAGTAAGTAATGAACCGATTACAGTCTAATTCAAATGAAAAACTTACTGAAAGAAAAGCACTTTCGGCATTCTAGTATTCTGTACTACACTGTTCTGTTTAAACGTTCTAAATATTTGTAGTATTAGCAACAGCACCTACTCTAACCAATCAAACAACTGGAAGTATTGCGATGCATGAGAATGATACAGTTTCTATGGAGTGTATTTCATCACCAACCCGACCAGTTGCCACCGTTACCTGGAGATTAGGATCGGACCGTCTTACAAATGTACAAAATACGAATATACCACATAGAGGAGATCTTGTGTCTGTGAGAAGTACTGTAACTTTTACACCGAGTCGAAATGACGACAATAAACTGATCCATTGTGAAACTGCCATACATGGACAACAAAATAAGCCCGTATCACAACAGAGAATAACAGTATATTGTAAGTATTTTGTTCTCTTAAGACATTTGTTCAGCTTTGCTGAATTTATTGGATATATTTTGGAACAACTTCAGCGTGTGTAGACAGACTCATTATTACAAAAAGCCAATTATAAAGTAAAAATCTTAGTTAGCGGAGAGTGTGTATTTTTCGCTGTCAAAACATTCTGCGTTTCGTCCACAAAATACGAAGCAAAAACTTTTTTATTTCTGCATTTCTGGTTCCCAAGGTAGAGACATTTCTGCGTTTTAGTTCACGAGGAGGATGATATTTTTGCGGATGATCGTAAGAAGAACTAGAGAGTGTCGTAAACATTTTAAGGGAAACAACTTATGTGTATTTTCGTTATGGTCAAGTGTGGATGAAACAAAAACTTGGCTTAAAGTAACTCAAATTTTAAAATCAGAGTAAGAATATGTATTGAATACAACAATATTTTCTGAGCATGCTACCGGTATACACGTTGTGCATATATAGTCCAATTTTCTTTGCGTGAAATTACAGTACTTTGGTATTTACCGCGCATGTATCTCGCCGAACTTTCATTCAATTCCGGGGATGTACATTTGAATTTACGAACGGTAGAAGCAGGACCATTTTGTGCACAGTATTTTCCTAAACTAGCGCGATCAGCATATTTGTCCCTTGATTTAGACGTTTCAGATGTTCTTTATGTTCCTGGGGTTGACGAAGAAGTGATTACATTCCTGATCTTACATGTATCATTCATTTCCTGAAGCACGCTTTCGCCAAGTAAGTCCTTTAGCACACTATCATTTTCAGTTTCAAACATTATATGTATACAATGCGTCTACAAAAACCATTCACACTAATTGCTCGTAATTAGTTTACACCGTCTCTATAATGAATCGGATTAGCTCGGACACGGCGACTTGGCGTATTTTGATACCAATTGAAAAATAGCTGATTATCTGCAATACTGTCATCTTAAAGAATGGTATAATATATACACACTATTCTTTTCCAGGGCATTCTTATAAATTGTGTGACTTGATCGGTTAATCAGTTCACTATATTTTTTTTAATTCTTTTAATTTTGATTGTGTTCGTGTTTTAGTATCATACACTATAAGAATGCCCTTAGAAGGAAGAAGCTATGATAAATTTCAAGTAGACGTTTCATCTCTAGAAATAGTTTTATTTTTTAAGTGACGAAATAACGGCTAAAGTTACGAACATGATTTTTTTACTGAAAATCAATCGAATGTGGAATCGAGCGTTGTTTGCAAAAAGAAATGATAATAATAATAATAATGTCTTTATTTTCAGAAGGTAAAACTTATAATGCAAATACAAAATTAAAAGCAAAATGTACATTACATATTTACAATGAGGCCTCCTTTATGTAACAAAGTAACAATATTAATCGTACAAATGCATAACCGAATTAATAGGCCTATCGGCAATAAAATAAAGAGCAACACCTGTGTTTTATAATGTGCTGTAATTACTCATTAAAGATAGTTTGTAATGGTACTTAAAAGCATTTAAAGAGACTGAATTTCTGGTGGTTTCTGGTATGGAATTCCATGTCAGCATGGAAACGATTTTAAACGTTTGTTTAAGGTATTCTGTTTTTGGTCTTGCGTGTGTTAAATTTTTCTTTGAGTTGGATCGTAAATTGTACATTTTGTTATCAGAAACAGTAATAAATTGGCATATGTATTCAGGTGCAATTCTGTTAAGAGCTTTGTATGTCATTACAGCAATATGAAATTTGTGTCGATCTTCTACTGTTAGCCATTTTAATTCTTTAAACATAGCGATTGAAGGTGAAGAATACGGTTTTGATAAAATCCACCTAGCAATACTTTTTTGAAAACGGTGAGTTTTGAAAAAAGTTGCTTGGCGCAGTTACTCCACGTAATTGACCCATAATCAAAAATAGGAAGAATGTATGCTTTATAAAAACATCTGTTTCATTTCTTGTGTAATATTTTTGGATATTTGCCGCAACAGTGTAAAAGTACTTGACAGTTTTAAACACAATTTGTCTATCTGAAGGTTCCATTTTAAGTGTTGGTCGATGTAAACACAAGGTACTTTCTGACTTGTTACAACCTTAATAGGACAGTCATTTATAGTCAGGTTAAGAGGTGGAGACCGTTTTACGTTAAAAAGAGAACCTATAACCATGCACGTGGTTTTATTAGGATTCAATGCCATATTGTTTATAGAGCACCAATTCTTTATACTGATTAATTCTGATTGCAGTTTCGTTTCAATTATTGACATTTTTTTGCCTGCGAGGTAAAGTGTCGAATCGTCCGCATAAATATCAATTTGAGCATTGTCTGATACCAATGGAAGGTCGTTAATAAACAGGAGAAATAGGAGGGGCCCTAATATTGAACCTTGTGGAACACCTGTCTTTATTATCTTTTCTTCAAACTGATAAATGCCTATTTTCACCACCTGAGTTCTGTTAGAAAGATAAGAACGAAACTAATTTACAGTGTCAGGCGTAAAATGATAAAGTTTTAACTTATGCAGCAAAATGTCATGGTCTACCATATCAAACGCCTTTTTAAAATCAAGAAAAATGCTACCAATTAAATTACTTGAGTCAATTTCCTCCAACCATTTTCCAACTAAACGTAAAAGTGCTGTTTGACATGAATGATTTTTACGAAAGCCTGACTGGGCTACGTGTAAAATATTAGTTGACTGAAAGAAAGCATGTAATTGTAAAGCAACATGTTTCTCAGAAATTGCAGGTAAAACCGATATTGGCCTGTAGTTATTTAAATCATCTGTTTATCCACTCTTGTGCAGATGTAAAACACACGCCTTCTTAAGTTTATCTGGGAAAATATTTTGATCAATGCATTTATTAATAATTGAAGCAAGGCTATTAACAATGCAATCCGATGATAACTTAATTGTCGAACCTGAGAAACTATTATGTAATTTATTTTAAAGGAATTATTTTTAACCTATCGTCTATATGCCGTTTGATATCTATGAAGTTCGTTTCATTGAAAGATGTCTTCGTTATTGTATTTGCAATATTGATAAAATGGTTATTAAATACATTTGCAATATTAATCTCGCCGTCAAAAATCCTACCATCAACTTTCAATATTGACGGGAAATTGATTTTGTCTAGGTTAGTTTTTCCTGAAACCGATTTAAGGTGTGACCACAAAAGTTTAGATTCTTTGTTAGTTTTGATAGCTTCTGCAAAATACGACCGTTTACTCTTATATATCAGATACGTTGTTTTGTTTCTCCACTTTTTATACTCTGATCATTTTTTACATTTGTGGTATTTATCTCTCATCTTCCTCGCTTCTTGTATTTGATCGGTATACCATTCAGGTTGTTTAAGACGTTTAACCCTTTTTTATTTTCACAGGGGCATGCATATTTAAAATGTCATTTTTCTTAGGATATAAAAAATCTAATTTCTAAATGTTTCAATATCAAATTTATTAAAATCTCTATATTTAATTGTTTTATGATTGTTTACAACTAAGTGTGCATTTTTATTAATTTTACGAACACAGCAGACAGGAAAAGATCACTTGAACTCAGACTAGGCACACATAAGTCAATGACATTTTCATCGTGCGTTGTATATATATGATCTATTGTACTGGCACAAGACTTTGATACTCTAGTTGGTGCATTTATTAACTGTGTAAGTCCATTTTTAATGACGAAAAGTGACCACTTGTTGTTTTCAAACCCATGAGTTTGTGAATAATTTATGTTAACATCACCTAGTAAGTATATTTCACATGAAGAATCTGATGCTTTTTGTGGTGTCATAAGAAAGTAAACATATCTTATAAGGGATATCAAAATGATTTATTCACATTTCGTCCTATCCCTCAGCGGGACAACCAAGTTCTCAACAGCAGGCTATGTAAGATCCTCATAAGGATTGGCATGCTTTGGTATAGAAAAATAATAAATGACACTTTGATAGACTTTATGATACTTTCAATGATGTGTGATGTGCTTCAAAATGGTATAATTCTGTGCTGAAACTTTCATTTGAAAATCTTCCAATTGAATTAATCACGAGATAATGTAGTTTTCGAAAGTTAATAAGATTACAAGGTGCAGTGTAAATGCACGTGAAAAGAGACGATCACGATACGTCCATATATTTTCGGCCCGGCCCTCGTATCTGTGAGTGTTTTGAGGAGAGACACATGTTTGTCTTTACATTTAAGAAAGAGAAGATAGGATTACATAATAGTTTATAATAAGCTTTATCATATCATGAATACTTCCATCTTACATACCATCTAATATCAATGTATATGAATCGGGGCGATGTTACAAATCACAGTGACTCAATTCGTTTTACAATTTTCTATATTATAAGTTACATGTAACTTACTCTAATATAGGTGTTTCTGCTTCCCAATCGGTGGAATTTAACTGGTTAAATTTCAAATGAACTAAATGGGCAATTTCAGATAAGAAAGAACTAGAAAAGGAATCATCTTTAGCACCTTTTGTTGGAGGCATTTCAGCTGCAGTGGTTGTTACGGCCGTTTCAGCAGCTGTAAGAGTTTTATGGCGTAGGAAATCGTTAGCCAGAAGAGGTAAGTTCAATGGCCGAGGACAATTGCTAAGAAAACAGTGTGAATTACAAAGTTTATTGTCTGTATGAATGAAAAGTCAATACTTTCAGCAAACTGACCTGGCATAGTATCATTAATTGTTGGACCAGGTAGCCATAGCCATATAATCTGTTCCAAAGAAGTATAATGGCAAATTTATCTAGTTTCATAATTAGAAAATCATAAAAAGATAACGCGTCGTAATTCTGGAAGATTTTGATAATTTGTCCCAAGATGACTTTCCATCAACTTGCTGCCTTCAATGTATGAAAAATAGCAGACAGTTTAAATGAGGAGTATGTTCCTACTAAATATTCCCCTAGAAATATTTCCATATTTATTTTCGAAAATGTCTTACTTTGAGATTTTGTCAACTCTTATCTAATGCTAAATGAAGGCCATCAAACAATATATATATTAATTATACCGATCACATACTCGTACGTACTTCAAATGAGACTAGAGCTATCAATGAAGGTGGTTTATAACTCCCAAATGTGAACTGACTTTCTGAATAAAACGACTGTACACAATAAACAGAAAAGTACCTATGTATTGTGACCGAACATTTAATTATTCAATTTAGATGCAATGCTTCGTTTAAAAAAAGCCAAGGGGGTAATAAAAAGAAGCAAGTGTGTGGTATGTTGTTTTGTACACGGCTTTGAGTATATCAAAGATTTTGATTTATTCATATGATGTATCGTATGGACACCATTGCAATTTTTCAATAGATATTCACAATATGTATGCATCTATATGAAGTAATCAAAAGTGAGGTATGTGTATTTTTGACAAGTAAGGCTCAATATGTTTTTCTACAGCAATGCCGATCAACATCCAATTGATTCAAGGGAGTCCAAACTTGGTAGTGATTGTACAAACATTGCAGGTGAAGTATAGTAATATATGGATATTTATTTAATTCAATATACAGTATAATAGTAATTCCCACTTAGTTAAAATTATAATCTTTCTGTGTGAAATATGATTGCTTGGGTTAGATCGATGTTCAAGCTCTTCGATTGTTCTGGTATAATGCTCATATTTGCAAAGGTAAGAACACATAAACCTCATTTCTTATTTGTCAGTATGACCAAGAAAATATCCATAGAACTTTTTAACTATAACTTAATTCATTTATACTTTCAGTGACGGGAGAACAAGCTGTGTAAGTTTTCATAAATCATAATGAAGTTTTATTTTCTATAATTTATTCTAATCCAGTCAGAAAAAAATCTTAATGAATTGGTTTAAAACGACAGTAACGAAGACTTGGTATTTTTCAAGGCGCACATATATCAAAACTACATTTAATATACATAGCATCTACTGTTCAGTTACGTAGTACCTGCAATGATACAGACCACTTAATTCGGAACTAACGTCTCGATCTTTTGTTGTTACTGTCACACAAATACATGAAATTTCTGAAGTTCACTTACCCCTTGAATTACATATACAATTTAATTCATCTGAAATCATACAAAGCATATTGATTAATCGACTGTAATACGATTTCTTTGTTTTTCAGTTCTCATTACGATACGGAATATCAGCATCAAACAACTTACACATCTTTGGAGAAAGTACAAGGTTCATTGATATCTATGGATCAGTAATTGATTTGTAAGTAAAATTTATTAATGAAACAATCTTGTGTGTGCATTTAGTTCAAACTCTGTGATGGTTGTGAGTATTGCTTCTGTAATAGAAAATAAACCTTACTTTTTATTTGTCATTATGACCAAGAAAATGTCCACAAAAGCTTTTTAGTTTTAGTTATGACTGTGTTCATTTTAACTTTCAGAAACTGGAGTACAAGCTGTGTAAGTATTTATCAATTATATCGGAGTTTTCTTTTCTATAATTTGCTTTCAAATTCAGTCAGATTCATATTCAGTGTATTGGGTTTAAATCGTCATTAACGAAGACTTTGTATGTTTTTCAGGGGGACTGATATCATAAATGCAATTAATATACATGACATCTTGTGTTCATTACCTACTATGACATAAGGAACGCTGGTCTGTCTCTTCAATCAGAACTAGCGTAAAAGTATGTGCTTTCAACTAAATGTATAGTTTGAGTATGTGTTAATGTAAGATAACAAATTGTGCAAGCTTCGGTTTTTGACCTTACTTATACAATCCTTAATACTAAATGAAGTCTTAATTCAGAGTTTTACCTTCTCTCACAAAATGTTATATCATTCATCTCTTTAGTCATAGTTTTTTTCTGTCTCTCACATCTTTCAGAAACATAACGTGCACAATATATAGATTCAGACATTTCAGCGTACATTTTTTTCGACACTTTTCTGTGTTTCTGCGCACAAATGCATGACATTTCTGCGCGAATTATATGTGCAAAGAAAATAATCTGAAATCATGCAAAGCATATTGATAAATTGACTGTCATATAATTTCTATCTTTTTTCAGATCTCAATACGACATCTTGAATACAGAATATCCGCATCAAACAACTTGCACCTCTTTGGAGAAAGCACAAGGTTTAATATTATATATGTATCAGTATTGAAATACCTGTTAAATGTATTTCGAAAATTCTTTTTTTTTTTTGTCCTTACAAATTTTCTAACAACCTGTTTCAAATATTACCACTGCTAATGATTAAGACGGTATTTCAGTCTATGAAGACACAGGCGGGACAGACTCATACGAAAACTTGAAACTCTAAATCCAAATAAAGAAAGGCAATAGACTGAGTGTATGGATATATTGTTCAATTTCAATTGTTTGCAATGATCTTAACATTTTTTTACATTCATACTTTAGTTCGAACGCAGTTTTACAACCGGGTGATTTGATGAATGACGATTGTAACTAATATCTTTGCATAGTTACATGTATGAATATGTTTAAATTACTCACAATTTGAAAACAGAGGGCTGATACAAAGACATATGAAATGCAATGTTCAAAGTGGAATACGTGTCTCGAATTAACAATTTATAAGGGTTATCGTTTTGTTTTCAGGTTTGTGGAAAATACGGGTTCAGATGCAACTGACAAGTCTCTATTTTAGGGAATGGTCATTTAATACTTTATGCACTACAGCTAACAAAATAAACAGTGATAGTTTTTATTAATTTTCGATTTGTATGCAAAACCCTGAAGGTAATTCTTCATGTATTATGGAAGGATTTTAAGTACAAATTCCCTTTATGCTAATGACTAATTTTATGTATGTAAATTGCATTTCTTTGTGTTAAATGTATGTTTTACATGTATCTATAATACTGACAAGTGTATGTCAGACCTGGGTCCAATTACAATTATAATTTAATTAATTATAATTAATAACAGTTTTTCAACTAATTGAAAAATAATTAGTAATTGAGGCAGAAATCAATTATTTTAATTGTAATTAATTAATTAAAATCCAAACAAATGCAAAATAATTGTCAATTAAATTCAATTACTCTTCAATTACATGCAGAAAAGTGTCACAAACATATATGTGACAAAAATACAGGTTATTGTGCAGTAGCTGTTATCACCTGGGGGTATAAATTTCACACTTGCTTGTCATCTAAAGAGGTATTAATGTAAATGGTGTTCACTGACAGACAGTAAACTTTGAAGTGTTCAAGTTTTCAAAATTCAATGAGGAATTATAAATCTGCATTTTTAATATGGCATTGATAGTACATTTAACATGATTCTATGTGAAATTATGAATATATTGCCAAATAATTAAAAGATAATTAATTGTTTTCCTTAAAATAATTGTAATTAATTAATTACTTCTGTAAAAAGCATGTTATTATAATTGTAATTTAATTGATGAATTTCTGTTGTAATTGTAATTAATTAATTACTTTTAAAAATAATTTAACCCAGGTCTGGTGTATGTATTATTTCAGGTTGACTTAGATGAAAATAAAAATGTTTATTACCCTTCCATAAACTTTTCGGTCTTCTGATTGGCCAACGATCCGTAAATATATATTGATATTTACGGGCAAGTCGGTAATATACGCTTGACATATCCTGTTACTGTACCCCATGCTAAACTAGAGAGTGTTCGCGTACAGTATACGTCAATGTATTAGTCCGTGCTGATTTGTGACGTCACGAAATGACATTGAGGTATCATAAGTCGATTTGAAGGTCTGCTTACGTTTAGCCGTTAAATAAATAGAAAATGAAGTAAATCTTTCACAATTCATGAAAGGGAAGGGTAACAATATTGATATTTGGTTTTTGACGTGTTAATTATAAGTCTAGGCGGGTAATATATCTTCATATACCACTTAACCAAATAAAATATAACATTAACTTCTTATCATCCTGTTGGTTATTATTTTGTTCATACAAAGACCAGTCTGATAGCCTTTTGTTCAAATGTTCAGTTTTGAGAATACTAGTTTTTGTTGCAATCCATATTGGTGAAATTTCATTGTTGTATTTGCTATGGAACGTAGCGAACTATTTACAAAAATGAATACTTCTAATTGCTTTAAGCACTTCATTATAGAAATGTTTCATTTGATTGCTTATATATTACATGTCCTTTGTAAACTGCCAAGCTTTTCATTATATTACAAAATATGTAACAATTACGGTGTCGGTCCGATGAAACTGTGAACATCCGCATATAAAGTTGCAATTTGAGGAACATATACTTGGCCACATATACTTATATACTAATTTAATGCAAAAAAGCAAAGATTTTTTGAGAGTGAATGAGAATAGATCAGAACGTTTCCATATGTTTTAATTTATGAAATAAGATAGAAAAAGTCATTTCTGCAGAGGATGTAAAACTCTTAATTTTTTTAAACTGTTTTCTCTTGAAAATGCTCATTTTTCATTATGCTTTGTTAGTTTGTCATTAAATCGGGCCATTTCCTTTTTATACCCGAACACAGAGTGTAAGGGGAGGTATACTGGATTCAGCTTGTCTGTCTGTCCGACCGTCCGACCATCCGGTCAGTCCGTTTGTCTGTACATGCCCAGTAGACATTATGGGGTTAGGGTTTGAGTACAACTTAGCATTGTGAGGTTCTTTGAGTTCATTCCGTCATTATGGGGTTAAAATAGTATTGTGGGGTTAAATAATTCTATTGTGGAGTTAAAACAGATCAAAGAAAGATATCAAAGGGGTGACCTCACAAAGTCCGTCTGGTAAGTACGTCCGTCTGTCTACAGACGGGATTTCGTGTCCACAAAATTCCGTCTATAATATTACTTCCGCAAAAGTACACTTCTGTATGGTGATAAACCACATTTAAATTAACATAATTACTTCGAATTCTGTCTAGTATTTCTTCCTTACTCGTGTCCGTTCTTCTATTTCCAGTTCATACATGTATAAAAACAAGAAATATCTTTACAAAAAGATGATCGGTACGATTTTGAACATATGAAAGAGATGGGTAGCTAGATTTCATTGTAAAAGTTCCTGTCAGATTTATCTTTATGAAGTCAGAAGGCGCCAAATGTTATTAGGTGAAACATGTGCACTCTTACCGGGACGTGAACCCGTAAAAGTTTGCTTACAGGCCACTTATTTTACTACATTTTATCCCCAATTTTGATTAAGTCCGTACCGTGACATGTGCATCCGGAAAACAAACTTAATCCTTGATTTGTTTTACCAAATATGTTACTCGAAATATTGTCCGTTATTAACTGGTCGAGAAAGCATAATTACTCTACAACCACACTTAACATTTGTTAGGAGGTAACAATATATTAGGTTGATAGATATGAACTATTTACGTACTTAAAATATAAATATATAAAACCATTCATGAAAGACAGAAAACGCAGGCGTATTTTATTGACCTTTCTAGTGGGGTATTATCCAATTAAAAGGTGCCTTACAGAATAAATTTGTCAATCCAAAATATGTTATACATTCTACTTTTTACATTTTATAGCTTTTCTTGAAAGCTAACCTTTACCAAATTTTAACGAACTACCGATTTCTGTCAGACTGATCTCCCCTGCATATATATCAGTATAAGAAGGATGCTAGTAGTCTGCGCAAGAATGTAACTCCCCGTCATGCTATATGCTTCCTGTTAAGTGCTGCGCAGATGTTCTCATTTTCATCGGACGGGTACTGTGGTTATTATTAATATGATGATAAAACGCATGAAATGTTACAAAGGTCATGTAATATATAAACAATTAAATGAAAAAATGCACCTGTCATTTGCAATGAGGAATTAGCCATCAGTATGATAAGAAGTTAAGAGACAGGAATTTGCATGTATGCGCCTATCTCAAACTAAAAGAACTTTGCATTAGTCTGCATATAGTACGCTTATCAGTACATTTTAACACAAACAAATGAAACTATCATACATTTAGTTACTTCATTAGAATGAAGGAATTTTTTACTTAAAAATCCTTCCATTATTTTACAGGAAGATGCTGTGTTCAACTTTGGTCACAATCTACTTATTATATATATATATATATATATATGAAAAATACAAAAAAATGTGCCGGAAAAAAGTTAAAAATATGAAAAGATAAAAACACAGTCCATGAGATAATTAAATTATTATTTGCCAACCGGTTTCGCTTTCCAGCTCATCAGGGCAAATATGGCGTCAAAATATCTATATATATATATGTATACATTTGTGTATAATTCATTTAATTCTATTACTATAAGATTATTGTGACATTTTCTACTCATACATAATTTGCAACCTTTCCTTTTCATTTATATCATGAATGTTTCTATATATTGTAATCTGAAATATATTTTCGGGAAATAAAGAGTATATATAGTTACTTTTTATTCATAATACCAAACTTGCATGTATTTGACGTATATAAAGATAATCTTTCGTCAAGCCGTTTACTCTTTCTGTCAACATAGTTGTGTTCTCGGTGCAAAGCAACATCACGTTAGAAAGATCAACATATTTTAATTATACTCCCCGTTCTGCAGGCATATTATAGATGCAAAAAGTTTGTTTTATGTCTGAAATTGTCATTATTTTTTCACTCGAGTTTTGGCAAATACTACAGTGCACGTGCATATGAAAATTGTATCACCTATTTGAGAAAGGACAAAGAATATCAGAAATATAAAAAAAATGATACCAAAAACGAAAGTATTTATCTATTACTTTTTGACATGTGGAAGTGTCGAGATAACAAACCTTACATGGTTAACAAAAAAGTATTTTGGGGAGTTTGTCGAAAACGCGATGTCAGAAAATCAGTTTGGTTCATGTTAGAAATACTTTGCCACGGTATATGTGATACTATTTGCAATAGAAATACATAGCATTTGGGTTAAGCATATGCTTTTTATATTTGGATGTTTTCAAAATACAGAGAGCACCGTTTAACTGAGAATGCATGTTTTACTTGTTAAAATTTTATGCGCTACATTTAATTTGTTCATTTAAAGCTCCATTTTTTAGTTCATGCTTTTTTGTTTTATTCATCTAAATGTCCGTTTGTATTGTATCATGTTCTTAGTTTGTTCATAAATGCATCTTTTAAGTTCATGTTATGTGTTTTTATGTCTCATGTACTTCTTTTTGCTTTTACTGTGCTATTGATTTGCATTATGTAATACTTTTAATGTGCATGCTTTTATTTGCCTATGCATTTATGTGCTACAGTTACGTTTTAAAAAAACCCATGTGAAGGTGGACCTACTCAGTTCCCTTCAAATCTGATTTGAAGGGATAATAGATTTCTTACACCATTTCTTAATTACACTTTTGTGTCTTTTTTGCTAGTCAAATCTTATTCCCGTAATTTTATTGCAGTTTTTAGGCTATTTATTATTAGTCAAGAGTAGATCCACTTACACATGTTTTAAATATACTGTATGTTATTCCTATCCATGCCAAAATGTTGTTATTACTCTGAATATAATATTGTATGTGTAGAGATGTTTTAAATGCCTATTGTATCTCCATTTTTTCTGTAATTTTACTTTTCAGGTCAAATGTTTTTGTTAAATTTTGTTGTAAAGAAACTTATGTCGTAACTTATTATTATGTCGGTAAATAGCTATTATTTAACTGTTTTTCTATTTAAAACAACTCTTTAATTCAAATTTTCGGCAATAATGCCTTTTTCAAGAAATTTGTCTACACTTTTTAAATTCACATGTTGATCATATTCATGACAAGCTTAGAAATGAAAAAAACAACAAAACGTCAGGATATGACGTCACGTCCTAATGACGTCATATACACTAAGCGTCCAAATGACGTTTCCCGTACTTTCAGGTAAGAGTCCAATCACATGAAGAATACACTTAAAAACTAGAATTCAGTTGAAATTAAACCGAAATCTATTTTAGTTGATACATAGTCCTGTCTTGAATGCACTTATAAATCATATTATTACACATTAATTTAAGCCATAAGTTGTCCCATTATTTAACTTAAATTGTAGATCCTCTCTGCAGCATTTCCCAGGTTTTCTTAGTATTTAATCTTCTGCAGTTGATAATTATGGTCTCAGTTTTTGCATGAAAAATAAAAATATAGATTTTTTTAGATAAATAGATATACCATGTATTTATATAATAATACAACAAGTGAAATTGTAAAAGAATTGTAGAAAGTTTTTTCTTATATATTTTAAAGGGAAATACTAAAAGATTATTATGTCCATAATTATCAAACTTTACATATGGGTAAGACCTAGTTTTACAATATATCCTCCTTACCATGAGATTAAAAGACAATAATTCACCATGTTATGGAAGTACTCCCATCTTGTTACGGTGACAGCAGGTTTCTCTCATTAGCAGTTCCAAAACAAGCAGGAATATCAAGTAGGATGGAAAAAAACAACAACAAAGAAACAACTATTAATTACCATTATCAGTTCAGCATTAATGTAATAGGATTTACAAATAGTTACTGTTATATAAATGTAATGGTTAGCACATTTCAAATTTTACCTATGGTAATAGTTTTTCTACTTATAATACAACATCATAATGCTGAACTGATAATGGTAATTAATAGTTGTTTCTTTGTTGTTGTTTTTTTCCATCCTACTTGATATTCCTGCTTGTTTTGGAACTGCTAATGAGAGAAACCTGCTGTCACCGTAACAAGATGGGAGTACTTCCATAACATGGTGAATTATTGTCTTTTAATCTCATGGTAAGGAGGATATATTGTAAAACTAGGTCTTACCCATATGTAAAGTTTGATAATTATGGACATAATAATCTTTTAGTATTTCCCTTTAAAATATATAAGAAAAAACTTTCTACAATTCTTTTACAATTTCACTTGTTGTATTATTATATAAATACATGGTATATCTATTTATCTAAAAAAATCTATATTTTTATTTTTCATGCAAAAACTGAGACCATAATTATCAACTGCAGAAGATTAAATACTAAGAAAACCTGGGAAATGCTGCAGAGAGGATCTACAATTTAAGTTAAATAATGGGACAACTTATGGCTAAAATTAATGTGTAATAATATGATTTATAAGTGCATTCAAGACAGGACTATGTATCAACTAAAATAGATTTCGGTTTAATTTCAACTGAATTCTAGTTTTTAAGTGTATTCTTCATGTGATTGGACTCTTACCTGAAAGTACGGGAAACGTCATTTGGACGCTTAGTGTATATGACGTCATTAGGACGTGACGTCATATCCTGACGTTTTGTTGTTTTTTTTTTTCATTTCTAAGCTTGTCATGAATATGATCAACATGTGAATTTAAAAAGTGTAGACAAATTTCTTGAAAAAGGCATTATTGCCGAAAATTTGAATTAAAGAGTTGTTTTAAATAGAAAAACAGTTATAATTATTATTCCCTGAGGAATATTGAAAGTATTTATTGTGCTATTATTTAATGTTCTCTATGTTCTTGTAACACCATACTATAAATAAAGTTTCTTGTATCTTGTATCTTGTGTTATGTTCATGTAGTTCTAATAGTTTTTTTGCCAGATATGGTTAAACCAATATAAACAATTATGTTTCTTAGGCAATTTTAAATATTGTTTTCCCTAATCTGATTTGATTAGGTTGTGCGCAATACATTTGTTTTTATTGATTTAAACATTTCATTTTTATATACATCTACATGTCATATGAATTATGAACAAAAGGAAAACAAACGACACTATATAGGTTTTCACGGTATCTTTTATCCAACCGGTTTCACTATAAGATCATCAGGGCAAATAAAATATAAGTTACTAAGCAACGTCAAATTTGTGCACACATGTGTACACAACATCAAACATGATGACGTCATAAAAAAACTGTTTAATTTAAGCTTATTTCAGTGATATAACGCTGTTTATATAACCTAGCTGTAACATTATTACTATAAAATTTGTAAAAAACAAAGAGTCCTTTTATAACAATAATCTAAATGCATATCTATTAGAAATTTTATGAAGGTTTCATTTGTTTCAGCTAGGTTACATTTATCTACAGTTCATTTCTCCAGTTGTTGTCCGCCGCTAAAAATGAATCAAAATTGTCTGACGTGACCATGTCTCTAATGTTATTAAGCTGGGAATTATTTAATTTGTTCCTCCGAGGTCGTCTTTGTTATTTTTGTGTGTTCCGTCTATTATGTTGTGATGTAGTATTGGCATTTAATTTTGAAAAATGATTGAGGATAAGGCTATGAATCTCATTATTGTCATTTTGTTGTCTGTTGTTTTGTCTATTATTTTGCCTGTTCAGTATTGTCTTCACTGTTTCTGCGTAAGTCTTTGGATGCATTTGTGTGGTATCTTTGTATAAATGTTCACTCTTAAAAATGGATTATTATTTGCATATTTTTGTCTAAAGTCTTCTTCATAAGAATTTAACCATCTCTCGTTGTTTCTCAATCTTTTGTGTGAAATGTCTTCATTCCTCTTCACATTTTTTATCCAAAATTGTTTCAAATATTCCGCTACATTCCCTGAAGATTTTGATGATATAATCTCGTCAATTTCTGTCTGTTTCGTACTCTCTCGGCACACGACGCTTCTCTTAGTCTTTCTATTTCAATTTCATTTTTAAAGTCTTGTAATACTAATCTTTCTCTAAACATCCTTTGGTTCTCATTTTTCTTAAATTCAAACTTTTGAAATTTCCGCGGAATTACAACATGACATCCAGCAATCCATTTTTCATGAAAGACTAAATTTCCACTGTTCCTCACTTTGCCCAAGTAGGCGTTTTTTCTGGCGCTTAATTTGGTCTTCCATAATGCTGCAATTCTAGCTTTTACACGCATTGCCTCCACTTCTACAAGAGTTCCATTTTCTTGCATATGAGTATCCACATTTTCAATATCTGACTGAAAACTTGGTTTTGTCATTTATCGCAGATTCAGTGTTAACTTTAGGTAAAATACTATTACTTTCTCGTACAGCATTTGCTAAATCTTTAATTGCTGTATATATAAGTGACAATTTAGCACTTATCTCCTCACCCAGCTGTTTGTTTTCTCCTTTTTGGTTCAAAACTATTGTTGATTCTGAGGCAGTGTAGCGGGATATTTGAAACAATTGTGGATACAAAATGTGAAGAATTAAATAAAAATGACTTGATATGGCTTTAAAATAACGAATTAATGAACAAATTAACTGTACTGCGCGTTTCATACAATTCATCAGGCACAATTGAAGTGAATGACGTTGTTTCCATGACGTTGACGTTATAACTTCCTGCAAGGGAGATTACGGTTGTATAAAGGCAGATAATTAATGTAAATTGATGGCGTTAAGCCTTGGTTTGAATTTGTTAATAAAATAATTTTCTTTTGCTAACCTAGCTGAAACACATTTATTTTTTTAATTTAAAGAAAGGAAATATTTCAAATTCTTTATTTCCACATCTATCTTTGATCTTGTAGACCATTAAATATTTCTTCAAAAGTTAAAATTATATCATTTTGCTGAAGGTACATTTAATATCTTTAAATCATACTTAGAAAATAGAGTACAAATAGTCAAAGCCGGAAATATTAACTCTTCTAAGAAAACAATAAGGTGTGGTGTTCCCCATGGGTCCATTTTAGGGCCGATAATGTTCATAATCTATATGAATGACATAGATTTAGAAATAAAAAAAGTCCACAATCGACTTTTATGCTGATGACTCAACTCTTTACACTGGGGGTAAATCAAATGCAGAAATAGAAAGAAAACTTCAATATGACCTGGACAATATTATTCATTGGTGTAATGTGAATAATATGGCGATACATCCTCTTAAAACAACCTGTATGCTTATAGGAACACCCTATAAAACGAAACATTCACATGACCTAAATCTACGTATAAATAATGTGCACATCAATAATGTATACAGTCAAAAACTTCTCTGTATATATATCGATAAAAATCTCAAGTGGGACTTGCAAGTAGAAACAGTTTGGAAAAGGCTTAATTCTAACATTTTTCTTTTAAAACGCATTCTCTTTTATCTAGATGACACTATGAAATCTATGTTTTACAATTCATATATTATGTCAACGTTTGACTACTGCAGCATTATTTGGGGTAAAAATAACAATCGCACATCTCAAAAATTACAAATCTCCAGAAGCGAGCATCGAAGGTAATATTATGTAAACCAGTCAGAACAACATCTGCAGATCTCTTTAAAACCGTTGAGTGGCTCACCTTTGAAAATCGCTGTTTCTATCATGCAGGAGTAATACCTTACAAATCATTCGATAATGATGTCCCTGAATATATTAGTGATTTGATACCTCTTGCGAACAATAACAGATACATGTTGCGATCCTCTTCAAGACAAAATGTTGTACAAATCTCATTTAATTCTCATTATATGAAACAGTCTTTTCAATACTTTAGCATGTGAAACTCTATTCCTGATACGATTCGTAAAGCAAAATCCCTGAATGTTTTCAAATATAATTATAAAAACATCTTCTATCACTACAGTCCAATTCATAAATATTGAATGTCTCTTACTTACAAAAATGTACAACATTGTTTAGCTAGATACATGAACTTCATGTTTGTTAATTATACTGCACACACTAGTTAATTAATTTTCACTAGTATATTTGATGTTAAGTGCATATAGTAGTAGCTTTACAATTTAATATATATTCTTTATGTCTGTCACGTATCAATATATATTTTTTTCTACTTGAATCAGTAAAATGTATATTTTTTAGTATTTCAAGATTCTGTTTGTTTTGCATGAATGTGAATTGCCATGTTTTCTTTGTTGTTATGAAGGCCGCATAGTATATAAGTTGTTGTCTTAATGTGTTACCTTCGGAAAATAAAGATATTATTATTATTATCATTATTATTTATAATAATAATATCTTTATTTTCCGAAGGTAACATTATTATTATTATTAAATGTTCACTTAAAGGAATTTGTCTTGTTGAAGGGTCTCTTATTTGTTGTGAATGGATTGTTCTACGTGTTCTCAGTTTTTCTCCAGTTTGGCCAATATAGTATTCCCTCCACCCGGTACATGTTATAACATACAATACATTTTGTACATTGCATGACATATCGTGGTTTACGTAGAACTTTTTTCCTTTGAAACTGTAAAAAGTATTTTCAACAGTATGTTGGCAAAGCGAACAGTTGGATTTTGTGGCATTTTGTTACTTTAAATGGTTTAGTTTTAGTTTCTGTGAATTTTGCTCTTGTAAGTAGCTTTTTTAAACTTGGTGCTTGTCTTTTGCTGTTAATAATTTTACAGTTATTTAAGATCACAGACATATCAGCATCATTTTGTAAAAGTTTCAATGTATTTCTTATGGTATGAAAAAGTTCTTGATTTTGAGGATTGAAAGTTGAGACATAAGGAATACTGTCATTAAACTGTTTAGGCTAAATTTTCACAAATTCAGATCTTGGAGTTTTTAAAGCTTTTTGTATGCTGTCTTGTATTAATGTTTTCGGATAGCCTCTATTTATAAGTTAGAAGTAGTTTAATTCATGTAAGCGAATGTTGTTGACTGTAGTGTTTACAAAATGATGCTGATATATCTGTGATCTTAAATAACTGTAAAATTATTAACAGCAACAGACAAGCACCAAATTATTTTATTAACAAATTCAAACCAAGGCAGTAATCTCCCTTGCAGGAAGTTATGACGTCAACGTCATGGAAACAACGTTATTCAATACAATTGTGCTTGATGAATTGTATGAAACGCGTAGCATAGTTATTTCACCGTTCTGCAAGTGACTGAAAAGATAATTGAAGCCATTTTCAAAGGTAGAATATCCGAAACCTTGTCATAACATTAGAACGTATTTCAAAAAGGTTTCACTCCTAACACCTCACTTCTCCACGCGGCACTTATTGTTGAAGAAGTAACAAGAACAGTAAAGATGAAAATCTACCAATTAACTTAGTTTTTCTGGATGCAAAAAGTGCGTTTGATGTAATAGACCACGCGCCCACCTGCTGCGTAGTGTCTTCCACTCTGGAGTCAAAGATAAGCACTGGTCGCTAATACGGAGTTTACATACTAACTCCCAAAGTGTAGTAAAATGGTCTACTGCCAAGTCTAAATCATTCAATATTCAGCTAGGATGCCGTCAGGGCGGCAAACTTAGTACAGCCTTATATAAAGTTTACATTTATCCCTTATTAGATCGTAAAGAACAAACCAACCTTTGAGTGAAAATTAGTAACGTTTGTTGCAACGCTAGTTCTTGCGCTGATGATGTTACCGTAAATGCTATATAGACCCTAGACACACTAATACTAGTTAATATTGCTGAGGACTTTTCAATCATGGAACGTAATATTTTGCAACCAATGAAAACTGAACTTCTGAAAGTTTATCCAACTACAAGATATTCTGAAACAAATTGTTCTGGTACTACCTGTAACATCTATGGAAAGGCAAACATTTCCAAACCTACAGTGAGTACACACTTGGGCTTAAAACGTTCAACTACTTTAAAGAAAACTGCAAACGAAACAGTAGAAACTAATATAAGGAAAGCCAGAAAACAGCGTACAGTTTAATGGCGAGTGGTTTACGTGGAGAAAATGGTTATGACCCATTCAACTTATGAAAACGTACATATCTCCAATTATCTTGTATTGGCTAGAGCTGATCAGACCAACAAGCAAATTACTTGAACAACTTGAACTGTTCCAAAAAGATGTGCTTAAGCAAATATTGTCAGTTCCACAAATAACGGCAGATATAGCAGTGTATATATCGAGTGGTTTCCTCCCAAGCCAAGCACAGATTTAGAAAAGAGTCCTTACCTTGTTCAATAATGTATGTCTGCAAGAAGATTCATCAGTAGAAAAACGATTAGCCAGAAGACAACTCACAGTTAAACTAACTTCTAGCCACAGCTGGTTCATCGAAGTCAAAAGTATATTTTGGAAATATGACCTAGGAGACCCATTTGAAGTGGTTGAAAACCCAAGATCAAGTCAAAAAATGGAAGGTACTTATCAACAAGATCATCAACTAGTATTGGCAAACAGACATATTAAATTTATGTCACTACTACAAATCTGTTAGCAACCTTAACATAAGTTTATTTAAACCAGGAAAAGTGCATCTGCTACTGAGTATACCTGTCAAATCAGGAAAAGACATCCCTCGTTATTCTGCTGAATTGAAGCTTATTACTGGAAAATTCTCCAGTCTAACCGGGAAGCTTTTAATTAGATCACTGTAGATCCTACATGTTAACTGTTAGACCCTACACATGTTTTAACTTAGTTGGTATGGACAGAATAATAGTTCATTGAACAAACTGGCTGTTCTAGAATTTCATTGTAAAAGATTAAAAGATTTGTGAAACCTAGGTGTCTATAACTCTCATAATATTATGTTTTCAGACAGTGTTTCAATACAACGCGGTGTAAATACATAAATGGACATAGTGCAGCATTCTATTCGGTGGAGGATTACAGTTGATATTGATTCTACATGACGCATTGCGGTTCTCAATCTCTGCAGGGGAAGATAATACAGAACACAGAATACTGCCTTACACCTCTCACGAGTATTATGGGCAGGGTGCACGCCGGGTTTTAATAAAAGATAAAATAAGATAACTGCAAGATAGTTCTTCCAGTTCGGAGGATCAAGATTGTTAAAACTGTTGAAAAGAGTGAAAGAATTAAAGGTTTACAAACAACTGTTGTACGATTAGTAACTGGACTGAGCCATTGCCTGCTTGAATGATTCAAGATCAGGCAGGGTCGCAATATGCGAGGGTAACCTATTCCACAAAACTGTGGTATGGGGGAAAATGAGTACTTATAGAGGTCCGAGTTTGCATGGGTTTGGTGGAGACTAAGGGGGTGCATATGTCCTGTTTTGGACTTCTAGATTACTGGGTAGGGAGATTGCAACAAGACTGTGGTATATTTTGTAAAACATAACCAGTTTGGAGGCTTGACGCCTGTTCTTAAGGGTGCTCCATCAAAGGGTGTTCTACAGATCTGTCACACTGGTATCTCTGGAGTAACAATTTTTTACCTATCTGATTGTGCGTCGCTGGACCATTTCCAGCTTATGAATACGAACCTGGGTGTGTGGCGACCGTACAGATGACGAGTACTTTAATTGTGGTCTGACTAATGTTTTGTAAGAGAGTGATTTGATATTTTTTTATGTTTTGTTTTGATGTTACGTTTGAGGAAGCCTTATGTTCTATTTGCGTTCGTTGTTATTCTGGGGATGTGTGTATTCCAGCTGAGATCTTATTTAATGTCTACACCAAGGTATTTTGCATTCTTAACTGGCGAGAGTGTTTGACGGAAAGGGAAGTAACTGCAAGGTAAACGGCAGTAGCATCAGCGAATAGCCGCACCTGGGAGGTGACCGTGTCAGGGAGATGATTTGTTAGAGTAGGAACAGCAGAGGTCCTAGGACAGAGCCCTGTGGGACCCAAGACGTAACAGGTACTTGATCAGATGTGCAACCGTTAACCACTACTGACTGGGATCTACCTATTCAAATGGACCGGAGCTTAGACACTGTTTGACTGGGGACGCCATGTTCTTGGAGTTTAAAAAGTAATTTAAGGTGGTTTACTTTGTCGAAGGCTTTACTAAAATCAAGTAGGACAAGTTCGGTAGGTTTATCTGAGGAAAGGTTTTTGGATATTTTATCAACTAGCTCTAAGAGCTGGGTCTCACAGGACCGTCTTTCACGGAACCAATGTTGCAGCTTATAGAGTATGCTGTGAATAGGCTAGATGCAATTGTGTGTTCTCGGAGTTTACAGAGAATGCAGGTTAGCGATATGGGTCTGTAGTTTGGCTTTTGTAAAGGAAACAAAAAATGGCAACGATGAAGGTTTGAGCAGATTATATTCTCGAAACATAGATAATGTTAAGAATTGAATGTGTTTTTTCTGCATTTCATCGAGGTATGAACTGTCAGAAGTTTTACACCTAATTTAGTTTAAGTTAAAATTAGGTGTAAAACTTCTGATAGTTCATAACTCAATGAAATGCAGAAAAATCTCATTCAATTCTTATAATTACAACTTACTATAATTAAAGACATTCGTTTAAATTATGTAGTGATCACTTACCCGGATTCTATTTTAATATTTCGTCGCGCATTAATTGTGTTGTCTTAACGCCCCTACTCATTAGTATAGTGCAAATGTCGGACAGCAGCCAGCTGCTGGAACGAAGTTTTTTTGGACATATCTCAACCCGAGGATGGAATTTCCTTATCCACAACTCAATGAACATGGTAGATTTATTTTCTCACCGTTTGAATCGCATTTTCACACAAGTAAGAAGAAATAAGTGTAAATACAGGATGGGGATGAAAATCAACTTTTCTCGAATTTTACTTCAAAACTGCTATTGATGGATAGGAAATGATCTAACTAAGAAAATGAATACCAATAGCACTATGTTTATTTCAAAAATAAAAATTTTACAGTCATTTTTCAATTTTTATGTGATGCTCTGGCTGCTTATAATAAACGTAACAATAGTCCGGCAGCGATGAGAGATAAGCGATGAAGGATAAGGTTATCTATCAAAGGTAAATGCGTGGAAATATGTATCTCATAGGTGAGAAACACTATTCCTTTTCACTTCTCAAAGTGTTCTTGTTTGGTGACATGCCCTGAATCCATAGTAAAGTTTATGAATGAAAAAGTAGCACGTCATGAATATTAATGAGAAGCTATGAATACGTACCTGCTTCATCGTGTTATGAAAAGCGGGCGCTGGGGCAGAAATAACCAATCAGAAAAGAGAATTTGTGTGAAATGATTGCAAGTTGTGATTATTGTGCAGTGAACGTAAAATGTTCAATAAATATACTTTTAAAAAACAAAATATGGCGAAAAATGCCTCATTTTACCACAGTTAATCAATATAGAGGCCTTCTGTAATAAATCGCATCCACCAATTAATTGTACAACAACACCTCTACATATATTATTGAACTGTTTACGGTACTGCAACATATTTTTAAACGCTGATTTTATGGATAATGGCTGGAATGCATTGTTTAAACTTTTAGGTTAAGTTATAATACCTCCGAATATTCTATTATTCATGTGTTTGAGATTATTTAGTTTGACATCAGAATGGGTATGTCCCTTTAATTTGCAGTTTATGTATCACTTTTTCAACTGCCATATTAAGTTTTGTTACAGGAGTTCTGAAAAATTACAATTTATATGTAACTTTTGGACATGTAAAGGAAAACAGACATGACGCCGAACGAATGTTTTAGAAGGCGCCGTAAGTAGTATACCAGTATGCAGATTAACATAATTTTAATTATTACGTTATTTGCAGTAAATGTATCACTTATTCAACGGCCATATTTAGTTTTGTTGCATGAGTTGTCCAAAATTACAATTTATATGTAATTTTAGGCTGTGTCAACGAAAACAAATATGACATCGATACCAACAGTTTTTCTGTTTATTTTATGTCTCAAACTCTACTTTTGTTGAGTTTATTTCAATAAAATGTCGAAAATCGCGGGAAACGTCACCAGAAAGCATCGCAAACATGACGTCATTTCAACGACGTCTATGGTTGGCCATCGCCACCAAAAATAATTAATTAAGCCGCGGTAAAAATATTTTAGCTCCGCATAAATATGATTTAAGCAGCGGTTAAAATATTTTAGCTCCGGCATAAATATGATTTTAGCCGCGGCATAAATATTTAAGCTCCGGCATAAATATGATTGAAGCCGCGACTAAAATCATATTTATGCCGGAGCTTAAATATTTTAACCGCGGCTTAAATCATATTTATGCCGGAGCTTAAATATTTATGCCGCGGCTAAAATCATATTTATGCCGGAGCTAAAATATTTTAACCGCGGTGATACACCGGTCAATTTTGTCCCATTTGATTCTATGGTAAAAAGAGAACTTTTACACACTTCCTGTGACTTTCACAACAAAATCCAAGCAATCAGCTGACCATATTTCTCATCTTCATCATTATCACAGTCAATCTACACCAGAAAAGTTACATGGTCAACAATGAACATTTTTGCTATCACTCAATATCTGGAGACACTTTACACATTTCCAATACACAGCTGTCATGTATGCCGGCGCGGAGTAATATTTGAACTCTTCCATCACAAAATGTAGTCCTGAAGAAGACAAACAAAACAACTGTTAGAGTAATCAGAAATGGCCAAATATTTACATAACAACAATAAATACAATTTACATTTCATTAAGCCATCCACAGACATCTCTAAAATGGACACTTCAAATTTTCAAACTACTACTTCCTAGGGTACAACGACCCGGAAGTACTTGTTGACCGGTGTCACACCATATGGTTTATAGCGTTCATTACGCTCGGTATACTATTTGACGTTAATCCGGGTAACAGATTTTGATAATTTTCACTGAGTGGACAGTGAGTTTATCGGGATATAATTCACCTTTATATTTCCATAAACCACCACAAAACATAAAATAAAAAGATATATATTTTCCGCCGGTTAAGCGGAGCGAATTAGACGAGAAATATTTTCCTTGAATAGGTATAGATCTTTTGTTGTATAGACCAATCAAAATCTTGTTTTGTTGGTATTCGTAGTAACGCGAGTTATGCGAGTCAACGTGTTGAAGGATTTTAATTGTATGGTCATTCAGCTTTGGGTATCAATGCTTACAGACATATTATTTTTAAGTTTAAGGTCGGGGAAACTACTAGTATTTGTTATTCAGGATATACAATATTTATATAGTCTATTAGTACTCTGAGGCAAATCGCGAAGCAGAGTACATTTGTCCTCACGAAAACTGTATTACGAATTGGTTAGGCTGGTTTAGCCAAGCGTATAGTGAGATATTGTGTAAGGGAGTAATTGCATGACAAATCAGTTATAGTGATTCTCTTATTGTGGTTTCAAATTCAATGTTATTTATTTACTGTGGTATAATATACAAGTCAGTTGTTCACTTATAAATGTGTTATTGTAAATGTGTTATACACATTAATTAATTAAAACGTAAATTTGTAAATGATTTATTTATTAAGCATACTTTGATGTACAGTATAGCACTTCTTTCAAGACTTATTTTTGGAAATGTTTTATGTGATTATTAACTTAAAGCCATTAAGTAAAATATGGTTATTTTTGTGAGTGCCATGAAACGAGAACATCCCGCCGTTTCTTGTCCGGAGAGAAATCCAAGCCAGCCGCGGGTACAGGGTTCCACCTAGCAGGGATTACTTTTATTTACACTGTCCTGTGACTTTGGAACATGGTGGGGGTAAGAGTGAGGTTGGGTGCGCACCATAAACCGGTTTAAGCTCCCCAGTGGTGTTTTTGCCACTGACCGTTCCAAGGCGGTGCCCCACTGTGTTCCTTTAATTGTTCGTTTTGTCCTCGTGTGTTTGCTTTGTATGCTAGTGTGTGTTGGTAGTGTATATGTGTATGTGTACATGATTGTGTGTGTGTGCCGTGTGTGTGTGCGCGTGTGTGTGTGCGCGTGTGTGTGTGCGCGTGTGTGTGTGTGTGTGTGTGTGTGTGTGTGTGTGTGTGTGTGTGTGTGTGTGTGTGTGTGTGTGTGTGTGTGTGTGTGTGTGTGTGTGTGTGTGTGTGTGTGTGTGTGTGTGTGTGTGTGTGTGTGTGTGTGTGTGTGTGTGTGTGTGTGTGTGTGTGTGTGTGTGTGTGTGTGTGTGTGTGTGTGTGTGTGTGTGTGTGTGTGTGTGTGTGTGTGTGTGTGTGTGTGTGTGTGTGTGTGTGTGTGTGTGTGTGTGTGTGTGTGTGTGTGTGTGTGTGTGTGTGTGTGTGTGTGTGTGTGTGTGTGTTGGTGGTGTGCACTTCTGGGTGCTGTGGGGCTCGTTTTGGGAGGCTGCGTTTTTGGTACGTGGCATTCCCTGTTTGATATTTTTTTTTTTTTTTTTTCCAAAGCATTTCTCATCAAGAGTTTTATTTCTGGTTTTACCTGTGCAGCTAGAGGTCTCGTTGATGAACATTTCAGGCACATATTCATTCATAGCTAAACGATATTGCTAGTCACCGACGCCTATAAACTATTACATAGTCATTTAGTTCCAATATTACATTATATGCATAATAGTACATACATGCACGAGTTGCTTAAATATATTTTGGTTACTGATACCTATAAACAATTTTGTTTCAATATTACGTTACATGTGCATGCATACTAGTGTATACGGATTGAGTTCTACGCACTGTTTATACATTTGCGTATTAATGCATTACGATGTCGTCATAATATAATCATGCGTCTCGGAATTTGTCTTCTTCGCAAGAAGGGTAGTTAATATGACATATGCTCACATTGATGTGAGGTGAAAGATGGCTCCAATGATATATTTAACTGGCATGTTTCAGTTATGTTTAATGTTCTGTTGTAATATGATTTATGTTATGCCAGTATTAGATTTGTGTATGTAAATGAAATGGATATGATGAATATTGTTAGATTTAGAAACATTGTAAGCTTGCCCAAGTGCTCACTACAATATATACTACATGTATATTGAAAGCAAATGTGTTATTCTTCTTTGAACAAAGAATCTATGTAGGTTTAAGGAAATAACGTTCGTTAGTTTATACGAATTTATTTTAGTTCGATTGCGAAGAAAGCTCCGTAGCTTATTTAAACGCTCTCGAACACTCATTCCAGATGTCATCACATTCGCGAGAGAGAGGCAGCGAGTTTTTCATCGCTGCTACCCATTTACAGCTGGGTAGACTGAGGCACGTGTGGTTTAGTGTCTTTGCCCAAGGACACACCTCGTGCTCCGGCTGGGATTCGAACCCGGGACCTCCCGTTCCGGAGGCGAACGCCCTAACCACTGAGCTATCGAGGCCCACAAAAACGTTCGTTACCAGACCCGTTATCACTGCGGATGAACAACGACCGGTTCACGCTGTATCACCAAAACGCGCCAGCTCCAATTTAACGATACTACTCCGACTAACGTAACGACAAGGCTCCAACAAAAATGGCTGATATAATAAACAAAACCTAAGACAGTATAACAAATTCGTGTATTTTACATGGTTGTTCGCAACTTTTGAAGAAACGAATACCCTTACGGAATGCTCACTTCTGCCCAGCATGACTGTAGCTAGTCGTCTGTTTCAAACATCGATGCGTGTGAAAGTAATGCACGTTGAATGCAGAGGATTCAACGGTTAAAAGTGCAAAGTAGACCCTAAATGCATGTATTTTGCACAATATTATCTAAATCAAAGGTGCTTAGTACAAGAGATATGCATTGGCATGTAACTTTGTGTCAAATTTCGTAAGCATATACTCATTATTTACCGATTTGGTATTTCTATAGGAAAAACTTACCAATTCAAAAATACAACGATTCAGGCTCCAATTGACGACACAACGACAATGCTCCAATTCGTGTTTCACGGATCATTTTCAAAGACGTTTTAGAACATATACACATATAATAGCATCTCTTTTCGGACAAACTAATGAGTTTGATGTCACCTTGTACCCAATCTCAATGAAAACTTGAAATTTAAAGGGAGAAAATTCAAATATTCAAAATACTTCCTAAAATGACAGTATTCATGGATACCGTATTTAAGATTTTATTTGACATATGGAACAATCAAATTGCTTTTAACAATAATCATATGTAGCTAAGAGCGTCATCCATCAACTGTTAAATAAGCTATATAATTTTCTGTTAGATATCTTTCTTTGAAGATATACTTGAACTTATTAACAAACATTTTAGCTTTTTTATAGCCAATATAGGCATTTAAGAAACATGATAGTAACAATGTGGAGCTTGAACATGATGCTGATTATAGATTTAGATCTACGAGAAGCTAGGTGTCTAAATCGCTCTCTATAACATTTTAGCATAAAGGCACGTTTATTCAGTCCAACTTTAACAAAGCTCCGTTGGAAAGCTACCGTTTTGGGGCATTGCAATTTCAAATATTTAGTTCTTACCAAAGTCTGTTGGCATTATACATTTGTCTTGCATACCGTATCAGGTTTCGTGCAGTTACTAACAGCTACCCCGCATGTGACGTAATGTTTTAAACAGACTATCGTCAGTTTCACAAACTTAGCATCTGTATATTGTTTGATTTAATTTATTAAGCATCATTTCAATATGTTTGCATTTATCATTTTAAACTTGAAATGTGAGACAGATCTAACATGTTAAAAAGGTTTCCCTCACTGTTTTCTCCCACGTCTACATCGACTAATTGTGCAAAGAACCCTGCCTATGAATGGTTTTATGCATGTAACGTTGGATAAGTCTACAATACTGTTTTAGTAAATGTCAAGTGCCAGTTTCTATGCTTTTTTGTATTTGACCAGAATATAAGTTAAAACGAACTGGATGGGAATTCCAGAATGTTTATCGAAATTAGCACACATAAGCAAAAGAGCTCAGGTGAGATAGATTCTATTGTGATGGTGTACAAGTTCACAGAAAGAAGATGAAGCATAAAAAGCGATTACAAAATTATATACTTCTTTCCAAATTATTATTAAATGACATTTGCCCTTTCTTTTCTTGTCTAAGCTGCATATGATTATTGGTAGCAGACAAAACGCTAGGCCAAATAAAATCTAAAACGCTGAAACTGTGTCCATGAATTCTGCGTTTAATTTTCAATTTTTAATTGAGATTGGGACCAGGTGACATCAAATACATAAATTTGTCCGATAAGAGATTCTATTATATTTGTATATGTTCCAAAACGTCTTTGAAAATGATCCGTGAAACACGAATTGGAGCATTGTCGTTGTGTCGTCAACTGGAGCCTAAATCGTTGTATTTTTGAATTGGTAAGTTTTGCCTATAGAAATACCAAATCGGTATATAATGAGAATATACTTACGAAATTTGACTCAAAGCTACACGCCAATGCATAATTTTTATGTTTAACACCTGAACTTCGATAATTTTGAGCAAAATACATGCATTTAGGGTCTATTTTGCCCTTTTTACCATTGAATCCTCTGCATTCAACGTGCATAACTTTCACACGCATCGATGTTTGAAACAGTCGACTAGTTACAGTCATGCAGAACAGAAGTGAGCATTCCGTAAGAGTATTCGTTTCTTCAAGTTGCGAATAACCATGTAAAATACACGAATCTGTTATACTCACTTGGGTTTTGTTTATTAAATTAGCCATTTTTGTCGAGCCGCTTGCGGGAGCTCGATATAACTGTCCAAATGGCGGTTCGGTGTATGTGCGTGCGTGCGTCCGTCCGAGTTAAGCTTGTCCGGGCTTTTACTTATCCATGGAACAAGGGATTTTTAAATAACTTGGCACAAATGTTCACCATCATGAGACGGAGTGTCATGAGCAAGAACCAGGTCCCTAGGTCTAAGGTCAAGGTCACACTTAGAGGTTTAAGGTCAAATTCAAGAATGACTTTGTCCGAAGCATATCTTTTTCATGCATGGAGGGATTTTGATGTAACTTGGCACAAATGTTCACCACCATGAGACGGAGTGTCTTGCGCAAGAACCAGGTCCCTAGGTCTAAGGTCAAGGTCACACTTAGAGGCCAGAGGTCAGATACAATAATAATTCAAAAATGACTTTGTCCGCAGTATTTCTTCTTTATGCATGAGGGATTTTGATGTTACTTGGCACAAATGTTCACCACCATGAGACGGAGTGTCATGCGCAAGAACCAGGTCCCTAGGTCTAAGGTCAAGGTCACACTCAGAGGTTAAATGTCAAATTCAAGAATATCTTTGTCCGGAGGATTTCTTCTTTATGCATGAGGGATTTTGATGTAACTTGGCACAAATGTTCACCACCATGGGCTTCTCTTGTTTTAGAATTACTTCCCTTTGTTGTTACTATAAATAGCTTATATTGTAAATTTTTTATTACTGGCCGTAGAGAAAAATCGAGACCACTTCTCTGTGGTACAACATGCATGTTATATCCAATATTTAGGTATATTTTAACCTATCTCTACTTGCCCGTTTGACATATGGCGGCTCGACATGTTGCACGTGGGCATCTGGTTCTGTTGGAGCCTTTACGTTACGTTAGTTGGAGTAGTATCGTTAAATTGGAGCCGGTGTAACATTAAATGTTGACCCCGTTGAAAATTGACCCTAATAAGCTTTGACCCCCATATGACCTTGACCTTGATCGAGGCAACATTGACCTAGCCTTTTAGAAAAACATTCAAGAGGTTTGAAAAATATAGTCCCTTTGTCCCTGAAGTGTGACCTTGACCTTAAGGTGCATGGTCTTCGTAAGATGCACATTCATATAAAGTTTCATTAAAATTCTTTAAGGGGTTAAAAATATGGAGCAAACACTGATAATGAATCACTTTAAGTATGACCTTGAGCTGACAGGGTTGAAATATGTGTTCTGCATGTCATCTTGGTGAGTTAAACATTTGACCAAATGTACATGGAAATTGAGGGGACACTAAAAACAATGACCCCTATTAAAAGTATCACCTTAAGCCAACAGACTTGGAATATAAGTTCTTTACATCATCTTGATAAGATGAAAAATTGGCCCAAATTTCAAGATTTCAAACTTCACTTCAAGGGTTGAGGACGTTATGGAGCTGACATAAAATCAGCCGTACGTCAGACTGACTGATCAATATACAGACTGACTGACCAGCTGACTCTTCTATACACCCAAACGTTTGTGGGGAGATAATGAACTTACTGCTGCGGTTTACTAACGCTCCCTTGCAATGAATTTGCTTGTTCCTGCAATAAATACAGGCCTAAAACCTGTACTTATCTGGCACCTGCATTTAACAGGAAACCAAATTATGCAACACAGTTTTTTAGCCATAAAAGCTAGGTGAGACATGAATAAGATTAAATATCATCTTATCTAAAATAAACCTATATTAATTTGTACATAACTTATGATATTGCAAAGCTTTTCAGTGAAGCTACAAAATAAAATCAAAATTTCTCAATTTTTATTTAAAACTTTTGCCAGGGAATCATATACTGCGACAGTTGCTTTTTTAGATTCTTACTTTTATGAGCATGTTTAATATAGTCTTAATAATACAGCTTGTATACTTTGAGCGAAATTTCATGATTTTAAATTTGCACCAGGTTAATGGTAAGTGGAAATACCAAGTTCAGACTTTACTTCTGACAGATGTTCAAATATTAAGGTTTTTTTAAACATCAATAAATTTAAAGAATAACTGAACATGTAAAATTACACTGCCAATAAGCTTCATGTGAAATGGAAAATTCATTCTCAAAATTTACATAATGCTAATAGTCGGTGTCTTGAATTGTATGCAGTATTTACTTATTGTAGGCATCAGTTATTAATTTGAAAATACTTTCACAAAACTAAAACTTAAAAAATGTAAGAACCTGTCGATGAGTACATGAATACAGTAAACTGTTGTCAAGAATGTTTCTTTTTTAAGTTTAACAGATAATACAATTTATAGCTCTCTAAGCATTAAAGTGCGTTGATAACTAAGACAAGTTTTACTGAACCCTAATTTCCTACCAAATTATGAACTGCATGCTTTTATTGCATATCTGGGAAACCTATTGCTACCCCCTCTGTTGCTAAGCTGACTTATAATCACTACAAATTCTCTTTGACAGAGGGCCATGGGTTCAAATCCTGCTACCGATCATGGTTCTTTATGCACGACAGGGTTCTAGTACAGATCAGAATAGAATAAACTTTATTTCCAGTCAGGGGTCAATTACTGTGGGGTATGTTAATCACAGAGTAAATGCTTAAGAAATAAATAAAGATTGTAATGTAAGCAAGGCTGAATTAGTATTGGCATAACACATTTAAGAAAGTCCTGGGCAGTATATATGAGACGGTTACTGAGGTAGCCGTCTGTTTTATCCGGGTTCCTCCAGTAGTAAGGTACGTCACTATATCCCAGCAAACATGCATATATGGGTCCCATATGGGCTACTTCTGGGCAAGCCCATATGGGTATGCCCATATTGGACCCATATGGGACCTTTGTGGGCAAGCCCATGTGTGTTTGCCCATAAGGGTCCCAGATGGGTCCCATATTACACCACTTTTAGAAAAAACGAATATTCATTTATTAATGTATTTCAAACTCATTTACTTTGAACTATTATGTGACTACCTTGATCTAAACTATCATTTAATCTAAAATTAGTAATTCAACACATACGCGTATATTTTACATCCCATGTGGGACCCATATGGGTCCCATTTGGGCCTCCCGATAACGTCAAAACCCCTGGTTAGGTGCGCGAAATTAATATAATTATAAGTTTTAATTTAAATTTTAATTATTTAAGTTATTACATAATGGTCTGTTGTGAGCACATGCATCTTTTTCCTTTATCATTCTGCTATAATATATTTATGGAAAATATTGCATGGTGAACAAAAACTTTGCTGCATTAATTGTGAAACTGAAAAATGTCATGTTTTAATTAATTGGTTCATTCAGTTTCCCCAGTCCTTTCTTTTAAATATGCCATAAAAGCCATGTGCACAACATAATTTAGAAAATTCATAGTGTTGACATCTCTATTTAAAAATAAGTTTATGCATTCATTTAAGGTGAGGTATCTTTCCATGTTTGGTGGGGCGGACGTGCGTGAAACGGTTGACTGCTTGATGAAGGAGGCCGTGCCAAACCAGCTTGCCAGGGAATACAATATGAAGGGGCTTAAGAGAAAGAAGAAATTTACATATTATAAACAGTATTACATTCAACGTTGCTACTTTAGTGTACCAAAGTAATACTTAATGTAAAAAACTTCAGTATTTTAAAAATTTAAAATTGTGTATGCCAAAATGAAATTCCGTGGATTTACAAAAACACAGTTTCCTGGGATGTTTATTTAGTGTACTTCTAAGTTTATATACGTAAGTATTAAAACATTGTCAAATGTTTCTTTGTTGATTCACGTACAAGACGTCCACAGAATGTAAGCTGCAGTAGTGGGTAATATTGGTTATTGCAGTTATGTCTCTTGATTTTAGAAATTAAGATTAGTATTATGAAACACTTTTATAAATACATGACATGTAGTTAGCATAGACTTTTCTCTTCAAATATGTTGTTTTAAAGGTTGAATTTTGACTTATTTTTTTATTCTGATTATATGCATGCCTGTATATGAACCATGCATGAGATTAGTTAATAAAAATTTAGTGTTAAAGTATATAGTGTTTTGTTTCTTGCAGGATGATATTATAATATAGTCCTTTGCCCAATATGTCTCTGTTCCAGGAAAAAGAAAGAGTTAAAGCATAAAAATATAAAAATGGAAGTACAAGAATCATGCACCTGATGTTACAGTCCAGCTTAAAGAATTTCGCATGTGTGTGTCCAATGTTTCTGACAAATTGTTGTTTATTGAAAGTTCAGCAAACTTAAAATTGAAGTAAATGCAAATGGTTCTAGCCATGAAATGCAAGATTTGTCCAAAATGGAAGTATTTGGGCTGCCCACGTGGGACCCACATGGGTCCCATATTGCATGTTTATGGGGCAGCCCATATGGGACCCATGTGGAACCCGGTTGCACATCCCATCTGGGTCCCATATGGGCAGCCCATATGGGACCCATATAGGTGCCCATAAGGGACCCATATGGGTCCCATATATATTGCTAGCTTGGATGCCAACACCTCGGTGACCTATGCAGTCAATTCAAAAGGTTTATATTAGCTTATGTTTATATTTGTTTTTTTTTGTATCCTGTGACTTTTTTATGGTTATTATTTTGGGTTTTTATGGTTATTATTTTGGGTTTTTAAACCCAACTTAAGTGATTCATCTCTTAATTGGGTCATCCATCCAAATACTGAATTACAGGCATTTCAGCCTCTAGTCATTTCATCTCCTTAAATCTTAGATGGTTCAGGCTCCATAACTTATATGATGCTTTCATTTCAAAATAAGAGAATAAGAAAATATCAATTGATCTCTTAATATCTTTAAAAAGAATTGTTTTTCCAGGAAAAAAATTATGATATTAATGATATTAATAGTTTCATCAGTTTGACATTTATATTAAATTATTTAAGTATTTCGACTAAATTCATCACATTTCATTTAATATTTTTGCTATAAAGCTATTTCTCATAATGTCTGATGCCCATTCTCAGTCATATTAAACAAGTAAAAAAAGAACTTCGTGGTCCAGTGATGTTACGCTGTGGACTACTAATCCGAAGGTCTCTGGTTCGAATTCAGATCGGGGTACTTGAAATTGCATAAACGCTTTTTAGTGTTTTCCAACCCATATGTTTGTATGTATGAGATTTTACCATTGGTACCCATATGACCAACACCAGCAGAAGAGTTTAATTAATTTAGCCTTCAGAGGATAGTACAAGATGCAGGATATGTCCCATTTTAGAGACACCCCTGGTTCTTTAACATGCCCGGTGTACAGCACATATACATGGGACCTCAGTTTGTAGGTCTTATCTGTAAAACCGTTAGTTATGTTAGTGGAGGAGATGGGAATAGAGCCCTTGATCCTTGGATTACATTGGTTCAGTGCGTTACCACTGAACCACTGATCTGCCCTTTTCCCACCTATCTACAGATGAACTGGTTTAAAACGCAGAGGTCATGTAGTCTAAGTGCGGTGGTCGAGTGGTTAACAGTCTGGACTACCAATCTGGAGGTCCCCAGTTTGAATCCCAGCCGGGGCACTGGAAATTTCATAAACACTTTCCAGTGCTATATACACGGGCATGTAAAAGAACCAAGGGGTCAATTCGTAAAAATAGCTAGGGTCTGGTACGCGGGCTCCCTTGTATCTGCATCTCTCTCTCTCTCTCTTCAACATGCGCCTGTCAGGGGCCCAGGAAGAAGTCCCAGGGTCGGCCAGGACTATCAAACAATCAAAGAAAAAAATATATATAGTCTCGCGTGTACATGGTGTATCTGTGCTGTACGCTGGGTGCACGAAAGTACCACCAGAGTCTGGTACCCGTATTCCCTTGTAAGCATCTGTTTCTTCAGCCTCATCTGTTTCTTCAGCCTGTTTCACCAAAGGATAACTCCCAGGGTCGGCTGGTACTCTAAACAATACCACAGTGCACACAAAGCTAATGAAGAGTTGAAATGACAACTACAGGGTTAAAGTCACGTGTACTGACTGCTCAACGGTGTTTTATTATCAATGTTATATGGTCTGCTGTTGATAATAGGTTAAGGTAATATTAACACTCAGGGTATCGGAAACATCCGTCTAATGCGCAAGATTGCAGTATATGCGCGTTCACACTGTCAAACACATATACAAGGGGCCTCCGTGGCCGAGTGATTAAGGTCACTGGCTTCGAATCACTTGCCATTCACAGATGTAGGTTCGAGCCCCACTCAGAGCGTTAGCAAGCCATCCGGAATGTCGAAGTTTCTACCCAGGCGCGTGCCCGTGAATGTTGCCTGTGTCGGTACGACGCTAAACCAACAAACTCAATTACACGGACCAAGAAGACTGATATATTAGTGCATGACACAGTGAAATAAACCGATGGTACGATTCTATTGCAACATTTATTTAATCTGTACCGAGGAAACAAATTGCTCACCAAAAACTGATATAGTTTCTTATCTTACACTAGGCAATTTCTTTCGTTAAAGGTATATAATTAGATTTTGGCCATGTAACAGATTTGTTTGAAACATCTGATCATTTACACTCATTTATGTTCACTTAGCGCTTAATTCAAGTAAGATTTTCACTGGAGGTATTTTTGAAATTTGATTTCCCTATCCTGGTTGCCTAACCAAGATAGAGTTATTTTATCATAAGTAAAAATTTGATACACATACTTTGCCTAAGGAAAGATATAAATATAAGACCTATTGTATTATATTTGTGAAATATTTGCATTAAAAATTATATATTTAGATGGAATTCACAAGACATTCAAGTTTGAAAAATTATTATTACCTCCCTTTACCTATCTTGGGTGCTCACCCAGTTTTAAAACTTGCATTTTGGTTCAGAATGTTAAAATATTTGTATATCTATCCAATTCAAATGTAAAAGTAGAAATTATATTGAAATAAAAAAGAAATACTCAACGTTTTAAATACTTTCATATTAAAGGGGAGTAATAACAAAATTTTATAAAAGTTAATAAAATGTAAATTTCTGATAGGGATCTAACTCTATGTAATGGGTCTTTTTGTTCATTAAGTGAATCTCTAACAAAATATACAAAAAGTAAAAATTGTCCTAAAATGTTGCTTTAAAGTAATTGACCACCTTTAAATACGAAAAAAAATACTTTTTCGTCTTATACACAAGTGATAAAATTATGTATAATAAACAACCAGGTCAGTACTGTCACTCTAACCAACGGCCCCAAATTGATGAGAAATTGAAATATAACCCGACTGTAGTTGATCAGTTCGTTAATAAGCATCCAAAGAAGAGTAGCTGGGTTTTTACTTCTATTTCTGACCAGTATCAGAGTTATGGTCGATGAATTGGAAATTAAATAAGAAGTGTTATTAGCTCGTGGCGCGCTTAAATGTATAACTAAATGTTTATCACTTAAAAATCTGAAAAGAATACAGAAATATTAATCTTTCATCTGTATGGTAATAGGCATAATGCGTAAGATTATTGGGATCAGTTTTCAACGTTGAAATATGACCTGCGTATAAATGATCAGTTTTCAACCATTTTTTACGTGTGGGTGGGTCATTAATTAACGGGAAGGGTCAATTTTCAACGTTGAAATTGATCATTAATCCGTTGAAAAATGACCCATGGGGTCAATTTTCAACCTTGTCAAAATTTAATGTTACAGGTACGGCGCGTTTTGCCGATGCAGCGTGCGGTTATTGACTCGAAATTGGGCACAGATAATTAGTTTTCGCGAGGAACGTGTTACAATTGGGGTAAGTTAAAACCCGATTTCACTCTGATGCATATTATTTTGTGTGTATTTGTGTGTTTGTAGAAACTTAATGAATATCCAAGCCGAATGTATTCTCGAGGTGCATTGGATATACGTTAAAATGTTGAAAATATCCAAAAACGTTGGCCTGCTCACTCGAAAAATCTCGACCGTTGGCAAATTCTGCAGTTATATGTTTGGAAAATCATTAATATATGAATAATCTAAATGGGGCGATTCATTTGCCCGAAGGCATCATATTAATGTTCCAAATTTCATCAATATCGATGAAAGTAGAGCGAAAATACGATTCCTGAAACATATCAATTACTGTACTGGGTGTTTGTTAAACGTGTACTGAGTATTGACGGAACGAGCGAATCACTGTACTGATTATTGCATAAAAGATGAGTAAGAAATAAAATATTTGAAACGGGAAATTTCTTTATTTGTTATCAAAGATATACAATCAGGAAGTGTGCTGCTTTTCACACGTCTTATCAAACGTTTAAATGGAAACAGAAGTCAGAAAATAATTCAACTTTAATTTGAAGAACTTGTTAGGATGAACACGGTGTTGAAATAATTTCTAAAATCGGAGTATTAAATGTGAAGATATTGAAGATTGAAATCTTAAAAAAATGGAGGATCATGGAGGCGGCCATTTTGAATTTGTGATGTCATAGTGCTGTAATTAAATATTCATGCAAATATTACTGCTAAGTCAAAAAACAGCAGCCTTAAATATATATTCGAACATTGTAACCTACATAACTCTTAATTAATTCAGGTGAAATACAATTTTGAAAAAAAAAAGAATTGATAGGGTTCAAAATTAAGTTTTGAAAAAAGGGCGTGTCTAATAGTATGTCTCGTTTGCATATATTTGCATATATACTGCATCTTAGATCTCTCAAAGCTCATCTATTTTTATTCGATTTCAAAAATTCTTTCAGCTGTGTTTTGTTGTAATGGGCTCTTTTTAATTTCAGGCTCAGTTATATTTTGACTTGCGTTACCCTTTAATAATCTATACTATGTCAGTGAATAATAAACTGTTTTGTCCGGCGTTTTGAGTATTGGATATATATGTAACAATTACATTTATATTTTAAAAGCTTCACCAAATAATCAACAGTATCGCATGTAAATGCATATGCTGTGCAGTACTGTGCTACCCGTTCAATGAGTCAGAAATGAAGTGGCTTTTAATGTTATCTACAACTAGTAAACATTGGTCTAAAATACATACAAGTTGTAAAATAAAATGCGGTGTTTTGTGATGGGTAATGAAAATTGCGGAACTCTCTGTTACATCTGCTATCCAAATATCTCCGTTACTAGAAAGTTTAAAGATTGTAGCTTATCTTATTACGTCTTAAAATTAAATCGAAGCAAGTAAAGGATAGAACCTTTTGATACATGTTACCAACAAGATCAAACAAGAGGGCCAAGATGGCCTTATATCGCTCAGCTGAGACCTACTTATGAAAATATGTGACCAAACTACAGCATGGATCATGACGATCCAATGAAAAATGCAACCTTTATTGCATACACAAGGTTTTTCTATGATTTGACCCCGTAACCTAGCTTTTTTACCCCATATTCGAACTCGACCTTGATTTAATCAAGGTAATCATACTGACCAAGCTTATGAAGATCCAATGAAAAATGCAACCTATATTGTATAAACACCGTTGTCCATGATTTGACCCCGTGATCTAGTTTTGGAAACCAGATGACCTATATTCGAACTGGACCTAGATTACATTATGGCAGTCATTCTGAACAAGATGAAGATCCATTGAAAAATACAGTCTCTATTGCATACACAAGGTTAGATGTGCACAGATGACAGACAGACAGACGACGGACACCAGGCGATCACAATAACTCACCTTGGGCACTTTGTGCTCAGATGAGCTAATAAAACGCTTAAAAGTCGATTACTCACTTTTATGCCCAATATTCACTTACTCAGTGCACGTTAGTATCAATACTCCAGTACACCAACAAGCAAAATAAACAATACCTATATAGTACACTAACTCGAGTTATATTTTTGTCAATCTTTTGGCCCAGAAATAACGTTTGTTGATAAAATGTTGAACACTTATGCTTTTATGCATGGTACTTGAGCAAATAAACGCTCAATTCAGGTTAATCACATCTAAGTACATTTGCGAAATAAAACGGTAAACGTTACCAACGGTCGAAATTTTCAAGTGAGCAGGCTATCTTTTTTGTGGTATTTTAACATATTAACCTACATCATTTACAGCTCGGAAATACATTGGACTGGAATAGTCATTGAAGTATTCAAAAACACACAATTAGACACAAAATAATAGTATCAGAGTAAATATCGGATTTTAACTTACCCCACTTGTAACACGTTCCTCGCGTATTCAGTGGTCGTTCATACGCAGTGGTTATAATTGGACCAAGTTTTGGGGGATAAATGTTTTTGAAAAAAAAGATTATCTGTCGCACTTTTGTGCTCTTTTTTTACAGTTGTTTTTACTCAAACACCTCATATTGCAATTTCCTACACAGTTTTTTAATTTTCACTATGTTTAACTTTGTTTTTGTTTACGTTATGTGCTATGTTGTATTAGTTATATAGATGGCAGTTTTTGGTTACGTGGTGCATTTATATTCCACGCCAAGTCCTTATCCCCTCTACTCTTGTTTTCGGTAGGTAGGGTCTAATTTTCTGGATCCATTGCGTATTTTTATGACCCTAGGTACCTTGCTGCCAACTACAGTCTGACAGTTTCATTTTGCACAAAATATCAATATCTTATTCTGATATTACATGTATAACCATTTTTGGTGATATTGTTTTATGCTCTGTATGTGCTTTTTGTGTTTTTATTTCATGTATGTAAGTAGCTTTTGTAATATTATATTTTAGTTATGTTTGCTATATGTTCGCTTAAATTGTTACATTACTTTTTATGATCTGTGCTTTTAGTGCATTTATGGCACAGTTGTAAATATATGTTATTTTTTATTTCTTTTTAACTATGTTTTACTATATGCTTGCCATATGCTTGCTATATGTTTAATGAAACTTTAATAGCTTATGCTCTATGCTCATTGTTCTGTTCTAATTGCTTATGTGCTTATATTAAATATGCTTTGTTTTATTACAGCTGTTTTAATATTGTTATACCGTATACAAAAATACGTTTCTTGGTAAATAGCTTTAAGCTTATTTTATTTGTTAAACCCAAACCGGCGTTAAATAAAACTTCTTGTATCTCCTTTATCTTGTATCTAGCATACAGAAGGGCTGCGAAAGTTCTACAAAGAGTTTCCAGATCCCCAGTCAGGGTCAACAGATGAACTGTAGACAAGCTTCAAGAACTGTTCTAGACAACTCATATAAAAGTTTATACCATCCAAGCTTCTTAAAGGGCAAAACTCGCAAGGGTCTTCTGTTCAAACAGCTGGGATATACAGTAGTAGTGTGGTAGTAAAAAGCAAATAATCTCCTGATATAGTTCTTCAAGTTGATAGTGAATATTGTTTTGATCCTAACGTAATTGCTTATCATTTTATTTTTTAAAGAGTAAATGGTTTCACAGAGTGTACTATTTACTACGATTGAATTTAGGATTGGAACGATCTTCCAAAGAAAATGAAATCGACAAAGTCAACATTTGCTTTTAAGCGTGCTGTTTAAACAATTTCGAGCTTGTTATATTACATTTAACAAAGCATTTTTCATGAAAATAGCTGTAGCAACTTGTCATGGTGTACATGTAATATCTTCACTGCTTAGTGCAACAGCATAAGCAATGTGCTCAGAGAAATACTATTTTTTTGCTAAATGTAAAACCTAGGACCCTGATGGAAATAAGTCTTCGGACTTTATCGGGTCACTTTGTGCTAATATATGTCGTTAACCCATATTGTGATATTCTAAGCAGGATTGTGATACTTGTATATCATACCTCAGATATCAATTCGGTCAGTATTAATTGTCTTATTTAACATGTGTCAAATCAAGTTTTATGTCATTATGTGCTCAAAATAACTAACAAATTGTTATATATAAAATTTTGCTAGATTGATTTTGTAAGTAATTGACGTATCGCACGAATTAAAGCTTATCTTATTTTGTCTTATCTGATCTGATCTAGCCGACAAACCGAACATCTAAGATCGACAATATCAATCCGTATTCACCCAAAAAGAACCAGTGATGTCCCTAGTCCGGAAGTTACCCCGTTCCCAGAATCTCGATTAACTTTTGAAAAGTGATTTTTTTAATGGAACTATTATATGTGATATTTAATGCCCCGCAAGGGTCAGTTGTGTGACTTTTCTTTTCTCCGGCTTCTGATTCTTTTTCTTTAAAGTCGATTTTTATAGAATAAGAAATAAACGTATTTGTATTATATTATAGTGCTCAGCTGTACTAACCACTGATGGATAAAACCTGATCCACGTAATATCAATGCCCGTATTTTACTGTTGTCTACGGACGCTGGTAAAATAAGAATATACAATACATGTACAGTTGTACATCGGTCGACAAATATCTTATGTCTTTGCAATGTATACTTTTAAAAATACAACTGAAAACTATATTCCTACCGAATATAATAAATGAACACTAACTGTCCTGTAAACCCGTTCAGTTATCAGTAAATGTGCCGCGAATTTACGCCTGCAAATGCTACGAATTTACCCCCGCGAAGTGCAGTAATATTTCCCCGTCATTCATTTCAACTTCATCTTGTGATACCATATTGGCAGACAAAAGAAAGTATAGTTACAGAATAAAACAACTCTAGGATCGACAGGCTTTGTTCGGTAGGATCAGGTTACCCAAAACATTTTTCTAGGCACACTCATTAATTTTATAAAAACTGTCGCTTCTATGAAAGGCCAAACCTGTCTTAACCAGCGTATACATTTTATTACGCTGCATGTGTCGAAAGGATATGACATTAACGACATTACTGTCATTATTCATAGTTTCATAAATTCGACAAATTTTATTCTGTTATTTAAATATTTCCATTGAATTCATCATAATTATTGTTATCACTATTTTCAATCAATGAAGTAAAACAAAAGCTACACATACTCAATCAATATATAACAATGTGATATGACAAGGGCTGTCACGTCTGGGGAGAAGTCTCGACCCCCACAGCTGGTATTCTTCTTCCTTTACATTAATGGTTAAAGTTCGATAGTGAAACATTATGGTCATGCATGGGGGTTAAAAAGTGAAAGGCTATCATATTTCTCATATCGCACCGCCTGGTAATGTGTGAACAAAAGGTGCAATACCTAACACATTAAAAACAGTAAATATTTACGTGTACATGTATGTATAATCTTTTGTGCAGAAGGGAAGATATTAAAGTGACATTATGCGCATCTTACTCCATATAGTGTATTTTGGTGACAGTTTCATAAAAGCAATTTTCGGTTGCTGTGCATTTAAATGTGTTAAACTAATGATAATGCCGCATTTGTATTTGAAGTTGGTGCTTTAGAAATGAAACAAATGGACTAATAAAATAATAGTTCCTTCCTTGGCAGTTATCTCCCTTGTGTTATTAGTTTTGTTGCCGGTAGAGATTTTGGCAGTGTAACTGCATGCAGTTGTTTATTTCTTAAATTGACCCTCCAAGTCAAAATAGGAAAAGTAATATTTGGAAAGTTATTATTTCGTACAGGTAGCAGGAAGAGTTTGTTGTATTGGGTTAAAAGCTATTATTTCCTCTACCCTTTTTATACACACCTATTTCAGCTGGAGTTTTACTTGAAAACAAGAGCTGTCCCTCACAAGTGACTAATGCCCCCGAAAGGCTTGTCACACAGTCTTTGTCCTCTCCATGAGCTCAATAATTGCGGTATGTAATTTTTTTAAAATCCATGCAACACATCGTCTTGATGTGCTAGACATTTGTGCCAAGTTATTTTTAAATCAGTCAATGCATGACAAAGTTATAGACCGGACACGAATGTGTGCATATATACCGGATTCAATTACCTTCAAACTCTAGGTGTGACCTTGATCTTTGAGGTAGGGACGAGAGTCTTGCACGCGGCACGTCGTCTTGATGTGCTAGACATTTGTGCCAAGTTATTTTAAAATCCTTCAATACATGACAAAGTTCTAGTCCGGACACGAATGTGTGCATATATACAGGATTCCATTACCTTCAAACTCTAAGTGTGACCTTGACCTTTGAGGAAGGGACGTATGTCTTGCTCGCAACACGTTGTCTTGATGTGCTAGACATTTGTGCCAAGTTATTTTAAAATCCTTCAATGCATGACAAAGTTCCAGTCCGGACACGAATGTGTGCATATATACAGGATTACATTACCTTCAAACTCTTAAGTGTGACTTTGACCTTTGAGGTAGGGACGAGGGTCGTGCACGCGACACGTCGTCTTAATGTGCTAGACATGTATGTCAAATTATTTTAAAATCCTTCAATGCATGACAAAGTTCTAGTCCGGACACGAATGTATGCATATATACAGGATTCCATTACCTTCAAACTCTAAGTGTGACCTTGACCTTTGAGGTAGGGACAAGGGTCTTGCACGCGACACGTTGTATTGATGTGCTAGACATTTGTGCAAAGTTGTTTTAAAATCCTTCAATGCATGACAAAGTTCTAGTCCGGACACGAATGTGTGCATATATACAGGATTCCATTACCTTCAAACTCTAAGTGTGACCTTGATCTTTGAGGAAGGGACGTATGTCTTGCACGCAACACGTCGTCTTGATGTGCTAGATATTTGTGCCAAGTTATTTTAAAATCCTTCAATACATGACAAAGTTCTAGTCCGGACACAAATGTGTGCATATATACAGGATTCCATAACCTTCAAACTCTAAGTGTGACCTTGACCTTTGAGGTAGGGACAAGGGTCTTGCACGCGACACGTCGTCCTGATGTGCTAAACATTTGTGCCAAGTTATTTTAAAATCCTTTAATGCATGACAAAGCTTTAGTCCGGACAAGAATGTGTGCATATAAACAGGATTACATTACCTTCAAACTCTAAGTGTGACCTTGACCTTTGAGGTAGGGACGAGGGTCGTGCACGCGACACGTCGTCTTGATGTGCTAGACATTTGTGCCAAGTTATTTAAAAATCCTTCAATGCATGACAAAGTTCTAGTCCGGACACGAATGTATGCATATATACCGGATTCCATTACCTTCAAACTCTACGTGTGACCTTGATCTTTGAGGTAGGGACGTATGTCTTGCACGCAACACGTCATCTTGATGTGATAGACATTTGTGCCAAGTTATTTTAAAATCCTTCAATGCATGACAAAGTTCTAGTCCGGACACGAATGTGTGCATATATACAGGAATCCATTACATTCAAACTCTAAGTGTGACCTTGACCTTTGGGATAGAGAAGAGGGTCTTGCACGCGCCATGTTGTCTTGATGTGCTAGATATTTGTGCCAAGTTGTTTTAAAATCCTTCAATGCATGACAAAGTTCTAGTCCGGACACGAATGTGTGCATATACAGAGGATTCCATTACCTTCAAACTTTAAGTGTGACCTTGACTTTTGCGGTAGGGACGAGGGTCTTGCACGCGACATGTCGTCTTGATATGCTAGACATTTATGCCAAGTTATTTTAAAATCCTTCAATGCATGACAAAGTTACAGTCCGGACACGAATTTGTAAGTGGGGACGCACAGACGGACGGACGGACAGACGTACAGACGGTGCGATTTTAATATGCCACCCTTTGGTAGCATAAAAAATGTGCATAATTCCACTTTAATAGACATGTATTGGCGGACACCTGATGTGAGGTTAGACATCGGAGGACGATAAAAACCCAGGGGTGTTCTCAAAATGATTCATTATATCAATTAAGGCCAATAAACATATAATATCTTTCTGTAATCTTTGTAATAAAAAAGTAAACAACACAAGAGATTCATGTTCGACGTAAACAAATTAAATTGTTCCAACTACAGTTTCTGTAGTATAGTTTGTCTGACACCAGCTAGAACATTCAAACAATACATCTTTTTCAAGTGATAGCATTTAATCGAATAGGTGATGTCATGTATTCCCTTTAGATGATCACCTATTTGAATGGGTAATATCACATTAAGTATTCGAATGGATGACATCACTAAACAGATTTATTGTTTAAATGTACAAGCTGATCATTTGTTGTTTTTTTTCTTCAAAAAGTGATATAACTTATTGCAATAGGTGATATCACCAATATCCTTTGAAAAGTTGATACGACCTATTTGAATTGGTGATAACACACATTCATGTTCAAATATGGGATCTCATATATTCAGATGGCTGATATAACAAATAAGACATATCTCCATTTCAAATCGGTGTTATGACCAATTCGGATAGATAGATAAAATCCCGCATTCTCATTGAATAGATGACATCATTTATTTGGTGTAATTTGGTTTAATAGGTGATACAAATAGGTGATTTGCCCTATTCGAATAGTTGATATCACAAAAGTACATTGAATAGTAAAACGGTGTCTATAGCTATCAGCTATTTGAATAGGTGATCTTATAATATATGTTAATACAATTTCTTATTCCAAAAACTATGCTTTAGGTTTCTACGACAAGTCATAAATTATCTCACAGCTAGGATTTAGCTAGTATATAGTATTCGAAGCTTGCATTCGCCCCGGCGTTTGCCTCTACGTTGGTTCTATACCATCAAACATGTTTACTTCAAACTTTGCATACTTTTTCTAATGGCAATATAGACACCAGCAGGAGGTCTCATAACTATGTCAATCATAGTTGCATAGTTAAGCCCCTTCTTGGGCCTAAATTTTGTCATAAAAACTTAACCATAGCTATTTCTTTGCCATTTCTCAATATTTATCCATCAAAACTTTGAAATTATATTGCATATGAAAACAGGGTTGTAATGCAGCTTGAATATTTGGGTCAGGGTCACATTTGACAAAGTTTTGCACCTTTTTGGTAATAAGATTCCGTCAAGATAATTGAAATTTGGCTATACTTTTGCCATTTCTTGATTTCTTGATAGTCCTTCATCATACTTTCAATTTTTGTTTACACGTTTGGCCTTAATTCTTGCACAATTATAGCCCCCCCCATTACAATCGCTTTTCAATTTTTGTTACATAAGAAATACCTTTAGTTAATTCTTACACAATAAAAACATGTACCTATTTCTATACAGAAACCTATTTTACTGACAAGCCCTCGAATCGTCGTGCGTTTGTTAAACTTTCTCTCAGAACATTTGGTTCAAAATGATGAAAGTTAAATTTTCAAGATGCATATAGCATATAGTCTTGAATTTATAAACAATAGTTAAGTCAACAGTCTAAAAACATAATTATAATTGATAACAGAAAGATTTGATTTTTATTATTGGCCTTTAATAATGTAAATGGATAAATTTGAGAACACCCCTTCGTTTTGTCCGTTTTCCGATGTCCAACCTCACATCAGGTATCCACCAACACATGTCTAATAGGGTTAAAACAGAATAAAAGCAAGTATTTTGTGGGTTGAAAATCAGCGAAATCAGTGCTGACATAAATCCGGAGATTGATTAAGCGGTGACTACATGTCATGGTAATGTGTTCCACTTGACAATAGTTGAGGGAAAAGTTAATATTTGTAATAATCAACTGTAGTATATGGTATCTGAAATGCCATATGATTGTAATGTTTTCACTGTCTAATGTGAGGTCATTATTAGATTGTGTTTAGGATCGACGTCTACCGATTATAAGCCATCCAATGAAATAAAGCTAATCTGCTTTATTGACTTTTAGATTGTAAAGAGTTCCCATTTGTGATCGTGCCCTTGGTCTTGCTATACGTGTTCGTAGCAAATCTTGCAACTGCCGTTGAAAATGTTCTAGTTTACCTATGTATGTTTGATGGTGATGATACCAAACACTAACTAGAACAGTAATCTAAAGTTGGACTAACAATGGTGTTATATACAGCTGTCGTGTAGAGCTCTATGACTGGTGGATGTTACGCTTCAAAATGCCTAAGCTCTGACTAGTTTTACTAGAGATGTTGTTTACATGCGGGGACCAAATTTATAAGTTTGGTATTATTTCTACACCAATATAAGTTGCTTGGCTGACAACAGATGTTTGTCATGTATATTGTAAATCGTATTCATTTTAGTTTGGACCTGGTTACATGCGTAATGTGACATTTAGTTGTATTAAAAGACATCCTCCATTTCTGCCCCCATAATGATAAGTTTTCAAGGTCTTTTTGTAACTTAATTGAATCTGCCTGAGATGAGATTGTTTTGTAAATACTATGTTATCTGCAAGAAGACGATAATTTGATGTTACAGGGACTGACATCTCATAAATGTAGAGCAGAAATAGAAGCAGTCCTGGCACTGACCCTTGGAGCCGTCTGATATAACAGGAGCCAAGCTGGATGTTGCACCATCTACCACCACTTGTTGTGTTCTATGAACCAAAAATGATTTAATCAAAGAATGTGTAGAGCCCCTGATACCATAATGGTCTAGTTTCGGTAAAAGTCTACCATGATGAGCTACATCATATACTTTGCTAAAATCCGTGATAGCACTTTTAGATACGTGATAGTGACGAAGGGACTTTGTTTATGCCCGAGGGCTAGCTCTGGCCCCTCTATCAAATATTTGTATAGTAGATCGGGTTCTTTTTTGGGAAGCCAACCAAAACACAAAACTGAAAGCAAGTATAGAATTATCGGATAATTTATTATACTAATAATATTATATGTCAATGTATCCAACAACACATGAAGACTTCAAATGCAATGATGCATCTCAGTATTCATGATTATCGATATACAAAGACATGGGTGAGTGGCTAGTACTTGTTAGTAAAGGATGTAGTATAATAGGATAACTGGGCAATTGTGTGACAATATAGGACAAATTAATGAAAACTATCTATTGTATTAAAGCTGGCATTTTTTTCCATTTTGTGGGTAACAAGAAAACAAAAATAAGCAGTATTATTTAGTATTTTAATTGTTTACGGTTACCCTATGACAATAGCTGTTTTGGCATGGCTAAGTCATTAATATTTCGCAAGACCGCCGAGCACGCAAACTATGCTGGTTGTCAACCAGGATATTAAATGGATAAAAGTGATCTGAAATATCAATGACCACAATATGATCTACAAGCTTGCAATTAATACATGTTAAAGTCGCTGGCATATAATTACAAGCTTGGATTTTGTCTATTTTTTTAAAATATACGTAATATTGGCCTCATACCAATCGGAGGGTACTGAATCACTACATAGGGATTTATTGAACAAACTTGTAAAAATAGGAGCTATTTCATTAACACGCTCTTCAAAACTCTGGCTTCGATCTGATCTGGTCCTGTCGCATTGTATTGGCTTCTAACACTATTTTCTGTGATATTGAAAAGTGACTTTCTAATAAATGGGTTAGATCCCGGATGTGACAGGTTAAGGTCTGCATCATTGGTGAAAACTGAAGACAATTGTTTATTTTAGAGTCCATACTTATCTTGTCGGTAAATAGGTTCAAGCTAATGTTATATACTTGTGTATGAACGACTTTGAATAAAGATTCGCGTATCTTTAGCACTGGATTTCAAAACGCTCTTTTTCTCAAGAGAGCAATGCCACAAGAATCATTTCTACTTTTAATAAACCTCAGACACGTTTAGTTGTCCATGTTTATGTTCTTCAGTATTACAAACAATACTGTTCATATAATCCCAGTGTGAATTCCGTGTCTTTTTTAAAATAAGAGCCTTTAACGTTTTAAGTTAAGATAATAAGGTGACATTTTTAGTTTTCTTTACTCTACTGAACAATCTATCACCTTTTTGATTATGAGTTTTCACTATTCAAGAGCAGAAAAGTACACTATGATATCGTCAGAAAACACTCGTGTCATCCTTTTGCCTGTATCAGTGAGAATATTAGTGTACGTTAGTATAAAAAGTATTACAGAGTCAGCAGATGACTCTATCTATAAGAAAGATGACAGGTCAAACCCAGCAAACTACGGATATATGTTCTCTGTAAGGTCTTAGAACACATTGTTTCCTCATCTATTGTCAATCACTTCACAAACCATGATGTGCTCTATCACTTACAGCATGGTTTTAGAGAAAAGAGGTCATGTGTGTCTCAACTTGTCATGCTTGACATCAGTATACAATAAAAAAACAAGTTGATCGTATTGTTCTCGATGTCAGAAAAGTCTTAATATAAAGGAAGTGGTTAAACATTCAGATGGATCAAAAACTTTCTGGATAATCGATTTCAATTAGTCGTCCTAAATGGCACGCGCTCAGAGGCAATCACCGTCTCCTCTGGAGTCCCACTGGGGTCAGTGCTTGGTCGCCTTCTCTTCTTAGGATACATAAATGCCTTCCCACACAATATAAATTCCAAGATCCGCCTATTTGCTTATGACACAGCTATTTATCTGGCACTAACATCAGCTAGTCAGTCAACTACTCTTCAAAATGGTCTTAAGATTCTTGAAAAGTGGGAGTTGGAGTGGGATATGGAATTCAACCCGTCCAAATGTCAAGTTATCCACGCCTAAAAGTAAACATCCTATACCAACCCATTATGATCTTATTATGGAACGCTTCTTCAATCAGTCATATCATCCAGATACTTGGGCGTGGATATCTCTTTTGACATGTCATGGGACGACCATTTAAATTGGTAATCAAAGAAAGCCATTCAAACTCTACACTCTCCTATTCGCAATCTAAAGGAGGTTAAATCCGAATCCCCTAAGTCCATAGCATACCAGACTCTTGTACGCTCCCAGCTAGAGTATGGATCTGATTTACGGTCGCCCCATACACAAATTGACCAGTTAGAGGCTGTCCGACGTCGAGCACCCCGCTATGTTAAAAAAAAACAAAAATAATATCAAACAGGGAATGCCACGTACCAAAAACGTAGCCTCCCCAAGTCAAGTCAGTTTACACCCGGGCAGCCAGTGTGACAAACATGTTACAGTCCTTAACCTGCCTCTACTCGATCTTAGACGTAACGACAGCAGGCTTTCCCTTATGTACAAAATATGAAACAATCAGGTTGCCATCCCTAAAGATTACTTAACCCCGATCTCGCGTCAATCGAGATATAGCCATCCACTATGCTACAGGTTAATCTCAGCAACCACTGACTACTATAATTTCCTTTTTCGCCAGGATAATATACCACTGGTACAGTCTTCCCCCTGGCAATCATCCCTCCGAACACCAGAGAATTTCAGTGCAGCCGTTGCCTGCATTGGTCATGTCTCGCCCTAGTTAGTACGCTAGCCTTGGTTTTTCCTAAGTTTTTCAATATACATTACTATTTTATTGTATTTCTTTTAAACCCCTATCTTATATTTCTTTTCTCTAATAACAGTTTCATGGCTTAACGCGCAAATGTCTACGTCCCTGTAAAGGGTTTGACATAACTGGCAGGCAGGCAGATAAGACAGATAGATAAGATAGATAGATAAGATATATAGAGTAAAAAAACTATGCATTCAGTGGATATCCGCACATTGTATAGTCTAATTAATTTAGCGTTGCACTGTGACCTCTTTCTTAGATCTGACATGTTGTGACTCTAACCTGTACAATCGGTTTGCCTTCGAAGCGGAAATAGTGAGACTACACACTGTATCGGTAGTGTTCAAGGCAATGAGATAGAACAAGGAAGTATAATTGACCAGTCTTCAACCTATGTAAAATTTGGTTATCATATTGGGACCAAAAAAAACTATCCTTCGACACAGCCTTGTCCTAAGTCCAAAAAAAGGTCATAAAATAATATAAGACGGTAAAACAAATTCCAAATCATCATTTGTAGGTCAATTGTAGACAAAAAAACTAGAATTTAGTAATCTGGTCAGCTCTACCAAACCTGACATCGTGGTATGTACTGAGTCCTGGCTTAAACCTAAGCACAATACAAATACTATATTTGATCAAGTCCTAGGTGACTCCATTTTTCGCTGCGACTGCATCAATAAGGGACTGCTTAACAGTCCAAGAAATACCCGAACTACAATCTGAATGCGAGGACCTTTGGGCAAAATTAGACCTAGGAGAAAAAGGTCTCTTGTGATCGGAGCTTATTACAAACCCAATGCGTTAGACACAAACAGTTTTATCGAATTAAGCAAGTCCCTTGAAAGGGTTAATAAAAGGTTCTCCGACATCTGGGTGGCTGGGGACTTGAACCTACCGAAGATGAACTGGGATACTGCTAGTCCATCCCTAGACTACAAACATCAGTCAGCCCGGTTAGCTCAATCGTAAGAGCACGAGACTTTGTATGCTAGTGTGTGTTGGTAGTGTATATGTGTGTGTGTACATGATTGTGTGTGTGTGTGTCGTTTGTGTGTGCGTGTGTGTGTGTGTGTGTGTGTTGGTGGTGTGCACTTCTGGGTGCTGTGGGGTTCGTTTTGGGGAGGCTGCGTTTTTGGTACGTGGCATTCCCTGTTTGATATTATTTTTGTTTTTTTGTAATCTCGAGGTAGCGGGTTCGATTCCCGGGGCTGACCAATTAAAATTACTAACAGTCTTTCGGATGAGACTTAAACCGAGGTCACATGTATGGGTGATATACACCTGGCATGTAAAAGAACCAGGGGTGTCTCTGGAATTGGGACGCTTTCTGTATCTTGCACTATCCTTCGAAACCTAAAATAACTAAACTCTTCTGGGAGCGTTGGTCATGTGGGAAACCAGTACCAACGATAAAACCCTAATATACGATACTACAAGCATCCTTCCTTCTACAGACAGGTCATTGAAACCCTAAATCATACATGTACCAATCCAACCTCAATGGTTAACCTCCCTTCCCGTGAAAATAATATGCTAGACTTATTCCTCACAACCAATCCTACGTTTGTAAACAAGGTTGATATCCTACCCGGCATCAGGGATCACAATGTACATAAAGTTGAAATCTGGGTCAATACATCCACAAGGATATGTTATCAAAGGCCTCATAAGATTCACCTGTATACGAAAGCTAACTGGCCAGCCATAAAACAGTCACTAAATGACTATCACCAGATTATACTCACCGAAGGTAAATATTCCGCACTAAACACTGAAGAGTTATGAGAAAATTTTTCACAAACCCTCAATAGCCTAACAGAAAAATGAATTCCATCCAAACAGTCATCAGTGAGAAATCACCTGCTCTGTGTCAATCGAAGTGTTAAAGAATTTCCTGAAGGCGAAACCGGGCCTTTCACAAAGCTAAGAAATCAAACACATCCTCTGATCGTAAGAAGTTCCTAGACCTAAAACACTTGGTGCGGAAAAGGGTCAAAGAGGCTTACCACCTATACCTTGAAAACATTCTTAACTTAAATAGCGCTGATGCCTTCCTCCCAAACAGACCAAATACCAAGAAACTACTATTTACTTAAGCATTCGAAACAAGGTTCCAATTCGTTACCTCCCCTTAAGTAAGAAAACAAGCTCCGCACGGGTGAAACTGCCAAGGCAACAGCTCAAGCAGTTTCAGTCAGTTTTCAGCCCTAAATCCCACGCAAGACATGCTTCCCTCTGTAAAATGAAACTGCAAGACATGCCTGGCAGCCAAGCCAAACTGTCCCAAACATGGCAAATATTACAGTAAGCTTCAATGGGATAGAGAAAATTCTCACTAATCTAAATCCCCATAAGGCTTATTGTCATGATAAAATCAAGCCCAACATTCTTAAAACACTCTGCAAAGAACTCTCTCCAATCATCGAGGTGTTATTCCAGAAATCCCTTGATGAAGGATCACTGCCATCCCAGTGAAGTCAGCAAATGTTGCTCCCATCTACGAAAAAGGCGACACATCAATCCCCGCCAACTATAGGCCCATCACACTAACATGTGTTCTATGTAAGGTACTAGAAAATATAGTGTTCTCCTCTATAGTGAAACACTTTACAAACTATAGCATCCTCTACCACCTGCAGCATGGGTTTCGTGAAAAGAGATCCTGTGTGAGCCAACTTGTATTTTTCATAAATGACTTGGTCACCTCAGTCTACACCCAACAACTTTTCCAAGTATACACTTAAAAGAGATGTCGTATTTCATTCAATTTATTAAATATTTTGATAAATGTTACATCATCATAACATCAAACCTTGATCTTTAACACTCCGTGAGAGTTATGACGATAGGTACCAAACTAAGTGGTACATACCTCTCTGAACGCAGTAACATCAATATTCAAACTCACAAAAACGTTAAAATAACCAGGTTTTAAACAGTCTCCACGTAACACAGCCAATCATTCATGACTCGCTAGTATGTAAAGTAGCACTCAATTGGCAATGGTTGTCCATCTAATCCTTTTAGAACATGTTATTGGGGAGGTAGGTGTAAGGTGCAGAAAGGAATTTTGAGAGTTTAACCCGATTCATATCTAAAACTAAGATACATATATTTTATGGTAATGAACACCTAGGCAGCTTTTTCAACTGCTTTTTGGCTTAGACGTAATCACTTTCAGGATTTGTGTATTTGATACTTCTCATAATTCACTCATGGTCAGTTTGTTGTAGGAAAAACATATCTTTGCTGTATGAAGGTAAATCAGGAAGTGAGATGGGTTACTGCATGACAAACTACATCTCTGTGAAGTTGGAAAGGGCAAAGCCGTCACAACGTTTTAGTTTTAGGAGGATATTTTGATAAAATTAGGGTAGAATATCCCTGAACTCGGTAACAAATCGCTTTTGCAACCAAAATGGACAATTGTAGACAGTTGGGAACAAATTCATAATAACCGGTTATATTTAGCGGTATGTGCAAGGCTAACGATGTTGTCAACTCTGCAAGAGAATGAAATCGAGCTTCATTGTCGTCAAGTTTATACCATGTATAAGTGAATTATATGTATTTTGTTGTCCAATTTTCATGAGTGTATCTTGAAAAAATGTGTATACTTAGAAAAGTAGTTGAGTGTATAATAAACAGCTACGCTCGGTTCCTCCTATCCCCTTGCTTTCCCTCTGGTCGGAACAACCCAGTAATCCACAGCAGGCCATGTAAGACCTTCATAATGTTATTTGATAGCAGTACATTTTCGATACTTCAGGTCAGTCAGTAGATGTGGTGTCGTGTCAGGTTTTGCTTGTTCAACCAGAACTGGTTTCCTCGATTTCTTTTGGGGCCATGTCTCAACATTAACCATCACCACCAGTTTCCAAAATATTTACATGCCATTATTGTTTGTTGGCCAAATGTGATACTTTGTATCAAAGTCACATGAAGTTTGGACCCCGAAAAATATTTTTTATAAAACACCCCGGACCGACTATCAAGCATATATAATACATGAAGTTTGGACCCCGAAAAATATTTTTTATAAAACACCCCGGACCGACTATCAAGCATATATAATATAAGTTATGAGACATCAACAACCGACTTACCTGAGTCCCCTTGTTTATTGCTTGAAATTCACGATAAATCCAAACAAACTCGAACATCCACTAGTATATATCAATAAGGCATTGATTATGCTCTAGAATCATGCCAGTGTTCATATTTTTAGTCCACTCATTCAATCAGAATTTTGTCAAAATGTCACAAAATACACGAGTCTAAAACAATCCGGCCAGCGATTTTTAATGGCGTTATAGTTAACTCCCGTGCTTGTTCCGCGCTACATAGATTCGCTGTATTGGGTTTTCCGGTACCAGTACCGGCACTGTAAAAACAGTAGACGCATAACGAATCCGACTTTATTTGAAATTTTGGGCGCGCTTTTGACTGACGGTATACAAAAGATCTTTTGCCATAAAGCTTTAAGAAGGCATATTTCGTCGAATTTTATAGTTGCAGACCACTGAAAATGTAGAGCGCTTGATATTGTATAACTTGGAAACACCTTTACGAAATTATTGTTATTGTCTGTTTCATTTACATGTTTCGTACCGAAACATTCGTACCAATATTTGTATAAAGTGTTTGTTCATTAATTACTATTGTTTCTGATTCATTTTAAGTCATAGGAATTAATGATGTAACACTACAAAACTGTTTTTGTGTAATTTATAAGACAAGTATGATTTGGCAGGGTGCTTATAGATATAGATTCTCGGCGTCGCACATCCGGGTACTGATAAATCATTTACATTCGGGAAAGGTGATTCATTACTAGTCTCTATGAATCTTTAATTCTTAAATGTACAATAACCAAGAATAGAACTGAAACAAGACGAATATCTACCATTAGCTTGTAACTATCAGACTGTTTTTATAACAATTCTACTTTGTTAAAAGTCTTTTGTTTCGTTTGAAATGAATTTAAACTTGCATATGAGTTTACGGTAACGACCAAGTTTTCACCTTTTACCGAATGAAGAAATTAACGCGACCTATAAATCTGATTAGATTACTGGTCAGTATGGCGACACGGCGAAGCCGAGAATAGACATCAAGCAGGTCTGTCAGAATTTTAAATACATGTAGATCTATATAATTTTGATTACTTTTGTTGTCTGTTTAAAAAAAGAATTAGTGGAGTTTCAAATATCTGTATAATACGTCGTTAGAACCCAATACTGGTATAACACCACGGAGGAGTGTCTGGTCACTTAGTATTGATGTGAGAGGGCGGTTTTAAAAGCCACAACTGTCTCTGTGCATGCTACACTTTCACTTAAACTGTTCCAATCCTGCACTGCCTTAATATAAAAATGAGTGTTTATACTGATCTGTTGTTGATGTTTTTACTGAATAACATTCACTGTTTACCTTAAAGTTGTTAACTATATTTGATGTCACACTATCTTTGTATTGTTTTGGCCTAATCTGTCTTTTGTTTTAATGGGTGTTAAGTAATTCGATTAGTCGATTGCCGGCACCATACCTCGGATGATCTTGAACATGAAGAATAACCTGGAGCTCTTCAGACGCAGCTGTAGACTGTCAAGTTTCATGGTCTCCAGTATCCAGGATACACAGCCATCGTCTCTTGATTTGTAGTCCTTCATGATGAATCATGCTGCACGGCGTTGGATTTTTTCAACTGAATTTACGTCTTTAACCAAATATGGGTCCCAGATAACCGCGCCATATTCCAACGCAGAAAGGATAAGTGATATGTAAGCTAGTTTCCTGGATTCTAGTGCACAGTTTTTGAGATTGCGTTTTAAAAATCCAATAGTTGAATTCGCTTTCTTGCAAATGTTGTTGATGTGGGTTGTCCACGTTAAATCTTGGGAAATGGTGAGTTTAAGATACGGGGTTGGTATTAACTTGTTGTAAAATGGTCTTGTCTAATTCATAGAAAAAAGAACTTTGGCGTACACTTAAGATATTACATGTTTAGCATTAAAAATCATTCCCCACAATGTAGCCCAGTGTTCAAGTTGTTTCAAGTCGTGCTGAGGAGCTAAATGGCCCTGATTTGTTCTAATCTGTCTATAAAGTAGACAGTCGCCCGCGAATAATCTCACTGTAGACTTTACCCAATCAGGTAAATCATTAATGTGACAAAGAAACATTAGGGGGCCAAGTACATTCCCTTGGGGAACCCCTGACTCTACTTTAACACTGGTGAAATGTTCACCTTCAACTACGACATTCATGACTCTATCCTTCAAAACAGATGACAACTAGTCTAGCAATGGTCCACGAATTCCATAATTTTCAAGTTTTTTGTAAAAATTTATCATGTAAATACAATAACTGAAATACTATGCTAAGTTTAATAGTAACCTGAGGTTTGGACAAAAACATCGTTTTTTTTTTTAAAATACCCGGGACCTACTATCAAGCATACATATATACTTGATAGTAGGTCATGGGTGTTTCTTAAAAATGAATTTTTCCCAACCTCATGTGATTGTGGTTAGAACTATCAAATCTGATGTGCAGATTTAGGGCGCTATGGAAATAATCATGAAACTGCTTCTGGCAATTATTTCTTTTGGGGTTTGACAACAGCAATATTTAAATTTATAAGTTCGTCAGTTTGTTCATGTGGCAGAAAATGTTTGTTAGGCATGGCACATAAAAGCTACTCGTTTAATTTAGGTTTGAATATGAACGCTTTCATTAACTCGCCATAATCAACTAATATGTTGTAATCACAATAGGGATAATAAAGAATAACATTTTTTTATTTCGTATCAATATCTTTTTATTTGTCAGACCATTTTTATTTTTGGAAAAATTGAATCTGCCATGTTCCTGAGTTGTGGATAAGGAAATCCCACACGAGGATTGAGATACGTCCCTAAAACGAGGCTCAACCCTAGTTTTTGTTTGGACGTACCTCAATCTAAGGGTGGGATTTCCTTATCCACAACTCAGTGGGCATGGTAGATTTATTTTCCCACCGTTTAAATCGCATTTATTTACAAAAACTTTAAATGCAAACACACTTGGGAAATAATATTCTATTTCTTTTCAAACACGCTACTGTTAATAGAGTAAAACGTAAATTCGAATATACATTGTCACAAGTCATAAAATGTGATATTTTATATGTAAAAATTATGCGGACGATGCTGAGTATGCTATGCTTGGCGAGTTATGAATGGTTGTAAGCTAGTCCGCAAGATAATTTTTCATATTAGCGGAGAGTGGTTATCTTATATCGGTGAAACTTAAATTGATTTACCGGACTTAAATATTGAAAATAATAATTGTACAAGGCAATCTATTCATGATGTCTGTTCTATAGCATATAAATTAAACATCTGCAATGGAAAACCAACAGAAACTTGCAATCCTGAACTTATTAATAACAATGTTATAGTTTATGAATACTTTGGAGAAAATAAACTTCTGATATGCAGACATAGGTTATGTAAACGTATAATTTGCCCCATTGCAAGTTCCGATAGATGCATATACATGTACAGTGTTGTATAATAAATAACACCAAAAACGTTTTGTAGTAGGTCTGCAACTATAAAAATTCGACGAAATATGTTTTCTAAAAGCTTTATAGCAAAAGATCTTTTGTAAACTGTCAGTCAAAAGTGCGCCTAAAATTTCAAATAAAGTCGGATTCGTTATTCGTCTACTATTTTTACAGTGCCGGTACTGGTACCGGAAAACCCAATACAGCGAATCTATGTAGCGCGGAACAAGCACGGGAGTTAACTCTAACGCCATTAAATCGCTGGCCGGATTGTTTTAGGCTCATGTATTTTGTGAAATTTTGACAAAATTCTGATTGAATGAGTGGACTAAAAATATGAACACTAGCATGATTCTAGAGCATAATTAATGCTTTATTGATAGACACTAGTGGATGTTCGAGGTTGTTTTTATCGTGAATTTCAAGCAATAAACAAGGGGAATCTGGTAAGTTGGTTTTTGTTGTTTCATAACTAATCTATCTATCTATCTATCTATCTATCTATACTGCAACACCCTCTTTCGAGTATTATGTGCAGGTGCGTGTCTGTGCGAGAGTTTAAAAGGAAGAAATGTAAAGGAGAATAAAAGTAATACTATACATGTATTTGTGAGAGTTGAAATAAAAAGTTGATAGTGTTAGTTAAGAAGAGAAAATATACAGCTAAAACAGATAAAAACAATATTTTCATTTTAAACATGGTGGGCAAGAGTGGTCACTCCCTGTCTAAATTGGTCCAGGGTAGGGACCTGCACAAGTTCAGATGGCAGTGAGTTCCAGAGGACTATAGTTGCTGGAAAAAAAGAGTATTTATAATAGTTACATGGAGTGAGGATCTGCCTGAAAGAAAGAGGGTGTGAGTGTCTGGTGAGACGGAGGGAGGGCTGAACATAAGCGGGTATGGGCACTGCAACCAGTCCATGCACAATCTTGTAAAACATTAGGAGTCTGGCATCAGATCTCCTATTTTCCAGGGAACGCCAACCTAACTTATCTAACATATGGGAGACACTGCTGTATGTAGAATAGTCCTTAGTAACCCATCGCGCAGCTCTGCGCTGGACCATTTCAACTTTGTGGATGTTCTGCTGAGTAGGACACCAGACAGAACTGGCATATTCAAGCTGGGGTCTAACCAGGGTTTTGTATGCAAATTCCCTTACGCTTGAATTTTTAGAAGGGATATTTCTTTTAAGAAAGTTTAGGGTCTTACTAGCCTTAGAGGTAACCTGATTAACATGTTTGTTCCAGTTCAGATCAGAGGAGAAGGTGACACCCAGGTACTTCGCATCATTGACATTTTCTAGGACTTGGCCATGGAGTGAATATACTGACTTAAATGGGTGTTTTGACTTGGTGATATTTAGCACCGTACACTTAGAGGGGTTGAACTCCATGTCCCATTTACTTTCCCATAGCTGTAACCTGTCAAGGTCTTGTTGTAAGATCCTTTCTTGGGAATTGTTATTGACGGCGATATAAACAGCAGTGTCATCGGCAAATAACCGGACCTGTGAAACTAAATTTTCAGGCAGGTCAGGGACCTAACTTGTATTATATATGCTTGATAGTCGGTCCGGGGTGTTTTATAAAAAATATTTTTCGGGGTCCAAACTTCATGTGACTGTTGATAGTCGGTCCGGGGTGTTTTATAAAAAATATTTTTCGGGGTCCAAACTTCATGTGACTGTGCTCAATATAGCTTGATTGGGGTATATACATTCATCAGCAATATTCCCCAGCCTGTAAAGGATTGCGTCTTGACCACTTAAGCATCTTGGCGGAATAATTATCATTGAACATCTTTGGGAAGTTTTTATGCCATAAAATTAATGACAACTAAAAGAATGCCACTAAGAATTATTGCATATATTGATGAGATGTCTTCAATGTGCATATTAGCACACATTTGTGACCACTTACTTCTGTAACAACTTGCGTCTGAAGAAAAAAAAAAAAAAAAACCTACCTATTTTTTTTACCAATGTTGTTACCTGAACCACACATATTTTTTTTTTTGTAGCCTAAATAATTTCACTCGAAGTCTCGCCAAAAAAAGTGAAGTCCCTCAATTGATATTTTCACACAAAATGCCCCAGAATGCAGGAAATGAAGCGCTGTATTTCAAAATTTTTGGGGGGCCATGGGGCATGCTGTACCCCCCCCCCCCCCCGTACTTGACCACCTACTTTTCTATTTCAGCCAGTTCAACAAAAACTTATTGACAACGGTATCAAGTGGTTTCACCTCCTAGTTATTTCACCCCTAGTCATTTCACCCCATATTGTAATATACTGATTAAGTATGTGTGAAAGGTACTATTGTTATATTGATTGATTTGTTTGCCTGATAGGTGTTTTTCAATCACAGAATAATCAAATATAACCACATATCTAATCAGTATATCACTTTGAAGAAAAAATACAGTCATGTTATGCTATATAACAAACTATAATGTGTATATAGGTCCGTGATTTAAGTATTGAACAGGATTCATTTTTAATTAAAACAATAAAAAAGATCATATTTATTTTGGGGGTTGAATCATCTAGGGTTTTGGGAGGTGAAATGACTAGGGGTGAAACGCCTAGGGGGTGAAACCACTGGTATTCTTGACAACCCTGAACAAGTGACTTCCTGAGCAACCTTTAGCATCATCTTGCCACCGGTGACTTCCTTAGCAGCCAGTTACTTCCTTATTTAAGTGCACTGGTACTCTGGTGAGGGATATACCACCATTATGGCCCTATTGTTACGGTAACCTTAAGTAGTGGCATTTGTGTTCTATGGACACAGGTCTAGTTTATGATAAAAAAGTTTTTATTTCAGGATAGAGGAATGATGATGATTTTATGGATAGTTTCAAGTCTTTTTGTTATAGGTGAGTCTTATTAAAATTTAGAATTAATATTGAGCTGAACAAGACTTCTTATAATGTAGTGGTCCAAGCAAACTTTGCAATCACTCATTAGCTAATACAGCATGCAAGTGACTTTGTACATGGGTTGTATAAATATATAATTTGATTTGGCAGTATATAAGCCATGGTGGATGTGTTATGTTGTTCAGCAGTTGTGAACTTCTTCAGGAGACTTGACTGTAATTAACTACACAAGTTTTGCTTGTATGTGTTGCAGGGTATTCCTACATATAGCTTTTATATTCTCTGGTGCAGTTTCTTTGCTTTTGGCTGGCTACATGTGATAGTCTTGGTGCTGGTTTTGGTGCCAATGCTTATCTATTTTGAGCTCACTTGGCACAAAGAGCTATTAGGGTATCTTACTTTCCAGCATCCCAATCCGTCTTCCATTTCCAAACGACATCTTTTCTGAGACCACTAAACCAATGTTGATGAAACTTGGCAGAGATGTTCCTTGCATGAATTTCAACCGACCTTGTTCAAGGAATTTCATTCCATGTATAACTCTGGTTGTCATAACAACAGAAAGATAAACCTTTAAAAATCTTCTTAAAAACTGGAATGCCCAGAGCTTAGATATTTGTCTTGTAGCATTGTCTAGTGGACCTGTACATAATGAACCAAGAATGTTCAAGTCATGACCCACATGTCAAAATTGACCCCATGTGGGGATAATTGAAAAAAAGTCTTTTTGTATAAAACCTGAAGCTCTGCAAAAATTGTAGAACTCTGGTTTATATGGCAACAAATAGGACAAACTTTAAACTTTTTTTCTCTAAACCCACAAGGCCTTAAGCTTAGATATTTAGCATGTAGCATTGCCAAAGTGGACCTATATCAAGATTGTTCAAATTATGACATCTGGGTAAAAATAGACTTTCCCCCTCATGCATGTAACATTGCCTAGTGCATCTCTGCCAAGTTTGTTCAATTAAATCATAACACGGTGTCAAAATTGACTCCGCTCAGGGGGTCACTTGATTTTACATACTGTTATCGAGTGGTTATAACCTGCAGTTTTTTAACCCATTTTTAGCTCACGTGGCTTTGGCAGGGATGTCCGTTGCATGAAGCTCTACCAAAATTGTTCAAAGAGTTCTATTCCATGCAGAACTCTGGTTGCTATGGCAACGAATAGGAAAAACTTTCAAAATCTGCTCAAGAACAGGATGGCCTAAAGCTTAGATATTTAGCATGTAGCAGTGCCTTGTGGATCTCTACCTAATTTGCTCAAATTATGACCCTCGGTTAAAATTGACTCTACCTGGGGGTGTCACTTGATTTTACATAGGTTTCTATAGTATAAACTTCAAAAATCTGCTTCTCCAAAACCACCTGGAGGCCTTAAGCTTAGATATTTGGCATGTACAGTACAGGCCTGGAGGATTATGAAAAAAAAAAGTGTGGAGTGAGTAGAAAAAACGTGACTTCGCGTAACTCAGAGATAAAACGAAAATGACTCCATTCAATGGAGTCACTTCGCGGCCGTTTGGAGTGAAAATTTTGATCGCGGGACTTCGTGTTTCACCGAGTATTTTGGAGTGACTTCGCGTGAAAATATTTATTAATTAAAATATTGGTAAAGCACACCTGTAAAAGCAACCTGTTGAATTTAGATCCATTGAATCACAAAGATCGAATCAGACATCGCTGCAGATGTTTTTCGTTGAGAATCGCCACTACTGTATACTATCACAGCGTTATGTTTTTTTTTTTTATTGTCTCAAAAAGTATTTTTTTGTGAGAACCTAAAATATTTATCACCTTTATGTTGATTTAAAATATTCATTTCCGTTGAAAATCCGCTGTAATTGTCCCTTAACATTGTCACTCGCGAGGTGTGAACAATATGGCCTGTCATACTAATCCAGTCAATTTTGAATTGTTTGCAAATCCAAGCTGTGAGGACACCACTGACTGAGTTGTGAATGCAAAAAGTATTTAAAAAGTATTTATCAATTAACATTTCCAATTGTTCTGTATTTAAGGCCTAAAAAAAATAATAGTTGTGTTTCTGGTGGCATGGCCAAAACGAAGAGGGTCGGTAGGTAGGGATTTTTTGGGGGGTATGTATTGTTAGTTTTGCAAGTGGTGTTTGCTGCATATAATTGTAAACACCCCTTTACTTTTCATTTGTACATCTAAACTTGTTACTCATTTGACTATATTATAATAAAATAAATAATACATGAAATATACAAGATTAATCTGTGTTTTAAATTTATCTTCTTTCATATATAGATTATGAATTTATCTAAACTGACAACATTTTCATATTAAATCTTTATTTTCAAGTTTGTGTTTATATTTGACTATCATACATAATAATAAAATTATCATTTTTTTACACTACTTAAAATATTATTCACAGAGACTAGGAAATGTTTTAAACAAGAAAAGATTTTGACTGAAATAATCTCAATTGAAGACTGACAAAGACAATCATGACAGCAAACTTTTGTTTGAGATTTGTTGTCTGAAAATTGTAATTTCATGGGGTGGGGGTAAAAAATGGGGTGTTAAGTAGGCTTTCAAATTGAAGGGTCATTGATTCTTAAGTCTTAAATTTTAAAGTTCAAAATCAAATTTTCAAGAGTAAAGGTGCAAATGTTTTGGGTTGAGTTATGGGCCATAGGGTTCAGGACCTGGTCTTATACTCTAGAGTTGCATATTATTTTTCTATTTTTGTCTTGCAGCTTTTAAGTTATATTTTCTTATACTTAAATTAGGTAGGTGCTAATCCCCATTAAGCTCCATTAGCTCAAAAATGAAAAATATTTACATCGTTTCCCGTTAGTGATATATTTTCGCGACCTCGCATGTCCGTGACTTCCTTCAAATTTTCGTGATTTTTACCGCCTTTAATACAGTAAAATTTGTTCAGAGTAGTTTCAGGGGGGCTTTAATTAAGGTTGTTTGAAACGAATTTAGGAAGATTATTGTATTATCTTATCTGTCTTTTTCATGAGGGATGGAGAGGCGCCGAATAATGACCCCGATATATTCGTGTAGAATAAAAATCCCGTCCAGAACAATATACAAGTTAAACTTAAAACACCAAGTCAATATTTAAATATTGACAAAAAACAATGCAATTATCATAACCCTCTTTTATTGTACTTACGTACGGCCGATTTTAAAACGATTTTAATGACACATGAGAACGGATCACCCGAGGATGTTTTATGTTTCCCACAATCTGTGAATAACAATACACAGAGTTGTGTCAAGGACTTGTCACTGTCCACCGCTCACTACTAATCCGTGTTACAAACACGGTAACAAAAATTTGCTGAGGTCTGTTATTTTCAGTTTCATGATTGTTTATCAATTATCACATTTGATAACGACCTAAACAGCGTCATGCTGTTTAACAGGTAGTGTCTTATTAGCGTCGCTTTTTATACGCCCGAAGGGACGTATTATGTTATCGCCTCAGTGTCCATCCGTCCGTCCGTCTGTCCGTTAGCAATTTCCCTTCCGCTCTGTAACTCTTGAACCCCTTGAAGGATTTCGAAGAAACCTGACACAAATGTTAACCAGACTGAGACGACGTGCAGAAGCAATGTTCCGGATGGCTGGATTCAAGGTCAAGGTCATACTTAGTGGTCAAAGGTCATATGATTTTGTTTCCCTTCCGCTCTGTAACTCTTGAACCCCTTGAAGGATTTCGAAGAAACCTGACACAAATGTTAACCAGACTGAGACGACGTGCAGAAGCAATGTTCCGGATGGCTGGATTCAAGGTCAAGGTCATACTTAGCGGTCAAAGGTGATATGATTTTGTTTCCCTTCCACTCTGTAACTCTTGAACCCCTTGAAGGATTTTGAAGGATTTCGAAGAAACCTGACACAAATGTTAACCAGACTGAGACGACGTGCAGAAGCAATGTTCTGGATGGCTGGATTCAAGGTCAAGGTCATACTCAGGGGTCAAAGGTCATATGATTCTGTTTCCCTTCCGCTCTGTAACTCTTGAACCCCTTGAAGGATTTCGAAGAAACCTGACACAAATGTTAACCAGACTGAGAGGACGTGCAGATGCAATGTTCCGGATGGCTGGATTCAAGGTCAAGGTCATACTCAGGGGTCAAAGGTCATATGACTTTTTTTCTCTTCCGCTCTGTATAGCAACCCCAACTAATTTTTAAACATGTTTTTATTTAAATATTTACTTCACAGCTGTAAAGAGCTCTGTAAGAGCTTTTCAGAACAGTTTTTCTTTTGGAAATATCTTTTAAAATAAAAAAGTTATGAACATTTGAATTTTGACTAAAAACACGAAATTTAAGAATTTTTCCGCTATATAAAACTCAGCCGCGCGAGCCGTGTTAGCGGCACCGAGAAATCGATAAACAACATTTCATTATTAGTAAAAGTGTCATAACTTTTTTATTTTTTGAGATATCTTCATGAAATTTGGAACAGTTGCAGATCAATATCTACTGCATATACTGTTGTAATTAATATTAAAAAGCTACTACTAAACTCCAGAAATCAAACAACATATTAGCCAGTATGCATACAATTTTATTGACAAAAAAAAATTTGTTCCGTTTTAAATTTATCTTCTCAAAAAATGATCTCAGATGATCATACACTAATCTCAAACATATATTAACAGTAAAAAGCACTTGCTTAGCAATTTACACAAGACAGGAAAGCAGAAATTATCTGAAATCTAAGACATAGTAGATCCTTTAAGTAACTTCAAAAGTAAGTTTTCAAAATTCAATGACATTAACACAGACATCATATATGTACACATCTACAGTTTTCATTACTTTCAGAAATAGACAATTGCATATTTTCTGAAAATGCTGTCAATACACTGCGATTCCTTAATGTGCCACAATCGCCCTGAATTTAAACAGTCAGGAATAAAACCTGTTGAAATAATGAAGCGCTTTTCAACAGTTTGAATGTCTTCACGACAAGGCCAGCTGAAATGGCCAGGCTTACGACTTGGTGTCATGAACCTTACAACATAGTTTTCAGTGTCTTTCACTTTGACAACAGTTCCTGGATACCATGCATCCTGATAAGCGATAGCGACATAATCATTTTCTATCACAGGTGTCTTTGTTGGTAGCAATTCCAACAGTTTGGTTTCTTCCTCCTCGGCATCGGAGTAAGTCTCTGTCTCTTCATAACGGCCATTTTTTTCAGTGTTCTTAAGATTTAAGTCAGCTTTCCTTTTTTTGTTTGCTTTCTTTTCCTTGTTTAACATCATGTCTTTGGTTATTTCCGCCAATACATTACGGTCACTTTCCTGGTGCTTTTGTCTTAAAATTTTTCCACCTTTTCTAGCAGTTTTAAGAAGTTTTTCACGATCTATCTCTGGCATTTCCGTTAACCAATGCATCATCGGAGACCTGTTTCTTTTAAGAAGCTGCACTGACGAATGGTGATGAAGAGAGGCTCTTGGTCTTCGACGCTGACTACTGTCTAGGTCGCCGAAGTGATGCTCGCAACCTAGATTAGTAACATGGGCGAAACTGGTTCTCTGTAACTCCTTTTCTATTGCTTCCATACTGTACTGACCTTCATTCAGGAAGTCGACTAACTGTTTTTCTACTGTTCGCTTCATTGCTCCTGATACTAACTTCACTGTTGAATACAGCAATTCACGATACATGGCATTTTCACTAATTGTTGTTAGTTTATTTGATAGGAGGTCTTCATAAGGGACTTTGGATGTGTCTATTTCAGTGAAGGGGATTTGTTGGAAAATAGTGGCTGGGTTCATTTCACATTCTTGCAGAAAATTGTGAATGGCACGCACTTCCTTGTGTAACTCCAGATATGGGACTTTGTTACCAACCATCAGGTTCCAGTATGGACCAGTCAATTTCAAGTAAAACAATCCCAAACACTGCACTATTGTCATGACTGGTTCTGACTGAAGATCTGCCAAAACAGATTTGAGTTTTAGATTTGGGGTATTCATTGTTTCAAGGACTGTGATGAAGTCTTCTCGGTGAAGATAAATTTCAGCAGCAGTTTGGAAAAGGGCATTAAAGCGATTGTCCTTATAGTTTCCAATCACAGATTTCAATCCATTCTTAGCACAGTGCGCTTCCCACATATCTCGAACTCCATGGTGATCACCGGATGGCCCAAATACATCAGATGTTGTGCGTAATACTCGTTCAACAACAGTTCCTTTCTTACTCCAGAATTTGAAGACAGACAGATCATCACGACCAAGCGGACCATGTTCTGTGGCAAGTGAACTTTCATGACTTTTTAGATCTGAACAGATGTAATTATGAAACCCAAGTAAAACATGGGCCATACAGTGAAAATGGTGAACTTTAGTTGGATTTTCTGTACACTGTTCTAAAACATGATCACGCCATTCATCCAAAAGTTTGTCAGCTTTCTTCTCGTTGCTGGCACGATCACTCATAGTGAATGCTAACTTTTCTAAAGAACTTGTAATGTAGTTTTCTGGGGTTTCGCCGCAGTCAACACTTGAGTGTAGGTCAGCCAGTTCATGTATATGTGATTTTGTAACATCATTTATTGCAACTGCTGTCTCGTGTGCCACCCTGTTAAAGCCTAAACTCATTATATCTCCTGAAGATAAAGTTACTGATGTGTCCAAGATTTTTTGTTTTCTGCGCGTTGTACCATCCCTGTTCAATCCCCAGTTTTCAGTTTCTGACAGTTGATGCAAAATATAAGTTTTTGCCAAATAGTGACCCTCATCAACTATTGCCTGAACAGTGCTACTTGAAGGTAAGTCACTATTTTCGAAGTTTGCATGAAACAGATGCTTTGAAACGGTTTTAATCACCTCTGAAACCTTTTCAACAGCGACCTCCAAACCAGATAATTCAACAACACACATCCGCACTTCGTTACAGTAACTGCCATCCCCATTCTTTGTTGTTAACTTTTCCGACCTCAAGTTATTTACAAGTTCTTTAAGTTCAAACAGTTCATTTTCTTTCACGGATAGGCTTTCACGGTGAGTTTCACAGTTACTACATTTCTTGTCACTTTCAGCTTTATCTACTGTGCAAACATCGTTTTTTAATTTCATTCTTAGTGATTTCACTTCATTTCGCAGGTATGAGTTATATTTCTGTGCCGACAACTTCTTGCTTTTTTCATTGGTAAGGCTTTCTCTGTTTATTTCTACCTCTTTAGTTAAAGCCACAACTTCATCAGATAGTGTTTTCCGTTCATTACTAAGCCTTTTCAACTCTAACTCTGAATTTTTCAGTTTGTCTATAGTTAATTTCAATTGTCGCTCTTGCCTAAGTCCTAGTCTCTGTGAGTCACGTAGAGCATGCAGATTTTTTTTGGCAGTTTCATCCCTTTTATTCACATTGCGCACGGAATAATGTCCTATTCTATTCTGAACCTCATTAAATTTCTCATTCTGTTGTTCAATTTTATTTGAAAGTTTTTTACTGTGTTTGAGCTGCTTGGAATTTTCATACTGAAGTAAGTTTGTAGATTTGCTGTTATTTTCAAAGTCTGTATCACCTGTCTGAGTGGAAACTGTCGTGTAGCACACTTTATCTGTTACACTTATGCTTTCAATTTTTCGAATAGTTTCATTCAAACTGGGTGTTTCTCTGTTTTGTTGAATTTTTCTTTCTTGAACATTTGCACTCACTGGCAGACAAAACACGGCATTAAGTAATTCACTGATACTTTTCACTCCTGGAACCTTCTTCTTGTGTGTCAGTTTCTTCTTTTGATCACATACTCGGGACACCTTGGTCTTGAGACTTTTTACCGACACTGATTTAAATGCTGGTTCAAGCTGCACCAAGATACTAAATAAATCATTTGAATTGTACCCAAGCGTTTCAAAATAATGACTGATCTCTATCACAATGCCATTTAACAATGGTTGAATTGGTGTTTTGATGTGTCCTTGCTCTAAATCAGACTTGGTGATGTGGTGAAATTCACAAAATGGGCCTGGATATTTCTCAGCCATTTCTGGTCTGGAAGAGAAAATAATGATTTTAATTACTATAATTTAATTATAATGAAAGAAATTATATTTTGTCAGTGATTCATGTTTTGAAAGAAAAAATATTTTCAGACTGTAAAACACTCTCATAATATTTATTTCATGAAACAATACATTAAATTGGACCATTTAACACTAATTTGTCCCGTTACTCTCATGTCTGAAAATGATTTGCAAGCAGCACTCATAGGTACGAATCGGAAGGGGACGAAACGCCTCGACAGAAAAACGGCCAGTAAACAAATTCTAACCGCCAAAAACTAAGATCTATAGTTTCTTTTTAACGTGTTTCATATAATTAATTAAATAAAATAGAATTACAAAAGAATTATTTTCGTTACGTAAGAAACGAGCACATTTTCTATACGATTCCGACGACGTATTTTCGTACTTTCGTACCCTCCGAAGAAGATTGGTACATTTCTCCCCAAAAATGTTATAGATCATTATAAATAACGTAAAATAACTTACCAAATGTTAAGACTAAACATTCATTTCATTCTGGATTCTTTTCCTGTTGTATAAATGTGCCGATTATTGATTAAGGATGATTTATCATATGTCAAATTGGTAAACACAAGATTTCAATATGGCGGTCAACTGACGCGTGCGTGACCTCTGGATTTTCCGAAATTTGCTATTTTCGGCAGACAATGCGACCGGGTTAATGGCACTTCCGAAAAATGATATTGGTATCAAAATAAACTTTAGAACTTATATTTTTCGATGGTACATGTTGCATTTCTGAAAATTTTGTATTTTGTGAAAAAAAATCGATCAACTTTGGGGGACTATATCTTTGCGTAGAATTTACGTACGAATATGCAACAAGCGTTGATGCATTCAGTAACCTTTTTTCTGATTGGATAATTTAAGTTCATTAATATTCATAGCTTTTAACCCAGTCGCATTTTAATCCAAAACACATGGTACCCCGCGGCCGTTGCATGTTTCTTGTTTATCTCTGACCGACCGTAAATTTCAGTTTCCTGCTGGTTTACAAAGTCATAAATCTGATAATATAGCAATTGAATAATAGATAAAATATGCTAATTGTAGATAATTTTATTAGCTTTTTATTCATGTAAACCATGTGTCAATCAGTTAAGAAATAATGATTTTACATGGAAATGTTTACCACTGGTACCATTTTTCTGCAATTTTCTAGATTAATCTTGATGCTTATCAGAGATTAGCTGGGGTTGCTACTCTGTAACTCTTGAACCCCGTGAATGATTTTGAAGAAACCTGACACAAATGTTTACCACATTGAGACGATGTGCAGAAGCCATGTTCCGGATGGCTCACTTCAAGGTCAAGGTCACACTTAGGGTTCAAGCGTCATATAACTGTGTGTTTGCTCTTGATTACAGTGCTCTTGTTTTTATTTGGGAGATCCTATTTTGTTTGCTTAATTTTTTTTATTGAATTACTTCCCTTTTATGTTACTATCAATAGCATATTTTGTAACTTTTTTATTATTGGCAGTACGGAAAAACCGAGACCACTTTTCTGTGGTACAACATGAATGGTACCTCCAATTTTTTGGTGTTTTTTGACATTTTTGTACCTGGTTAGGATTTTCTGGTTGGGGACTTAGATTTTTTTATATAACTTCAATTTTTAGCTCGACTATTCGGAGAATATGGAGAGCTATTACAGTCACTTGTGTGTCGGCGTCGGCGTTGCTTCTTTGGTTAAAGTTTTGCCTGCTAAGTACTATCATGCACATATCTCAGTAACCACTTATGATATTGACTTGAAACTTTGTTCATGTCTTTAGGGGTGTCATACAATCAAGGCAGATAACTCTTGAAAAAATTTAGTACAAATTATGGCCCTTGTTTGACTTTGAAAATTTGGTTAAAGTTTTGCCTGCTAGGTACTATCATGCACATATCTCAGTAACCACTTATGATATTGACTTGAAACTTAGTTAATGTCTCTAGGGGTGTCACACAGTCAAGTCAGATAACTCTTGTATAAATTTAGTACTAATTATGGCCCTTGTTTGACTTTGAAAATTTGGTTAAAGTTTTGCCTGCTAGGTACTATCATGCACATATCTCAGTAACCACTTATGATATTGACTTGAAACTTTTTTAATGTCTTAAGAGGTGTCACACAGTCAAGACAGATAACTCTTGTTTAACTTTAGTGTAAATTATGGCCCTTGTTTGACTTTGAAAATTTGGTAAAGTTTTGCATGCAAGGTACTATCATGCACATATCACAGTAACCACTTATGGTAGTTATATCAAAACAAAAAAACAAAAATAATATCAAACAGGGAATGCCACGTACCAAAAACGCAGCCTCCCCAAAACGAGCCCCACAGCACCCAGAAGTGCACACCACCAACACACACACACACGCACACACACACACACACAACACACACACACAACACACACACACAATCATGTACACACACAAGCATACAAAGCAAACACACGAGGACAAAACAAACAATTAACGGAACACAGTGGGGCACCGCCTTGGAACGGTCAGTGGCAAAAACACCACTGGGGAGCTTAAACCGGTTTATGGTGCGCACCCAACCTCACTCTTACCCCCACCATGTTCCAAAGTCACAGGACAGTGTAAATAAAAGTAATCCCTGCTAGGTGAATCTCTACCTTGCAATAGTGTTCAGGGTAAATTTTGTATCAAACAATTAATTTACCAAAAATTAAATCTATAGTTATAGATTTTGACTTTTTTTATGATTCAACTTTCCTAGTTTATACTTAATAGTTAGCAGAATTTTGTTTTGCTATTACACTGATAAAAGTTTTGTTTTATTAGCAAACACCCACAATAGTCGAGCGTGCTGTCTTATGGACAGCTCTTGTTTATTCTTGTTCCTGTCCGTTGGGCTTCAACAGCCTAAATTTTGCTCCCATTCTCTGATACAACACTTCGGGCGTATATTGCTGCGCTTTGCGGTGCTCTTGTTTTGTATGAATTAGCCACAGACGACAATCGATTTTTGACTGACTGCGAAATCGCCGAGACTTGTAATGACGCCGCTCCATCTACTTTCGTATGTTAGCCAACTGACGACGGTCAGTTTTTGATTGACACGGCAAAATTGCCGAATCTCCTGACACATAAGAGAAAATTCCTGCGGGTCAAATTTACAAACAGGACAGTTTTTTGCGGGTCAAATAAGGGTATTTTTCGATTTTCAAGCACTGAAAACGTTAAAAAAACTTTACAGTGGGCGGCAAAAAATTACGGTCGGTCGGGCCACCGGAAACACAACTTTTTTTTTAGGCCTAAATCAAAATGTTCTGTTTTAGAGAAAATCGTGGCGTTCCAGCGTGTCCGTTTTTTGTCATTAATTGTTTCATCAACTGTCAAAACCAACGTTTCAAGTTGCAATTTTCTACTATTTATTTTAATGAATAACCTTTGCCAAAATATTTATTTTTTCTCCAATCTCTTTTATTCATAAAGACAAAGCCGCAGGTGTCACGAGATCAAACAACAAATGCAGACGCACATTGTACATGTGAGTTTTGTTTGATCTTAGTGAAGCACGTGGCATCAAACAGACCGAGATATTTGACAGTTTGAGACATGAAAAAGTAATTCTAGACAATAGTCTGATAATTTTGGATTATAGAAATAATAGTTGGGAATAGTTATTGTTATGAGTAAGTTTTATTTTTGATGATAAAAAAATATTGAACACGCTATACAAAAATGTGCATTGGTCGGCAAATATTGCATACAACTCAAAAACATTTTACATGTAAACACATTTCTACCGCATGTAATATATTTGATTATTATGTCCCGTAAACCATTTCATTTACCTGTAAAACCACGCGAAATGCCGCGATTTTACTCCTGCAAAGTGATGGGATATTTCTTCAGGCGCGAAGTCACTTCAGGCACTCCAAGCTCACTCGAAGTCACGTTATTTTCCCCCGAGTTACTCACGCGAAGTGTGGCGTGAAAAACCCCACACTTTGCATTTTTTGCATTATCCTCCAGGCCTGTACTGTAGCATTGTGTAGTGGACCTCAACCAAGATTGTTCAAATTGTGACCCCTGGGTCAAAATTGACCCTACCCGGGGGTCACTTGGTTTTTCTTAGGCTTATATCCTTCGCACAGCCAGCGTATTTTGTTACACACTTGACAGACAAACATGTGTTTTAAGCTCACCTGGCACAAAGTGCCAAAGTGAACTATTAGGATCACTCACCGTCCGGGGTCCGTCCGTCCGTCCACCATTTCCTTCAAACGACATCTCCTTTGAAACCACTGGGCCAATGTTGATCAGGGCTTCCGTTAAGCGGCGTCCGGCCGTAAAATACGCCATAAAATTGGACCAGTACGCCAATACACAAGACCCCCGGCGTACGCTTGACTTCCTTAAATTTCCGAGGACGACAAAATCGCCGACCCATAGCGTCCAAACAAAATAAAAATGAAACATTTTCTCTAATTCGGGACCGCCCACGCGTAATTAGTCACGCTATGCGCTCACAATCGGCAGTATTCGATTCGCTCTGGAACTTGATTTTAATGTCTCGTCGGTAATGCAGGTGTTCAAGTAAATGAGTAAATGCAAGTTTTGGTCTAAAATGGATTGAAAAAAAAAATCGTCATATTGTGCTTGTCTGCTGATATGGTTCAACGTACTTTGCTTCATTTCGTCGTTTCGGCGCCGGCCGAATCTAACAAACGAAAGCGTAATGAGGAGACTGAAAGCACAGAATCCGCCTCCCCCCCAAAAAACCCCAAACACTTTAAGGTTGAAAAGATGTGTTATCAAACAGTGTTTTTTTTTCAGTCTGAGGGGAAAGGTGGCGGGGCCTTTTTGGAGGGAAATTTTTAGAAAATGAATAAAATATACAGTGTAAAATGTAATAAAGAACAAAATCTATCAAGTATGTTAATGACATTATTCTTTTGCCAATTATCATTCTTTTTAAATCCCTTGAACACCGTTTTCGTTGAAAAAATAACAAAAATCGGGGTCGCGAAAATATGTGACAAACGAAAAATCGGCGATATTCGGCTGATTATTTCACATGTAAGGTATCAAATAGTTGAAAGAAATAATTCTGAAGCGTTTGAATTTATGAAAACTTACGTTTTTAAACAGTTTTGGCCAACTCTTAAATAAAGTAAAGATTTTTTTCAACATTTTGACTTTTTGAGGGGATTTTTTTTTTGTAAAAAATGGGGAAAAATATATATTAATTTTGGAGAGGAATAGGGCCAAATAAACTACAATAAAAATTATAATGAATACAGATAATGTTGCTTTATAAATGTATGTATTAAGTACTTAAACTGTTATATTATGCATGGAATAATTCAGATCTTTGGTCAAAATGAAAGTTTATTTTACAGACAGGTTCTTCATTTTCATTTTTTTAACATTAAGTAAGGTATTTGATGATGATGATGGTGATTGATGATGATGAAATGATGATGTCCCACGTTGTCCAATAGGTTCCCGTACTGGGGACTCCATAAAATTTTCACAGGGACTTCCAAATCCAGTTGCCTTGGAGTCAGGACTTCCTTAATTTGAAACTTAGTGGAAGCCCTGGTTGATGAAACTTTGCATGATTGTTCCTTGCATAAAGCTTTATCAAAGTTATTCAAAGAATTCCATTCCATGCAAAACTCTGGTTGCTATGGCAACAAAAAGGAAAAACTTTAAAAATCCTATTCTCAGAAACCACAAGGCCTAGAGCTTAGATATTTAGCATGTAGCCTCTACCAAGATTGTTCAATTATGACCACCTGGGTCAAAATTGACCCCGCCCGGGGGGTCACTTGGTTTTACATAGGCTTATAATTATAGGAAAATCTTCTCTGGAGCTTCTCTAAGGTTTTAAATAAGCTTATATCAGAGGTTTCACATTTTTTGGGCAGAGGACCCGCATTTGAAACGATACAAGCGTCCTCAGGACCCGCAAGAACCCGTCATGACAGTTTTAACATTTTCCTCGATTTAACTCTTCTTTTCGGTAATTAATGGGAGATCACTGCAAATTGTTTCATTCTGGCGCTTGCTGAATCAAATTACATAGAATTTTAAAGTGCCCAGTGTTCAATTAAACATGGCTGACAGCAGTACAAAAAAAAACAAAAAAACTTTGACCGACTTTTTCGGTGGAAGTAGGGATGAGGAGAATAACTCACCAGTTTAATTTTTCAGTTGACTATACTGAGTTAGGCTGTGTATTCAAAAAGCTAATGTAAACTATTAATTACGTAAAGTTTTTCAAGAGACTGAAATAATTTGGACATAAATATTTCTAGTGTGAATGTTAAAAACCACTGTTATGAGGCTGTATATTATATAAGAGACTTGTAAGTTGTTGAAGTGTGAAGTATATTGACATTGTTATGCTAATATGTTTAGAGAATTGCTTCAGATTAATGTCAACTAATAAAAAGACTTGTTTAGACTTTTATTTGTTTATAAAAATTATTATACCCCCGAAACGAAGTTTGGGGGGGTATATAGGAGTCACCCGGTGGTTGGTTGGTCGGTCGGGAGGTCGGTTGGTCGGACGGTCGGTCAGGCGGTACGTTGCATTTTCCTTGTCCGGAGCATAACTTGAAAACCACTAGTTGGAATTCAATACAACTTCATACAATGGTCGAGCACATTGAGAGGAAGTGCAGTGCACAAGAACCATAACTCCATCTTGACTAATTACAGAGTTATTGCCCTTTGTTACTTTTCCTTGTCCGGAGCATAACTTGAAAACTACAGGTTGGAATTCAAAACAACTTCATACAATGGTCAAGCACAATAAGAGAAAGTGCAGTGCACAAGAACCATAACTCTATCTATAGTAATTACAGAGTTATTGCCCTTTGTTACATTTCCTTGTCCGGAGCATTACTTGAAATCTACTGGTTGGAATTCAATACATCTTCATACAATGGTCAAGTACAGTGAGAGGAAGCGCAGTACACATGAACCATAACTCTTTTTTGACTCATTTTAGAGTTATTGCCCTTTGTTACTTTTCCTTGTCTGGAGCATTACTTGAAAAATACTGGTTGGAATTCAATACAACTTCATACAGTGGTCAAGTACATTAAGAGGAAGTGCACTGCACAGGAACCATAACTCTTTCTTGACTCATTACAGAGTTATTGCCCTTTGTTACGTTTCCTTGTCCGGAGCGTATCTTGAAAACTACTGGTTGGAATTCAATACAACTTCATACAGTGGTCTAGTACATTGAATGGAAGTGCACTGCACAGGAACCATAACTCTTTCTTGACTCATTGCAGAGTTATTGCCCTTTGTTACTTTTCCTTGTCTGGAGCATTACTTGAAAACTACTGGTTGGAATTCAATACAACTTCATACAATGGTCTAGTACAATGAGAGGAAGTGCAGTGTACAGGAACCATGACTCTATCTTGAGTATTTACAGAGTTATTGCCCATTTTTACTTTTCCTTGTCGCAGAGCATAACTTGAAAACTACTGGTTTGAATGCAATACAACTTCATACAATTGTCCTGCACAATGAGAGGAAGTGCAGTTTACAAGAACCATAACTCTATCTTGACTAATTACAGAGTTATTACCAAGAACAATATCTCTATTTTAGTTGTTTTTTTTGCAAGGTATTCTGTTACTACGAACTTCCTCAGTTTATAAAGCAGTTTTTCGGGGGTATTAATCACATTTAGTGATAGCTCTAGTTTTATCAGAGTTTAATATATTAAGTCTGTTCAACCTATACTAGTATATTACATGAGAGACAAATGTCAGAGTTAGTTTAAACAATATTTTATCTATCAAATATCATTTAAGTGCAATATATACAGTCATTTCGGCCTTTTCTGCGCGTCGGCCATTTCTGCGTACCCTGATTTGCATATTTGTGTACACAATCTGATGTCATGCAATGACCATGCTTCTCGAAAACCTCTCATGGAGCTTTACTTTGAAACAAACAATATTACCAAGAGATCCGCATGCGCAGCAATGGCTGAAAAATTTGACGTAATATAAACAAGCAGTCATGTCAGCTGTAGAGAAAATTTGACCTATTCCTGTAGATGTTGGGCTTATTTAAATGTTCCTGTTTATACAATAATGTTTCTTTTGCAACAAATTTATACACTAACCCTGTTCCCCTGAAAACAGGTGTAGATATGAAATAAAGTTCCTGTTAAGTGCGCAGGATTACCCGACAGCACTGTATTACAAAGACAAGGGATCGAGTAGTAAGCTAATAAGCTTTTTTGGAAACTCTTTCCCTGATGTCATGTCAGAGTTGCAGTACAGAGTGAAAAAAATGGAGAATTCCCTTGACTTAAATACATCTTCAATCTTGTCTTAAACTGCTAATCTGAACCCCAGGGCCACTAGCACTGAGGGAGCCTGGTTGAAGGCTTATAGGATATGTACTAAACCTTCACTATACAGCTATGTTACAAGCAGATGTTGCAGAGGGTGAATAAAAGCCAAAAGGTACATAGGTTTGATATAAAATTGAAGGCACTAGCCTTTTAATTAAAAAAAAACTTGTGTAAAAAATACAATTTACAAAACATTGTAATTTCTAGCTAAACTGACTTCAGCACAATAAAATATATCTAAGGGTAAAATTCTCCTTTTAGTATTGGGGACTCACAAAATTACCAGGGACCCCCAAAATCGAATGGTAGGGGGTCCCCTATTTAAAAAACCAGAGCAGTGATTTTTTTACCTCTGCCTCCTGCGTCCTGGACGCACATATATTTCCATGGACGCATTGTTTCAATTTATGTGCGTTCGCGGGACGCATTAACAGGGATACAGATTAACTTTTTTCAGCTACTAGCCAACTGGGCTACTAACTTTCAGATTCTGGTAGCCCACTGAAAAATGTGGTAGTCCACCCTCAATGACGACATAATATAGAGATTAAATAGAGAAGAAAAACATGTGGGCCACTTGTTCTTATCGTATTCTTTCATGTACTTTTGCTTTTCGGCCGTAGTTTGAAGTTTGTTTTTTTCTGGGGGCTTCGCTGCGCCTTCCAAATATCTCCACATCTTGCACTAATTTTAAATTATTTCTCCATGGGCGACCGTTAATCTGTATCCCTGATTAAAATTGTAGAAGACATTCCTTACAGGGCCCTCATTAACGGGCAAACGGCTGTAAATTACTAACAAAAATCATTCACATACGCCGAAAATTTAAACCACAGCCATGCAGACTGCCAGATTTATTTTGAAAACATCAAAATTTATTACCGCGGGTTTATACTGCAATTTGCGCCGTTTACCTCGATCAGTTCATTATCATCATTTCTGCTAATACAGACACGTGTCAACCTAATGGCTGAGTCGAAACTGAGTCACGCCCCTTTATTATAATAATCCGCCTACTTATTGACATATTCCACTCGCTAATACACATTAAATTTTGTCAACTGAATCGCCAAGCTGAAATTGTGCTCCGTCTCTCGATAATAATAATCTGCCTTATTTGTAAAGGTAATCTTACCTGTCACTCACCGCGTCAAATCAACACATTCCGGCCGCTAATCTGTCTGGTGACAATTAAAAATTAATCTTCTTTTGTTAGTTTTACAAAGGCTTATATAGGATAACTTTAAAAATCTTCTTCTCAGAAACTAAAAGGCCTATATAGAGCTTAGATATTTGGCATGTAGCATTGGCTAGTGGACCTCTACCAAGATTGTTCAAATTATGACCCCTGGATCAAACTTGATCAAACATGGGGGTCACTTAGTTTTACAAAGGCTAATATAGGAAAAACTTTCAAAATCTTCTTCTCTGAAACCACAAGGCCTAGAGCTTAGATATTTAGCATGTAGCATTGTCTAGTGGACCTCTACCAAGATTGTTCAAATCATGACCCCCTAGTCAAAATAAGTCCGACAGGCAGATAATAGATATTTGAATGTGCCAGAGTGAGCTATTAGGATCGCAATCCGTCTGTCATCCTTCCGTCTGTCCGCATGTAATATTGTCTAGTGGACCTCTACCAAGATTGTTCAAATTATGACCCCTGGGTCAAAATTGACCCTGCATGGGAGGTCACTTAGTGTTGCATAAGCTTATATAGGAAAAACTTTAAAAATCTTCTTCTCTGAAACCACAAGGCCTAGAGCTTAGATATTTGGCATGTATCATTGTCTAGTGGACCTCTACCAAGATTTTTCATATTATGACCCCCGGGTCAAAATTGACCCCATGCGGGTGGTCACTTAGTTTTGCATAGGCTTATATAGGAAAAACTTTTAAAATCTTCTACTCTGAAACCACAAGGCCTAGAGCTTAGATATTGGCATGTAGATTGGCTAGTGGACCTCTATCAAGATTGTTCAAATTATGACCCCTGGGTCAAAATTGACCCCGCACGGGTCGTCACTTAGTTTTGCATAGGCTTATATAGGTAAAACTTTAAAAATCTTCTACTCTGAAACCACAAGGCCTAGAGCTTAGATATTGGCATGTAGCATTGGCTAGTGGACCTCTACCAAGATTGTTCAAATTATGACCCCAGGTCAAAATTGACTCCACACGGGGGTCATTTAGTATTACATAGGCTAATACAGGAAAAACTTTAAAAATCTTCTTGTCTGACACCACAAGACCTAGAGCTTAGATATTTAACATGTAGCATTGCCTAGTGGACCTCTACCAAGATTGTACAAATTATGCCCCTGGCATCAAAATTGACCTTGCCCGGGGGGTCATTTAGTTTTACATAGGCTTATGTTGGAAAAACTTTAAAAATCTTCTTCTCTGAAACCACAAGGCCGACAGATTAAATATTTAGTATGTAGCATTGCTTAGTAGACCTCTTCAAAGTTTGTTCAAATTATGCCCCTGGGGTCAAAATTGGCCTTTCCCGGGGGTGGGGGGTGTTTCATTTGTTTTACAAAGATGTATATAGAAAAACCTATTTGGTATAAACATTGTCTAGTGATCTTCCACCAGGGAAGTGGACTTGTATCAAGGTGAGCGATATAAGGCCATCTTGGCCCTCTTGTTCCGTTACTTCTCTGCATAGATGCCGATAAATGATCTAATTGTTAAACAATAAAAAAAAATTAAAATTTGGCATTTAATTTGTCGACGGTTCCGAAAAACAACTGAAACAAGCCTATAATTAATCTGCAAACACCCTAACTTTAATGTTACTTCACAGCAGACACATCACAAATTAAAGCATCATTTAATCCTATTAAATTGATTAACGGGTGTTACGACCGCCTACCTGTGCAGTAACTAAGTATTGGAAAACCTCGCATTCTAATTGATTGAGAGCACAAAACAGACGATGCCTTTACATTTTATCATCTGTCAAGCTGTGTATTGTAAATTGCGGTGTTTTTGACACGCGTTTTGCGATCATTACATGATGCGTCCGACAGAGTTGTCTTTGGATTTTTTTAGCGTCCTTCAGTAAAACGTATGCGTACAAATACGTGGAATCAAGCATAATTCATGTAATCAGGATGAAGAAACAGCCGGACAGCATGACTGACTATCCGCTCGTTCTCCGATGGCCATGGTGTTTTTTCGTCAGACATGTACGACGAGTTTTGGGAGAGACTGTAATCCTTATGACAGTTGACACCGCCATGCCTTTTTGGGACATTAAAAGCATATGGAAATGTCTGAGTTAATCAAATTAGCGTTTTTCATTCTGTTCATCAGGAAACGTGTATCATAGCATTGTTATCACTCATCATTTATGATTCATTCATCAGTTATCGTGTGTGCATCGTGCATTCTGTCTGCGTTTATAGTTTGTGTATCTTTTGTTTAGTGTGCAAAGTTATACGTGAGTACCACTGTACCACGAGTTGAGAATAAACATTGACCAGTTACAGTGGATTTTTAACAGATATACATGTTTTAAATCTTCATAAATGGTGATAAATAATTTAGGTTCAGTGAAAAAATAAAACAATACTTTTAGAAAAAATTACATGTACAATAGAATTCCGCTTTTACGACCACCTTCTGTACTTTTGATAAATGGTCTTCATAGCAGAATGGTCTCAATAGCGAGTTGACTTAATAAGACCCATCTGTCATTCATGACAATACTCTACTGTCAGCCTAATCATACTTTTCTTTTGCTTTATGTACAGTACATATGTACGATAAACAAAATGAGAGAAAATGAAAAAAAATAGATTTGCACATGGACGTAAATTGATCGATCAGAAACAACTTTAAATGAGCATGTTTAATTTATGAAATTTTTTATTTATCATTCTTTCTTGTGCAGTAGAAGATACATTGATTGACTCGTGAAGTAATTGCCTGGGTGCAGATCATCATAATAACTGACTCAAATGTGTACAAACATAATGTACATGTCCTGCAAATTATTCTGCAGTTTGTCTGTAATTTCTCAAGTTAACAATAGGAATTCTCAATCAAATGACGTTCTCTCAATTTATTAATCCTCAACAGTAACTGTCATTTACATCCTTTTGTTATCCAATTTAGGTTTCGTATGGTAAATTAAAAATATTTCACACCCTACGTCTTGTAGTTGACATAATGAACAAAGGGACACATATGTGTAGATAACTTCTGGAGGTGCACAGCGGGACAAAATACAGTGGTAATGTCAGGAGGCGCTAGACAGGGATAAATGCTGTGGTCTGTTTAGCGGATAATGAAACAGTGTAAATCGCTTATTTGTGACAGGATACAACGGTTGCTGTAGTGGAATAGTGGGGTGGTCGCTGTACTGGTATAAACGACCAATAGAATATACAATAAAAACAGTTGGTTCTTTCAAACATTATGGTCGTAATAGTGGTGTGGTCGTAATGTGGAATTCTACTGTATATGAAAAATAAAAATGATTTTTATGTAGATTAGCAACAAAAATACCGAGGCGGCGATGTGTGGTTCATTCAAAGATTGAGGATTTAGATGCAACAGTCCCGCTTTGACAGGTGTATTTCACCAACATTTTAATCCTCTATATTTGATAGTTGGGACTCATTGTTTTGAAAAATGTTCATCCCAGGGACTCATATAAATCAAATCCTAGATGATTCAATGGCTTAGTAACATTAATTTTAAGACCTTAGTTTGTTATCCTGTCATGCAACTTGAGTATATGACACCTTTATACCTGATGTGTCATATTGTTTAATAATAAAGCCAATATAAACATTGTCATTCTTAGGTTATGGTCAAGATGTGGATTTTTCAATTGCAAGTTGTGGTTCTGTTGGTGAAAATATGACAATGACAGCTGTATACACTGGAAGTGGAACTGTAACAGAAGTAGAGTGGTTCTACAGTGGAGCAGGAAGTAATTTGGCTGTTGACGTTACAACATGCACTGTTTTTGGATTGATACCTACAGGATACCCAGAAACTTCCAGAATGAGCTATGAGTGTCCTGCAACAGATTCACTACCAGCCAATACATTTAAACTTACTGTGACTGGATTACAGGAGGATGAACTGAACAACCGTTGGGGAGCAACATTTTCTGTTTCTGGAGTAGCAACACTAGATGTTAGAAACAGTACTGTGACCGAATGTACTAGTAAGTTCATATTAATATTTAAATCTGGGGTGACTAACTCGAAAGCATCGTAAGCCTTAAGTTGATCAGAAGGTCACCTTATAAATAAGGCCATCGTAAGCATTTTTGCCACTAACTCAAAAGCATCATAACTTATGGTGTCGCCATAAGTCTCACCTTAACTGAAGGTGACGAAATCGACCCCTTAACATCATTGTAACTATAGTTCACTACTTTAAAAACTTAAATTTACTTGATCTAGACTTAAATTTACTTGATCTACTTTGTAAAGACTAAAATGTAATGTTTTCCTTTGAAGATGCATTTACATGTTTTTTAGTGTTACATCGATTATCAGTATATTTAAGAAATAATATATATCCATGTTTGGTTTATCGTAGAATAACCCGAGTTTGGAGTTTTTATGCGCAAGAATATATCACGAAGGCCGCAGGCCTGAGTGATATATTATTACGCATAAGAACGACAAACGAGGGTTATTCTACCATAAACCAAACTTGGATATTTATTATTTCGATTCTAACACGACTTATTTAAAACAAAATTTGAAGAAAAAGGTAGAACTTTTTTCAACGAACGTATTTACACTTTCGTGCTACGCACCTAGATTTTGCCGTTGAAGTTACCTCCCGCGAACACTGTAAAGATGCTATTTCAATGTGACTTTTATTCATGAAAGATGTATACGCGGTGTTTCAGTTTTTTCATCAAAAACTTTAATAATCTAATTTTCAAGTAAATGTAACAGGAATTTCATTTATAGAAGTGGTTCGAATTTTCAGGGTACGCAATAACGATTCAAGTTACGAAAAATATTAGTTACGGGTATCGATAAATGACGTCACAGTTTCTCTTGACTAATGACGTCACTGTGTAAACAAAAACAATAACAACAAAACAGTAAATAAAGTTAGTGTAAATGGTATCGTAAGATTAATCAAGTTAAGTGAACGTGTGTCATCCATCGGATCCCCCCGTTTTGCCCCAAGTCATCCACAGTTTTCCATGTACGATCCTCTATACGTCGGGAAAATTGAACAGCCAAAAACACGATGCGCGTGCAGCGTCGTCCAAGCTCGGTTTATTGCAGAATAACCCAAATAGATTTTGTTCTACATGTATGTAGGTTATTCGCTGGTCGTGTTAGAATATATTTTTATGTAGTTTTATTTTTTTTCTTTCGCGAAATCAGGCAGCTAGCTTCTTTTGAATAACCGTTATATGCATAAAATAAGTTCTTTGCTTTCTGGTGGCAAATGTTTCTGCCTTTGCGATCAGTGCAGATCATGATCATCATGCACATCCATGCAGTCTTTTCAGTGGGCACCCCATTTAACAATTAATGGTACTGTCAAAATTGAAAGATGGACCAGTCCATTGTAGAAATTCAATGGGCTAAGGAAATATTTCCGCACACCCGCGGCATCATAAGGCCAAAAAAAAGAATAGTTCTGTTTCTAGTCTCCTGCCAATAAAAAAGAGGGTAGGTAGGTAGGAAAATCTTCTTTTTTTTTTTTTTTGGTAATTGAAGGTTGTCACTCTCTTTATAAGCCCTATTTTTTTACAGGAGGGAGAAGCAACTAAAATTTTACTTTTACTGAAGGGGAAAAGAAACGCAGGGTAACAAAAAATGCAATATTCTGTTACTTTTTGCGAATTATAAGACATTCCCCTATTTATATTGAATTTTAAATTCTTTCAATTATGGTACGACTAACAGTAGTTCAGACGGTTCATAAACTAGAAAGAGTCTTTATACTACTTTATATAACATCTAATATATTCCTTCAAACCACCACAAAGGTTTGCCCTGCGTTTCTAATACCCTTCAGTATCAAAATAGGGGTACAACAAAGGTACATGTATTGGGTCGAAAATGTGCCCTGTATTTGCGTAAGAAATGTAATGTGTTAATAAATATATTTTGATAAAATATTATTAGCTCACCTGGCACAAAGTGCCAGAGTGAGCTATAAGGATCGCATTCCGTGCGGCGTCCGTCGTACCTCTGTCCGTCCGTCCGTCCACCATTTCCTTCAAACCACTGGGCCAATGTTGATGAGACTTTGCAGGGATGTTCCTTGCATGAAGCTCTATCAAAGCTGTTCAAAGAATTCCATTCCATGCAGAACTCTGGTTGCTATGGCAACAAATAGGAAAAACTTAAAAAATCTTCTTCTCTGAAACCACAAGGCCTAGAGCTTAGATATTTGGCATGTAGCATTGTCTAGTGGACCTCTACCAAGATTGTTCAAATTATGACCCCCGGATCAAAATTGACCCCGCGCGGGTGGGCACTTAGTTTTTGCATAGGCATATATAGGAAAAACTTTAAAAATCTTCTTCTCTAAAACCACAAGGCCTAGAGCTAAGATATTTGGCATGTAGCATTGTCTAGTGGAACTCTACCAAGATTGTTCAAATTATGACCCCCGGGTCAAAATTGAACCCGCACTGGGGGTCACTTAGTTTTGCATAGGAATATATAGGAAAAACTTTAAAAATCTTCTGATATTTAGCATGTAGCATTGGCTAGTGGACCTCTACCAAGATTGTTCAAATTAAGAGCCCCGGATCAAAATTGACCCCGCACAGGGGGTCACTTAGTTTTACATAGGCTTATGTAGGAAAAACTTTAAAAATCTTCTTCTTTGAAACCACAAGGCCAAGGAATGTTCCTTGCATGAAGCTCTACCAAAATTGTTCAAAAGAATTCCATTCCATGCAGAACTCTGGTTGCTATGGCAACAAATAGGAAAAACTTTAAAAATCTTCTTCTCTGAAACCACAAGGCCTAGAGCTTAGATATTTGGCATGTAGCATTGCTTAGTGGACCTCTACCAAGATTGTTCAAATTATGACCCCTGGGTCAAAATTGACCCTGCACCGGGGGTCCCTTAGATTTACATAGGCTTATATAGGAAAAACTTTAATAACTTTTTCTCTGAAACCACAAGACCTAGAGCTTAGATATTTGTTTGGCATGTAGCATTGCCTAGTAGACCTCTTCAAAGTTTGTTCAAATTATGCCCCTGGGGTCAAAATTGACCTTGCCCGGGGGGGGGGGGATCATTTGTTTTACAAAGGCGTATATAGGAAAACTTATTTGGTATATAACATTATCTAGTGATCTTCCACCAGGCAAGTGGACTTGTACCAAGGTGAGCGATATAGGGCTATCTTGGCCCTCTTGTTTTTAATACATTGGTCAATCATGCACGGTCGGAAAAAAATTAAGACGTAATAAATATGGCAAAGACGTTAATTTTCAGGTAATTTCTTTGCAAACATGCTGCCAAACAATTTCATAGTTGAAACAAATGAAAAATAAAAAGCGATTAAATTTCTTTTAACTCATAAACGTTGGCGAAATACGCGATTATTAAGCGCCAATTTTTCGAGTCACTTCAATATATTTTGATACATTATTATTTTTAATACGTATGTCAATCAAGCACGGTCGAAAAAAAAGTCATAATTAACATTGCAAACACGTTAATTTTCGAGTCATTTCTCTGCAAACATGCTGCCAAACAATTTCATAGTTAAATCAATTAAAAAATGAAAAGCGATTTAATTTCTTTTAACTCATAAACCTGGGTACAAATACACAATAGTTAAGCGCCAATTCACTTTCGCCGAGTCACTTCAAACGTGCCGCTATTTTTTTTTGTGTTGTCTGAACAATTGAAATGGAAGCAGTACTTCTGTCTCGGTCCCGAAAACACCCCAGTGGTAATAAATTTGCAAACACTTTAATTATTCAATTTACTTCTTTCTAACCATTATGGCATACTACTAATTTTTCATATTGTTTAAAAAAATATTTTCAAAGGAGCAGTGTGTTTGTCGACGGTTCCGAAAAACAACGTATGAATTAGCCGACAATTAATCAGTTCAAACAGGCTACTTTAAAGTCGCTTTTCAGCAAACACGTCGCAAATTACAGCATCATTTAATCCAGTTAACATGATTAAAATATTCGGTGTCAAAAATTATACGTGAATTATCGGGTGTTACGACCGCTTACCTGAACAGTAATAAACTATCGGAAAACATCGCGAATTAATTGGCTGAAAGCCAAAAGGTTTTATCAGCATCAAGCTGTGTATTGCCGCGATTCTTGACACATGTTTCCTAAAATTTTTATTGTCCTATGAAAAAAACGGAAAGTTGGAAATTTACCCCCAACAAAAAGTTTAGGGTCGGAGGGTAAACAAGAGGGTCTGTCCTGAGACCGGAAACTGAACTTTTTAGCTCACCTGAGCTTGTCGTCCGTCCACATTTAGTTCGTTCACGCTCTAGTAGTCACATTTTTTCCTCAATTGTCACGAAACTTGGTCAGGATGTTTGTCCCAGTAATTACTTGGACGAGTTCGAATATGGGTCATCTTGGATGAAAAACTAGGTCACATGACCCAAAAATAGAAAAATCTTGTAAAGGCTGTAGAGGCTACTGTATCAGTCCAAATATCCTGGCAATTTGTCAGAAAGGTTGTTTGGTTGATTTCTAGCTCAAGTTTTAATATGGGTCACCTGGGGTCAAAAACTAGGTCACACAGCCCAAATATGGAAAAACCTTGTTAACACTCTAGAGGTAACATTTTCAGCCCAAATATCCTGGAAATTTGTCAGAAAGGTTGTTTCTATGATTTCTAGCTCAAGTTCGAATATGGGTCATCTGGGGTCAAAAACTAGGTCACACAGCCTGAATATGGAAAAACCTTGTTAACACTCTAGAGGTAACATTTTTAGCTGAAATATCCTGGAAATATGTCAGAAAGGTTGTTTCGATGATTTCTAGCCCAAGTTCGAATATGGGTCATCTGGGGTCAAAAACTAGGTTACAGAGCCCAAATATGGAAAAACCTTGTTAACACTCTAGATGTTACATTTTCAGCCCAGATGTCCTTGAAATTTTTCAGAAAGGTTGTTGTTTTAATAATGTGTTGTTTATTGAACACCTCATTTGCTAATTTTATTGCAGTATTTTAACACCATAAGAATGATAAATGACATTTGTCTTGTAATCAGTACACATCTTGGATCTCTCTATGGTAAGGCCAGAGTTTTTATATCTCTTGGTTTATGCGACTGCCTGTCCTATTTTTTGAAAAAGTAGAATAACAATGACATTATTTTATTTGTATTATTTCCGCTGTTCTGACTTCACAGACTAGTTAATGAAGTGTCAGAATAGTAGGGATATATAATTGAAAGTAATTATTTTAAAGTGTTTATTTTGTTCGAAAATGACGATTATTGACAGGTGCAGTAGACTGATGTTCAATATGTGCTCTGTTCAATACAGTAGGAAAAGTCCTTCATACTCAACATTTTAGAAAACTTCCCATAAACCAAGCAATATAAAAACTCTGGCCTAAAATTGGCACTTATAAAGTTTTAAATAGCGATTATGCAATACATGTTCTTGACCCCTAGTTGAACTTCCATGTTAAAGAATGTAGTTGTAATTTTTACATTCACATCACAAGAAAGTTCATATATAAAATTAAATCAATATTTGATTATACAAAACATATAAGAAGATATCAGATTTATCAATGACAAATATGCCTATGCATGTTTTTCTTTCATAAAAGAATAAGCTCTTGTCCTATGTACTCTTCCATCTATCACTTTGGAAAGTACCATAAATTGTTAAAAAAATGAACAGCAGTGCAGATCATGATCAGACAGCAAAAAATTGAATAGCTCACAGTGCAGATCATGATCAGACAACAAAATAATGAATAGCTTACAGTGCAGATCATGGTCAGACAGCAAAATAATGAATAGCTTACAATGCAGATCATGATCAGACAGCAAAATAATGAAAGTGCAGATCATGATCAGACAGCAAAATAATGCATAGCAAACAGTGCAGATCATGATCAGACAGCTAAATAATGAAACTGCAGATCATGATCAGACAGCTAAATATTGCATAGCAAACAGTGCAGATCATGATCAGACAGCAAAACAATGAATAGCCAACAGTGCAGATCATGATCAGACAGCAAAATAATGAGGCCTAGAGCTTAGATATTCAGCATGTGGCAATAATTGACTCTCTACCAAGATTGTTCAAATCATGACCTCAGGGTCAAAATTAACCCTGCCTGGGGGACGGGGGTCTTTAGAATTTACATAAGCTTATTAAGAGGATGTCGTGAGCCAAAGGTAAAAATTAATCCTTTCTGCTATTAATAACCTTTTATTTTTGCCAATGGTAGACAGGTGAGCGATACAGGGCCATCATGGCCCTCTTGTAATATTACATGGCACAATTGTTGAGCACATGAAGGGGACACAGACTGTGAGACACCTCTTTCCGGGGCATTCATCACTTATGAGGGACAGCTCTTGTTAGTTTTTAGAACTGCAATGTACTGTACTGTTGCTTGTTTTCTGCGCCACTGTTGTTGACCTATTATAGCCAATATAAGCCCTGTAAAAGCAGTATAACACCTTCATGTTAATGTTTACTACATTAGAAATGCATATTATTATGCTGAAATGAAATTTTAGGAATGATTGACAGGTGTCTGGCAATATTAGCTCACCTGGCTATGCCAGGGTTAGCTTTTCTGATTGCTGATTGTCCGTCATCCGTCAACATTTTGATTCAAATGACATCTCCTCTGAAACCTCTAGGCCAATGTTGATAAAACTATGCAGGAATGTTCCTTGCATGAAGCTCTACCAAAATTGTTCAAAAGAATACCATTCCATGCAGAACTCTGGTTGCTATGGCAACAAATAGGAAAAACTTTAAAAATCTTCTTCTCTGAAACCACAAGGCCTAGAGCTTAGATATTTGGCATGTAGCATTGTCTATTGGACCTCTACCAAGATTGTTCAAATTATGACCCCCGGGTCAAAATTGACCCCGCGCAGGTGGGCACTTAGTTTTTGCATAGGCATATATAGGAAAAACTTCTCTGAAAACACAAGGCCTAGAGCTAAGATATTTGGCATGTAGCATTGTAGCATTGTCTAGTAGACCTCTTCAAAGTTTGTTCAAATTATGCCCCTGGGGTCAAGAATGACCTTGCCCGGGGGGGATCATTTGTTTTACAAAAGCGTATATAGGAAAACTTATTTGGTATATAACATTATCTAGTGATCTTCCACCAGGCAAGTGGACTTGTACCAAGGTGAGCGATATAGGGCCATCTTGACCCTCTTGTTTTATAGTAATCATGCACAGTTACAGCCAAAAACCACTTTCCGCAACACAATCATTTCCATAGTTGGCCCTGTTTGAATGCCATATTAATAGGTAACAAACAATATATAGGTATTGTACAATCAGTAAGATCATGTCAACACAGTACCGGTAGTCAACACGGTATTAAAGGAAATAAAACAAAAGTAAATTCCATTTTATTGGCAAAATATTTTGTGAAAACTAGCTGATGGGTATTACAGTCCATTCTTCAACAAGTTAAACTGGAAAGTCTAAGGTATGAAGCGCATTTTTGTAAGCTAAAATTACAGCTGAAACAAAAAGTGAACCTATTTTCGACCAGACGCTAACGCGGATACGCCAATTTTCAAAGCATTTTCCAACAGCTCCAAACTTTTTTTAATCCTAGAGGTAAAGCCGCAGGTGTCACGAGATAAAAGAATGCCACCGAAACTATCATGTTTGTTTGATCTTAGTGAAGCACGTGTCATTAAAAAGAGAAAACTATTTTGACAGTTTGATACATGTACACGAAGCTTTTGACTTCGGATTATATTTTTAGCTCACCTGGCACAAAGTGCCAGAGTGAGCTATTAGGATCGCATTCCGTCCGTCGTACGTCGTACGTCCGTCCGTCCACCATTTCCTTCAAACGACATCTCCTCTGAAACCACTGGGCCAATGTTGATGAGACTTTGCAGGGATGTTCCTTGCATGAAGCTCTATCAAAGTTGTTCAAAGAATTCCATTCCATGCAGAACTCTGGTTGCTATGGCAACAAATAGGAAAAATCTTCTCTGAAACCACAAGGCCTAGAGCTTAGATATTTGGCATGTAGCATTGTCTAGTGGACCTCTACCAAGATTGTTCAAATTATGACCCCCGAGTCAAAATTGATCCCGCGCGGGTGGGCATTTAGTTTTTGCATAGGCATATATAGGAAAAACTTTAAAAATCTTCTTCTCTGAAACCACAAGGCCTAGAGCTAAGATATTTGGCATGTAGCATTGTCTAGTGGACCTCTACCAAGATTGTTCAAATTATGACCCCCGGGTCAAAATTGACCCCTGCACCGGGGGTCACTTAGTTTTGCATAGGAATATATAGGAAAAACTTTAAAAATCTTCTTCTCTGAAACCAAAAGGCCTAGAGCTAAGATATTTGGCATGTAGCATTGGCTAGTGGACCTCTACCAAGATTGTTCAAATTATGAGCCCCGGATCAAAATTGACCCCGCACAGGGGGTCACTTAGTTTTACATAGGCTTATGTAGGAAAAACTTTAAAAATCTTCTTCTCTGAAACCAAAAGGCTTAGAGCTTAGATATTTGGCATGTAGCATTGGCTAGTGAACCTCTTCGAAGATTGTTCAAATTATGACCCTCGAATCAAAATTGACCCCGCACCGGGGGTCACTTAGTTTTACATAGGCTTATATAGCAAAAACTTTAAAAATCTTCTTTGAAACCACAAGGCCTAGAGCTTAGATATTTGGCATGTAGCATTGGCTAGTGAACCTCTACCAAGATTGTTCAAATTATGACCCCTGGGTCAAAATTGAACCCGCACCGGGGGTCACTTAGTTTTACATAGCTTATATAGGGAAAACTTTAAAAATCTTTTTCTCTGAAACCAAAAGGCCTAGAGCTTAGATATTTGGCATGTAGCATTGCCTAGTAGACCTCTTCAAAGTTTGTTCAAATTATACCCCTGGGGTCAAAATTGACCTTGCCCGGGGGGGGGATCATTTGTTTTACAAAGGCGTATATAGGAAAACTTATTTGGTATATAACATTATCTAGTGATCTTCACCAGGCAAGTGGACTTGTACCAAGGTGAGCGATATAGGGCCATCTTGGCCCTCTTGTTTTACAGTAGTTTGGAAAAGATAATGTTTTGAGTAAGTGCAAGATTCTTTTATTTTTGATGATAAAATATATTTGTTTCTATTAATAGATTGATTGTGTGTTGCTGGGTTGTTTATGTCGATCAGACAGCATGCTAAGTTGTTGATTGTGAAGTCTTTGAAGTCGGGAATTTTCGAAAATTTTCAACATTTTTATATTAGTATTGATAAATAAAAGTTAATCAGTAAAAAGATATAACCAAAGGTCAAGTCACGACCCAAATGCGGACATAGCGAAACACCGTGTCCAGTCACAACAATTCACGGTGACAAAATGTCGCCATGACCGGACATCCCAAGTACGGGTGTTCCGAGGTATTCTTTGGTCAACTATATTGTTTCCGGACGGCATACAAACCGTTATCTTACCATGAAAATGCGTGACTTTGCTCTTTGTCAATAGCGACCCAAAAAAATATAACCGATTATTTTCTTAAGGTGCGGGCGGGAGCCAATAATAAAAAAATAATATTTTTTTTGTGTTTTAGAAAAAAAACGTGCGGCAATCCCAATGACCAACTTATTAATTTGGTGTGGCCTAAGGCACAGATGACCAAAAAAAATGCTGTGCATGCAGTTTTATTTTTAAAAATGAACATTATCCCTTGAAAATTTAAGATACAATGCGGTTTACCCCTTCCACATGCATAGTACACATTGTGCGAAAACTTTTACAATTAGTTGTCTTAAGATTTTTGAATCACAAAAAGAATCAGAACAATTTGAGGCTTCACACCTTCACAATAGAAAGAAAGACTTTGATGAATTTTAAAGATCAACAGTTTTCAAAGGTGTGACATAATTTTACACTAAGACTTAGTGTGAAATTTGAACAGGTGTGAGTAACTTTGGCATGAAATTGATCCGGAAGTGCGAGAAAGTGAGCATACTTAAACTTTATTGCTGTCAACACGGTTTGTTAAATCAACATGAAAGACACCGACCATTGGTTTTTTTGACAGCGAACGGAAAATCATTCCAATCAGTCAGGATGAATGTAAGACATTATCCCTTAGGACATTATCCCCTTAGCTCAATTTTGCACAGGCTGACATTATCCCCTTCATTATTTTGCAAAGGCGGACATTATTCCCTTCATCCCTCAAAGTTTAAAATATCAGTATAAATTTGAAATTGAAAGTTGTTTTGTTACATTTATTAATTTTGTCATAGAATATAGAGGTAATTATTATGCAGATGCCTTTAGAAAGGTAATTTGATGAAGGGGCTAATGTCCTCCTTTGCAAAGTCAGAAAGGGGCTCCTGTTCTCCTGTGCAAAATTGAGCTAAGGGGATATTGTCCGTTTAGCAGTCAGGATCATTCATAGGTTTAATTCAATTCGGGATTTTAAAAAATATTCCTCTAAACAACAAGGTAACAATTATTAATATTATTTGTGTTTTCATTGGACTTTAACTGATTTTGTAAAATTGTTGTTGATGCATTCTATTTTTGTAACCTAGCCAATAAACAATTTGGTAACATAACTATACTAATGAATGAAATAATATATTGACTTTTTTGCAGAGATGTACATGCTTAGTGAAATGATTCACGACTAAATACAGCATCGAATCGAATACCGTATAGAACTATCATGAATTGTATATCGTGTATAGTATACGGTGCACGTCGTATGATGAACGATACAATATGATATAAGATATGATTGGCAAAATACACAATGAGAGCACGCACATTTTGCACATGTTACATGCACGTTATCCACACGATATACGCACATCTTGACAATTGTTATGTTCCGACTACTGTACAACTTGTGTTAGGTCACTGAAATATATTAAGATGATACTTGTGCACTGAAATTAATACACTGCTCTGTTTTCTGTTTTCAGATGGTGGAGGTAAGAACATTCGTTTTTTATAGGACGGTTATTGTTTTCAACATTTATAAGCTCAATCTGGTACCTTGTGCCAGGGCTAGCTTTTAGGATGGATGATTGACCATCACCTATCTGTCTGTCTATCGAAAGTATCGATCGCTCCACCTACTGATCGCGTGATCGATAGATTACATAACCTCCGACAAGCTTTAGTGTTCAGGCAGTATCGATAGGCTGAACTTGCATATTTTGACTTGGATGGAAACACATTTAAAAGGGATTTTTTTGATCTTTTTAAAAATGAAACAGATACATATCACGCATTATGTGCATACATTTTAAACTTACCCTTCAAATACAGAAAATGAGTGCACTACTCGAAACGGAAACTATTTTAAATATATAAAAAAAAACATTTTACAAACTACAGTGATGTCAATAATGTATTGACGATGCATTTTCACAGTTTCATTTTCACTACCATGGAAAATATGTTCGTTTATACATTAAACATTTTCTACACCATGGTCAGTATTTACATGTATCTTGGTATTTTAATCTCAAGATGTACCAAAATATATAATGGTGATGGCGATGTCAGAGGACAAACAATAATTATTATTATCTATTAAATACAAATGTAACATTCAAGTTTTACTAGTTATATAACATAATATTTAACTAGATGGATCATACATGTTTATTGTACCATGAAATCTGACCAGTCAAACAGGGCAGCATTGAGATGTATATCAAACATATCTCCCGGTGACTTACCGAAACAAAGGCAAGATGTCACACTGTATAATTATGTATTATCTTTCTTGACACTTGTCTGTTTATAGGTCCATGACATAGAAAACAACCATCAGTTATGCCAAAACTAAGTGCAGTACGTAAATGTTTGAAGTCGTAATTTTACAAAATAGTTGTGTCAGAACATGCATAATATGTAATGTGTACAGTAAGTGCAGATTACAAAAGATTTTTGAAAACTTATCACAATTTTCCCTCTGCATATCTATATCTAATATTAGTTAAATGTAATAATTCTAATGTTATTCCTAAAAATTAAGGTTTCGTATGATGCTAACCGACATAGCATACTTTTAGTCTCCATAGACAAAGTATATGATTATAACTAAATTATCCATTCTCTCTGCTTAAAGTTTCTGCGAAAAACTAAAGCGTTTGAAAAAGATTTTAATTAATCTAGATATGAATTAATATAAAATGACTAAAGTAATCAACATATTCAACATGGGTCACGACATGGATCTTATATACACATACAGTAGCGTGGTCATGATTAAGTGCCGGTTTAACTGTTTCTGTAAGCAAAGTATCATTTAAATTTCTTTCAGTTCTTAGTGTTAAACTTGATATAAAGCCCTTTGTAGTAATTAAACTTACTTTTTCATCATTTTTATATAATTTTTACATGATACATTTATCTATCCACGAACACAATGACCTTACAGTGCTCACGCTGTCAGTCGACATTATCGCCATTTGCGATAATTTTATGAGTTTGGCGATTTATTTTAAGGATTGGCTACAAAAAATGGCGATTATTTAATCCTGCTATAAAATGGGGAAAAACATCGACTAAAACACATAATCTGTCAATATCTTCTTTAGTCCCCGAGGCATCGCCACTTGTTTGACATCTGTTGTTAGTTGGCCCCTAATTGATTTATAATTGTTCGATTGTTGTCGGATTATCAGATCGAGATCAGTATACACCATGCGCCTGCGGGCGATTAAAACTAAAACCAATCAGCGACTTCGATAGTAATTACCTGAAAGTAGTAACCAATCAACTAACCCGATAGAGTTGACATGTTTACACATTTCCACGTTAAAATTGAAATATTAATTTCCCGCTAATACACATGCGTGTCAGCCTAATCGCCGGGCGAAACCAAGTCACGCCGCTCGATAGTAATAACACGCCTACTTTTTGACATAACCCGTCCGCCGAATAGCAGAAAGTGTTCCCATCCTTCGATAATAATAATCCGCCCACTTATAAATTGTAAAGGGAATCTTACCTGTCAATCACCACGTCAAATCAACACATGTCGGCCGATTATCAGTATGGTGGCAATTAAAAATTATTTGTTTTTGAAAATTTCGGTGTCGTGAATTATTTCAATTAAAACGTAACTAGAGTGTGAAAACATCCACTTATAACGATTTTTGTTAAAACTGGTGTGTTTTGAACGTAATCAATTTTTGTTTTACGTTAATTGAGCTATTATCAGAAAGTCAGATTTTTTTCATTATATTTCTCATGAATACAGAATAATATGATTAAAATACCTGCACAATGTTCAGTGTTATGTTTTTAGCTCACCTGGCTATGCCAGGGTGAGCTTTTCTGATCGATGATTGTCCGTCGTCCGTCAACATTTTGATTCAAATGACATCTCCTCTGAAACCTCTAGGCCAATGTTGATAAAACTATGCAGGAATGTTCCTTGCATGAAGCTCTACCAAAATTGTTCAAAGAATTCCATTCCATGCAGAACTCTGGTTGCTATGGCAAAAAATAGGAAAAACTTTAAAAATCTTCTTCTCTGAAACCACAAGGCCTAGAGCTTAGATATTTGGCATGTAGCATTGTCTAGTGGACCTCTACCAAGATTGTTCAAATTATGACCCCCGGGTCAAAATTGACCCAGCGGGGTGGGCCCTTAGTTTTTGCATAGGAATATATAGGGAAAACTTTAAAAATCTTCTTCTCTGAAACCACAAGGCCTAGAGCTAAGATATTTGGCATGTAGCATTGTCTAGTAGACCTCTACCAAGATTTTTCAAATTATGACCCCTGGGTCAAAATTAACCCCGCACCGGGGGTCACTTAGTTTTGCATAGGAATATATAGTAAAAACTTTAAAAATCTTCTTCTCTGAAACCACAAGGCCTAGAGCTTAGATATTTGGCATGTAGCATTGCCTAGTAGACCTCTTTAAAGTTTGTTCAAATTATGCCCCTGGGGTCAAAATTGACCTTGCCCGGGGGATCATTTGTTTTACAAAGGCGTATATAGGAAAACTTATTTGGTATATAACATTATCTAGTGATCTTCCACCAGGCAAGTTGACTTGTACCAAGGTGAGAGATATAGGGCCATCTTGGCCCTCTTGTTTAAAAAAGATGTTCGGGCAGTTACTTGAGTAGTTTCCTGCTGCATAAGTAGGGTAGATTTTTTCTAAACTTTCATTTAAAATAGGCTGTTCTCCGTGCCTTCTTATGGGGACATTTTTTTTGGATTAAATATGATTAAAATTGCTTAAAACTTGGAAAATGTTGCTGAAAATCGAGCGGCAACGGGGTCGCGAAAATACGTGACAAACGAGTAAAACTTTAAAAAAAATGTGTAATTTACAGGGTATCGGTTAATATTTTAGTTTTGCAAAATTTAACAAAAAAAGATGTGTGATAAAGATATGTTTCCTGCTGAAATAATTTTTTTAAACATGCTGGTTTTACTCAAGCACATACACACACTGAAAAGAGAAACAATTCTCTTGAGAATCAAGACATGTCCAGCTGGACTTAGTTTACCAATGCCCCACTTTAGAAGTTAAGTATCTTGGACAGTAACAGCACTGCATAATGAACCATTTAGTAAAATACCCATTGCCAACAAAAACTGAACAAGACCTATATTGGCAAAAAAAAGGGACCAGTTATATTCAAATGGTATTTTTCTGGTCATGTCAATGTGACAATGAGCAGACTTTGGCTATTATTTTTTTTCATGAAAAATTTGTGGCTATTATTTATAAACTGCCAGTGTGAGCACTGCCTTATATATTCAAGCTCTTTTAGCACTTGTCGGCGGTAAACTCTGGAAAACAGAACACATGGAGGTGTGTAAAAAATATTGATTTTTGATTGGCCAGTCGAACGATTTGATTGATAGTTGGCGTCATGTTAATTACATTCCATGGAGAACTCTGGTTGCTAGGGCAACAAATAGAAAAAGAGGGGAGCGGTGATGAAGAGGTAAAGGTGTCGGCTGCTCATCCCAGAGGTTGTGGGTTCGAGCCCCACTGGGGTCACGACGGTACTTCCCCATAAGACACCAGTACTGGTTTTTCCATGAAGCGGACTCGAGAGTGACTCGATAAGCTACAAGCTTTCTTCACAATCAAGCTAAAATAAATTAGTATAAACTATTAGGATCACATTCCGTCTGTCCTACGTCCTACGTCTGTTAACATTTTCCTTAAAATGACATCTCTGAAACCAGTGGGCCAATGTTGATGAAACTTGGCAGGGATGTTCCTTGCATGAAGCTCTTCCAAAATTCTTCAAATTATTTCATGCCATGCAGAACTCTGGTTGCTATGGCAACAAATAGAAAAAACATTAAAAAATCTTCTTCTCAAGAACAGGAAGGCCTAGAGCTTAGATATTTGGCATGTGGAATTGTGTAGTTGACCTCTACCAAGATTGTTCAAATTATGACCCCTGGGTCAAAATTGACCCCACCCAGGTGGGGTCACTTATTTTTACATAAGCTTTTATAGGAAAACTTCTTTTCAAAAACCACAAGGCCTAGAGGTTAGATGTTTAGCATAGCCTAGTGGACTTGTACCAAGATTGTTCAAATTATTACCCACAGAAAGCATGTTAATACTTAAAATGAAACTCAATTTGTTTAACTCTTTGCACGCTAAGTACCCAATTGCATATTATGCATGCATACGCTAAGTAATCATTGTTAAAACAATTTGAAATGTGTGTACATTTGTATTATTACAATTGCATGAGAATAAAACAATTTTCAACAGTTTGTGTTATGTTTTTATGAGTCCTTATGTATGTCCAATACAAATTTACATTTTTCTATGTTTTGGTGACCCTAAAAAAGATGAATTTTTGGGTAAAAACATCGTTTTTCATAAATAATAACCCAAATTTCTGGAATCTTGTCATATAAGTGTCAAAAATGACATAACAGTTCACAATTTCTATGTTATAAATGCTACATAAGCATAACTTTTACTTGTGCAGCTGAACTGAGCAGCTTATTTTATAGTTAACAAGTGTGTGGTAGTGTTCAAAGAAAGGAATGCACACATTGGCTTTTCACAGTCATGACAGAAATATTGAGTCTGGTGTCTTCTGACAGATCTGTCTGACCACACTTCACAGTCTGGGTTTGATCTGCGTCCCCCTTCAATCATTTTTGGATTCAAACTTGGGAAGTGTCTAGCAGTGACTCTGTCTGGTGGGTTAGTGGATGGCCTCCGGAATGGCCTCTCGGGTTTGTCGTAACCATCCAAAAGACCCTCTATGATGGAAAGACGGAAATTTTCAGTTTTTACACGTTTATTTTCATTTGCTGGCAACTCCTTGTAAATCACTTTAGCATTAACAACACAGACCTCCAGGATATTACACAGAAAAAGCTTTTTCCACCACTTTAACATTCTATGTAGTAACACACACTGCTGTGTATATTGATCAGCAAGGTCTACCCCACCCATAAAGTGTGTATACAACTGAACAGCCTTTGGGTGGTCCACATCACAATGGAAGTTCTGATTGAATCTTGACCTGACTTGCTTTGTGTAAGTTGACCCATTATGTACAGTAGTCATTACATTGACAAGTCGCTTGTCACTCCAGGTAATATACAGCTTCCGCCCATCACGGAATGTTGTCGGCGGTTCACCTTTTGCCGGCTTGAAAATATAGTAAAATTTAGAATTTTCGTGATAAATATAATAAAATCACAATTCAGATCTGTTATATAACTTACCCTGAAGCTGAAATGAAAAAAAAAACAACAAAAAAATCATACAAAACAACCAGCCCCGTAACATTTGAAAATTTTAGTGTACATATATTTCGGACAACCAAATTTCAGACAAAACTGAATGACTTTGATTATGGCTTTGTTTTCCCATACTTTGTGTTAATGTAGAATGTAAAACTGAAGAAAATATTGTGAAAAATAACCTGCTGCACCTTTTTACTGTAAAGTTAAAAATATATACTAATATGTACCTCTCGGGGAACCCCAACTCGATTTACACGGAGTGTGCCACAAGCACCTGTCTGGTTATTGGCTAGTTCCTCGAAAAGAGCTGGCCCCAATTTCACGAAAATACTTAAGTAATTGCTCAGCTAAGAACGTTATTTTAAAGTCTAACTGTCTATAAAAATAAGAAAATTTATTGTTGTCATTTCTAACGATAGTCTATTTTTTAATGAAATTAACATGCTGAAAGAACAAAAATATTGTAAATTACTAATTGCAAGTCAGATTGAGTGAAAAATTCATTTGAGTACAAGTTAAGAATTTTAAGAATCTTAAGAATTTACTTAATGTAAATTACTTGCTATAAACAACATTTCCTCCACAAATACTAACAAGTGTATATAATTGTAATAAATGGGTAAATACGATTCTGACAAACTTGAATTCTTTGAATGATTAAACATGTAATCTGATTTAAGTGTTGAAATAAGTTAAGCATGTTACTAAGTAATTACTTAAGTATTTTCGTGAAATTGGGGCCTGGACTAGTGAAATAGTTGTCACAGTAGAGATGGTGACCAAGATTTACTAATGGCTCACAGAGATTCATTACAACCTGATGAGCTGCACCTTGGTTTTGATCAGTTTGAAGCTTCCCAGTGTAGAGACTCCAATTCCAAACATACCCGACTTAGAATCAGCAAGAGTCCAAACCTTCAAACCCCACTTATGTGGCTTACTTGAAATATATTGCAATAGTTTTGTTCTACCTTTATAAGGAACTAAGGTTATATCTACAGCTATCTCTCTCTTAGGATGATAGAATGCTCTCCATTTATGAACAAGACGAGAACTAACACTTGAAATCTTGTATCCTGGATTGTAGTCGGGGCTATCACGTGGAGGCTCCTGTGAATTGTCCACAGCATGTAAAAATGCCAGAATGTTTAAGAACTTGTCTCTTGTCATGTAAGAAGATATTGTTTTTAGGTTTATCAGTTTTTAGCTCGACTTTTCTATGAAAAGGGGAGCTATCCTACTCGCCCCGGCGTCGGCGTTGGCGTCACACCTTGGTTAAGTTTTTCGTACCACCCCACTTTATTTCAGAAGTATTAGAGGTATGGCTTTGAAACTTACCATACCTGTTTACCATCATAACCTCCATCTACAGACAAGAGTACATAACTCTGTCAAGGTTTTTGACAGAATTATGGCCCTTTTTTTACTTAATAAGTGTATTGAGCTTGGTTAAGTTTTTCGTACCACCTCACTTTATTTCAAAACCATTGGAGGTATTGCTTTGAAACTAACCATACTTGTTAACCATCACGACCTTCATCAACAGACAAGAGGACATAACTCTGTCAAGGTTTTTGACAGAATTATGCCCCTTTTTGACTTAGAAAATACATTGAATATGGGTAAAATCCACTTATTGCCTTAACCCTTTGAGATATTGCTTTGAAACTTTTAATGCTATTTCACATCATTACCCCCATCTGTAGGCAAGAGAAGGTAACTCTGTCAGGGATTTGTTTTAAAAATTAAGGCCTTTTATCGACTTAGAATCTTGGTTAAGTTTTTCGTACCAGTCCACTTTTTGACTGAACTGTTTGAGATATTAATTTGAAAGTTGGAATACTTGTTTACCATCATGATTCCCAAACATGGGCAGGAGAAGGTAATTCTGTCAAGGATTTTATATGAATTATGGCCCTTTTTGACTTAGAAACTCAGTTAAAATTTTCATTCTTGTCCACTTGTTAACTTAACCATTAGAGATATTACTTTGTAAGTTGGAGTACTTATGTACCATCGTAAGACTTATCTGTAAGCAAAAGAAGATAACTCTGTGAAAAAATTTCTTGATTTGTACTTAGAAATTCCTAGTTAAAGTCTTGTGTGCCCTTAACTGTCAAAGTTTTGTTTTATTGGCAAGCACTAAAAAAGTCGAGCACGCTGTCCTACTGACAGCTCTTGTTTTGTAGACCAGTACATGTCATAATTAGGCATTCTTATCAATCCTTGAAATAATACAATGGCAAAGAAAACTTTCAGTCCTTGAACAGGCTCCCACGACTGAGCTCGCGAAAATCTTGGCAAGGTATCTAGTCCACCTTTGGATACCAAATACTGTTCATAGTACAAATTAGTTTGCTGAACTAATAAATCTAGAATTTCATTGTCAAAATATTTGCTGAAAATGTCATAGGGCGAGCTTAGGATCTTCATCAATATAGGACCTGTATGAGAATCAAAATCTTTTAGCCATTCAGAGTCGTATGCTTCATGAAAAACATCCCTGTTCTCTCGATCTATTTCATTCATGATTTCTAACAAATCATTGTCATCAAGATAGACATCATCTAAATTCACTTCCTCCAAGTCAATATCATCGTTTTCTCCGTTAACTGGGTCAAATCCTTCAAAATCAGAATCATCTGAGTCATTCGCGAAGACATCTTGAAAGTTCCCATTCTCCATTCTCAAATCGCGACTTTCTAACCTTCATAAATTGCGGAAAAATTTAAGAAAAGTTCACTGTTTTTTGCCATGGGCGCAGCCATTTTACTTGCAAATACGCATGTGCAAAGAAAATCACCGGGCTATTGGTTATTAATCAGGTGTATGACGTCAATAACAGTACCCCTCTGAGGCAGTATTATCCGCCGATAGTGGCTATGGATAGAACCTGTACGGGTGGATCCGTCCGCAGATAGCAGGCTAAGAGTTAAAATAGTATTGTCACAAGCTGTTTCATAACAGTAACACTAGACATAATTTAGCATGTAGGATTGCTTATTGTTCTACCAAGATTGTTCAAATCAAGACCCATGGGTTAAAATTTAGGCTGCAGAGAAATCATTTGATTTTACACTCTTAGATTTGTAAAGAAATCTAGAAATGGCTTTATGCATTTTTATACCCCAAAACGAAGTTTAGGGGGGTATATAGGAGTCACCAGGTGGTTGGTTGGTTGGTTGGTCGGTCGGGCGGTTGGGCCATTGCATTTTCCTTGTCCGTAGCATAACTTAAAAACTACTAGTAAGAATTTAATACAACTTCATACAATGGTCAAGCACATTGAGAAGAAGTGCAGTACACAAGAACCATAACTCCATCTTGACTCATTACAGAGTTATTGCCCTTTGTTACTTTTCCTTGTCCGTAGCATAACTTGAAAACTACTGGTTGGAATTCAAAACAACTACATACAATGGTCGCGATTCTGAGATATTCTCGCATAATTTCCCGAAAAATCGCATTCATTTTCGCCAATAGCGATATAAAATCGCATAAAGTGCTTAGTTCGACTCAAATGCTTTGCCGACAACGAGGTATACAAGTATTCGTAAAAGTGTCAAGAGTAACGTCCCTTGAATTCTTAGTCATCTGGACGCTTATTGATAAGCGCGTAAGATGCGAGACGGAAGCGAGTCTCTGAGTAAGTTCATTGTTTCGGGAAAAGATGCATCCAATAACAATGTAGTAATATCTCAGTCTCAGTCCGATTCAGAGACCAACAAGCTGATCGATGACAACGTACGATACAATCGGTAAACATGGGAAAAAAAATCCCGTGAAGTTTCAACCTAAACGGCTCGACGAACATAAATGGCTTCTGTTTGATTCTAAATTCAGAAAGAAAATTGAATCTTTGCAGTACATTATATGTTCAGCACAGCTCTTGTGTCCTTATTACCACTGTATGACATTATGTAAACGACAGTATTTTCCTTCATATTTGAAATGTAAGTCAAGTAATACTTTTTGTCTATTTAAAATATCTCATAGATATTGGTAAAAATCTCATAGGTTTTGGACAAAAGGGATTTTTCTCCAATATGTTTTGATGGCAAAAATTATCCCTGATGTTAGCATGGTTCGCACAGGCCTTGAAAAGTACTTGAATTTGATGCAAAGTACTTGAATTCTGTGCTGGAAAAAGTCCTTGAAAAGTACTTGAATTTGAAAATAAAACTAGTGAATTTCTTTAAAAAGTCCTTTAATTGGTAATGTTCCGCGTAAATATCCTCCAAAATAATTGTATCACGCCTTAAAATGATGAGAAAACAGTCTGTATCAGTCCATCGAACATGCTCACGTGTGATGTATCAACTACGTACCGGATTCGGGAATTTAGACACGCTTGCTTCCGGAGTGATTTCCCTTTGCGGAAAATTTGTGAAATTTAGCCGAAATAAGTGCATTTTCTCATCGAAATTGTTCACGAATGATAGTTAGAAAGCATGGACAGGGCTTCGATAATTTGGTCAACTCAATCGGTCCGGGCCGAGTCTCTGACGTTATTGATGTTGCAAATCATGTTACCCCACCCACTTCAGCAATACAGCGGAAGTTACTCTCTTGTTTTATTATGTGGTTTTACAGTGATGTCATGCTCAAAATACACGATCTTACTTTTCAAAATTCATTTCTTGTTGAAATTGATCAATATTTTATTATTTCTGAAGTTGCTTTACGAAAGGAAAAGCAAGCAACTAATGTCAGCCAAATTTATCGAGAAAATGTTTACAGTGTCACAGTGCGATGGGAGATAATAAAAGCCTGTCTCCGGCTCCGGTCTTCGAAGGACTCGGAAATGATCTGTGTAATAATTAGCCATGAAAATATTTTTGCAGAATATTAATTCATGGTTTAATACATGACCATTGTGACTTAGGATAGAACATGCAAAAATATGTACCGGTCGACGATTTACAATCGTATTCTGGAAAAAATAGGTCTACCACATATATTTTTGTCCCATTTTTGTTGAATTTAAATAAAGTACATTTACAAATTGTGTTATTTAATTTATTTTCTAAAACTGAACATCTACTTTCAAAATAATTCAAAATTATTAATAAAAGTGAACATCTACTTTCAAAATAATTAAAAGTAATTAAAGACCGATTCTTTATTTATTAGGGGAGTCCCCAAACCAAAATCGCAAGCTTTTTAAAATGCTTGCCACAAGCTTGCCGCAAGCTTGCAGATGATGCTTGCGGCAAGCTTAGAATTGGAACCTCGCGGCAAGCTTGCGGTTCATTGCAATCCGCAAGCTTGCGCAAGCTTGTGGTTCATGAAGCTTGCGCAAGCTTAGAATTGGAACCTCGCGGCAAGCTTGCGGTTTTATTTGTTATTACACTCGCAAGCTTGCCCAGTAGAGGTAGTATTTTTCTTCCTGCAAGCTTGCAAACTGAAAAAAGGAAAACAAATGTGTATACTATAATTAACATTAATTATGCCCTTTTAAAAGTTTTATGTCTTAATACAAATATGAAAAAATCCTGAACAGCCGACCATCATCCCAGTGAAAATAAAGATCTGGAATACCACTGGAACTTTATCTGGAATTCCATCTCAATTCCACTAGTATTTTTAAATGGTAAAGTTCTGCTATTCCACTGAAATAGCTTATGTTTTTCCACTGAAATTCCTTTGGTATTCCAGTGAAAATGTCATAAATACCACTGAAAAATACCATTGGAATTCCATCTGAATACCAGTGGAATTTCATGAGAATACCAGTTGAATTCCATCTGAATACCAGTAGAATCCCCCTTGAATACCAATTGAATTTAAGTGTAACATTATTACATAATTTATGGTGTAATAACATAATTATATTAAAGCATGCTCAGTGGAAAGATGCTGTGCCTTTTATCTTCTCTAAATATTTTGTGAAATCTTTTCTATGAACAAAAATGTGCTGTTTTACTAAAAAAAAGACATGTTTGTTTTAGGAAATTTAGCAACATGTAAAAGAAAAAAGTAAATGGACTGAATTTGAAATTGTTAGTGGTCAATTTTAAGTCACCAATTTTTTCCATACATTTATAGATTTGTTTTTCCATGTTATACTTCTGTGGTCTTTTTATTTAATGATCACATAATTATTACTTAATATCATCAGTAATTACTACTCTGGACATATACATATATGTTAAATATGAATCAAATAAACAATATACCTTTTCCGCCCAGCCACTGCATGCTTATTAAATCCTCAGTTAACATTTAAGTGATTTAAACCATCATTTTGTATCTTAGATTAATAATTATTTTTATGCAAATGATACTGTCCTGTTCAGCACAAAGTTCACAAAAGTATCCACATATAAACATTTCTTAAAAACTTGTTCAAAAACTTTCTAACATGTCTAACATTTGAATCAACAATCAAAATGACCACTTCCTGTAGAGATCTTTCTGATAATTCCCCTCTTCCTGTAAATTGATACTGGGGTTCCAGGTGGCGATTGCACAGAACAATGTTGAATGTTACCTTTGTATGCTATCTATTTTTATGACCAAATTCCCTGAATGACCCCACACTGCCCACAGAGATTAATTACCTTGCCTCCTGTTTATATCAGTGAATGAAGATTTGCAAAATAAAGGGCAGTTACAGTACTGTTGTTTATAAAACATGGAAAAAGGATTTGACTTATTATATAGACACATACTTATGGGTTCATGCTATTTCCTCTCTATTTTTAGTTTCAAGTCAGTTACAGTTAAATTAATTTTAGAATCAAACTTCTGCACACCTGAGAAAATAAACATAATTTTAAGAATTCCCAGAATTTGCTTGAAATTCAGATTCTTTATTTTCATGTCATCTAATTTGCATCCCAATATGTGGTTATAAAAATAAGCCTTCATGAAACAATGATTTTTTAAAACTTTTTCCATGTTTTTGAACTTAGAATTTTTCACTCTTTTCCATATAACTACCTACCATGAAATTTTCTAAGTCCAATTCTAACAAAAAAGCCAGCGCAAGCTTGCAACTAAAAAAGCTTGCAACTAAAAAAGCTTGCGCAAGCTTGCAAAGCTATCGCAAGCTTGCAGAATTCTGTATGAAAATACTTGCAAGCTCGCGCAAGCTTGCGGCAAGCCTACAGAAAGCATTATTAGCCTCTGCAAGCTTGCCACAAGCTTACCGCAAGCTTGTTGCAAGCATTCATTTTGGTTTGGGTGCAGAAGGCCTAGAGATTAAGTATTTCTTGTGTAGCATTGTCTAGTGGCCCTCTACCATTATAGTGTTCAAATTCCATAAGTGTTATACCCCTGAAGTCAATATTGGCTCCATCCCATAGATCTCTTGTTACAGTGGTGCTCACTTTGCACTCGTTATAACTGATGAATGATCATGAATGTTGAGCGATTAAGAACGATACAGCACATGATTCCTAACCCACGAAGTGAAAAACGATTATTCCATGAACTCGGACATTTTTGTATGCTTAATAACAACAAGATTGTTTAGAGACCCTTAAAGCACTTTTAAAAGTCCTGGATTAAGGTTAATTAAAAGGAAAACCAAACAGATCATAAGAATAATTAGTATTTGTATAAGGACACACATAATATTATATACTAATTATAGAGGTGTGCGGTTTAACCGGTATACCAGTAAACCGAGGTTCGGATCTTCTACGGTATGTACTGCGGTATGGACCCAGAATACCGGTACTTTTAATTCTAAAAATAGAATTGTATACGACACCGCAATATACAATACACAGCGACAGCTGATAAAAAGAAAAGGCGTTACCCATTTCACGCTCTCAACCAATTAAAACGCAACGTTTTCCGATAATTATTACCGCACATGTGCGCGGTCGTAACACCCGATAATCTGTGTATAATTGAATTTGTGGCGCCGAATCATTTAGATTAAATTATGCTTTTAAATTACGGTGTGTTTGCTGAGAATGGACTTGAAATTTGCGTGTTTTTCGATTAATTATTGGTTTATTTAATACAGTTTTTCATAACCGCCGACAAACTCATTCCTCTTCCTCTTTTTAAAAAAGTGTTTCAACAATGGGGAACAATGCGTGTTTGGATAGAAGTGAATTGAAAATTCCTGTAATTATCCCTTGTTTTTCGGGACCATTTATTGATAATTACAGATCATGTTTAATTGTCAGACAACAGAAAGAAATAGCGGCGTGGTTGAAGAGAAGTGACTCGAAAATTAGAGTGTTTTTTGCTCATTAGCCCTTAATTTTCGCCGACGTTTTCACGCTAATGACATGTACTTGCTTTTTAGTTTTTAATTGTTTTAACAATAAAATTGTTTTGCAACGTGTCTGCATAGAAATGACTCGAAAATTAATGTGTTTGCAATGTTTTTTACGTCTTTTTACGACCGTGCATATTAAAAAATAATAATTTAATAACGCATCAAAAATATTTGTTTGGCAAACATGAAAGAGTTTTTCTCCAAAGTTTGAATTTTTTTATAGGTTAACCCATTCATATTGTTGACTTTTCTAGTCTTTATGTGTTCTATTACAGTTTTATGTCTAATTTCAAAGACAGTACATTTCTAAATTTGATTCTTAAATACTTTTTTGTGAATGAATATTGTTTAAATAATAATTTTTGTTTTTGAAAATTACATGATAGCACAATTATGTTAATAATGTTAAATTGGCGGTATACCGTGGTACATACTGTGGTATTTAGTAAAAAACCGCGGTATACCACGGTATATTTTTTTTGGCGGTACCCAACTCTAACTAATTATAATTAAATTCCTATTCCAATCTGTTTGAATAGTGTCAATATAAAAATAATGAGTATATTGAGTAACCATACCTGAAGATATAAAAGGCACAGTTTACTCACTATGCCGCATGTAATAGTTTAAATAGTTGTAAATACAGGGTAATTATGAAAAAAAAAATTGAACCTTCTAGTGTCATTTATTTTCCAGGTTGTTTCAAAACTCCTTAAAAAAATCCTTATACCTTTGCGTGAGCATTTTGCAGTGTCTAGAAAGTGACAAATTACTGAAATTCCATATCCTTTGCGTCAGTATTTATCACATCGTTCTTTATGTCTGGTGTAAATCTTGCATGGTATGCATATATAACGTCTACTTTTGGTTTCATGAGAAGTCAGCATCTCTCGTACTAAGAAAGATAGTTTGGTTAATTGAAAGAATTCTTTGTTCTATTTTATCAGTTATTCTTACATAAGTTTATCCGATCTTTGAATAATATAATAAACTATGCACATTTAGGCTTAGGCTAAGGGGTTACTGCATGGTGCAAACGTTCCACACGATTGGTAGTCCACACTATCTCTGACCACTTTTATATCATCCCTATAATGCAACGTTCATCACATAAAATGAACAATGTGTAAAACGCGTTAGACGATATGAATGTTGCATGCAGAATGCACTAACGATAAACAAAATTTAATGATGAATGCAAACAGAATGCTTAAAGGGACATACCCTATAACTGATGCCAAATTAAATAACCACCAAAACATAAATAATAGAATCTTTGGAAGTATTATAACTTAACCTAAAAGTTTCAGCTATGCATTCCCAGTCATTATCGATAAAATCAGCGGTTTAAAATAAACTGCAGTACCGTAAACCATTTAATAATCTATGTAGAGTTGTTGTTCATATATGCCGTTTAGGGTTGGATCATTAACGGGAGATTTGTGAAAAATCGCCGGGTTTTTGGACATCACAACGGGGTAAAAACGAAAACCAAAAAACATGCGTTTCTGACGTCATACATGACGATTATGTTTATTCAACTTAATGTAAACACATGCAGTCGCCATTTTAAGCACATTTAAACCTTGATTCTTAATTTCTCATATGCAAAATTATTACTCAAACAAAATTCTCTGAATTTTAATGAAACAAGAATAATGTCGTACTTACGTTTGATCTGGATACAAAGCAAAACAAAACAAACAAAAGCAACAATTTTATTTCTTTCAACTGGCAGTACATAATCTTTAATCAACTGGTACATTAAAAGTATCATATAATCATATTTAATAATCCTGACCAAGGTTTTTCAAATAGTATGGTCCGGAAACGAGCGTAATACGATAAATAACTTGCCTCGGATCACGTGACAAACATCCGGGTACCCGCAATTTTGGTAAAATAAAGAAAATATTGAAACTTTATATCTACGTATATATCGATATTTTACCAATCAATTTGACCAACAAAGAGATCCTTAATACAATATATACTATTTGAAAGACCTTGTCCAGACGTGTCATCTTGTTGCAAACATCAATTACGTCAATCAGGCGATAAGTATTACCCCGGGCAATGACCAGATGTTACTGACAATTAACACTAACGAGCGTAATAAAGAGCCGACTTTCGTCACCTAATCAACCAATTATCGATCTCGCGTGTCAAGGTTTTGACTTTGTATATTCAAACTTGGACTTAAGTGGGTATTTAACGAATTTTATGGATTTTCTTTTCTTTCAAGACAAAATTTTGATTTATCGGGAGATTTGGGTGTTTTTGCGAGCTTCGCCGGGGCGCCGGGGTAAGGATCTAAATATCAGGAGAACCCGGCGAGTAACGGGAGAATGGCATGTATGTTGTTGTTGTACAATTAATGGTCGGATGTAATTTATTACAGAAAGCCTCTATATTGATTAATTGTGGTAAAATGAGGCATTTTTCGCCATAGGTTCTTCTTTGAAATTGTACTTATTTATCGTTTTAAGTTCATTGAACACATAATTGACGCCGCGAGGAATCGCGGCGTCAGTATTGAATAGGTTTCAATTTTGGACCATGGGGTTGCATAATCAAATAGGGAACAGCCAACATTATTATTGTAAATCTAAACTATGTTCTATATGTATGAAAAATGACTTTTATGAATCATTAAATTGTATCAAGTCATTAACAAAATAATAAAGTACAAAATACTTACGTCTTCTTCCCTTATTACAAAACTTTGGACACATTTAATGAGTATTTAATAACTTTTCCACAAACTCGCAGACTACGGGTTTTTTATAGCTTTGTTTACGGACCTTACGACCCGATTCATCAAAGCTCAGAAAAAAAGATTCGGAAGATGTTTTGCTATCTTAAACCACTCGGATAATAGAATACATGGTGCCAACGCGAAAAGTCAATGAAAACCCATTTTAATTACTACATATTAGACTATAATATTGAAACTGTAAAGAAAAACCGTTCACCCAACTATGCAATACGTAGGGCCCTAACGGAATTCCATTCCATCATTTGTAAATAAAAACAATACTCAGCCAATGGAAGTTCTGTAAAATGTATACGTCACAGCATAATTAATCATGTGGATTTCATCTTTTTCCGCCATATTGCTAGAGTGTATACGCTTCGGGAATAGAAAGAAAGAATAATCCACATTACCAGCTACAGGGAGGGAGGGGCTGGTATATCTGTTTTACAAATAGTTATTTTTCACAATATTTGGACCCGGTGTAAATTATATTTGCACAGGTTTTTTTGCCTCTGCTTCCTTTAAACCGACCTGTAGTCAGTGAAATTGTGGGAGGAGCCATGGTTATAAATAGTTTTGTCTATCTAAAAATAGCCAGTGTAAAATTAGCATCCGAAAATAATTAATGTTGTGAAAATTTAACAATATGGAAGTTACACAAGGATTTAGCATTATGCTAGTTACTAATAAAAAGTTTATTTTTAGGAATCAGTTTCATAAACAAAAAGTACACAGAGGTAATGATCATTTTATGTAGTAAAAAGGGTTCGCTGATTTTATAGAGAAACCTGTCCAAGTCATGCTTCTAAAACATGCGCGGCATCTTTGATGCTTTGCATCAAAATTCGTCTTGTATATGTTTTGAGAATATAATCTGCTAGATGTAGGGAGTGCCCCTTTAATGCATGAAAGATGTATGAAAATTTTGCAAAGTTACATGTGAGCATCACTGTAGCTCATCTGAGTTGAAAACTTTCAATTAAAGCTCTTCTTCTCAGAAACAACATGTAATATGTAGCATCCTTGCAAAGACCCCTTTCAAAAAATAAAGGAAACGGTTCTAGTCCATTGCACACATGGGCGGTTGTAAGTTAAATTAAAAAAACTTTAAACAGCTTCTTCTCGTGATCCAATGGATGAAATGTCACCAAACTTGCTATGTTTACTAAAACACCATAGAGTATTATAAAGTACTTCAGTAGTACACATTACTATAAAGTACAATGTACAACTGTACTAAATAAAGTTACTTAGATGTGTTTTACCCTGATGGTGTCGACATTGATCCGTGTAATAATTAGCCATGAAATTATTTTTGCATAATACATTACCATCCATGACTTTTGAAGAGAACCTACAAAAATATGTACCTGTTGACAATTTCCGCATAACAAAAAATCAAAGTTGTTATACCCCCGAAACGAAGTTTGGGGGGGGTATATAGGAGTCACCCGGTGGTTGGTCGGTCGGTTGGTCGGGCGGTCGGTCAGACGGTCTGTTGCATTTTCCTTGTCCGGAGCATAACTTGAAAACTACTAGTTGGAATTCAATAATACTTCATATAATGGTCAAGCACATTGAGAGGAAGTGCAGTGCACAGGAACCATAACTCCATCTTGACTCATTACAGAGTTATTGCCCTTTGTTACTTTTCCTTGTCTGGAGCATAACTTGAAAACTACAGGTTGGAATTCAAAACAACTTCATACAATGATCAAGCACAATAAGAGGAAGTGCAGTGCACAGGAACCATAACTCTATCTATAGTAATTACAGAGTTATTGCCCTTTGTTACATTTCCTTGTCCGGAGCATAACTTGAAAACTACTGGTTGGAATTCAATACAACTTCATACAATGGTCAAGTACATTGAGAGGAAGTGCAGTGCACAGAAACCATAACTCTTTCTTGACTCATTACAGAGTTATTGCCCTTTGTTACTTTTCCTTGTCCGGAGCATTACTTGAAAACTACTAGTTGGAATTCAATACAACTTCATAAAATGGTCTAGCACAACGAGAGGAAGTGCAGTGCACAAGAACCATAACTCTATCTTGAGTATTTACAGAGTTATTGCCCTTTGCTACTTTTCCTTGTCCGGAGCATAACTTGAAAACTACTGGTTGGAATTCAATACAACTTCATACAATAGTCAAGTACATTGGGAGGAAGTGCAGTGCACAGGAACCATAACTCTTTCTTGACTCATTACATAGTTATTGCCCTTTGTTACTTTTCCTTGTCCGGAGCATTGCTAGAAAACTACTGGTTGGAATTCAATACAACTTCATACAATGGTCTAGCACAATGAGAGGAAGTGCAGTGTACAAGAACCATAACTCTATCTTGATTATTTACAGAGTTATTGCCCATTTTTACTTTTCCTTGTCGCAGAGCATAACTTGAAAACTACTGGTTTGAATGCAATACAACTTCATACAATGGTCCAGCACAATGAGAGGAAGTGCAGTGTACAAGAACCATAACTCTATCTTGACCAATTACAGAGTTATTGCCAAGAACAATATCTCTATTTTAGTTTTTTTGTCGAGCCCGCTTGCGGTGAGCTCGACTTAGACATCACTTTTGGCGGTTCGGTGTATGTGCGTGCGTCCGTGCGTGCGTCCGTGCGTGCGTGCTTACATTTGGATACTTAGGTGGCTATAGGAACAATAGGTAACAGTAAATACTCTTTGATGTCATTCATTCCGTAAGCTCTTAGGTGGCTATGTTTTCTCTTACGTGGCTAAAATAACAATGGAGAGAACAATAGAGTAGCCACATAAGTATCCATATGTTAGAACGTCCGTGCGTCCGTCCGTCCGATTTTGATGTTACTTGGCACAAATGTTCACCATCATGAGACGGAGTGTCATGCCCAAGAACCAGGTCTCTAGGTCTAAGGTCAAGGTCACACTTGGAGGTTAAAGGTCAAATTCAAGAATGACTTTGTCCGGAGCATATCTTTTTCATGCATGGAGGGATTTTAATTTAACTTGGCACAAATGTTCACCATCATGAGACGGAGTGTCATGCGCAAGAACCAGGTCCCTAGGTCTAAGGTCAAGGTCACACTTAGAGGTTAAAGTTCAAAGTCGAGAATATCTTTGTCTGGAGCATTTCTTCTTCATGAATGGAGGGATTTTGATGTTACTTAGTACAAATGTTCACCACCATGGGCTACCCTTGTTTTTAGAATTACTTCCCTTTGTTGTTACTATAAATAGCTTACATTGTAACTTTTATTACTGGCCGTAGAGAAAAATCGAGACCACTTTTCTGTGGTACAACATGCATGTTACATCCAATATTTAGGTGTATTTTGACCCATCTCTACTTGGTAAGGAGTTAGCCCTTTTGACATATGGCGAGCTCGACATGTTGCACGTGGGCATCTAGTTTTGCAAGATATTCTGTTACTACGAACTTCCTCAGTTTATAAAGCAGTCTTTCGGGGGTATTAATCACATTTAGTGATAGCTCTAGTTTAAAATAAGTATCATGTTTGAGTAGAATTCTTAAACTCTTTTTAAACCCAGGGGTTCTGAAATTTCTCCAAAAAGCACTTGTCCACGGACAAGCCTTAGTGCCATGTGGAAATTCACTTGTCTGTACCAAAAATTCACTTGACCAGAAATTTTCAATAAATTTTATTTTTTGTCAATGAAGTGATATGCCAGTTTCGAAAAAAACAAATGAGAAATGCTATTTAAGATAATCTAGGACCATCATGGTACCAGGCCGATTAAAATGAATATATTCAAAGTAAAAGCAGGTAAACAAAACAGAATGTAAGGAATATTCTTCTTGGATTTTTCACTTGTCCACATACAAGTCAGGTTGGCAGATTTTGTTGCCCAGAGCCCAAACTGGACAAATTTAGCAATGGATTTCAGAACACATGAATACCATGTATATTTTTGTCCATTTTAAGTTAAATACAATTACAAAATGTATTATCATTTATTTTATTTTCTAAAACTAAACATGACTGTTTTCAAAATAATACATAATTTAAGACTGATACGTCGTTTATTAGTAGAGGCATAAATTTAAATCAAACATTACTAACCTTTACAAAACACGACAAAGCAATCAGGGATCAGTCTTTTCGAAGTGGTTAGGTTGGCTGCAGACATCATCAAAGAATCGCCAGAGGCATGTATATTTAAATCAAAGTGACAATTGGATTATCTGACACGTTTGTCCTGGGGGCAAATAACTGACATGTAGGTGTTGACAGGAGCCTGTATATGGTGATTTTCAACAGGGGACTGAAAATGAAGTAAAAATTCAGTCCAGAACTGAAAAACTGGCGATTATTGAAGTCCTGTATTTACCCTTGCTCTAATATATTTTTTGAAAAGTATTTGACCCAGAGTCATGAAATATAACAGTTACTGTAATATTAATCAGGATGTAAATATTTGTCAACTATGGTTTTAAGTCTTATGTTGCAGCCACTAACCCTTCTCCTACTGAACCAGTAACAACTGAAAGCACTGTTATTATTCAAACTTATGATAGAGATATAATTATAGGCACAAGTGTTGGCGCGGCAACTGCAAGCACTGTTACTATTCAAACAAAAAAGAACGGTTCTGATAGAGATATAATTATAGGTACAAGTGTTGGGGGGGTGCTAATGTTGTACTGATTTTTTGCATCATTATCTGCTGTTGTCTTAGACTAAAAAGAAATCAGAAGAAAACAGAAAATTCAACATCAAATGAATAGCAGCACAGTTCTTTGGCTGAGTCTGTGAATCCATCAGGATAAAGGATGTCTGATATCAATAATGGAAATGAGAACACGTCTCATGCTTCTGATAATAATGCATACAAGTTGTGAAACAATTTCTTGAATATGAAGTCTAAGTTATAAATTTTTTAAACTAAACACAAGGACTTGAACAAAAAATATGTATAATTTGTGTGAAAGATGTCTTTCATTAGAAGTTTCTTCCGTTAATTTTACAGTTTAGTAATCTGTATTAAGTTTAGGTTTTAATTTTTAGCTCACTTGAGCAGGAAGTGCTCAAGGTCGCTTGATGTCTGTCGTCTTGTCTGTTCACTCTTAACCTTGTGTATGCAATAGGGGCTGCATTTTTCACTTGATCTTCATGAAATTTGGTCAGATTAACTGTCTTGATGAAATCTAGGCCAAGTTCAAAATCATGTAATACAGTAATAGTGTTTGTACAGATCTTATTTACACAATTATTTTTAAACCATTAAACACGTTTTGGATACGCTGAACAAAATTAATGGGTTAATGATTAGATATGTTATCATGGTTCATGCAGGCCTTGAAAAACCCTTGAAAATGGGTGCTTACCTTTGAAAACTGTTGACAACCCTAGGAAATTGGAATGACTAAATCTACTTGGAAAGTCCTTGAATTTTGAAATAAACCTGAAATATCTTCTCTCCAGAGTTGTTTTTTTTTATGTGTTTTGCTTATTTGTACAAAAAAATATCTTTTTCGGCATAAAAATACATAACAAAATGAAATCTGCGAAATGTTGGTCCTAATAAGGTACTAGACTACTCTCCGTGTATGGTATGGTACGGCATTATAACGGAAGAAACTAGAAATCACAGCATGTAAATATTACAACACCGCTACACGAGGAAGTGAAAAGAACAACAAAAAACAAAGACCAAAAATGGGCAGCAGCGATTGTATCTTTCAGACAAAGTGGCTCACGGATAAAAAATACCATTTGCTCAAAGAAGAGTAATTTGATAAGAGAAAAGTTCTGTGGACGGCATGTGATAAGATAATAGACCGTGCAGCTTCAATTTCTTGATGTTTGCATTGCTCAAATGGTTTGAATCACTGGCTCCAGACGTAAGAAAATAGTCCTTGAAAATTGGAAAATATTTTTGAAAAACCTTTGAAAAGTCCTTGAATTTGTTTTTAGGAAGTGTGTACGGAAGTCGGAATGTAACAAGTTTGTGACACAGAGTACACAATACACGCATGATGTAAGCACGATATACGCATGTAAAACGATACACGATACTCACGATATACGAAGCGCACGCTACACTATACACAATACTCACGATATAGGAAGCGCACGCTACACCCCTACACGATATACAGACTACACATTATACAATTACTTTTACAATTATGTTAATCAGACAGAAAGAATCAGACCAATTAGAGGCTTTACACTTTCACAATAGAATATAAGACTTCGATAAATTTAAAGGATCCACAGTTTTCATAGGTGCGAAATAATTTCACAGAAGTGTCAGATTTTAACATGTGTGAGTAACTTTGGCATGAAATTGCTCCCGAAGTGCAAGAAAGCGGGCGTAATTAAAGTAAATTGCCGTCAACATGCTTCGTCAAATCAACTCCGCTGACGCTTTGTCTTTGTGACAGGGAACAGAAATATCATTCCAATCAGTCAGTATCATTTACGCGCATGTTTACAAATTCTCTTTTTACGAATATATCCATCCATTCATAAATTTTATTCAATGCGCGGCAAGGGACTTAATTACAACTTTCCTTATTGTTGATATGTTTATTCTGCGGACCTGGCGCGAACTAGTCTGCGTTCCTACATGTATTAGAAATATGCGTGAGCAACGTTAGCAGAAAACAAGAGTTAGGATACATTAATGTCGCTGTTTAAACGATTTGTTACATTTAATAGGTGGTGATTGTTTTAAGTAGAAGACAATTTACCCTATATTCGACTGTAGGCCTCGTTATCTTGAAACGCATCGAATGAGCTATTTTGTTAAAATACATTCATATCTTAGCTATCAATGACTGCAGAAAAAACATTTGAACATCGTTACTTCCTGGCCATATTCGTTCTATAAATGTATAATGTGGCATTTTAGATACGCATTATTACTTTGTCGGTCCGCACAATAAATTGATACCCTTATTGATTGGTGCTATTGCCTGCACGTTTGTGTTATCGAAGCGCCGTAACTAGCTGCTCAGTGTCTGCTTTTAGACAATAGGTGAAAACATTTTGTTGAGTACAGTGAAAATCCCTGCTGTCTATGTGTACCGGGAATTATTATTCGACCACAGAGACGATTCGATCCACAATACAATTAATATAACGGTATGATGGTTATATTTGTCAGATTTCTTTTCTTGAAAAAAATTTTGCTTAGTCATCTGGAATTTCAAAAAATGGGATCATGTAATGAGCACTTAAAACTGTACTCACCAGATCTTGATGAAACTTTCAGAACATGATCTAAATGAAATTAATTTAGATAGGGTTGATACTGAGTCATCTGGGATAAATATTTGGGTCATGGGATAGAAAAGGAGATGCTTTTGCTGCTCTTGTAATTAAGCTTTGTAAAGACTGTTTTTGTTTAGATTTGACATACTTGACATATAATGTTAATTTATGTGAGATATGTGTATATGCTGGAAATAGTTAGTGAAACAGCATTGTTTAAGATGAAGTGTTTAATATTACCTTAGAAAGAATGGTGCTTAAAATTGTTGTTTATGATGTTTCATAGAGACATGTGTTTTTGTTCTGATATTGAAGCTGTTTTAGTGACCATTAATTTGTAAGAAATGTAATTTTAATGTATCATTGTCAAACTAATTTACTTTTACTCTTTGCAAAAATTGACTTGTGGCGTCTTAACAAATTATATGCTGGTAAAGCATTAATGTCTACCAATCTTTGATATTTCATACTATATAGTACTACAGTCATATACAGCACTACAGTAATATACATTACTATATAGTACTACAGTCATATACAGCACTACAGTAATATACACATTACTATATAGTACTACAGTCATATACAGCACTACAGTCATATACACATTACTATATAGTACTACAGTCATATACAGCACTACAGTAATATACACATTACTATATAGTACTACAGTCATATACAGCACTACAGTAATATACACATTACTATATAGTACTACAGTCATATACAGCACTACAGTAATATACACATTACTATATAGTACTACAGTCATATACAGCACTACAGTAATATATACATTACTATATAGTACTACAGTCATATACAGCACTACAGTCATATACACATTACTATATAGTACTACAGTCATATACAGCACTACAGTAATATACACATTACTATATAGTACTACAGTCATATACAGCACTACAGTAATATACCGGTACATTACTATATAGTACTACAATCTTGGTGTACTCTACAGTCCTTTAGGATATTATACAGTACTTGACCATTGACCACATGAAATCAAGTTTGCTTAGATGAATGACTTTGGGTCAACTTGGCCCTCTTGTTTTGAATACTTAGCCACATACTATCTGAGTAGTCTTTTTCTTTGAATTTTCATAAACTGTGATAGATATTAAATGTGTTATCTTGTGATATTTGAAGAAAGCACCTGATCATAGTTAAAGGAGGAGTTATATCTTAAAGAACTATAACTCAAGCTTTTCCATATATGATTTCCTTCCTTTTATTTTGTGAAAATGTGTTTGTCTGGAACAGAATTAACTGGCATATTATTTGTTTGGTTCATTTATATTCTACACATTGATATGTGGCATTCAAAAGAAGTGCAGTGTTAAGTAACCTTACATTTTGAATTGTCTCACTTTATCATGTAGAATTTTGCAGTACAGTTGAACTTCGCTTGCTTGAACTTTATTCACTCGAATACATCTGATCGTTGGAACTGGGTTGACAGTCCCGGCAAAATCCATATATAAATAATATTAGTCCACCTCCAAAACCTTGAACCATGATCTCTTGATCTCTCAAACCTGTCTGGCGGTCCCTTCAGATCTATTTCATTGTCGATTACATCCTTTCGCTCAAACAATAAATGTGTCTGTCTCAATTATTGGGCAAACAATATTGCACATTTGATCAGACGTTTAATAGACCAACATTGTGGAATGGTGCATATTTTTAGCACCTCTGTAAATGAACAGTTAAAGATAAACTGAATTTCTTCACAATGTTGATAAGAATTGGTGCATGTAGTAAATTGGCATAAGTTGAAGGTTTTTTCCCCCACAAAATGGATATATTTAATGAGTGACAGATTTTTCGAAAGGTCATGTTGTCGCTAAAAGAATAAGAAAAATAATGCAAGTTATGTGTTTGTGATTTAATCATTTTGACTTCTAACTAAAATTGGAATTAATGAATAAATTTTGCGTTTCATCAGCTTTCCAATGATATAAAACATGTTGAAATTTCTTTTGTTTTAAGAAAGTCAGGTAATTGGCTTTTAGGCCCACCAGATAAAAGCTTTTCAAGAAGTTAAAAATTAAACAAAATGCAATAATTTGACTGAATTTAGCCATTTAAATCTTTTCTTCATGCTGGGACAAATTGTCTGAGGTCAAATCTTGGACCAGGTGTATAATAAGCACTAATTCTTCGAAATATGACAAATAATTAAACCTGGCTTAAAATGTCTATTAATATATACAACTTCTGCGGTTTAAGGACATGTGACTGGCAGACCTCTGTGGCTCAAATCACTGATCCCTTGAACTAAAATCGACAGTCCCTGCAAATTTGAGGAAACGAAGTTTAACTGTATTTAGATATTTCTGATATTTTTCGAAAATCATTCAACCATTTACAATGAAAGAGGATGTTTAAAGGAAGTGCAATGCTTAAAAATCGTAACTTTATCTGGGCCTATGATTGGATTATGTCCCTTCTTTTTTTCTTTCTGTAAGAAATTTAAATGTTTCAGTATATCAGAAGATCAAGGTCCTATTAACCAAAACCTTTTCTGTTTTGAAAGCTGATTGGATCATTAAACCCCCTCAAACTCAAAGTGTAAGGGAGGGGGGGGGGGGTATACTGGATTCAGCTTGTATGTCCGTCCGTCTGCTCTTACGAATAGGTATATATGTGACAGATGTTACATAAATTTTATATACTTTGGCAGTACAGTGTTTGAAAGGAGGGATATTCATCACCTTCAGTGATATTTCTAGTTGTCTTCCAGCTTCTTAGGGAGATTTGATGACCATTATTGATTTACTTGTTTTCCAAGGATGCTTGTTGAATATAAGTTATGTAAACAGGTCACATGACCCAAAAATAGAAAAATCTTGTTAAGGCTCTAGAGGCTACTGTTTCAGTCCAAATATCCTGGCAATTTGTCAGAAAGGTTGTTTGGTTGATTTCTAGCTCAAGTTTTAATATGGGTCACCTGGGGTCAAAAACTAGGTCACACAGCCCAAATATGGAAAAACCTTGTTAACACTCTAGAGGTAACATTTTCAGCCCAAATATCCTGGAAATTTGTCAGAAAGGTTGTTAAGATGATTTCTAGCCCAAGTTCGAATATGGGTCATCTGGGGTCAAAAACTAGGTCACAGCCCAAATATGGAAAAACCTTGTTAACACTCTAGATGTTACATTTTCAGCCCAGATATCCTTGAAATGTTTTGATGATTTCTAGTTTTAATAGTGTGTTGTTTATTGAACACCTCAATCGCTAATTTTATTGCAGTATTTTAACACCATAAGATTGATTTGTAATCAGTACACATCTTGGATCTCTCTATGGTAAGGCCAGAGTTTTTATATCTCTTGGTTTATGCGACTGCCTGTCCTATTTTTTGAAAAGGTAGAATAACAATGACATTATGAACTGACATTTTATTTGTATTATTTCCGCTGTTCCGACTTCACAGACTAGTTAATGAAGTGTCAGAATAGTAGGGATATATAATTGAAAGTAATTATTTTAAAGTGTTTATTTTGTTCGAAAATGACGGGTGCAGTAGACTGATGTTCAATATGTGCTCTGTTCAATACAGTAGGAAAAGTCCTTCATACTCAACATTTTAGAAAACTTCCCATAAACCAAGCAATATAAAAACTCTTGCCTAAAATTGGCACTTATAAAGTTTTAAATAGCGATGATGCAATACATGTTTTTGAGCCCTAGTTGAACTTCCATGTTAAAGAATGTAGTTGTAATTTTTACATTCACATCTATCACTTTGGAAAGTACCATAAATTGTTAAAAAAATGAACAGCTCACAGTGCAGATCATGATCAGACAGGAAAAAATTGAATAGCTCACAGTGCAGATCATGATCAGACAGCAAAATAATGAATAGCTTACAGTGCAGATCATGATCAGACAGCAAAATAATGAATAGCTTACAGTGCAGATCATGATCAGACAGCAAAATAATGAATAGCTTACAGTGTAGATCATGATCAGACAGCGAATAGCTTACAGTGCAGATCATGATCAGACAGCAAAATAATGAATAGCTTACAATGCAGATCATGATCAGACAGCAAAATAATGAAAGTGCAGATCATGATCAGACAGCAAAATAATGCATAGCAAACAGTGCAGACCATGATCAGACAGCTAAATAATGAAAGTGCAGATCATGATCAGACAGCTAAATAATGCATAGCAAACAGTGCAGATCATGATCAGACAGCAAAAAATAAATAGCTGACAGTGCAGATCATGACCAGCCAACATACAATGAATAGCTTACAGTGCAGATTATGATCAGACAGCAAAACAATGAACAGCAAACAGTGCAGATCATGATCAGACAGCAAAAAATAAATAGCTGACAGTGCAGATCATGACCAACCTTTTGATTTTACATAAGGTTATTAAGAGGATATCATGAGCCAAAGGTAAAAATTGATCCTTTCTGCTATTAATAACCTTTTATTTTTGCCAATGGTAGACAGGTGAGCGATACAGGGTCATCATGGCCCTCTTGTTTATGAATTCTAGGTAAAAACTGAAACTGGGTCGATGGAGTGAAAAAACTAGGTCACTTGGTCAACTCATAAAAAGGTGTTGTGAACAATGTGACTTTCTGGTCAAAATGTTGGTCTTAATGGACTCTGTATCAAGTTTAAAACTAGGTCATATTGGGTCAAAACTCAGGTAATGGGTCAAATTGTAGAATAATAGGCTCAGCCCAGTGTTAAAAAAAGTATGGCCTTTTAAGGTTAGGAGGAAAAATTTGATTTGACCTTATTTGCACTTTAGATGCCTAGTTTCTTAGCAATCGAAACCAAATTTGACATAACATTCTGTATTAATGTGATTAGCACACAGGCTTCAAACCATCTCTTGCCCATTGAAATCCCTACTGACTTTTACATCAGACTGTATAATGCATTGTTATTATTATACCCCCAAAACGAAGTTTAGGGGGGTATATAGGAGTCACCCGGTGGTTGGTCGGTCGGTTGGTCGGTCGGTCGGTCGGGCGGTCGGTCGGTCGGTCTGTTGCATTTTCCTTGTCCGGAGCATAACTTGAAAACTACTAGTTGGAATTCAATACAACTTCATACAATGGTCAAGCACATTGAGAGGAAGTGCAGTGCACAAGAACTATAACTCCATCTTGACTAATTACAGAGTTATTGCCCTTTGTTACTTTTCCTTGTCCGGAGCATAACTTGAAAACTACTAGTTGGAATTCAATACAACTTCATACAATGGTCAAGCACATTAAGAGGAAGTGCAGTGCACAAGAACTATAACTCCATCTTGACTAATTACAGAGTTATTGCCCTTTGTTACTTTTCCTTGTCCGGAGCATAACTTGAAAACTACAAGTTGGAATTCAATACAACTTCATACAATGGTCAAGCACATTGAGAGGAAGTGCAGTGCACAAGAACCATAACTCCATCTTGACTAATTACAGAGTTATTGCCCTTTGTTACTTTTCCTTGTCCGGAGCATAACTTGAAATCTACTAGTTGGAATTCAATACAACTTCATACAATGATCAAGCACACTCAGAGGAAGTGCAGTGTACAAGAACTATAACTCTATCTTGAGTATTTACTGAGTTATTGCCCTTTGTTAGTTTTCCTTGTCCGAAGCATAACTTGAAAACTACTAGTTGGAATTCAATACAACTTCATACAATGGTCAAGCACATTGAGAGGAAGTGCAGTGCACAAGAACTACAACTCCATCGTGACTAATTACAGAGTTATTGCCCTTTGTTACTTTTCCTTGTCCGGAGCATAACTTGAAAACTATTAGTTGGAATTCAATACAACTTCATACAATGATCAAGCACACTCAGAGAAAGTGCAGTGTACAAGAACTATAACTCTATCTTGAGTATTTACTGAGTTATTGCCCTTTGTTACTTTTCCTTGTCCGAAGCATAACTTGAAAACTAATATTTGGAATTCAGTACAACCTCATACAATGGTCAAGTACATTTAGAGGAAGTGCAGTGCACAGGAACCATAACTCCATCTTGACTCATTACAGAGTTATTACCCTTTGTTACTTTTCCTTGTCCGGAGCATAACTTGAAAACTTCTGGTTGGAATTCAATACAACTTCATACAATGGTCAAGCACAGTGAGAGGGAGTGCAGTGCACAGGAACCATATCTCCATCTTGACTAATTACAGAGTTATTGCCCTTTGTTACTTTTCCCTGTCTGGAGCATTTTTCGAAAAACTACAAGTTGGAATTCAATACAACTTCATACAATGGTCAAGCACAATGAGAGGAACTGCTAAGAACAATATCTCTTTTTAGTTTGTTTGCAAGGTATTATGTTACTACGAACTTCTTCAGTTTATAAAGCAATCCTTTTGGGGGTATTAATCACATTTAGTGATAGCTCTAGTTCAATTTTAAATACTTAATACTTAATTAGTGCCATATACAATCCATTTTATTCATATTTAGATATTATAAGCTTGTACTATGTTATCTGCGTAGCAGAAGTATATGTGATTATACAGTTAAATATATTTTGATCAATTAAAAGATTTATTCTGTAGGATGTTTTTTGTTTTGATAGTGATAGGCATTAATTCTGACACAAATATGTGCAGCAGCTAGGCATTCCTGCTGATTTCCTGATATTATCGTATCATCATGCGTCACATGGCACTATATATTTGAATTAGCGGAAGTTCAAGGTGCGCTAATTCATGTCTACGCCAATAATTATTTCAGATTTATGTTCACTTTACAGTATACAATATTGTGGTAAAAATACAGTACCACAATACTTCAATATCCATAGTACTAAAGAGTACAGTAACTGAAGTTCTATCCGCAGCACATTTAAAAACGCAACATTTTTTAAGTCAAATAATTTAATTAAACTTACGGAAAAAAAGGTTGCATAGATTCTAATTGTTCTGTCCATTGACTATGGTCTGGTGGTGTATTTTTCTTAAACACAACATGAAAAAAATCTAAAAGTGGAAAAATCGTAAAAACCAATACATGTACTTGCATTTTTGTGTTGGTTCTGTTATTTTGTTCGAAAAACTCGTCACAGCGATATGTTAAGAAATAGGTCACCTTAGTACAAATTACTAAACAGTGATAAAGTTTGTTATTAAGGATCAGCGTTTAAAAATAAATCATTTTTTCCTGACGTATTTTGAGTTAAGCAATATTTCGTGAATATGGCACAATGTATTGCCAAAATGATTTTTCATTGGTGCAAAACCTATTGCAACATCACAGTAATGTCGGACTAAAACAGTATACTTTGCAATTAACATCTTTCACAACTTCATAAACTTCTTCTCTAAAACTACAAGGCCTAGAGCTAAGATATTTAGCAGTGATTTTTTTACCTGTGCATCCTGCGTCCTGGATGCAGAGATATTTCCACAGACGCATTGTTTCAATTCATGTGCGTTTGAGAGATGCATTCAAATTGTAGAAGACATTCATACAGATTCCTCGTTAACGGGCGTATGGCCGTAAATTACTCCAAAACATTATTCTAATATGCGGAAACGTAATCCAGACTTCTATATTATTTTGAAAATCAAGTTTATTACCTTGGGCGTAAACTGCAATTCGTGCCGTTTACCTCGATCGGTACATTGTCATAATTTCCGCTAATGCACACGTGTGTCAACCTAATCGCCGAGCCAAAACCAAATCACGCCCCGCAATTATAATCATCCGCCGACTTATTGACATATTCCATGCGCTAATACACACGTGTTGGCCGAATCGCCGAGCCGAAAGTGTGCTCCGCCTCTCGATAATAATAATCTGCCTATTTGTAAGGGAATCTTACCTGTCACTCACCACGTCAAATCAACACATTCCGGCCATTTATGTGTCTGGTGGCAATTAAAAATTTAGCTTCTTTTGTTAGTTTCTTGGTTGTGGATTATTTCAATTAAGATGTAGCAAGAGTGTGAAAACTTCCTTAAATTAATAACAACTTGAAACTGATGTGTTTAAGCAATTTTTCAAGAATTATTTTCATTATTGTTCTCACGAATACAGGATAATATGATTAAAGCGACTGCACTCCAAATTCTTAGTAAATTTTAATTTTTTGGTAAAATCAATATATATTCAATTTGTCAGCATCAAGATTATTTTCTTTGTGTAAGAGCTAAAAATAAAGGTAGAAAACAATTTTTTACTCGAGCCAGGTTTTGAACTCGGATCTTTGCGCTTACAAAAAAATTACAGCGGCTTAACCTACTACACTACGGAGTCAGCTGATTTGATGCGAGTTAAAAATATTGATATACCAAAGAGCCCACCCCGTTAGTCACGGGGTGATATTTTCTACAATAAAAGTAAGCAAAACAACACATTTTAATTGTTTCTTTTGTTAGAAACCTGTCACGTTATCATAATACAATGCCCCTGATACAGTAATGACAATTGTTTTCTTGAAATTGAAAATTTTCTTTTTTTATCGTAACTTGTCCATCTGGAGTGCAGTCGCTTTAAAATAGCTGTACACTTTTCATGTGATGTTGTTGTTTTTTTTTTTTAAAGAAGCCTCGGCAGTTACTCGACTAGTTTTCATGCTGCAAAAACAGGGTTCAGTTTTTTCTAAACTTTCATTTAATAGATTAAGCTTTCAGTTGTTGATAATTCTTTTTTATCAAAACTGCTAAAAATTCATGACATGTACAGCTAGGCTTAATTTACCAACGTCCCACTTTAGAATTTAAGTACCTTGGATGGTTATAGCAGCTGCACTGCATCATAAACCCATAAACCAAAATTTTATTTGAAGTATTTTTAATCCACACATTCTCCAGAGTTTCAAATGTCCTGAAAACTGGGACTCACACCTTCAAATTATTGACTCGCATATTTGAAGTCTAACAAGTCCTGGGACTCAATGGTATGAAATTGTAAAAAAAATCACTGATTTAGTATACAGCATTTTCTAGTGGACCTCTACCAATTTTGTTCAAACCATGCCTATGGGGTCAATATTTGCCCCACCAAATGGGTCACTTGTTTTACATAGACACACATAGGAAAACCTTCAAAAATGTTCTACTCCTTATCCACAAGGTCTAGAGCTTAAATATTTAGTGTGTAACAGTGTCTAGGTAGACCTCTTTAAAGTTTGTTGTGCAGCTCTTATCAAGTGGCCACTTGATAAAGAGGTAAATATATTGTAAAAGGTCCAAGACTGAGTTCTCAGTTACTCATAAAATGAAATTCAACAAATAGTTTATGATAACAGGAAAAAAAAACTATAAACACCATCAAGCACAGCATCCATCATCAATCAAAGAATATCCAGAAGAGTCATTTTGAGGTAAATAATCACCTTATGACATTTAATCACCTTATGACACTCTTCCAATATTTGTAAACTAAGGAAATCAATTAAAATTTAAAGGCTTTGGTAGGGATGTGCTGTGTTTAGCACACCTGAGAAATGGAAAGGAAAAACTTTAAAATATTCTTCTCTGAAACCAGAAGGCCCTAGAGCTAAGATATTTAGCATGTGGCATAACCTAGTGGACCTCTACCAAGAAGAAAATTTTTTAAAATCTCTGAAACCACAAGGCCAAGAGCTTAGATATTTAGCATGTGGCATTGCCTAGTGGACCTCTACAAAGATTGAACAAATTATGATCTCCAGCTCAAAATTGATCCCGCCTAGTGTTCTCTTGTTTTTACATAGGCTTATATAGGAAAAACTTTAAAAATCTTTATTTCTAAAACCACAAGGCCTAGAGCTTAGATATTTGGCATGTATCATTGCCTAGTTGACATCTTCCAAGAATGTTCAAATCATGTCCCCCAGGTCAAAATTGACCTTTTCTGCTATTGATGACCTTGTATTATAGCCAATGGTAGCCAGGTGAGCGACATAGGGTCATCTTGGCCCTCTTGTCTTTAATAACTTACTGTTAAAACATATAAATAACATAGTTTGAAGTATTTGAAATAAAAATTTGGTTGAAATGTTCAGCACTAGATGGAAATTGTGACCTGCAAGTTTTTGTCAGAATGAGGAATGCAGTTTCTTGCAGTTTGACTTCCAGTGCAAGAAAATGATGGCAGTAATAGTTATGGTCCTTAGTACATTTTGTTATATTTTCAATATAGAAACTATAAAATACTTTTTGCTTTAAAAGAGGTTGACTTAATTAAATTTCATGAAGCATTTAATCATCTTATGACTTTTTACCAACTTTCCTAAAACAAAAGTGATCTCTTAACAATAGGGACCCCTATGGAGTTAAGCTGTTTTTAGCACAAATATTAGAATTGCTCACCATTTAGCTATGGCATATGTTGTTCATCTGTTCACTTTTTCCTTCAAACAAAATCTCTGAAACCAGGTTTCCTCATGGACCAATGTTGATGAAATGTGCCATGGATGTATCTTGCATGAAACTCTATCAAAGTTGTATAAATAATTCAATTCCATGTAGAATTCTAGTTGCCATGGCAACAGAAAGAAAAAACTTATTGTGAAAAACTACTGGATCAATTTCATTCAGACTTCATGTTAATGTTTCTTAGGTTTTGTTCAAATGAGGTAGTTCCAATAAGAACTCTGGTTGCTATGGCAACAGATAGGAACACTTTTCTCCTCAGAAACCGGAAAGCCCAGAGCTTAGATATTTGGCTTGTAACATTGTCTAGGGGACCTTTTCAAATGACCCCTGGGTCAAAATTCACCTTACCCAGGGGTGTCACAATGTTTTTACATAAAGTTAAACCTGTGTTAAAGACCACTTTCGAATAAAGACCACCCTGTGAATAGAGACCAGCAGGGAGATCACAGTGCACTATTATTCTATACAAGAAACACATGTGAATAAAGACCACCTGCAAACAAAGACCAACTTTGTAGCTTCCCAACTAGTGGTCTTTGTTCACAGGTTTGACTGTAGTCTTCTATAGGAAAAACTTTCAATCTTTTCTGAAACGAAAAGGCCTATAGAGCTTAAATATGTAGCATGTAGCATTGCCTAGTGAACCTCTATTAAAATTGTTCAGATTTGACCCCTGGGTCAAAATGGTGGGGGTCACTTGATTTTACATAAATTTCTATAGGAATTAAATCTTTTAAAAACCTTCTTTGAAATGACAAGGCCTAAAGTATAGATATCTGGTATGTAACATGGCCCAGTGGACCTCTACCAAGATAGTTCAAATCATGACCCCCAGATGAAAATTGACCCTGGCCGGGGGTCACTTAATTTCACAAAGATTATATAAGAGAAAACTTAAAAAATCTAGTTGTCTAGAACCACAAGGCCAAGGCTTAAATATTTGGAATGTAGCATTATGTAGTGGACCTCTGCGAAGAATAGTCAAATCATAACTCTATTTACCTGTCTGCAACATTATTGTTGACGTTGCATTATAGCCAATGGTAGCCAGGTAAGTGATATAGGACCATCTTGGCCCTCTTGTTCCTACATAATCAAGGTACAGTCCACATCTGTTATCTCGACTTCGGTTATCTCGATATCTCGACTGGATTTTCTCGGTCCCGATTTTTTCCCTTCTTGTTCTATGTAAATCAGTCGGGATATCTCGATTTGTTTATCTCGATTTTTTCGTTATCTCGACTAAATTTTTGGTCCCCAACTATGAAATTTCCTATATTTGACATCTGATATCTCGATTTGACATCTATCACCTGCCAAACAAGGTGCGAAAAGCTGCACGCGATTGTATTTGCTCAATTGTCGTCTGCTGTCAGAGGTGCGAAAAACACCACGCGTGGCTATTCACTTAGTGATTCGGTTAACGACCCGAATTAATTAATTGTTTGTTTGCAACGTAAGCTGTGTAATATGTGGAATGGGAAATTTGTATTGAATTGAAACTGAGAAAATTTATTTGCATTTATAAACAGCAAGAAATGAAGATTCTGTCAATTATAAATCGTGTCTTCAATACGTACACATAAGACAGATAACATCTCGATATTGGAAAAACTGAAGAGACATGTTGGAGGGCGGAAGTCATGAACTTGTCCGAGCACCAGTCAAACATTCCAGAGAAGGGCCCGGTAACCAACCAGGGAGGATATCTGGATCGGCAAACGCTGAGCGTTTTGGAAAAAGACCCGGGGGGAATCCAATCTTTCGGCACCGGGGTGCAAGGCAACATAAATCAGATGAATTGAACATTTAGTTGATTTAAACATACGAGTTAGTTTCGTTTCACAACCAGATCATAAGATGGTAAAAAGAAGCAAACGTCTTTCTATCAACAATAATCTTCTTTACCCCGTCGAGCATATTTTATCCAACTTCGGGTATCTCGATTTTTCGTTATCTCGACTTATTTTCTTTGGTCCCAAAAAAAATCGAGATAACGAGAGTCAACTGTATATTTTATATACCATACCTAAGATATTGTTTGCAGTTTTTGCTTACAACCTGGAAGAAACTACCGCCTGAAGATTCTTTCCAAATACTTGAAAATGAACATTATCCCATGAAAATCTAAGTTGGGAGACAGCTTATGTAAGGTCACTGAAATGTATTATGATGATACTTGTGTACTGAAATTGTATTAATACAATGCTCTGTTTTCTATTTTCAGGAAGTGGAGGTAAGAACATTTGTTTTTCATAGTAAAGTGATTCTTTTCACCATTTATTAGCTGACTAGTAGCACAAAGTGCTAGGATAGCTCACCATCTGGTGTCTGTCCTTCCTTGTGTGGTGTATGGTGTGGGTCGTCTGTTCACATTGTTGAACTTGTAGTATAGCCAGTGGTAGCCAGGTGTGCGATATAATTGAGGCCATCTTGACCATCTTGTTTTAGTTACTGCCCTTCGTAACTGATTCTTGTGCACAGCATAACTAAAAAAATATTTAGGAAATCAATTGATAACTTGATGCATATATAAAGGACAATGAGAGGAAGTACAGTGCACAAAATAGCCATGACATTAAGTTTATCATAGATTCGAATTCTTGCCTTTACTTCAGTTTCAGTTATTTTAGAAGATGTTCCTAAATTGAAATTGCATAAAAAGACAAATGGAAATGAAATCATGGTTGTTTTTTGTGTATTGAAATAATTGCTGCTATATTCAGTTGAAGCTGCCATTCGAGTGGCAGCTTTTTTTTGTGCAGCTACTCTTAGTATATAGATGTTTGCATTAACAAAAAAGAATCAAGACTTCCACTAATTAAAAAAAAAAAATGCTCTTATTATTATTGATATAGTATAGCACTTACCTCACCCCTTTCAGTAGCAGTACTTGAAGTAATGACTTGAAAGGGTAGATGATTATAAATGAAATCTATGGTGTCATTTTTCAGATGAAGATAAAGGTAAAAAAGTCGTGGTATATTCCTCTTGTTGCTTTTTTGTGTATAGTGCTATTGTTCCTACTCATATGTCTCTTGTTACTCATTTAAGCGCCAGAGGCAGGCACTTTGTCTTTCTGTAAAAATAAAACGTTTGGTTACCCAGTAGTAGATCTAATTGAAGATTGTAAAATACATATTGAAACCAGAATTTGTAAAACTTCTGTTTTGAAACAAACAAGATACCAAACCTCATCTAATATTGATCCATAATTGGACCATAATAGTTGTTGATTGGGCTAGGCTCCATACAGCATCAAACAGAAACTTTGAAACTCAAATGCAGTTTAGATCAATATGGTTCCATTTCAAGCTCACTTTGCACATAGTGAGGTATACATAGGCTTAAATAGGAAAACTTTTAAAATCTTCTGAAACTACGAGGCCTAGAGCTTAGATATATACAGTAAACTCCACTTGTAACGATATAGCTTGTAACGATATACCACTTGTAACTATACTGTGGTTGCAGTCCCGACTCGGGCCCCCTATATTTCATACACTTTCACTCAGGATGTTACGATATCGCATGTAGCAATAATTCTGATGTAACAATGTGTTTCTCGTGTCCCGAATGCATTGTTTTCCCTGTTAAGGCCATCCTTAAAAAATTGTTTGTTTGCCCTAATGCGACCGACTGATGAAAATCCTCCCGACTGACTTTTTTTTTGGATCTGAAAGCCAAAAAAAAATTTTTCTGCCGTCGAGAAAAACCGTTCCGTTTTTTGTCATTTTCCATCTTTCCGGTATTTCTTTTCTGTAGTTCTTTCGTAAGTAATACCAATCAGTTATCCTCGACTATGCTTGACAGAACGTGCAGGGGTGTGGAAATCCTTTATTTTTTCACTTTTCCGCGGACGAGTGAGATGTAAAAATTCACTTGTCCGAGGTCAAAATTCACCTGTCCAGATTTCAACATTAAAACCAAATTATGTGAAACAAACAAGGACCAGGTTAAGATTTTTATTTTATATGCTAATCAGTACATGTCTAGAGGATTCTGCAAAGCTCGGACTTCCGAGTGAGCTTGGGAGTGCCTGAAGTGACTTGGAGTATGGAGAAATATTTGCGACCCTCCGAGTGGTTTTAAACGTAAATTAACGGGTTTACGGGAAATAAAAATCAGATTTTATAATATTCAGTAGAAATGTGTCCACACTGTTGTATGCATATTAATTCAAAAAGATTTGGCAACCGACGTACATTTTGTAAAGCGTGTTCAATATATTTTATCACCAAAAATAAAACTTACTCATAACATTTTTTATTCCAAACAATTATTTTTATTATCCAAAATTATCAGACTATTGTCTAGAGCTACTTTTACATGTCTCGAACTGTCAAATATCTCGGTCTTTTTGATGCCACGTGCTTCTCGAAGATCAAAGAAAACTCACATGTACAATATAGCGTCGGCGATTGTTTTTTGATCTTGTGACACCTGCAGCTTTATCTTTTATGATGGAGGAGGTTGCAGTTAAAATAATTTATTCGGCAAATGTTATTCATTAAAATAAATATTACTGGAAAAACGTTGACTTTGACAGTTGCTGAAACAATAAATGACAAAAACACGAACACGCTGGAATGCCGCGTTTTGTTTTATAAAGAACAGTTAGAACTTTTTTAATGTTAATTGATAAATATTTGTTTGCATTCACAAATTGACAAACATTACTCAGTCAGTGGTGTCACATAGCTTGGATTTGCAGTTTTGCGTCACCCTTTACGACAGGCCACATTTTCCACACCTACCGCTGGTGACAAATGCTAAGGGACCAATTACAGCTTACTTTAAATGGAAATATATATTGTAAGTCAACATAAAGGTGATAAATAGTTTAGATTCTGATAAGAAATAACTCAATTCTTTTTGAAACAATAAAAAACATAACGCCGTGATAGTATACAGTAGCGGCGATTCTCAACGAAAATACGTCTGATTCGAACTTTGTAATTCAATGGATTTTGATTCAACAGGTCGCCTTTACAGGTGTATTAATGTTGGTTTTCATGAAACTGCAAACAAATCGGGCGGTTCCTGGCTGGATTACTTGGGACTGTCTTACATTATTCATTTCATTTTTCTCGAATTTTGACTTGTCTGCGGACAAGTTGGGCAGAAAAAACCCGTGTCGGACTAGGAATTCCGCACCCCTGACGTGTACACTGAAGCTCACTCCGCAGGGAAATCGTACCAATAATCGTGTCAGAAATCTGACACGCTCGCATTTCAGTATTTCATAAGAAATGAATGAAAAGAATAAATAATTTTATTAATAAGACTATAATCTTTTAATTTGCCAAATTTGAACATCAAATTGTATCTATTTAGCGTAAAGCAAAACGAAAGTTTCGAGCAGGTCAGAATTTTTACATATCCTTTGCGCACCTGGCCAATCTTTACAGCAATTGCCTGTAACGTATTTAAACGGGTAAAAATTTCGTTGCCTCAAAACCTGGCCAATTATTACAGCGATTGCCTGCAACGTTATGAGACGGGTGCCTTTTTTGCAGGTTTAAAACCGGACGCGAGATTCGACGTATTTTCAAAAAAAAGTACGTTTAACAACGTTGAAATGAACCCAAGTACGTATTTTTCGGTTGTCGTTGTTTTTCAGCACTTATCAATTGAATGAACCCCGTTACAGATTTTTCATCAAACGAAATATTTAAGCTGCATAAATGCGTAAAAAATACGGTATCTACCGTTACAGTGTCTTAAAATTTTGACCGTGTGTGGCTTATATACGTTAAGGGTTTACACAGCGAATGATGCAACATGTTTGACAGTTGGCAGTTTTCCATGTACATGCAATACTGTAACAGGCAATTTATGTTTTTCAACGTTTACATTCGTTGCAGACTGCCACTGGTGATTTTAATAATCAGCCTCAATTTGTGGACACAGTTTCACAACTGCAGCGTATACAAACGTGTGTTTATGCTAAAATACACCTAACAGAAAACTTACGAATGTTTAATATGTTTCTGTAGCATAAAACGAGATTAACGTTGACAATGTTACTATATACGCTTTTTAACGTTACAGTTTTATATTTTAAATCAATGTCGGACTTTATGGTCTACCTCAGAAAACAGAAAGAAGTTGGATTGACACAAAATGTGGTTGAGACACTTGCAGAACCAATAACGGACAGAAATCATGTCATTTTCATTGACAAATTTTATACGCCAATTCCACTGGCGTTGTCGCTGATTGTAAAAGGAACATACATTTCTGGGTCAATCAATCAAGGCCACCGATTTTGGCCACCCGACCCGAGGTATCAAAGACAAAGAAAAATAAAGATGACAAAGTCAGAAACCTCAAACGTGATGAATCCATGGAGAGACAGACGAGAGATGGAAAATTAGTAGCAACTGTATGGAAAGACAAGAAGCACGTATACAATTCAAACACTTACTACGACCCACTTTACAACAGGAGAGAGTGTACCGTTGAACGAAAAGAACAAAACACTGAGGGGAAATGGAGGCGGTCGGAATTCACATGTCCCAAAGCAATAGTAGAATTTAATAAATATGTGGGAGGAGTGGATCGGCATGATCATCTACGGAGCATCTTTTCATTACAACGATCGTGTATGCGCTGGTGGACCTACTTTGCATGGTTTGCAGTTGATTTGGCGCTCGTAAATGCCTTCCTGCTGTACAAACACGTGCACCCAAAAGCTAAGCACAAAAAGTTTCATCTTAAGGTAAACCAATTTTTTTACATATTTTCTACAAATTACAATGTCTACTTTTATTTTTCTATGTCTATTTAAAATTAGTAAAACACTTCGTGTAATATAATTGTGTATTTATGTCAATACCTTCACTAAATATGTCATTGTAAACACTTCATCTCTATCAAATGACATGACTTCATATTAAATATTATAGGTTGCTGAACAACTGATTGGAGGATTCAGTGATCGGAAACGTGCGTCTAGACAGTTTGATGAAGTGTTTCTGGCCACAACTGGCCACGAGCAGGATATTATGCAAGGTCGCGCAAGGGCGTGCATACTTTGTTTTCGGTTAGGCAAACGGACACCAAGCGGAAGACCAAAAGAGACGAACCATGGGTGTATTGACTGCAAAGTCAATCTCCATAGGTACACTATTGTAATAAAACACATCAATGATTAGTTTATTTTTATTCATTAAAAAATCAAACCTGCAGGCAATAAGAAAGTACACTTTTGTCAACATAATGTCATATATAAAAAGACAACTTCAAAAAGTTTCGCATGTCTCGTAAATATGAAATTTACGACCTTAAACATATTAAAATGATAAATGCAAATAAAAGGCAAGATGTTGCGACATCAGTCTTTTAATGATTTTTTCAGAGTTTAAACATATGTAAAGACACACTTGCAAGACTAAGTAATTCAGTAGTAGTTTGAATAGAACAAATCATAATATGTTCAAAATACAATTGCTTATTTTTCTGTATTGTCCAGAGATTGCTTTGCCGCATATCATGATAATAGATAAAGAAAGATTCTTACACTAGACACATACACACAGACATAAGAGGTTTTCCTTACACCTACTAAAGGTCGGCAAACTAGAACCATGATTGGTATGTGTAATGAAATATACAGTCGACTCTCGAAAACTCGAACACCCTCGGGGAAGCAAAATTTGTTCGAATTATCGGTAGTTCGAACTTTCCGGAGTAAGCATGTCGGCCATATTGGAGATGGTACTAAAGACCGTTCAGTCTAGAGTGAAGTGTACTAAAACCTGTGTAGGAGTCAATGTATTCTTTGGAATGCCAAACATCTTTGCAATTTCAGTTTTAGATCTTAAACCTTTCTCAACTTCTAAGATTGCTTCATATTTCGTCTCGATAGTCTTCTGTTCTGTCTTTCTCTTCACTCCTTGTTTTCCTGTCGCCGACTTGGCTATCCTCCCGTTCCGGGCCCTTCACCAAGTTGCTCAGCGAAATTAATTTTCCCCGACTTCGCCGACCTGACTATCCCCCCATTACTGGGACCTTCACCAGGTTGCTCGACGTTAGAACTTTGTACACTATGTTCTGACATAATTGTGTGGTTGACATTGAAAAATCTAGATTTTATATAGCTTTATTGAATATGAAACAATTAACTCATTTTATGACAGGCGAACGATTGCCACAAACATAATCATAAATGTTAGCACGCGGGGCAAACAAATACACATATCCTATATTATTACCAAGTGACGATATTTACTCAATCAAGCTTGCACCTGCTCAATTTTCACGAGGTGTGAAAAATATGCGGCCGGCTGACTGATCAATTAACGAACGACACTGTTCGAATTTTCCGGAGTTATTCACACTATTTTATTAATGAGCGGACAATAACATCAGTTCGAAAGTTCCGATTATCCGGGTTCCGATTAACCGGAGTAGAACACATTGAATTTAGAAGGAAAAAATTCGGGACCCGACGATGTGTTCGAATAATCGGGGGTGTTCCAATTATCCGGGTTCGAACTTTCGAGAGTCGACTGTACATGCATGCATTTAAAGAAACACCAGTGAAAAGCAAACAAACAAATATGGCTTTCATTCAGGTTTATTGCGCTCACTTATTAGTTTATTCCTCGTGTAGTGTACCAGCATTCTGGTTAAAGTGAAATTATTATCATTTTTTCAATGTGAAGAATAACCAGTAAAATTACATTGTAAAATTAAACAAGTTAAATTGTCATAAAAACCGGCTTAATTTCAATTGTATATGTAACAATTTTTAAAAGGAGACCTTCTGAAATTGTGTTTTTCTGATATGACTGCCCCAGTCAAAATAAGGAAATTTAAATATAGTATAGAACAGAAAGTGAATTATAATAGTAAAACTAAACTTTACTTAATTATACCCCCAAAACGAAGTTTAGGGGGGTATATAGGAGTCACCCGGTGGTCGGTCGGTCGGTCGGTTGCATTTTCCTTGTCCGGAGCATAACTTGAAAACTACTAGTTGGAATTCAATACAACTTCATACAATGGTCAAGCACATTGAGAGGAAGTGCAGTGCACAAGAACTATAACTCCATCTTGACTAATTACAGAGTTATTGCCCTTTGTTACTTTTCCTTGTCCGGAGCATAACTTGAAAACTACTAGTTGGAATTCAATACAACTTCATACAATGGTCAAGCACATTGAGAGGAAGTGCAGTGCACAAGAACCATAACTCCATCTTGACTAATTACAGAGTTATTGCCCTTTGTTACTTTTCCTTGTCCGGAGCATAACTTGAAATCTACTAGTTGGAATTCAATACAACTTCATACAATGGTCAAGCACACTCAGAGGAAGTGCAGTGTACAAGAACTATAACTCTATCTTGAGTATTTACTGAGTTATTGCCCTTTGTTACTTTTCCTTGTCCGGAGCATAACTTGAAAACTACTAGTTGGAATTCAATACAACTTCATACAATGATCAAGCACATTGAGAGGAAGTGCAGTGCACAAGAACTATAACTCCATCTTGACTAATTACAGAGTTATTGCCCTTTGTTACTTTTCCTTGTCCGGAGCATAACTTGAAAACTACTGGTTGGAATTCAGTACAACTTCATACAATGATCAAGCACACTCAGAGGAAGTGCAGTGTACAAGAACTATAACTCTATCTTGAGTATTTACTGAGTTATTGCCCTTTGTTACTTTTCCTTGTCCGAAGCATAACTTGAAAACTACTAGTTGGAATTCAATACAACCTCATACAATGGTCAAGTACATTTAGAGGAAGTGCAGTGCACAGGAACCATAACTCCATCTTGACTAATTACAGAGTTATTACCCTTTGTTACTTTTCCTTGTCCGGAGCATAACTTGAAAACTTCTGGTTGGAATTCAATACAACTTCATACAATGGTCAAGCACAGTGAGAGGGAGTGCAGTGCACAGTAACCATAACTCCATCTTGACTAATTACAGGGTTATTGCCCTTTGTTACTTTTCCCTGTCTGGAGCATTTTTCGAAAACTACAAGTTGGAATTCAATAGAACTTCATACAATGGTCAAGCACAATGAGAGGAACTGCTAAGAACAATATCTCTTTTTAGTTTGTTTGCAAGGTATTATGTTACTACGAACTTCTTCAGTTTATAAAGCAATCCTTTTGGGGGTATTAATCACATTTAGTGATAGCTCTAGTTTTAGTTTAATTTTAATAATAGTTTTGTTTACAAATCTTCAACAATGGTAACTTTTTAAGCCTGATACAAAATGTTAGAGATTTGTACATGTTTTTACGATGTGATGTTGTGCCATAAAACCAAACTGTTTTGCAGTTCTTGTTTCTGTTTTAAAAGCTAAGTATTGATTTTAAGTAGTTTCATATAGACTTACTGTGGTTTAAACATGTTTACTGTGAAACGTGTTTTCAGCTAATATGGACCAAATGTCACTTTAAAATAAAATTGGACAAGTCTGTGGAAATAGTTTAGTGCACAAAGAGGAATAATCACGAGTGCAGTGAGTGGTTCACAATTACCAATCATTTACATGTGCCGGTAATTACATTCCTTTTACACATTTAGGAAATCCAGGAGGACGCTACTGTGTTGTTTTTTAAGGGGCGTCACTATGTTATTATTAATGCGTTATTTTGCATTTAGTTCTGGATCATAGGTGTTAATAAATAACGTTTCTTTTCTCCTTCGTTCGAATCTGTCCGTTTCTTGTAATTTATAAATAGGCATTATTTTGAATTTTTGAATTAAATCTTTTGAACATTCCGCAATATGTCGACTGACAGGTAGAAGAGCGTTTTCCGATTCCTGATATGTTGGTTATGAAGAGGTTCCAGATTTTGTTTTGGATATAATAATATATATGGTTATATATATATGAAATCAAAATATATTTGAGTGATAAAATGCTGTTATGTTGATTTTACAGGTACAAGCCTGCAATATGCTGATGGTGAAAAGTTCAAGACGGTCTGTGATGCAAAACCATCTGCAATACCGTCTAGGGATCAGTCAGTACAAAGACCTAGACGATCTTCTAAAAAAAGACATAAAAGCCAAAAAATAAATTAAGAACATATTGTTTTGTAATTGATCATTACGAATGTTTTAAGAGTAAAATGGTGTGTATTGGCAGTATTTTAAGAAAGTGAAACTATACTAGTCTGTGTGGAATGAAAACTCGTGGGTACTGTAGACATTGTTACAACTTAACGTCCACTGCGTTTGGCAATGCATGTGTCTGACTTTGGTAATATAGTAATGGAAGTTGTGATGTATTGTTTTATATTTCCTTATTCATTTGTGTTTCGTGGTTTTGTACTTTTGTGCCCACTATCTTATAATATGCGTTTTTATGATGTGTGGCTAGCGTGCTGGTCTAGACTCTTAGGTCTAAGGCAGGTTGAAATGTTTGTTAAGTAGTTCCGTAATTAGCTGATACAACAACAGTGGTCATATTTGCCATACAATTAGCTTGCACCTTTTTTTTTCCTTTTATCTTTAATGGCCAGTAATTGTAATGCCTGATTACACTTTCTATGTACTCATACAAATAATTTTATTATATCATATAACCACTTGTATCTTGTATCTTTAGTTTAATGTAAGATAAAAAGTTTAAGACTAGTATCTTTTCGTTTATTTTATGTAATCTTTACTGACAGGTATATATTACATAATCAATCATGAACGAACAACGTTTACGCATGTATATGTCAACACATGTACTAATTTGTACGGATCCAAACGTTGTGGAAGGATCGTTTATATCGCATTATAACGTGATTTATTCCAATTTTCCCGTTACAGAAAACGGGATACACATATATTTTAATCATTTCTGTTTGCAATACTACAATAATAAAAACGTTTCAACACCCGTCTATTTTACGTTCCAGTATTTATGGACCCTTCGTTAAAAGTGTAGTTCTTTTAAGCACTGTAACGAATATTTACGTGGTTTGGCTAAATATCGAAACGCCTGTAACGTAAAAATGCGTAAAATGAAAAAATCAATAAAGATCAATAACTCTAAGGAAAATCAATATTATTGATTAGTTTTAATATTTTATACTGATGTTCTAGATATGGGCTTTCGAAAGGAATCGCGAAAAGAAACATTTAAATTTGCTAAAAGTGATCAAACTCAATTTGAAAATTTCAAGTAATTCTTATTTTTGCAAAAAAATAGCAAATTTACGTTTGTATTGATTTTATTGATTTGAATTCAATACATTTAAGGTCTTCTGAAAATTGAAGTTTCAAAAAATATAAATAGAAATGCCTATATATCCTGGAAATCGATTCAACTGTAAAGTAACTTAAATAAAACTATAAAAATTAAATGCTTCGATTTGGCGATTTTTTTCTAAAAAAAAAATGTTTTCAGGGTTCCTACGCTAAAATGGGGTCAGGTTTTGAGGAGAGAAAATTTTACCCCGTTCAAATGCGTTATAGGCGTTCACTGTAAAGATTGGCCAGGTTTTGAGGACTCATTTTTTTTACCCGTTTCATTACGTTACCGGTGCGCAAAGGATATTGGTAGCCATCTTGCCGATTTGACAATTATCACGTGGCCATTCCCACGAACCTTTGGAAAAGGATATCTGCGGGAAATCGCCGAAGATTCCGATTGCGGTCACGATCAGGGAAAGTTTATTTATTTACATGACCACGTGCGTTTTGGCGCGAACACTTTCAGGTTATGTACCGCGTCGAAAATAAAGTAATTTTGTTTTCAAATTAAAAAACATAGTGGTAAATGCTATTTTATATTTACACTCGTCCTTTATATCATCTAAACACTAATCAAAAGGAAATATCAAACATTCTGAACTACATGAAAAATAAGTGCGATTGCGTCATACGAAAGTCCGTTGTAAATGTAAGCAAAATGATTCATGTTTGAAAAATCGATGTTTTTGTAGTCAACATTGGTTGTAGAACATCGTAATTGGTTTGAAAATATGAATTAATAAATATATGACCTAAACATGACCATATTTCCCTACTCAACATACATTAGATGAAAATTTGCATGCTCTGTTATTCTGGTAAGGATTTGTAGTAGTGCTGATTCAAAACTCTAAAGCTGCACCTGACGAAAAAACAAAATATCAAAATAGCGGCATTTAGAGTTTTGGAAGCCAGAACTAAATGTTAAACCTGGCAATGTCAGACGAAAAAATTCCACTCAATTTGATATTATCTGAACATTTTGTAAGTTCTCGCATAATTAAATTAAATTTTTACAGTGGTACAAATTAATTTTCCTATGTTGAAGTTCAAATTTTATAGATTTTTTTATGTGAACCTGTTCCTAACCTGGCCACAGGTCCAAATACAAGGCTCACTCGGACACTGAGTTGTTTGACATTCTATAGCTTAATAACTTCTTCAAATTTACGGTTTGAATGATTTTACAACACTATTAAAGCACTTCTGGAATGAGCCTTGTTAAGCACTTTGGGAGCCTGGCTTATGGCTAAAATGATAATGTGCAAACCACCACCCATGCAGATATGTTACAAAGCAGGTTAATAGCATTCTACAGTGGGGTGCTAATAGCCAATAGGTACATACAACAGAAGAAATAGAGAAATATTAAGACAAGAAAGGTGCAAATATTAAGTGTACAATATGTCAGCTATTAATCTAAGATACAACATACATGTCAATGTATGTACCGAGTTAATACCGAGTTAATACAACATCTATAAAACATCTGAAAATAAAAATTAAAAAAAAAAAAAAAAAAAAGACCTACCTACCTACCCACTGAAAAAATTCTGGGTCGCGTTAGGGCAAACAAACAATTTTTTAAGGATGGCCTAATGAGATAATTATGGTGTGCCAGATGGTGTGAAGAGTGACAATGGCTGCGCCCAAACGATTACGGGTAATCGATCAAATTATCGCACTAACTATTCACTTAATTAAAAGTAATTCAAACGCATTTTTAGTTAAATGCTTTTTTCCTGAGCAAACTAATATTTGAGTAAATATCTATACTAATAGTATATTGTACATGTATTTTCGTGAAGTACTTGAAAAATCATGGAGCCTCCTAGTCGAAAGAGAAAATTGTTAGATATATAAGTACAAAATGATCTGTGAACTTAAGGGATTTCGAAAAAAAAACAAGGCATTGCTGCCGATTTTGGAATTAAACCTTACTTATCACCGTATTAAAAAGTCGGGCTGCTATCATAAAAGCATATGAAACTATGACATTCAGTTCGTCTAGAATTTGAAAATGAGCAGACATGCAAATAACACTTGTGGAAAAGGCTTCACCTGGGTGGTGTAAAGATGCGAGATCACCAATAAACATTTGATGAAAATGACACACATATATCTTTATATATATATATATATATATATATATATGAAAAGATAAAAACACAGTCCATGAGATAATTAAATTATTATTTGCCAACCGGTTTGCAAATAATAATTTAATTATCTCATGGACTGTGTTTTTATCTTTTCATATTTTTAACTTTTTTCCGCACATTTTTTTGTATTTTTCACATATATATATATATATATATATAAGTAATTAAATAAAAATGACTTGATATGGCTTTAAAATAATGATTTAATTAACTAAATTAACTGTGCTACGCGTTTCATACAATTCATCAGGCACAATTGGCACAATATATATATATATGTATAAATATAGCATTGTATGCTATATTTGCCCTGATGATGCAAAAGTGAAACCGGTTGGCAAATACAAATAGAAAACTCATATAGTGTCATTTTTTCATTATACCCCAGAAACGAAGTTTGGGGGGTATATAGGAGTCACCCGGTGGTTGGTCGGTCGGTCGGTCGGTCGGGCGGTCGGTCGGTCGGTCAGGTGCTCTGTTGCATTTTCCTTGTCCGGAGCATAACTTGAAAACTACTAGTCAGAATTCAATACAACTTCATACAATGGTCAAGCACATTGAGAGGAAGTGCAGTGTACAAGAACCATAACTCTATCTTGAGTAATTACAGAGTTATTGCCCTTTGTTACTTTTCCTTGTCCAGAGCATAACTTGAAAACTACTGGTTGGAATTCAAAACAACTTCATACAATGGTCTAGCACAATGAGAGGAAGTGCAGTGTACAAGAACCATAGCTCTATCTTAAGTAATTACAGAGTTATTGCCCTTTGTTACTTTTCCTTGTCCGGAGCATAACTTGAAAACTACTGGTTGGAATTCAAAACAACTTCATACAATGGTCTAGCACAATGAGAAGAAGTGCAGTGTACAAGAACCATAACTCTATCTTGAGTAGAGCAATGTCGGGTATTATCGACCCTTTAGTACGATATTGTGCCGTATGTATACTTACTTTCACTTTCAGTGCCTAAGTGACACTCAAATTACAGACAAACTATCATTGGTTGATTCTGACCAATGAAAACACTTGTTACTTGACATAGTTAGGTATGATGTAGTATTCTTTCTTGTGATATGTGTCTGCTATTATCGACCCCCTTCGGCTATTATCGACCCCCCTACATCCTTTTAAAAATTATGACCAAGTAAGTGTATAACATTACTTGAAAGGGTTATATTCTTACTGAACTTCTTTTTACATTATTTTAACATAATTATTAGAGTAACAATCTTGAGCAATACTGCATGATAAGAATATTTTGGGTGATTGTAAAAGTAGATGACAACGACACTATCAGGAATAGGAAGTAGATGATAACGAAATTGACATTTCACGGAAATAGTTTATGCTATGCCTATAGTCTCGAAAAAGACAAACTTCCAGAAAGGACGGGTCCTAAAAGGACCGCCCAAAAAAGCCCATTTATCAAAGGTACCAGTGATAGGCCATCATAAACGGTACCAGGAAGGCCCATCGTTGGACTACCCTTTATTGTTGTGTTTTAATCAAATGTAGTTGTTTTTTTTAAACCATGTTAATGTCCATTATTAGTCTATTTATTGAACACATTTGTTACATGTAAGACCTTTATCACAAGTGGGACTGCATCAAAGTAACCAATTAGCACTGGTAATTACTTAATTAATACATTTGATAAATACCTTTATAATAATTGGGTTAATTGGCATCAAGTAACCAATTAGCACTTATAATTACTTTATGATTTTTTTTATTAATACCATTATAATATTCCAGACTGTTATGTCTGTTAATTATGTCTATTTTTTAAACATTTTGTTGATTTTTATAATCATAAGTCTGTTTTTATTTTCATAAATGAAATTTGTAAATAATTTGTGTTATCATCATAAATTTCACTGTTGATATATATTTTTATGCACTCTAATGTTTACTACTGCGCTACTGTTTTTCTCCCTTTACTTTTGGTTTAATAATTGGTCAGTGCACATATGTTTTTCTAATCTCTTAAACTTTAAAGGAGTTGCAAGATACTATAAAAATGACTGCCAGAAACGGGTTCACTATGTGTATAGTTGGATTAAATGCAAAATTAAACTGATTGCATTCATAAAAAAAGCTAAATCCGATTCACAGAAAGGTACCTACCTTATCGGACAATGTAGTGATGGGCACTAAAATTTATCTCATGCAGTAACACTTTGTGTAAACATTCAAAATGGCGCGGGAATAAAATTTGTGACGTAATCGTGATAGTGAATGACATGATCACATGATTTGTAGGAATTAATGTGTTTAAGTATCAATTAAGAGAGGGGGTCGATAATAGAAGAGGGTCGATGATACCCGACATTGCTCTAATTACAGAGTTATTGCCCTTTGTTACTTTTCCTTGTCCGGAGCATAACTTGAAAACTACTGGTTGGAATTCAAAACAACTTCATACAATGGTCTAGCACAATGAGAGGAAGTGCAGTGTACAAGAACCATAACTCTATCTTGAGTAATTACAGAGTTATTGCCCTTTGTTACTTTTACTTGTCCGGAGCATAATTCGAAAACTACTACTTGGAATTCAATACAACTTCATACAATGGTCAAGCACAATGAGAGGAAGTGCAGTGCAAAAGAACAATAACTCCATCTTGACTCATTACAGAGTTATTGCCCTTTGTTACTTTTCCTTGTCCGGAGCATAATTTGAAAACTACTGGTTGGAATTCAATACAACTTCATACAATGGTCAAGCACAATGAGAGGAAGTGCAGTGCAAAAGAATAACAACTCTATCTTGACTCATTACAGAGTTATTGCCCTTTGTTACTTTTACTTGTCCGGAGCATAATTCGAAAACTACTGGTTGGAATTCAAAACAACTTCATACAATGGTCAAGCACCATGAGAGGAAGTGCAATGTACAAGAACCATAACTCTGTCTTGACAAATTACAGAGTTATTGCCAAGAACAATATCTCTTTTTTAGTTTTTTTTACAAGGTATTTTGTCACTATGAACTTCCTCAGTTTATAAAGCAGTCTTTCGGGGGTATTAATCACATTTAGTGATAAGTCTAGTTTTATTTATAATTTACTTATTCCGGCATATCGTTTAACGTTTTTCATATATATATATAAACAGGAACGTAGAATATACAGGGATAAGCAACGGGTAGCAATAATCAATAAAGCATTGGAATATGTGTGTCGTGCTATCAATTTTCTTCTGACAGCTTACCTGTAGAAGCGCCTTATCAAGTTAATCGAACGCATAACGCAAATTGGCCGATATCCCAGAGCCACACCTGCCTGACTTGTCCCAGCTTTCGGTGCAGCAGCTAACCACCTAGAAAAATAAAAAGTTTTGATAAAGAATTACATTGGGTAATTTGCATTTCGTCCAGTTAAAAAAACCCTGCTATCATTGAACCAGTCAAGATTGGTTCGACAGATTGGTTTGAATCTGAAACACAGCACTTGATAAGACTGTTCCCGAAAGCAGCTAGTGACAAGATAGATAGATAAAGCTGTTCACTCCTCATAAAAAATGTATCAGTGCATATATATAGTGTTTTACACAATGTATCTAAGAAGCTTCATTTCTATACGTAGCTGCTTAAAAATGGCCCAAACTGCCTTAAAATATAATATGAAAAAATCATGTTTTTTTCTCATGGACCTGTATAAATTTATTATCGTCGCCAAAAATAGTGTCCATTCTATTAAATACACCCTGCATTGAAGCTAAAGTATAGCTACTTTTCGAGGAGTATTTGAAAATTCAAGGACCATTTATTTTCAGCTCTTGCACGATTCGGACGCCATTTGCAAATCTGAGCGATTTTACGAACTCAAAATAACTGACGAGAAAGCGAAACTGGAACTATTGTTGTGTTCATCGCCAAAATAAAACTATTATTTGCGAGAATCTTGGCTCAATTGAGCTTACTATTGCCTGATATTGTTGTTTTTCATCGCTTTACGGGGTCATGTCTCGGCTCTTTGACAAACAAAGAACAAATCGGTGAGAAAAACAAATCTGAAAAAACAATAAAATATGCGTCATTACGAGCAATTTAAGTAAAAATTAAATAAAATGACACTTACCTTTCACAGGGGGTCGGACGTAAACGATGTATCTCGGGGCTTTAAGCGAGAATTCGATGTAGTTCTGGTCAAAATGGCGGAAATTGAATGTTTTTTGGGGGACACGGATAAGAAAATTGGTAAGAAAATGTTTATTTTTAATTTGATCGAACTGTTATCATGTCCTTTGTATAGCCACATGTAATATATGAAATCGTCACACCCGTTTTGGATCGTGGACCTAAAAATAAAAAAGTTATTGAAGGGATAAATTGGTCGGTCGTGTTTATGTTTGGATTTTCCGACGTTTTCTCTCAATTTTGGACAGTTCAGACTGCTTTATTCGAGCTTATTTGAATGCATTTCGTATAAACGTGATGCGATCCATTGTTATGTAATGTGTACACGTTTCCAAAACGAACTATCGCCGATTTTTTAAACTTTAAACCGATTTCGATGTATCTCGGGTCGTTTTAAGACGATTTGATGTATCACCGGGTTCCAAAAGCAATTTCGCACTAACCCAAAACTAATAAAACTCGATGAGTTTGTTATTTATGAAACTATTTTCGGTGTACATGCAAAATGAACGACATAATAGGCTGGCGCGACTCATGGATTTGCCGATCAAATTCTATCGTTCATTTCGCATGGACACCTAACAATATCGTTTCTTAAGTACAGTATGTGTCACAAAGACAAACAAATTATTTCAAGTGTTATTTTTTTCAGACAGCGATAGGATATATAATGAACACACTGTACTTTGAATATAGATAACATTGCACCTTCTCTTTAGACGTACATATCATGCGAACTGTTTTGACAAAGTATTCTATTTAAACTTGTTCTACCTTGCTTGTTTAGATACAATTTGTTGAGACTAACATTGTTTTGGACTGTATACGGTTCTTACATGCACACTTATTCTGCCATCTAAAAATAAACCTCTAAATTTCAGCTGCCACAATGCCTGTAACTAAAGGATTTCTGTAAAAAAATGCACGAATAGATAAAAAAAATCAGCTACATATAGATCTATTAATTTTGTTTCATTCAGCATAACATGTTGACAGCAAATGTTTGTTGATTCAGTTTAATACCATTCCATTTTGTGTTATTTAATTCCATGGTCGAGAAAACACTAGTGTGGGCAGCAGCCGCACTGGTTCGCAATTTACACATCGTACATCATCCATGCTGTCCGTTGGTTTACTGTTAACAGTTGCTTTTGGAACCCGGTGATACATCAAATCGTCTTAAAACGACCCGAGATACATCGAAATCGGTTTAAAGTTTAAAAAATCGGCGATACTTCGTATTCAAACGTGCACACATTACATAACAATGGATCGCATCATTTTTATACGAAATGCATTCAGATAAGCTCGAGTAACGCGGTCTGAACCGTCCAAACGTGGGATAAAACGTCGGAAAATCCAAACATAAACACGACCGACCAATTTATCCCTTCAATAACTTTTTTATTTTTAGGTTCACGATCCAAAACGGGTGTGACGATTTCATATATGACATGTGGCTATACAAAGGGCATGATAACAGTTTGATCAAATTAAAAATAAACATTTCCTTACCAATTTTCTTATCCGTGTCCCCCAAAAAAACATTCAATTTCCGCCATTTTGACCAGAACTACATCAAATTCTCGCTTAAAAACCCGAGATACATCGTTTACGTCCGACCCCCTGTTTCATAAAATTAACACTGAACCATCTAATTTGTTAATATTAATAATGATGCGAGCAGATTTTACATGTTGATATCTCCGGTTAAAAAACAAAATGGCGGATGAGGGAGGCACTCATAATCCATAAATTCAGGGGCGACCAAACCCGTTGATTCTACGTTCCTGATGTAAATAATGATTTAATTAACTCATGGACTGTGTTTTTGTCTTTTACTATAAAGATATGTAAATAAATCGTTTACAGAACTTGTTCTATATTATTTGTTGTGCACCTCTTTAACGAAGCAGGCTAACTCTACTTTCGGTTTCGGCCAATGCCAGAAGTTGACTTGGATATAACGATGTTCGGATGTAACAATATAAATTCTAAGGTCCCCTGAATATTGTTACAAGCGGAGTTTACTGTAGCATGTAACATTGCCTAACTGGACCTCCACCACAAGTGTTCAAATCATGACCCACAGTTCAATTTTGACCCATCCTGTGACGCGATTGTTGACCTTGTATTATAGCCAATGGTAGCCAGGTGATTGATATCCTTTGGACACCGGCATATTTTGTTACACACTCGACAGACATGCATGCGTTTTTGTAAACACTGTACATCACGTTTTGGCTACTTTCGGTTTACTGCGCGTGTTGTATACGTCAGCAAATAGATTGAGCTGTAACATGAAAGTAAAATTTCCATTGGCCCACCTACAGAGGTCACGCGCAGGGGTCACCCTGCCTGCTAACCTGCGCATGGACTTCTTTTTTTTTTTTTTTTTTGCTAACGGGAGGTCAATTTCAAGCGTTCTCATAAGATATCAATATACCTAGGTTTGAGTACGACATGTCTGCTTTATGTCTGTGAAAAAAATATTTGCACGCGCTCAAAACACTATCCCACAGGGGCCTGTACGCGAACGTTGGTAAAATGAAAATTTTCAAAGCTGGTAAAATTGTGTCCAAGGTCATTTTCAAGGTCGTCTAAAAGTGTCAGCATTTGCCTCGGACGTCTGAGTTTTCAACAGTCAGGAGCTGTCGGCATAGCCTTTAAATTCATACAGACAAAACGTGTTCCATACGGTCACTGTCACTTCTATGGAAGGCCAAACCTGTCTTAACCCGCGTATACGTTTTATTACGTTACAGGTGTTCAAAGGATATAGGGCCATCATGGCACTCTTGTTTATCTAAATGTTTGTAGGGAAGGTGAATGGGCGTGATTGACCCTGTAATTGGCTAGTTTACAGTATTTTAATCAACTTGGATTAATGCCATTTCTATGACCTAACTCTTTAAGCTATGTATTTGGCCATCACTTGTGATAGTAAAGGAATTTATTATACCCCCCGAAAAGAATTTTAGGGGGTATATAGGAGTCACCCGGTGGTTGCTCGGGCAGTCAGTTGGTCCGTTGCAACATTATGTCCGGAGCATAACTTGAAAACTATTGGTTGGAATTCAATACAACTTCATACAATGGTCAAGCACAATGAGGGGAAGTGCAGTGTACAAGAACCATAACTCAATCTTGAGTAATCACAGTTATTCCCCTTTGTTAATTTTCCTTGTCTGGAGCATAACTTGAAAACTACTGGTTGGAATTCAATACAACTTCATACAGTGGTCAAGCACAATGAGAGGAAGTGCAGTGTTGAAAGAACCATAACTCTATCTTGACAAATGACAGAGTTATTGCTAAGAAACCTTATCTCTATTTAAGTTTTTTGCAAGGTATTCTGTTACTTTAACTTCTTCAGTTGATAAATCAGTCTTTCAGGGGTATTAATCACATTTAGTGATAGGTCTAGTTATTCTTGTTTTTTCTGGTTCATCATGGGAGAAATGCCTGCCTTTGATGTTATCCTGATTGTGCAAAATAATGTTTAAAAGGGAATATCAAACTTACAAAAATGTTTCATGTGAAAATGAATGCTTCTTTCACCAGACCATCTCCTTATTGTACATTGTACTTGAAAAACCTTCTTCCCATGCCTTTCTTTACTAAGCCTTTTCCCTGCAATACCTTCTGCTTATCATGTACAATGTACTAAAGGTTGAAATAAAACAGAACAATAGAAACTAAAGCTGAATAGAGAAAAACAACATTGTAAGTTACATAGCATTGATTTAAATTTAGTTTGCAAGCATAATATTATGCTGTAACTACCGTATACTTTTTATCGCTAGAAAACAGGATTTGTAACGTTTGGACATTTAGTTGTTTTTTTTTGCAAGGTATTCTGTTACTACGAACTTTCTCAGTTTATAAAGCAGTCTTTCGGGGGTATTAATCACATTTAGTGGTAGCTCTAGTTATTAATTAAAATTGTTCTGTATATAATGCACATACCTCCAAAGCAGAGAAGTTGATTAACTTACTACTTGAGCTGGCATGATCAAGAAAGAGGTCCCAAAGTGTGCCAGATTGGCAGGGTTTACTGTAGTTTGATAGGAATGATTGTGATGTTATAATTACTATTATGTAACTGAAGAAACCAGAGAATGGATTTCAAATGAAATAGAAAGAAGTTCTACACCATTTACTGACTTGACAAAAAATACGACATCCCAGTGGCATTAGCAGTGTTAAGGAGTTACATAGAAGCTGAAAAGACTGATACAATCTACATAATTGTGTATCCAATACTTTCCTTCCTACTTAAAATGCTTTGTCTTCTCTTTTCAGATGATGGTCTAGAATGGAAAATAGTTCTTATTTGTTTGGGTGGTCTGTGTGGATTGTTTTTGATTGGAATACTTATTGGCGGCATTCTCCTGCATTTTTGTAAGTAAACCCCTTTAAGCTAATGGAAACATTAATGGTTTCACATCAGCTACTTTTATTATAACAGCTAAGTGGATTGGAACCAATTGCCTTAGAACATTAAACATACCAGATCTTATAGATGTTTAATTTTTTTATTAAAACTTACTTTAATGTCACAAATGGAGAAAAGAGAGAATTCTTTGAATATTTTTAGTTAACAGTAACTGACTGGGTCTTATAATACATGTAGTAAGAATAGTTATTGTATTAAAACTACATGATTGTATTTGTGTGAAACCCTCCAAATGGGAGTTGGGGTGACAAATGTTCTTAGTATCGTCTTAATGGTCGCACTTTGTGATTCTTTTGCTTTTGAGTTTTTAGCTCACCTGAGCATGAAGTGCTCAAGGTGAGTTATTGTGATGGCCTGGTGTCCGTCTTCTGTCTGTCTGTTGTCTGTCTACACTTAACCTTGTGTATGCAAAAGAGACTGCATTTTCACTGGATTTTCATGAAACTTGGTCAGAATGACAACCTTGGTGATATCTAGGTTGAGTTCGAATATGGGTTATAAAATAGGTCAAAGGGGGTCAAATCATACAAAAACCTTGTGTATGCAATTATGTATGCAAAAGGTTGCATTTTTCATTGGATCTTCACAAAACTTGGTCAGTTTGCTTGCCTTGATAAAATCTAGGTCGAGTTCGAATATTGGGTCATCTAGGGTAAAAAAATGTTCAAAGAATTCCATTCCATGCAGAACTCTGGGTGCTATAGCAACAAATAGGAAAAACTTCAAAAATCTTTTTCTCTGAAACCACAAGGCCTAGAGCTAAGATATTTAGCATGTAGCATTGTCTACTGGACCTCTACCAAGATTGTTCAAATTATGACCCCCCGGATCAAAATTGACCCCGCCCGGGGGGTCACTTGGTTTACATAGGCTATATAGGAAAACTTTTAAAAATCTTGTTCTCTGAAGCCACAAAGCCTATAGCTTAGATATTTGGCATGTATCATTGTCTAGTGGACCTCTACCAAGAATGTTCAAATTATGACCCCTGGTTCAAAATTGACCCTGCCAGGGGGGTCACTTGGTTTTACATAGGCTTATATAGGAAAAACGTTAAAAATCTTCTTCTCTGAAACTACAGGGCCTAGAGCTTAGATATTTGGCATGTAGTATTGGCTAGTTGACCTCTACCAAGATTGTTAAGACTCCTTGGTTAAACTGACCCAGCCCAGGGGGGTCTCTTGATTTTAAATAGGAAAAACTTTAAAAGTCTTATTCTCTGAAAGATTTACCAAGATTGTTCAAATCATGACCCCCGGGTGAAAATTAACTCTTCCTGGGAGGGGGGGGGGGTCACTTGATTTTGCATAGGCTTATATAGGGAAAACTTAAAAAAGCCACAAGGCCCACAGGCAGAGCTTAAATATTTGGAATGTTACTAAGCATTGTGTAATGTTAAAATCATGACCCCTTGTATTATTGGCAATTGATATACAGGTGAGCGATATAGGGCCATCTTGGCCCTCTTGTGTTGCTATTTTTGGGCTTATGTGGCTAAAAAGTACATAAAGATAACAAAAGAATAGCCACACGACTGCCAATTTTTAGTACATTCGTCTGTCTGTCTGATTGTCTGTAGACTTTTCCTTGATAACATGGTACAGGTCACAATTTTCATTTGACTTTTATGAAACTTGCTAATAAGGTTGCCTGCAACCTGTTGATGATCCCTATTGTTTTGGGAATCAGTGGGTCAAAGGTCAAGGTCACAGTGACCTCCTTTAGCAATTTCTTGATAAACTCTTAACAGGTCACAATTGTCATTCAATTTTCATCAGACTTGCTCAGAACTTTGCCTGCAATATGTATATAAACCCTTCTGTTTTAAGGGTCAGCAGTCAAGGTCACAGTGACCTCTTCTGATCACAATTTTCATTTGACTTTAATGAAACTTTGTCAGAAGGTTGCATGCAACCTGTAGATGATCCCAATTGTTTTTTGGGTCAGTTGGTCAAAAGTTACAGTTACCCAAACTTCGAAAATAATGTCCGCTCAATATTTAAGATCTATATAACCCACAGTCTTGAAATTTAAAAGAATGATTTGTCTTACTGAGTAGATTATCCCAACCGTTTTGGGGTCAGTGAGACAAGGTCACAGTGACCTCTATTAGCTTTTCCTTGATAACATTTTAAAAGATTTTCACAAAATTTTGTCAGAACAGTTCAATCAGGCCAGTAGAGCAATACTGGCCCTTTTTGTCCTCTGGTTTTTATTGAGGTTCAAAATCTGTTTGGACTAAGTTTACTAGCAGTTAAAAAGGACTAATTAACTACCTGTTACAAGTATCTTTGATTCTCTTTTTTTTATTTCAGCAACTGCTAGATGGGAAGGGTATTGGGCCCCTGAAAGGAAACCTTTGCGAATTATATGTTGTGTCTTAGTTGTTGGGTTGGGGCTCTTATTAGTACATAGTTTACATAATGGTAAGTCTTTTATGATTAGTTCCTTTGTTGTAAAGAATACTTGAATACTGTTTTAACTGACAGGGTCTTTGCTAAGATAAATCTTACTGGACCTGAGGCTCAAATCTGGTTACAATTTTTAGCTTAAGTGGACAAAGTCCAGCAGAGCTTATTGTCATGGTAGTATGTCTGTCGTTTGTCCATCTGCCCTTCATAACACTATAGGTCACAATTTTCATTTGACTTTCATGAAACTTGGCTGCTATGCTCAGTACATTAAAAATGCAACATTTTTAAAGTAAAATATTTTGATTAAATAAACTTATGGAAAAATCAGTTGCATAGATTCTAATTGTCCTGTCCATTGACTATAGTGTTGTGGTGTATTTTTCTTAAAGACGACAAGAACATTTTTTTGAAAGTGTAAAAATCAGTATGTGCTTTTACATTTTGATTCTGTTATTTTTTTCGAAAGCTTAACAAAGCAAAATGTCAAGTTATGTCACTTTAGGAAAATTACTAAACGGTGAAAAAGTTTGTCATTACCAAAATGAAAAACGATTTTTAAAATCCCCGAAAATCGTACAAATCTGGTATATCTATTCATTTTGTAATTTTGTTAAAATGAAAACACTATTTCAAAGATAAAAATTAAAAATGAACCAACTTTTTGACGAATGTTGAAAAAGTTAAGTGAAATTTTGTGAATATCACGGCACTTTTTTTATTAAAAAATGTATCCAAAAAACGTTTTTTTCATAGGTGCAAAACCTATCGCAACATGGTATTTTAGACAAAAATAGTACTCCTCAATTAAGAATTTTCATGACTTTACCCTCGTTTTCTTTAATGGAAACAATCAATTTTGATAAAGATGTGAGCCAGTTCTATTTTTATGACCCCGAAAGGTGGGCATATTAAAATCGCACTGTCCATCCATCCGCACACATGCTGGGTACCTTAGGTGGTAGGAGGTGTGGTCTAAGACAATAGAAATCTTTTGTCTTCATTCCGTCTTTTGTCCCTTAAGTGGTCATTCTTTTGTTACTTAAGTGGTCACTCTATTGTTCGAGAACAATGGAAATACCACCTTATAACACCTACGCAGGAGTGTCCGTCAGTCCACCATTTCCTTCAAACGACATCTCCTCTGAAACCACTGGGCCAATGTTGATGAAACTTTGCAGGGTTGTTCCTTGCAAGAAGCTCAATCAAAGCTATTCAAAGAATTTCATTCCATGCAGAACTCTGGTTCAAATAGGAAAAACTTAAAAAATCTTTTTCTCTAAAACTACAAGGCCTAGAGCTTAGATATTTGGCATGTAGCATTGTCTTGTGGACCACTACCAAGATTGTTCAAATTATGATCCCCGGGTTAAAATTGACCCCGTGCGGATGGTCACTTAGTTTTGCATAGGCTTATATAGGAAAAACTTTAATAATCTTCTCTGAAACCACAAAGCCTAAAGCTAAGATATTTAGCTTAGTTTTGCATAGGCTTAAATAGGAAAAACTATAAAAATCTTCTCTGAAACCACAAGGTCTAGAGCTTAAATATTTAGCATGTTGCATTGTCTAGTGGACTTGTACCACGATTGTTCAAATTATGAGCCCTGGGTCAAAATTGACCCTGCCAGGGGGTCACTTGGTTTAACATAGGCTTATATAGGAAATTTTTTTTAAATCTTGTTCTCTGAAACCGCAAGGCCTAGAGCTTAGATATTTAGCATATGGCATTGTCTAGTGGACTTGTACAAGATTGTTCAAATTATGACCCTCGAATCAAAATTGACCCCGCATGGGGGGTCACTTGGTTTTACATAGGCTTATATAGGAAAAACTTTAAAAATCTTCTTCTCTGAAGCTACAAGGTCTAGAGCAAAGATATTTAGCATGTTGCATTGTCTAGTGGACTTGTACCAAGATTGTTCAAATTATGAGCCCTGGGTCAAAATTGACCCAGCCCCGGGGGGTCACTTTTTTTTACATAGGCTTATATAGGAAAAACTTTAAAAATCTTCTTCTCTGAAACCATAAGGTCTAGCGCATAGATATTTAGCATGTGGCATTGTCTAGTGCACCTCTACCAAGATTGTTCAAATTATGAGCCCTGGGTCAAAAATGATCTCGCCCGGGGGGTCACTTTGTTTTACATAGGCTCACATAGGAAAATCTTTAAAAATCTTCCCTTCTCTGAAACTACAAGGCCTAGAGCTGAGATATTTAGCATGTTGCATTGTCTAGTGGACCTTTACCCCTGGTCAAAATTAACCCTTCCCGAGAGGGGTGGGAAGCACTTGAGTTCACATAGGCTGATATAGGGAAAACTTGAAAAAAAAAACAACACAAGGCCGACAGGCATATAATAGATATTTGAAATGTTACTTAGCATTGTGTAGTGGACCTCTACGAAATTTAATTATGTTAGAATTATGACCCCTTTTATTATAGCAATTGGTAGTCAGGCAAGGGATATAGGGCCATCATGGCCCTCTTGTTTTTAACTGTGTGTACATGCAGATTTCAAAATTTTCCTCGGCTGACCTTTTGGACCTAATTTGTTGTCTTTGGAGCAATGTACTCAGGTTAGCGATATAGAGCCATTATGGCCCTCTTGTATAGACAGTTACTTAAGGTATATCTTCAATGGATAGGTATATACTCAAGGAATAGGTGTTATTATAAGTTTTGTGGATGGAAGTTGAATTCAGAATGAAAATAGTTTAACATTATATTCTTAATTAATTGGACAGATTTGTCAGTGACTGCAAACAGTTAACAAATACACCTTTTTCGAAAGAATTTTTTCAAGAGATAAAGTTTTATTAAACAAACTCACCTTTCCATGAAACTCATAAAAATCTTCTAATAAGAAACCATTGGTCAGATTTTTTAAACAAATCGAAGGGAACACTTCTAAGACTTCTTTGCAGATATATGCAGATACAATCAACCTTTGATGTTGGTTGGCTTGTCCATAGGTTGGTGTGTGTGTCTGTCTGTCTGTCTTTAGACAAGTTGGCTTGTGGATGCCAATATATTTTTACTGGCTTTGGATTCCACCTTATGACTGCATTGATTAAGTAGAACCCCTTCAGCCATTTTCAGGTCACTCCATCACAGGTTAAGAATACTGAAAATAGTTCCTTGATATAAAACTCAGATACCTATGGCAAACACTCTCCAAACTTAATTTAATGTTGCCTGGGACAAGCTCACAGATGATTAAGGCTAAGCATGTTTACAAAAAATGGAGCTTTTCTTATTATTCTGGATACAGTCACAAATAAACAGTAAAAAATCTGACAAGTATTTAGTTGTCTGTTATAAATTATTTGAGTATAAAGTACTGTATGATAGATCTCTTAAACAACATGTCTTTAACTTGTTTAACTCTAATTTTGTTTCACTGAAAACCTAAAATTAAGCTCCATACACCATGTAAAGCAAATTGAAAATGATCATGATGAAGAAGTTTTCAACACTTGAGCCATTCAATGTGAGTGAATGAGTGAACCTTGGCCTGTGTCATTTATTAGTGTTTGTGTAATATATATAAAATTCTGTAAAAGTAATAACCAAATAAATGACAACTATTGTTTTTAGCTCACCTGGCACAAAGTGCCAGAGTGAGCTATTAGGATCGCATTCCGTCCGGCATCCGGCGTCCGTCCGTCCGTGCTCACATTCTGGTACTTAGGTGGCTATACAGACAATAGGTAACAGTACATTTACTTTGATGTCATTCATTCCGTAATGCTGTTATGTGGCTATTTTCTGTTAAGTGGCTAAAAAGAACAATGGGGAGAACAAAAGGCTAGCCACATAAGTATCAAAATGTGAGTACGTCCGTCTGTCCGTCCGACCACCATTTCCTTCAAACGACATCTCCTCTGAAACCACTCGGCCAATGTTGATGAAACTTTGCAGGGATGTTCCTTGCATGAACCTCTATCAAAGTTGTTCAAAGAATTCCATTCCATGCAGAACTCTGGTTGCTATGGCAACAAATAGGAAAAACTTTAAAAATCATCTTCTCTGAAACCACAAGGCCTAAAGCTTAGATATTTGGCATGTAGCATTGTCTAGTGGACCTCTACCAAGATTGTTCAAATTATAACCCCTGGGTCAAAATTGACCCTGCGCGGGTGGTCACTTAGTTTTGCATAGGCTTATATAGGAAAAACTTTAAAAATCTTCTTCTCTGAAACCACAAGGCCTAGAGCTTAGATATTTGGCATGTAGCATTGTCTAGTGGACCTCTACCAAGATTGTTCAAATTATGACCCTTGTCAAAATTGACCCCGCGCGGGCGGTAACTTAGTTTTGCATAGGCTTATATAGGAAATACTTTAAAAATCTTCTTCTCTGAAACCACAAGGCCTAAAGCTTAGATATTTGGCATGTAGCATTGTCTAGTGGACCTTTACCAAGATTGTTCAAATCATGACCCCCTGGTTGTTCAAATCATGACCCCCTGGTCAAAATTAACCCTTCACGGGAGGGGGGGCGAAAGCACTTGATTTCACATAGGCTTATATAGGGAACACTTTAAAAAAACAACACAAGGCCAACAGGCAGATAATAGATATTTGAAATGTTACTTAGCATTGTGTAGTGGACCTCTACGAATTATGTTAGAATCATGACCCCTTTTATTATAGCAAATGGTAGTCAGGTGAGCGATATAGGGCCATCATGGCCCTCTTGTTAAGTATATAAGAAAGTCAAGGTAAAATATATCTTGAGTTTACTGACAATTTGACTCTTTAGACATTGCTCCAACCATTTAATTATGTTTCTTATTATGCAAAATCAGATCTTGTTAAAGTAGTGCAGACCAACTGAAAGACAGGATATTTGAATTTTCGAAAACTGTTACATTCCTTCAATGTTCCTTATCTGCAGTGGGGGATATAGCTGTCTTTTAGACTGCCTTGTTTCATTTAAATAGACAACTTACAAAACAGATGGCTTAAATTCATCAATGTGTGAAGCTACTTATTCGATCAGCCTAAAATGGTATAAATTATCGGTATTTAATGATTCAATTACAAAAGTGTCAAAATATGTGCGTGACTCTGGATTTGTTATTACAACTGTAGTGGCTTACTAGTAATAGGGAATTTAACATACTGTTCATTTCAGCAAAAACTGAAAATGATCATCCACTGACTGAAAAGGGACCTCCCTCTGCTACTAATGGTTGGTTGTTAGTATACCCCCAAAACGAAGTTTGGGGGGGTATATAGGCGTCACCTGGTGGTTGGTCGGTCGGTCAGGTGGTCTGTTGCATTTTCCTTGTCCGGAGCATAACTTGAAAACTACTTGTTGGAATTCAATACAACTTCATACAATGATCAAGCACATTGAGAGGAAGTGCAGTGCACAAGAACCATAACTCCATCTTGACTCATTACAGAGTTATTGCCCTTTGTTACTTTTCCTTGTCCGGAGCATAACTTAAAAACTACTGGTGGGAATTCAATACAACTTCATACAATGGTCTAGCACAATAAGAGGAAGTGCAGTGTACAAGAACCATAACTCTATCTTGAGTAATTACAGAGTTATTGCCCTTTGTTACTTTTCCTTGTCCGGAGCATAACTTGAAAACTACTGGTTTGAATTCAATACAACTTCATACAAAAGTCAAGTACATTGAGAGGAAGTGCAGTGCACAGGAACCATAACTCTTTCTTGACTCATTACAGAGTTATTGCCCTTTGTTACTTTTCCTTGTCCGGAGCATTACTTGAAAACTACTGGTTGGAATTCAATACAACTTCATACAATGGTCTAGCACAATGAGAGGAAGTGCAGTGTACAAGAACCATAACTCTATCTTGAGTATTTACAGAGTTATTGCCCTTTGTTACTTTTCCTTGTCCAGAGCATCACTTGAAAACTACTGGTTGGAATTCAATACAACTTCATACAATGGTCAAGTACATTGAGAGGAAGTGCAGTGCATAGGAACCATAACTCTTTCTTGACTCATTACAGAGTTATTGCCATTTGTTACTTTTCCTTGTCGGGGGCATTACTTGAAAACTACTGATTGGAATTCAATACAACTTCATACAATGGTCTAGCACCATGAGAGGAAGTGCAGTGTACAAGAACCATAACTCTATCTTGAGTAATTACAGAGTTATTGCCCTTTGTTACTTTTCCTTGTCCGGAGCATAACTTGAAAACTACTGGTTGGAATTCAATACAACTTCATACAATGGTCAAGTACATTCAGAGAAAGTGCAGTGCACAAAAACCATAACTCTTTCTTGACTCATTACAGAGTTATTGCCCTTTGTTGCTTTTCCTTGTCTGGAGGATTACTTGAAAACTACCAGTTGGAATTCAATTTAACTTCATACAATGGTCAAGTACATTGAAAGAAAGTGCAGTGCACAGGAACTATAACTCTATCATGACTCATTACAGAGTTATTGCCCATTTTTACTTTCCCTTGTCGCAGAGCATAACTTGAAAACTACTGGTTGGAATGCAATACAACTTCATACAATGGTTCAGCACAATGAGAGGAAGTGCAGTATACAAGAACCATAACTCTATCTTGAGTAATTACAGAGTTATTGCCAAGAACAATATCTCTATTTTAGGTGTTTTTTTGCAAGGTATTCTGTTACTACGAACTTCCTCAGTTTAGAAAGCAGTTTTTTTGGGGGTATTAATCACATTTAGTGATAGGTCTAGTTGATGTTGTCTCGAAAGCAGATTATATGTAGAGAAATTTCTGTTGCCCTAGTCTTTAAAAAGAAACCTAGTTTTTGGTACATGACAGTAAGGTTGTAACATAGTGTATGTTTGCTTATTATGACACATAAAACAAATTTTTGCCCTTGGACTATTTCAAATTGCATTGTTTTACACTAGAAGTAAGGCCATAAAAGGGTTAATTAAAGAGCCTTTGGCCCCTCACAGCTCTTTAAACTGCTAGGTTTACTGTAGATTATATTGATTCAAGGGTAGGCAGATCAAATTATGGTCAGATTGATTGAATGAGCTCAAATTAACCCCTTTTTATTAGCTCACTTGGCACAGTGCCAGGGTGAGCTATTAGGATCACTCACCATACGGTGTATGACAGTTCACTTTTCCCGTAAGAGGACACAGCCAGTCTTGATGAAACTTGGCAGGGCTGTTCCTTGCATGAAGCTCTATCAAACTTGTACAAAATATTCAAACCCATGCTAAACTCTGGTTGCCATGGCAATGGAAAGGAAAAACTTTAGAAACCTTCTTTTCAAAAACTGGAACCCCATCATGATTTTATGTAGGCTTATAAAGGAGCTGAAATAACAAGGCATGGAGCTTAGATATTTAGCATGTGGCATTGTTAAGTGAACCTCTACCAAGAGTGTTCAAATCATAACCCCTGGATCAAAATTGACCCTGCCCGCAGGGGTCACTTGATCTTACATAGGGTAATATAGGAAAAACTTCAAAACTCCTCTTGCCTAGAACCACAAGGCCAAGAGCTTTAATATTTGGTATATGTAGCATTATGTAGTGGACCTCTACGAAGATTGATCAAATCAGGACCCACTGGTCAAAACTGACCCTTAAGGCTTTTGTTGACCTGGTATTATAACCAATGGTAACCAGATGAGCGATATAGGGCCATCTTAGCCCTCTTGTTTTATTTTTCAACAGTTTCATCAGAATAATGACCTATGTATACTTTTTCAAACTTGCAATATTTTCTCTGGTAGTAATAAAGTTTTGGAAATAAAGTAAATGAACTTCTTTTTCAGGAAAGTAGTGGTTGTGGAATCATTGCTCAGAATGAATTGAGAACAAAAGCTTTCTGGTTTTGAATTGATTAATGGACAATGGAGAAAATAAGATTTAAGTTTTAGAATATTTTATCTTTAAAAGACACAATGTTGCTCAAGATAAATGCTTTCTAAAGATAAATGTTAAAATTGAAATTTTCCTGTGCCTTATGCTTCTGGTACTCAAAGTTACCATGGTAACTGAATTGCTTGAGGCATTGGTAAATTCACTAAATGAGGCCTAACTACTTTGTCTTAATCTTCCAGTTTTGGAAACTGCCTTCCCTGCATCATTGTGTCTTTTTTGGAAACCTAAGTTTGTGATAAATATGTGATACTATGTCATGTCTTAGTCAATCATCTGCTCATATGAGATGTACCAGTCAACCTGATGACATCTCATGTACAATCTCATGTGTGCAAAATAGAAAAACCAGTTTTTATCTGGTTTTATATTAACTTGTGCATGCAGCTCGTGAGAGCACCAGAACCAAGACTCACTAAAGTGTGTCTTGGCCCATTTGTTGTATTTATTCACAAGCATTATCAAGGGTTGATTGCAGAACTGTCCTATCTATACCTATTCTGTTTCTGCCAGCAGACGTTGATATTATATCTGTAATGTGCATTAACTTGTATAAACTTTTATGTTAAATTGTATGCTTTTGAGTCTGTGTGAGTGGCTCTTACGAAAGTTTTGGATATGACACAAATTCATATACATGTACGAATAGTTAGTTGACATAAAAACTGAAGAATGGATTGTGGCATAGATCTTCTCTTTTAATGCAGACACATTTAGACACAAACACTAAGTCTAAAGAAAAAGCACCAGTGGTATTTGCAGTTGTTTTACAAATACCTATACATGTATTTGTGTCTGCATAACAATGAATATGCTTTTATATATTACAGTTCTCATGGTTTCATAGTTCTTTTGCATGTGGTTAATGAATTGCCTGCTTATTATGTAGGACTAGTGAGACTTGTATCACCATGTGTAACACCAGGAATATCTAAAATAACTTGTGTGTAACAAAAAGCACAGCAAGAATAAATTTTCAGGCATAATATTATATTGTATATAGCATATGCTTTTTGTTCATTCGGCTTACACCTTTCTCTTACCTGGGCTTTCTTTTAACATTGTGGAAAAAGAAAGCTCAGATTGATAAGTCAGATATTCAAAATTGAATATATGGAGTGGTTCCATGCTTATTTGGAGCCAGTCGTTTGTGGATTTTGCATAGAGAGCAAATTTATTAAGATGCAAAACCCAGACAAAGAATATGTATGTGGTACTAAAAGAGCTTCAAGTAGTCCGTTTGTTGTTCCTTTTTTGGTCTTGATGTGATTTGAATTCCACTATGAATCTCAGTTGAGTGACTTGAACCATATTAATGGTCCTCTTGTAAAGCATTCTGCATGTCAGCTTTGGTTTCTTACTTCACAACCATATTAGGTTATTGCTCCATCACAGTCATTGGTGTGTATTGTTTTGCTTTAAAGTAATGTTGTAAGATCTCTTCTGATGATATTTGATGAATGACTTGTTCCTTATCATGTTTCGAAGAATGCATTGAACCTTTGAACACTTTAAAGTTTGTTATTTTAGCCATTGTCAGTCTGCTTATTGAAGGATTAGCAGTTGGCACTGACAACATTCAGTTCCTTCAATGCATGGCATGCTGTTGTTGTTGTTTGGAATATACAAGCTTGTTAGGGTAAGAAAGGAATCTAATAAGACCATATTGTGCATGTGTTGTTCCAAGCGTGTTGGATTGATTCTGGGATCACATATTTTCAGCTGATCCTGAACCCAAACATGAAAGAGAAGAAGAAATGCCCATGGCAGGAAAAAGAGAAAATTTACACAATGATCAAGCATAGGTTGACTTTTATTCCATTAGAGACCCAAGGTTAGATAGATGTGGTGGCTTTTTCCCACAAGTAGTCATGAAAGGAAGGATTTTCAGCTTTTTTAGATATGACCACAGCAGCCTGCAGAAAAAAAGAATTTTTAAGGAAGTATTCCTTACATATGAAATAAGGAAGGTGACATAAAGTTACATGATGAGTGCAGTCTGATCCAGACATATCTGTGCTGTTTGATATTTAATTGATAAACTTTCACAACAGTAAAATCAAATGAAGTTACTGATGGACAAAGCCCTTTTTCAGGATATGGTCAGTGATGATTTTTGATCTATCACATTTGTCAAAAGTGATAAAAATTGTGAGGAATGTATATTAAATTGTTCAGTTTTATTCACTGAATTGTATGGTTTGCAGTTGTGAATTGTCATGTGTGATATTATCCTTTGGGTTTTAATACTACTAAGTTAACTAAAGGTAACTAAGGTTACTAAAAATGGCACAGGATTTAATCAGTTTTTAGCTCACCTGAGCTCCAGTTGAGCTATTGTGATCGCCTGATGTCCGTCTGTGAAATCTAGGTCGAGTTCAAATATGGGTCATCTGGGATTAAAAACTAGGTCACTTGGGCTAATCATAGCAAAAACTTTGTGTATGCATTTTTCACCAGAACTTCATGAAATTTGGTCAAAATGATGTCTTGATTAAGTTTAGGTGAGTTTGAATATGGGTTATTGAGGGTTAAAAACTAGGTCACCCAGTCAAATCATAGGACACCCTTGTGTATGCCATTGAGGTGACATTTACAACCTAATCATCATGAAAATATGGGTTATTGAGGGTTAAAAACTAGGTCACCCAATCAGATCATAGGACACCCTTGTGTATGCCATCGAAGAAAAACGTTCTTAACACTCTAGGGGCCACATTAAATTTTATAACCCAGTCGTCATGAAAATTGATCAGAATGTTTGTATCGATTATTTCTAGGTCAAATTCAGATCAGAGTGAAAAGGGGTGAAAAACTATGTCACATAGTCAAATCAAAGAAAAATCTTGTTAATACTCAAGAGGCCATTATTTTAATATCAAATTTTCATGAAAATTAGTCAGAATTTTTGTCTCAATGATTTATAAATCAAGTTTGAATCCGGGTGAAAAAACTAGGTCACAAGGACAAATCAAATTAAAACCTTGTAAATACCCAATCATCATAAGATTTAGTCAGAGTGTTGGGATCACCTGGGATTAAAAGTAGGACACTAAGTAAATTCATAAGAAAACCTTGTTGATACTCTAGAAGTCACATTTTATAGCCAATCATCATGTAAATGGTCAGAATGTTTGTGTTTAGGATAAATAGTTTTGGGTTAAATTTTTGTCACATTGGGTATAAGTAGGTCTCAGGTGAGCGATATGGGGCCATCTTGACCCTCTTGTTGTAGAGAACTTGTAGTGTGTTTAGGATAAATAGTTTTGGGTTAAATTTTTGTCACATTGGGTATAAGTAGGTCTCAGGTGAGCGATATGGGGCCATCTTGACCCTCTTGTTGTAGAGAACTTGTAGTGTAAATCGTTCCTTTTGCTAAGAGAAAGATAACTATTTAAGTGATATTGCCTTTCAGAGTGACCATCATAATTTTAAGTAAAACATTAATCAATGATTTATAATCCTAGAATAATGAACATTGCCATAGCTAATAACAAAAAAATATCGATTTATATAACAATTTCATTTACATTGAATATATAGGAAATCTGTAAAATCTTTTTTGACTATCCTAGTCAAAAATAAAAAAATCACCCTTTTGGTTATGTATATCTTAATTTGTATCCGTGAATAACAGAAATAACTTAGTTAAACTAATTATACCCCCAAAACGAAGTTTGCGGGGATATAAAGGAGTCACCCGGTGGTTGGTCAGGCGGGCGGGCGGGCAAGCGGTCGGTCAGGTGGTCTGTTGCATTTTCCTTGTCCGGAGCATAACTTGAAAACTACTTGTTGGAATTCAATACAACTTCATACAATGGTCAAGCACATTGAGAGGAAGTGCAGTGCACAAGAACCATAACTCCATCTTGACTCATTACAGAGTTATTGCCCTTTGTTACTTTTCCTTGTCCAGAGCATTACTTGAACACTACTGGTTGGAATTCAATACAACTTCATACAATGGTCTAGCACAATGAAAGGAAGTGCAGTGTACAAGAACCATAACTTTATCTTGACTAATTACAGATTTCTTGCCAAGGACAATATCTCTATATAAGTTTTTTTTGCAGTGTATTCTGTTACTACGAACTTCCTCAGTTTATAAAGCAGTCTTTTGGGGGTATTATCTTGACTCATTACAGAGCTATTGCCCTTTGTTACCTTTCCTTGTCCAGAGCATCACTTGAAAACTACTGTTTGGAATTCAATACAACTTCATACAATGGTCAAGTACATTGAGAGGAAGTGCAGTGCACAGGAACCATAACTCTATCTTGAATCATTACAGAGTTATTGCCCTTTGTTACTTTTCCTTGTCCGGAGCATTTCTTGAAAACTACAAGTTGGAATTCAATACAACTTCATACAATGGTCTAGCACAATGAGAGGAAGTGCAGTGTACAAGAACCATAACTCCATCTTGAGTATTTACAAAGTTATTGCCCATTTTTACTTTTCCTTGTCCGGAGCATCATTTGAAAACTACTGGTTGGAATGCAATATGACTTCATACAATGGTTCAGCACAATAAGAGGAAGTGCAGTGTACAAGAACCATAACTTTATCTTGACTAATTACAGATTTCTTGCCAAGGACAATATCTCTATATAAGTTTTTTTTGCAGTGTATTCTGTTACTACGAACTTCCTCAGTTTATAAAGCAGTCTTTTGGGGGTATTAATCACATTTAGTGATAGTTCTAGTTTTATATGTTTTTAAAGCTTTCACTGTGTTTTCAGCATCATTCTTTACAATTACCCAATGTGGCCATTTTGAAGGGTAATATAACTTTAAAACTAATTTCAGGTAAAACCTGTAAATTTTTGTAAATATTCTTCACTGTTTAAATTTAATGTCTTTGAAAGGATATGTTTACAGAAAAATCTGAGCTTGAAGTTTGCTCAATAAATTTTACATTATACTGAAAGTGTTTGCCTTACCTGTCTTTACTATACTTATAATTTCCCTGAAACAATATATTGAGAAGAAGTCTTCTTTGTTCAGATTCTGTCTCTGAAAGGACAATATCTATAAAGCATAGTTGGTTCTGTATTGTATCTGATATTGCAGAATGCATAAGTGTTACTATATAAGATCATAATGTTTTCCTAACTAAGAACCATTTTCCATGTTCCTTGCCACATATTAACCTCTGTCATATTTCATAATGGCATTGGGGGGCTAGGAGCTTTAATAGTATAGTTTTAGCCAGTAATATCCAAAGTACCAAAACCCTTGGTACAATAAATTTTAAGCTTTCTAGTGTTTCCAAAGTTTTGAAATTAAGATTGCTTGGTAGTTTCTGAACAACACTGTCCACACAGGAAGTGCAATGTGAAAAAAGTCAAACATTGGTACTATGTCCAACAGTAACTATAAAACTGAAATTATGTAATTTAGCAAATTGTAATCATGGTGGTTGGTATATTTGTTGCAACAGATAATTCTTTTTTGCATGTTTTTACATTCCCTCTTACCCATGCTAGTTTTGAATCAGATTGAATCTCTGTCAGTGATTTTGTGCTTGCATTCAATGTTATTTACTGGACTTCAACTTACCTTGGGATAATTTTAGAAAATCTTTTGTTAGTCTTGATAGAACTTTGGCTGTTGTGTATATGTGTGTTATGTTTGCTATTGTATGACTATTGAATGTGCACATCATGTGACAATGTCTTGGATTCCTATTGTACTACCCATCTGCCAAATCTGCATGAACACATTATCTTAATGTGAACTCTACTGGAGACATACGTATATAATTAAGCTATTCTCACCAATTTTGAAGAAAGATCAACTTGCATCTTGGTGCAGACTGATTGTGAACTACATTGTTCATAGTCCGTGAAATTCATTTCATTGCTGCAGCCCTATAAACAGCAAATAAAACTGAAAGACTGAAATTTCAATTTAGAGATTTATTTGGGTAAGTGTTAAGACTACTTCCATATTTGTATGATTTTACTGATCTGATGGAGTGTAGTCAACTTGATTGTTATGCCCCCGAAGGGTGGCATATTAAAATTGCACCGTCTGTCCGTCTGTCCGTGCGTCCCCACTTACAAATTCGTGTCCGGACTGTAACTTTGTCATGCATTGAAGGATTTTAAAATAACTTGGCACACATGTCTAGCACATCAAGACGACGTGTCGCGTGCAAGACCCACATCCCTACCTCAAAGGTCAAGGTCACACTTGGAGTATGAAGGTTATGGAATCCTCTATATATGCACACATTCGTGTCCGGACTGTAACTTTGTCATGCATTGAAGGATTTTAAAATAACTAGGCACACATGTCTAGCACATCAAGACGACGTGTCGCGTGCAAGACCCACGTCCCTAGCTCAAAGGTCAAGGTCATACTTAGAGTTTGAAGGTAATGGATTCCTCCATATAAGCATATATGCACACATTCGTGTCCGGACTGTAACTTTGTCATGCATTGAAGGATTTTAAAATAACTTGGCACAAATGTCTAGCACATCAAGACGACGTGTCGCGTGCAAGACCCACGTCCCTAGCTCAAAGGTCAAGGTCATACTTAGAGTTTGAAGGTAATGGATTCCTCTATATAAGCATATATGCACACATTCGTGTCCAGACTGTAACTTTGTCATGCCTTGAAGGATTTTAAAATAATTTGGCACAAATGTCTAGCACATCAAGACAACGTGTCACGTGCATGACCCACATCCCTACCACAAAGGTCAAGGTCACACTTACAGTTTATAGGTAATGGAATCCTGTATATATGCATATATTTGTGTCGGGACTATAACTTTATTATGCTTTGAAGGATTTTAAAATAACTGTGCACAAATGTCTAGCACATCAAGCGGATGTGTCGCGTGCAAGACCCAAGTCCCTACCTCAAAGGTCAAGGTCACACTTAGTGTTTAAAGTAATGGAATACTGTATGCATGATTACTCTGTCATGCATGGAAGGATTTTAAAATTACATAGCACATTTATTGAGCACATGGAGAGGACACAGACTGTGAGGCACCTCTTTCGGGGGCATTCGTCACTTGGGAGGGACAGCTCTTGTTGAATCTGTTTTTGTCAAAAGGTAGCATTTCTGTGTTAAAAGTGACATTTTGTAAAGTTTGATGTGTCACGAAAATCAGCTGCTGTAAAATAATATACCGACAATCTCTGCCATAAGTTGATGATGCAGTTTTGGCTTTACAATGAGTAATTTAGGCTAACCCCATCCATAAGTCCACAGAGGATTTTGGAATGATGTAATGGGGGATTATCAAACGAACAACAACAATAGAATTTCAACATTCCATTCATCAAACGTTTTCTTTGACCATTGTAAAATAAATACAATAGATTCTAGACCAAGTTTGCTGTTGAGTCCTGTTTAAATTTAAGTTACGTGAAATGCTTTGGACATTCTAATGCAAATGTGAGGCAGCAGAAGCATATAAAAAACCAAAGGTCTGAACAGGCCTTTCCTGGCTGAGAGGCTTCTATAAATTCAGTGTAATGCCCTTTGGTCTTTCTAATGCTTCTGCCTCTTGTTTCAATGAATGCCCTTTGGTCTTTCTAATGCTTCTGCGTCTTGTTACTGAGAGGCCTGTGTAAATACAATGAATGCCCTTTGGTATTTCTAAAGCTGCCTCAGTAGGTGCATTAGAAATACCAAAGGGCATTTCATTGAATATGAACAGGCCTCTCAATCACAAGAGGCAGGAGCAATAGAATAAACAAAGGGCATTACACTGAATGAGCTTTTTCGGAAATGTTACTCGAGTAACTCCAGTAAGCTTTGCGCATGCGCTTAATCTCTGATCTATCCAACCCAGGTGCTCACGAGTTGACCAGAATACATTCTGTTCTTACTCGAGTAACCCGAGTAACTTACTCCAAAATGCCCAATGTATTCTGGTCAACTCGTGGGCAAATTGGAGTTACATGGGTTGGGTAGACCGGAGATTAAGCGCATGCGCAAAGGTTTTTACTCGAGTAACATTTCCGAAAAAGCCCAATTTGAACAGGCCTCTCAATCACAAGAGGCAGGAGCACTAGAAAGACCAAAGGGCATTTCATTGAATTTTAATAGGCCGTTCGTGACTGAGAGGCTTCTATGAATTCAATGTTATGCTGTTTCCCCAGTGAAAATGTGACTGAAATCCCAGTGAAATCCCAGTGAAATTCACTGAGATTGTGGTATTTTGGTATTTTTTTCAAATCCCAGCGAATTTCACTGGGATCTCAGTGAAATTTCACTGAAATCCCAGTGAAATCACCCTTAATACGTCAAACTTAATTTCACTGGGATTTCACTGAAATCTGGATGTGGATCTCTGTGAGATCTTGTTGAAATCCCAGTGAAATTGACCTCAAAATGTATGTTAATTATGAAGTTCTTTGTGCTCAGGTGAGCTATACAGTGAGGGTGGTTTAATATAATTCTGATTAAGAAAATTATAACTTTATATGCTTTATTTGCAGTATCACAATATGTGTCGCCTAACTATACCAAATTAAAAGTGAATACTTAATAAACAATGAACTGAAACTGAAACCAGCATGTTACAAAGTCTGGGACACGTTATCCAATCCAAGGCCTACACAGAAGTACCATATAGCAAACATCACCTAACCTGAAT